>JAGSMZ010000024.1:1363848-2038272 GCA_029286645.1 Papilio protenor
TCTAGAAATATTTTTACCTACATTTTACCAACTTATTCTGCTGTTTTAATTATATTTAAAACTTATACAAAAAACTATTTGCTTTTCAATTTTATTTTACAATTGGTTTTTATTGTATAATTCCAGGTATAATTAAGATTCTCAACACAAATATTCTTTGAAAATAAAAAGCATAAGGTAAATATATATCCGGTGATTTAGTAGTCAAATCCAAAACATGTTTCTGTATTAAACATTATTTAAAACTCCTCTTTCAACTACAAATTTCAAATAATCGTAAAAAACATTGTATCTGTTATCGTTATATATGAAACAAGTACAAAAGTCCTTGACAAAATGTTGAAATATGTAGAAAAAATATTTTGATAACAAAACAATCTCATGTTGTATGTAACGCTAAAGTGTTTCCTAAATAAATTATATGATTGAAATGTTTGAAAGTCTATTAAAACATAAAAGTACAAGGTTAACTTACTTTCTATGGAACGGAAAGTCTTTCTATAGGTACTTTAAAATTTTTAGAACCCACTCTTTCTTGATTTTATGATTTTATTTTTTAAATAACTTAACGCAATTTGTTAATGATTGTAGCATATAGCCTCGGTACATGTCTCATGAGTATTGTTTTTCCATTAAATCTTGTAATTTCTCATCTAAATGTTTAGTGATAAAGCTATATCACATAATGTAATTTATTGAAATAATTATATACCTTGTATTTATCGCTATTTCTTTTAAAAGACTTGTTTTACATCTAAGAAATAATTTCTTTCTTTCTGATTAAACATAATGTATCTGACTTAATAATTAGTTTAATAATTCTCTCATCATTTATTAATATTTTCAATATTAACGAATTATATAATGACATGGTAACTAACTGAGTTATGTGGACTTACATAATCAATGAACACATAGTGTTGTGGTCATTGATAGAAAAAATATATTACCATTTGACTGTTAATGGAGTTTTTCGTAAAGTGAGAGCGAGCGTGTAGAGGTGCGATCGCGCGTGACATGGATCACAATGTGTCCTAACAATAGACGCTTTTAACACACTATTTTAACGTTAACATGAAGCTTAACTTTATGCTGGTGTTGACTTGTTACCCTTTGACAAGTAATGTTTACTGTAATGTAACATTTGCGTAAAAGAGACATAAAGCGCTGTCCCACCACTGGCTGATAGAGGCTCAGATAGCTTAAAAATGACGTCACTGTCAGATGAGGAAACAAAATCCGATGTTTCATCATTTTAAAAAAAGGTATTTAAAACGCTATAACTTAAATGTGTGTGTCTCCATATGCTGAAAAAAGTTTCAGGTTATCGAAAAAGTTAAGAAAAGTATTGAAAATTAAAACGTTACACTCATTGGTCAAATTACCTGTAGTATGTTGTTGAGTACTAATAGAAGAATGGTACTTCGTACGTGTGAAGTTTATCATAATGCAGACAGCTGCATATAAAAAGTAAAAAACACAACTAGCCCCGACCGGCGACCTCGGCTGCGCTCGCACTGCAACTTGCTAATTAACCTGCCTGCCACGATAGTCGTGTGTTAGGGCCACTACATACTAAACCTGCTGCCCTCTATACGAGATTATAAAATAATCGAGGAAATATAATTATTTGATTTTTAGAATTGATGAAACACCAATTGTCACGTCATTGTCACTTGAAAATTTAATTTTATACAAGAACGTAAAAGCTCTTGGTGGCGAAATCTGAATTGAATTATCTTACGACACTTAAGGCTGACTACAAAGGGATTGCTGAGTGATATAATTTTGAGCAGACGCTATAGGCAATGAGGATATTATTTCGTTCAATGTGAAAATGTCTTTATCCCTATTCAAGTGCAAAATACCTGGCGGCAGTCGCGTAGTCGAGTCGCTAGTTCCAGATTCCTGGCTTTGGTCGCGAACGCCTGCTATTTGCCGTGATATAATTAAATGATCTACTCATCTGAGGATAATAAGAATTATTACAACGATGAAATCGTTTTTTAAAACACATGCATTTGAGTTGTCTATGATTTCACAAATTATTGAACTTAAAAGTGTAGGAATTTCATACCAACGTAACACTAAGGTGGTTATTTAACGGCTCTGAGTACGACAGTTATAATATAAAATGTATGTATAGATATTGAATACGACCAATAACATATTTTAAAGAGTAGACTTATGTTATCCTTGATTTATGTGACATGTTTCTTATTGAGTAGATTTATGTCTGAGATCTATTAAGTCGAATGCGTACATTGTTACGATGACCTCTTGTAAGTTGGTGCGGGGTGCGGGAGGTTTACGATCCGGCGTCCGTTTCTCGGAAGATATCATCTCCTTCTCATTGGTACGCTGACTCACGGAATTCCTTTAACTAAGGCCACTCGTATACCAGCTTACTTGAGTTTTACTTCTGATGAAAATACGTTGCTATACACGTGGCAAAAAAATATACATGTAAATGTAATTTTGTTAATTTGGAAAGGATTAAATTTGGATTGAAGTTTTAAAAAACAACAGTAAATATGTTCCTACACATAGGTGAAGACAAAATCTACAATTTTTTTAAGACTATTCGTATGATTTTTTATTAAATTGTGTGTATGAAAGTCAATACTTCGCACGTTCGTAGTATTAGTTGTGAATCGAAGTAGAAGACGAGAGAAGACAGAAATCAATATTTATTTAAAAAAATACAGCACGTTTATAATTGTAGTGACAGCTTGACTGTCTTGTTGATGCAAAGATGTTAGTCGCTGCCAACAACTCATTCATCATTTACAAATTGCCCTCTTCTATTTAAATATAGTTTCCGATTTTTTCAGCACAGATTTTACTTAAAAATAGATTATTATGTCTCGTTCTAAGTTCAAATAGCAGGAAAACATTACGTATATTCACTTATAACCCTGTTTTGAACATCTAAAATATTGCACTTCAATCGATTATCACATCGTGGCAATAGCGAACACAAATAACTTGAGGATTATCTTATCTTCAGATATGTTTTATTTTCGCTAACAAATTGTTATCGAGTCATATTTGTTCCTTCAACACGAACACACGATGTAACGTCAGTTTTATCTGCGTTGATCGGCGTCGGTGTGGCGGGGCCTTATCGAGATCAGTCCGGTGCTGAGGTGGTCATTCTGTCCACGCCTCGTTATTCCGACTGTCAATTAATCGAACATGTGGTCTGTCTATGGTATTGCGTGGAACGCTTTGGTTGACATATTATTAGACCCAAAATATCATCCAAGATTCATAGTCTTTAGTAACTCGTGTTTGTTTTGTCCAAATTTCTGTAAGGGTGCCTCTACCATAGTGGACAAAGTTAGCAGTTTTAAAGAGAACCTTCGTGTTTGATATAGCCCACATGAGATGCTCCGATAGGATAAGTAAATTTCACTCAGCGACCTATAACTATGCCTTAAGTTTATCCCGATACTGAGATATCTTGTTTTTGGTTTATTTCCAGTCATCATCATTTATGTATCTAAACTACATTTACAGCCTATGACGCGTGTTAGTTATCGTGTTTTAATAGGTTTTTAATAGAATCGTTAATCCAACCTTAATTACCGTACTTTGGAACGTCAGTAGATTCTTTACTATACTTAATTTTGCCTTACGGTTTTTCCACATTACAAACAAAAACTTTTTATATTAAATTGCCGCTTCGATAATGATTTCAGGCCAACTCGGAAATTCCAAATATATCCGAAAATACTATTATTAGGAAAATATGCTGCAACTTGTATAATCAAAAACGTACAATGCTCTGATATATAAAAAAAATTACAAATATACTTATTATCCTAGTTTCATTTCATGTCATGTATTTTATCTACCGGAACAGGAAAGTCATTTGACTTCAGAAGGCAACGCCTTGCGATGGATGCTATACAAGCGAGCGCTCGGTCATTTCCCACGGGCTAACTTGCAAACGAGACAAGGGAATAACACCTGTCTACCGTACTATTAAGGATTAGATTGGTTTGTATTCATCTCGCCAATCCCAGGGCCCCATCGGTAACGGTCACAACAATAATTGGTTCCGCTTTATTTGCCAGCCCATACCGATAACAAGGTTATGTCATCTTGAAAAAAAGTTACGCACACGCAATTCTGTCCCGTATTTCCTGTTACGAGGGATCATCTTCCCGTACGATTATGTGCCTGGTATTCGATGACGTAAGCGATAAGTTTATAGTACTCTGAGGAGATAATTCCCGGTTGCACTCAATAAAGTGCAATAAATGAGTGTTAATGTTAAGTAATATAAATAACCGGTTTAATTGCTGTTCGCAATTACATAGTGCTGTATAGAGTTAAAATTACTCTAGAATTATAGTGATTAGATTAACAATGTTTGGAACCTGTCTGAGGAAAATGGAAAGAGCAAGTCAGCAACTTGGTGTATAAATTAATTGGAAATACCATCATTACACTATAACCAATTAGCAGTTTTACTTTCAAATTATCCCTTTATTAATGTTATTTTTGTCATTATATCATATAACATATTTATAGCGGAAAATAATTATAACCGATTTTCCTTCTACATTTTATCTACTACCTACGTATAAAATTACATTTACACCGCCAAAATTCAAGTACCGTTGCATGCTTTTTAATATTTTTTATTCTAGAACACTGCAAACGAGCAAGCGGTCCCAAATCAAGAATATAAAGGAATTTCAAATTATTCGCTTGCAAAATTTTGACTTTGTCGTTTTCACTAGAATTACAACGAATTTTTCTCAACGATTCAGGGAGTACGCAACATTTTCTAATTTTTATGCTTGTATTTAAAATATCGAGTACTAGCTGTTCCCCTGTGACTTCATCAGCATAAAATTATGAAAATTTTATTTTATTGTTTACATGTGTCAAATTATCAATTGCAAATGTCAAAATGATATGACGATGACAAACCACGGCAACTTTGCTTTTTTGATGTTGGAAGCAACTTATGGTCTCTTTCCCACTTTAGGGTTTTTATCCAAAATATTTACTCCTAAGTTTAACGGCGTGAAAATATATAGCCTAAAGCATGACGTAAGTGTAGGACTTTTTATTAAAAACAGAGTTATTCGAAAATATGCTGTGATTGCTGACATCTTAGGCAACAAAGAAGTGTGTGGTTACGCTTTATTATAGTAGTATAGATATAGATATAGATAAAGTATAACCTTTCTTTTAATACAGACCGTTTGGATACTAAAGTTAGTTTAATGCAGCACTTTATATCCGCTATCACGGTCGCGCATCCTCTCCCATCTCCGAAGGCGCTTAGCGTCGACTGAGTTAAATGAGTCATAAAACTACATCGTAAAAATAGTGGGTGGTCACTTTATGTACGAACAGAACAAGCCCAAGACCCCGGTTCTAGATTAGAATATTTTATTACGCCGTTTTAATAACACGCCATAGACTTATGTCTATCATCTTAATCTATGAGGTGTTAATTGGTAAACCACGTGACCACAAAATGTTTAAATGAAACACTCTATACTGTCTGTCGATACTTAAGTCTATACACTAATAGAAGGAACAGCAATTATGCTATAACTCTTCAGATTTTCTCTAGTTGTTCAATACAGCATGAGTTTACTTTTCGATCCAATAAAAGTGAATTATTTCCATGTTATCGTCAATGATATCATGTTTTAAGTGACATATTATTATAATTGCTGATTACCCATAGGATAGATTGTGGGAGGGGAGCATTTCCCTCCCCCTGGTTCAATAGGATCGCGTAAGCGATTGTTTCCGCTGCGACTCCGCTCATCATGCAATGCGAATATATCAAAAATAACGCCGGCGTCCAGAACACGCTGTTTATTAATAGTTCCTCAGCAGTAGTAATAATAAAATACAGCCTATGTTACTCACAGATAAATTACCTTTCTGATGGTGAAAGAATTTTTAAAATTCGGCCCAGTAGTTTTTGCGTGAATGAAATACATACAATAATACAAATCTGACCTCTTTGTAATATTAGTATAGATAGTATAGATTATGATTTGTTGGTTTGTCTCCGCGACGTCACATGACGTATGATGTCACAGCTAGAATGTATTGACCATTTTAACAGTTGGTTATTTTGTAACCTGGTATTTCAGGTTTAGGCAACCGTAATGCTTTTGAACTGTGCCGTAAACGGATCAATGTTTTTGTCCGGTCGCTATAGTTATCGTTGTATGTGAAAGCGCCCTCATGCGTAGCGGTATTACGATAAAGTCGACTATAAATATAAAGTAGGGTGGAGTACGCGAGGAATGCGCCAAACGAAAACAGATAGCGCTGTGGAAGTGGGAGTGACGTCACACCAAAGATTTGGTGACTGTAAAAGGAGCCCATAATGATTTCTTTATTTACATAATTTCCAAAAGGGTACATTTGGCGGATGATGAATTTATAATGTCATTTCCCATCCGTGGATTTACAGCATTATTGAAACTCTGATTTTGTCTAAAATGTATTCGTAATTTCTACGAAAGGGCGTATTTATTATGACAGCGGACCAGTTCGCTTGAAACCTTTTATTATTCATCCGCCGGCGCCTTGCCTCTGTTTTCTGACGTAGCAACAGTCTGTCACCATTCAATTGTTTAGCTTTTCATTTTCGATCAATGACCTTTATAAATGGACAGGGTACGAAACGTATTTTGTGTCTTATATGCATATAACGCGCCATTTTGGTGGAAAGGATTTTAACTAATGATAGAGATATTAAGTACACAACCATTTGTGTATTTACCCGAAGCTCTAAAAGCCTGTGTCACTTGAATAACTGAGATTGAGATGGGATTTAATATACAATGTTTAGAATTCACGTTATAGTTGCGGCACGTGCCAGATTGCTTTGTATTCACTAACTTTGCTAGATGTATCATTATATTTACATATAAATATATAGGTACTTCCAGTAACAAAGTTAAACATGTGGAAACTTTGTTTTTGTTTGACGTGTTAATATGATTAAAATAGCTGTATAAATAAACTTTATTTAAATTGTTATTGATAGTTGTTAATTTATACAATAATGACATCGACCTAGTAAGAGTTTGTTGACTCGTTTCGGATATAAATAATGCATTTTCGGTAATTCGATCTCGGTTTTTTTTTTATTATAGTGTTACGTAATCTTATAGTTAATTAACTACGCATCTTCAGTTTTCGAATTGTATAGTTTAATTTTGTTTTGTTATGTGCGGCGTATATCCCATGTCTGCCCGTGTCCACCCTGGCCCCTCCCGACTTACAACTGGCATCTCGAAATATCTATTTTATTTATACTCGTCATTATTTCTGTCCATACTTACGCACACGTTCTCACAAATTATATACACGAAAGCATTTTAATACTACCTAAATATAATCATCCGGCCGGCGGCGGCGCTACGTTCACGCTACAACTATTTATTTTTCCTATCGCAGCAGACCTAGCGGAGAATCGTAGGATATTTAGAATACGATAAATCATCTCCGCCTACATCAATCCGTTATTGATGATGGACTCGACGCGATCACAAGCGAAAACAGCGATAGCGTTCTTACGGTGACCATGTTTTTGTGTTGTAAAGGGACAAGTCTCATTAATTGAAATGAAAAATAAATTGCACAAACTCTATTTTTGTTTTCTAGTTGAAGTGTTTAAACACATTCTCTAGAAAAACAAATTGCACAAACTCTATTTTTTTTTGTTTTCTAGTTGAAGTGTTTAAACACATTCTCTATAATAGAGATAACGCTGTCTAAATGTCAAATAATAAATCATGATTGATTTTGCCAGTTTTTCATTGTTTTTGATACCTATCTGTTTTTAATATGTAAATAAATATTACAATAAAAATGGTACAGTCCAGAATATTAATGTCTCGAAGTTCTTTGACCGTAGAAAGTTTTCCTTTTGATCCGAGGTGAAAGCTTTCGCGGTCCCTGAAAGTCTAATTCTCTTAAGAGCTTTTCTCTGAATTTTGACAAAGGTTAATGTATAATAAATAAGTTTCTACGTCATATTGTTATTTGAAAAATGTATTTTATTTTATAGGATTACATAAACGAATAATATGTAACTTTTCATGTACAAAAAATGGCTTAGTACTTTTAAAGCGTACTGCTGTGTAAATCTGGTCTAGGTTTGGGAAAGTCCACTCAATGTAGACAAGAACGGGCTGAATCTATGGTTGAATCTTATGGAAAGAATCTATGGTTTTTGAATTGAACTTGAATATAAAGGTGTTGGATTATGTTGATGATTTTTTGATTAAAAACAAATGTAAATGAGATAATGAAGCAAAGGTTATTTTGCGGGCTGCCTTTTATTATGTCAAAATATATAATTTTGGTACCAGACAAATGCTTTAGCTTAATTACGAAAAGTAGTTACAACTTTATTTTACTCGTGAGACTCGCTGTATTTTTCAATTAGTGTGGGCTAGATTAAGTTTTATGATTTGCGCACCTTTTTTCGAGCACATCAGAGTTTTTGCTTTTAAATGAAATTAACCTTTTAGATAATGTTTATTGCCTGACTATAATATTAGGGAAAGTAAAGAGAAGTAAAGCAATCGTATTATTCAAACGGTTTTTTTTTAAAGTAGAGATAACCTTATTTTAAATTACTTATTATAAATAGCATAAATTCTCTTTTAAAAGATGTCATCACAGCGTGCATGGATGCTTTCTGCACTTAATGACTTTTAAGACACTTTTACGATTCTTAGAACTTTAAAGTTAACTCTGCTCTTTATAGACAATTAAATAAAATTTATGCACCTTTTTAATTGTTTCTGTCTCAATCTAGAAACATGTTTTAGTGTCTTAAAGTAAAAGAAACTGATGTAAACTTCGAGCTGTCGCCTGTACCACCGTCAGCGCAGAATACTAAAAATATTAAATAGCCTATGTGTTCGTCCAGACTATGTTCTATATCTGTAACAAATTTCAGCGAGATCCATTGAATCGTTCTGGAGATACGAACAAACATCCAACTATTTAAACTTTCGCATTTATATGTAAGAAGTAAGATTGGGCAAACTCACACATTCATTCAAACATTTACATTTATTTACTGCAAATGTGCTTGATATTGTATTTACATCTTACTTAGTAACTTACTTGATAATTGCTTCGTGTACTTGTATAATGGTTACAGAGAATCGTGTCGTAATTATCAAAAAATCAGTTACCCAAATCGGAAGCGTGACTTGTTGTTGCAAAGTTATTCAAAGTCTCTTTAAGCTGTATGTTGATAGGATTGTATGCATCGTTAAGCGTACTACCAAGATACTGTTTTATTTCGTCGCTAGTGTGACCATATTTTCGAAACAATGCAGGACAATATTATATTGAAACAATGAAAAACGACATTTTTTAAGTAAATATCAATGGTTCAATATGTTTTTCTAAGCATAGTCGTATTTAGATAAAGGTTTTGAAGATGCTAAGTTTTCTTCGTGTCTTCATAAAACTAAAAAAAGTAAAAAAAAGTGAAACTGTGCTTTCATTATGACATTATTTTTAGGTAGTAAGAATAATAATTTGTATAAGCCGTATATCGCGTTTTTGCGTCATATAAGATAATGTTAACACATTTACCGAAAACGTGTCGAGTGATTTCGTATATTCTGAATAAATATTTTTTTATTTCGGTTCAAGTCGAAGCTTCATTGACCGATATTTTTTCAATTACAATATTTTTTTACAGAAAATACTTGAAGCATTGTCAAGTTTCAGTAAACATTATCAAAAATACTACTAATGAGTTTCCACTACAAAAACATGTTTTTGTATAATGTTTCGCCAATGGAAACAGGGTAATGAGTTTAAAACTCGCTATAATAAGAAACTAAACCCAAAGTTTGATTTACACCAAAATTATACAAATGCAAATCAGAAGTCGTAAAAGTTTCAATTGTTATGAAAATTTCTCTCGCCTCGATGACCAATTTCACTAGAATTGCTTTCAATCTTCTACCAATTTGCTTTTAAAAGAAAAATAACAATTTTGCATAATCTTCTAAAATTAAGTTCAATGGACATTTCGCTTTGAAAATTAACAATAGATTTGTTCCACTTCTTTCATTGTTGCCAGCTTTTAAGACTGGTGTATCGAATTTAATTGAATATTCTTACAGAAGTTCTATATTATTCAAAATTCCGTATTACAATTCCGGACTGGCATCGGAAGGTGCCTTTGTTCGTGCGACTCTACCGTGCCTTTAGTTCGGTCGGCGGACGAAGCGAGGCGAAGTGAGGCGAAGCTATAGAATGCGTAACGAAGCGGCCCGCTTTGTAATGCATGGCCGGCTCGAATCCGTGTTGCTCGTTAGGCCTATCCGTCCTCGTGTGGCCTATTCAACCAGAATTTTTACATCTCAGCCTATTCAATAAGCTTATAATGTTATTCACTTATTTCATTGTCTTCTACGTGTTACGTCACACTTCCTAAGTATTGTAGTGAATGTAAAATTGTGTTGCAGCGCTTTTTTATATCATGACTAGTGTAATAATCTTACTTCTTACTAATATTATAAATGCGAAAGTTTAGATGGATGGATGTTTGTTAGAGTTTGAAGTCTAAACGGCTGAAGGGATCTCGATGAAATTTGGCACCTGCTTTTGTTTTTTTTTTATTCCGTGCGGACGGAGACGCGTGCGAAAGCTAGTTTATTCATATACTTATGACTTCTATTATATTTGTAAGTATGAAAGTAACGTTTCAGATATTAATTCTTTTCTATAACGATATAAAGTATTTCGTACAATTTATCAAACATTTCCTTTTCGGCACTCGGCTTACGTAAACTGTCGCTATTTTCGTAGTGAATTTAAATTTCTTACGGATCGCGACGTTTTATGGTTTCTTAGTCCTAAAATAGCAACATGAAATGGATTTTTTTAATCAAGATTGAGGAAAGTTCTCGTTTCTATTTTTGGCGATATGAGATTGTACACGACTAAGTAGTTGTTTATTTGATTTGATTTAATTTAATATTTTTGAGATCGTTTGGAAGTAGCTTTTATAAAGCTTTTAAGAATCTAATAAATTTACCAATTATCTACCATTACAAAGAACCCCGAGGGATTCAAAAGACGTTACCTTAAAATGTTTAAGGCCTGAAGATTTAAAAGTAGGATTGCTTTAATGATGTATTTAATGTTGCTAACATTAGATATTTACAGTAAGTTTCATAAACATATCATACTTCTATTATAAATATGAAAGTTTAGATGGATGAATGTATTTTAGATATTATAGCCTAAACGGCTGAACGGATCTGGAAGACATTTGGCATAGATGTAGAACATAGTCCGGAAGAACACATAGGTTACTTGCTTTTGCCTTTTTTTAATTCTACGCAGACGGTATCGCGGGCAAAAGCTAGTTAATAATATTTGATTATCTCTCAGCTAAATATAGTAGGCTACCAAAGTTGGCAGCGTCGAGGCGTCGGCTGCGATCTGTATCGCGGATTCTATAAAGCTCACCATAAATACACCGGATCTATACAATTACGCAAACGACATGTAAACAGTTGGATAGATAACGTCTGTTTTATTAGGCGCACGCCTCATCGCGTTCTCCGCCTTAATGCTTGTTCGGAATTTACGCGCGGATTTCTTTGAAATCCTCTGACGGATAATAAAACTAGTCGATTTGTGCAATACACCCGGCCCGACTAAGTCGTTAAATAGTGCGTTAAAAAACTTGGCAAGGCAAGAAACGATCACTAATACAAATAACTGAATCGTAATCAATATGAATTGACTCGATGTAAAAGTGAATTATACTTGTTTGATGTTCACGATTTCAAGCTTTTGTGTAGCTGCATTTTTTGAGCTGACCATTCTACTGGTATGCTTTGTTATAATTCACCTTTTCCACACATATCAAAAGGTTCGATTATTTTTTTTTCAATCCATTGTACAAATTACAGTAGTACCGTGATCTTTTTTATTGGTAAAATATATTCTTTGTCCATGTTTGAATGTGCACACCAAAATGACTACGGAACTTGTATCATTTTATGTGTGGAAAAATAAAATATTGAACAAGGAATATACTTTTTGTTAACTCAGTAAAAACATTGAAATCAATGGTTTAGTATCTATTTCTTTTTAGATTTTCTAAGTTTGTGTTTTATTTCGGACAACGTGATTCAGTGAAAATTACTACAAGTCACATTGTCACAATGCGTCTAGAAATCCTTGTAAAATGCTAACAAGCGTATGAGACGAGACTTGTCAGTATGAAGTTTCGTACCCTCCTTACCTCTTCTTCAACTCATTTGAAGTTAGCTGTCACAAAATCAAATATCGTGCTAACTACTTGAATTTGCGTCTAAGTTAGCGTTAGCATAGCGCCTGTAGCTGGTGTGCAGTGTGTCAGTCCCTTGCATGTGTATTCCCGGCTTTACGTATCACAGAAAGATATTCGCGAGCTAAAACCGAACGCATGAATCGGCCCCCATTTACATGTCGATATGAATTGTCCGCCATTTGTTTTAGTATCAATAGCGATACGACAGGTTTATCTGAGTACCCACTCGATACATTATACATTACGTGATACCTTTTGTCACCGATATGTACTCGCCGCAATTTGCAGTTGCTAGGCGTCTAACACGTTCACTGCCTCGCTTGATCAGTTTATTTACAAACAAAAATATCGCGGCACGGAATGTGTTAACTTTTTTTATGCATTAGATAAAAATTTTCCTAAAAACAGAAAATAACAGGATGTAAAAACGTTTTTAATGTGCCTTAAGTATATTTGCGTCTAGTATGATGACGCCTTAGCTTTTAGGGTTCTACGGCTTAAAAGCTCTTCGTTTTAAAAATGATATTAAATTCTGTGCCACTTTACCTCGTCTAAGATAATGTAAACGTACGAATTTAAACTAAGTATCTTGTGTACGTTGATTTTACAGTATTAATGGTGTGGGCGTTGTTTCCGTTTCTTGTAGTTCATCGATGTCCGAGCTGATAAGCAAGTATTAATTTACTCAATAAATTACTTAGTACTTTATTTTGTCACTGCTCCATAGTCTTCCTAATATAACAAAAATCTCCATACGTGGTCAAGTCATTGGTGATCATCAGTGACGTCATCATGTCACGTTAAACACTAGCTGCAGATGAACGTATTACAAATAAAGATATACATATACTCGTATATATCAGATATCACACTCATCTCGTCGTATGTAGTCATTTGTCGCTCGTGACGCGCGTGGAAACGCTCCTATTTGTATGAATTATTCAAATGAGCCAGTCTTGCATCCAATGCGTCTTGTAACACACGCATGTCGCAAGGTATCATGCGGACAATTTAACATTCTTAAATAAGTTTTTCATTTAATAAACAAGATATTGTTGGTTTGAAACTATGGTATTATACATTTGACGGCATTTACGTGTTTAATTTTGATCTTATTTTTTTAAATTGAAGGAATAACGAGCGAGAGTGAATATTAATTTATTTTCTAGGATCGTAGAAATATGTAACCTCTGATTTTACTTCAGGATGATATGAATGCTTACTACTTAATTCATAATTGCTATGGTGTTAAATACAAAACCTATATTTGATGTAAATGGTTCATACAATTGAACTCGTATGGTATTGATCCACGTTCACATTAGGGTAAAAATAACTCGCCCTGTATAGGCTCTGGCCACGCTGCAACTTAATGCCTAAGCCTTCCTTTATCGTATTAGAAAATAACACAAAATAGTTATAAGTAAAATGTTGCCTTATATGCTAAATGTGAATTAATGTTTTTAATAACCGTTTTTATTGTCTTTTTTATTAAAATTTGGTGAATGCACTTTCTAGAAATTATGGTCCCAATATTTATCAAATATATTTTCTTTATATGACCTCGATAATAAAATAGTCGGCCCTTATACGTGATCGTTGTATGAATGTCACATTTATTTGGCTTCCGCCTTTCCTTTGTGCTTGGACCCGGACTGAATTTTATATAAAGTATGGAATAAATTTTGAAATTCTGTCAACAACGTTGTTTATATATAATTTAGTTACGATTATTGTTACGTAAATGAAATGGCCATGAACAATAAAACGTCACATAATATTGTCCACAAAATTTATATAGGTACTAATAAAAATTAAGACAGATTTACATAAAGGACTTTTCCTAAAGTGAAACCACAATTATTGGAAGTTCGTGTAACAACACCCTTATCTGTAATTTTTACCTTATTAATTCATTAGAAAGACCGACATTTTAATTTCGTATAAGAGGTTATTTAATTTGTAGTCAATTCAAAATTAAACTAGAGTCTTACATTTAACAGGACGCGTGTCAAGTCCACATTTACAATGGCATATCTTACGTAATATATCATACTTTATACTAATATTATTATATAAATGTGAAGGTTTGGATGGATGGATGGATGGATGGATGGATGGATGTTTGTTAGAGTTTGTAGCCTAAACGGCTGAACAGATCTGGATGAAATTTGGCATAGATGTAGACGAAAGTCTGGAAGAACACATAGGCTACTTACTTTTGTTTTTTTTTAATACTACGCGGACGGAGTCGCAGGCGAAAGCTACTTTATTAATAAATAATATAATAGTGGCGCAGCATCACTTTGATTATATTTATGCATCGTGTTGAATTACAGGGTGTCATAGCGCGTACAAGGTTCTGTTAACGAGCGGTGTTTGTTTACAAACTTCCTCGAATTGAGTGGCCCTAACCTCTGATGTCCACTGATGCGTGTTTCATTCAGTTGTAAATGCCGTGACCATTGACATCTGGGGTTATTGATCGTTTATTTATAACCAATGACAAGTCGAGGAGTCAAATTAATCTTCAAATAGTTAAGAAATTGAATGATTTAAAATTCAAATTTTAATAAAAATTCGGCACCTCAATGATGTTAAGCATTGTTGAGGTTTTTCAGCAACAAATAAATTTGAAGATGGTTAAAATAAGTTTTTTTTTTTTACTCTTTGTCTACATTTGGATATAAGCATAGTGAAATAAAGTTTTATTCTTGTTTGATTAGAACCTATTTAATCCTTTAGCCTGCTGACTACTGATCCATGCCAATATTGTTTCATTGTTACATTCTACAGTAGTATTTAATATTCAATTACTTGTGGTCAATTAACATTTAACTTGCGGTTTATAACACACATATGTACATATGTATAATATTAGATAAAAATTGTTATAATTGTGGTAAATTTTGTCTAATATTAATAATATGACGTCACCGTGAACCACAGGGATTTTAGGGTTGACGTCAATTACAAGGAAAGTGCGCCAAATTTAACTGAAATTTGGAAATTTTAATTATGTAATATGTTTGTGTATACGTAGTGAGTTGCTGCTAATAATTTTACTCTTTTACCTCGACGTATGATAATTCGATTTTGTAGACTAAACATTTGTTTGTCTATTGCCCTTTGCGGCATAAAGGCTTCTATTTGTACTCATAGATGGGGCACCTATGAAGTGACTTCATTTTGAATAAATCTTTATTCAGTCATCATCATCATCATCATCATCATCTCCCCTGCCTTATCCTACTCCCGTAGGGTCGGCGCACCAGGTTTTCGTCCTCCAAAGCACTCTATCATCCGTCATCTCAGTCATCACTCCCTTCTTGATCATGTCACCTTTCACGCAATCCATCCATCTCTTTCTAGGTCTACCTCTACCGGTGTACCCCTCCACATTCATAACTAACTTGTCAGTGTGTTTGATAATCCATGGGTTTGTTTTTCGTAACCGAAATGTTTGGATTAAATATATCTTTGAATAAGGCAATATGTAAACTTTTCAGTAATTTTAAAATTTCCGGAATGTAGAATTTTCACGTTTCAAACATTAAAATTAAATTATGTGACAGTATTTCATGTTAATAGATAGGCGTTGTATCAAAGTTAACATTTTCTAGTTAAACAAAGACTTTATGCTCGGGGCAAGTTCCCTACTGACATTTATTCCTCGCAATTTATTATTTAAGTTGAATTACAAGGTGGGGTGAGGGCACATTGTCGGGTTTCCCTGCGGGCCGATATTCGGAAGTGGGTCGGCAGGGACCGTCCGACGTGGCGTCCGGTAAGGGAAGAAACAAAAACTTTTATCAAGGGTAATCAAATTTGTTATTTTAAGTCAATAAAATCTTGAATTAATGTGGAAAAAGAGCCTCTGAATATGTTATTAACACAGGAGAACAGGTCGCTTTTTATATTATTTTTTTTTCGTATATTTTATAAATAAACTTGCTTTCGCCCGCTACTCCGTCCGCGTGAAATTAAAAAAAAAACAAAAGTGAGTAACCTATGTGTATTTCCAGACTATCCTCTACATCTGTACCAAATTTCATTGAAATCCGTTCAGCCGTTTAGGCTACAAACTCTAACAAACATCCATCCATCCATCTAAACTTTCGCATTTATAATATTAGTAAGATAAATAAAACTAGTTTGTAATACTTTTAAAAGTGTGACATTCTACATGTCTTCAAGTGTACAATTGTCTGTTTATTGAGAACGACAAGTATTATTAATAACAAGCAACACGCAACGTAACCGGTACCCCACGTCACTATTGTCGTGAATAATTCATCCTTGCGCGACAGAGAATCAACACAATACCTGTCTGTTGGTCACCACTGTGGAACGGGCACGTTCTACGCACTTGATTCCTATACGCAACGAACTGCGTACCTGCGAATTTTTCGTACACTTCTAGATAGGTTGCTGGACTTTTTCATATGCTGGCTGGAACGAATGCTTATCTTGTTTACAAGCAAATTTCGCGCTAGTCAGAATGTTGCTAAAATCAAAGAGCTTTTTAAAAATAGCTGTCGGGATTAAAAAAAAACTTAACTAGTAGAGTAGTCTGTGTTCTCTTCTCTTTTAGACTATGTTCTACATCTATGTCTTATTTCAGCGATATCCGTTAAACTGTTTTGGACCGTAACAACATCCATCAATCCATCTCAACTTTCGCATTTATGATTTTAGTTAGGTTATTATCTCTGTTTTATCAAATATGAGTGGGCTGACGTGTTTTTGTACAGATGTTACTCGGTGGGAATATTGTAAAATCATAAACTACATGTGTTTTATAAACATTCTAATTCTAAACGTGTTTAGGTTTGTTTGATCAACTTCCGATAGACTGGAACGTAAATCAAATCAATAGTGGAAACAACACGGTTATTGGTGTTGAATGTGATTTTAAATTTAGTATTTAGTACATTGTGTGTCCTAGATTTTATGGTTGAAAAGGCCTTTTGTCTAAATCTTAACCCAAAAACAATTAAAAGCAAGGCTTATGTATATTTATTTTCAATTTAATCTTGGAAATACAATCAAAGTTACATCATATCTGATGAGTAAAAATACTTAACAGACTGTTACATAATCGATGTTTAATACATTCATAAACGCTCGATTATCCACGTGTCGTGATTGCGTTTTAAACGGCCCAGGCGGTGCAAGAAAATGTAATTCTAAACGAACACTTAGCGATAAACATGGCTGCGTCAGACAAGGCAATGGACGTCACAGCACCTTTATAGGGTTGACACGTTTGAAGTTGTATTTTAATTATGTAATATTCAATTTTCAAGCTTTATATTTCATTATTTACTATACAGCAACGACGTTTGATGTTTACTTAAATAATTAATTTATTTAGATTCCTTATACTAAATTTACGCTAAGAGACTACCTTAGTAATCAATTAAAGTAGAACATTCAACCCATGGCGTTAATAAATCTTAATGTTAAAAGTAGAAAACCACAGAAAACTTTCCTCATACCGAAGTCTGTGTAAAACTATTTTTGTCAACCCTAGCCGTAAAAGAAGCTCCCGGAATGTATAGCTGACATTGACTTACGCAATAGCTTAATTGTCGGGAGCAATGTACCGGGTTAACGGGTCACCGATTCGGGCACGCCGTATCGATGTTGCCTAACTTGCCACGCCTTGCTTTTTAACCTATTTGATACTACTGTTAAATGTTCTAATGCCGACCGTGTTCAGTTAAAACTATGCGTGTATAGCAACTGTTAGAACTAAGCGTCTGTAGGGGGAAAGTTATCTCATCTTTCGAGCTTTATTGGAATCCAAAAGTGACACAAAAAGTCTGTCAACTGCTAGCAAGTCTCGTTGTTTATTTACAATTTTCACATTAACGAAATGAACGTTGGAGCGTCTTAAAAATTGATACCGGTTTAAAATTTGCTCTGGATAAAAATGAAAGGACTTGTGTGTTTGTGGTGTCAGTATAATCTTGCACAGCTGTCGTCCGGAGTGACGGCCGTGCATAACGCACGCTTTGATTGATACAACTATAAATACCCTCGGCTTAAGTCTGTAGAGCTTTAAAATGTCACAGTCATGCTTTGTTCCTCTCTTTGGTTCGGTACATACAATGGCTGATTTGCATGACACTCGATTACTTACATTTATTTTAAGCACCATGTTAATACCTATACTCATAAGGGGACATAGGTCTCAAAGTTAGATTTTAAGACCTTGCCCATATTTATAGAAGCCATGGTAGTGACAAAGGTTTACGATTAATGCAACAACTTTCTTCCTATCCGTATTTTTAATACAGTGTACATGTAATGACAGTATTTTAAATTAATCTATAATATAATAAAGCGTAAACACGTACTACTTTGTGGCGTAGGATTTCAGCAACCACAGCACATTTTTTTTAATAAAAAAGCCTACACTTACGACACGCTTTAGGCTATATGTTTTTACGCAATTAACTTAGAGGGTAAATAAATTGAAAAAAAAAACTCCATATGGGAAAGGCACCATAAACTACAAGCTGACAACATTAAGGAAACAAGGTTACTATGGTAACGGTAATTTTGACAATAGCAATTGAGAATTTGACAAATGTAAGAAATAAAAATAGAGTTTTTATATTATAATTTCGTGTGGATGAAACCGCACTGTAACAGTTAGTATATGATATCTATAAAAGCTGTGTCCGCGTAAATGGATGTTTATACAACTGAACTGTTGTTTCCTCTCGTGAAATCGTATTGTGTTACAAAGCGGTGTATTGTTCGTGGTGGGCAGGCTGGTGACGTCATATGGGCTCTGACATCACGCAGGCGAGGTCGCTGAGTGCATGCGTGCTGCACGCTTTCCGCACTTCCGCCTTGCACCGATATACGTCACGTAAGGGTTGCCAAGGACATTTTTAATGTTTGTTTCACGTGATAGGTCAAACTATTATAGCTTATGGCTGTCATCGCATAACAAGTGATAACCTAAGCTAGGTTGAAGTTTGCAGTCTATTTTTCACAGTATCATACTTTCTCATTAAGGAAAATGATGTTGCCTTTTTCATGGAAAAGTTAAGGACATATTAGAGATCATTTTTTAATTCGTTTTTCTTTGATTCAATTTAACGTAGGCATTAAATAATAAACATAATATGATAAGAAAATTTAATTAAACGTTATTGTTTTTTTGATAAAAGTAGGTCGTATTATATTTTTATTAACGATGCCCGGAGTTCGTGATCGAAATTGTTTATCGAACGCTAACATTGTTTACGTTAAATTTCGTAGATTGTTGTTATTGGCTATTATGTTTATAGACCATTACAAAAATATATATTATTACATCAGAAAAAATTGTTTACGTTTGGCGAAAGGAAATATGATATTTACTATGTTTTTATGCCTTCACTTTTGCTTTTACCAAAAGCTACAGGTATTTGTATGTTTTTGTAAACATATTCAATGTGATAACATCCTTAATAAGCTTATTTAAATTATAATAAAAGCCTTTTAAATTCAACGAGGGTGAGCACTCAATATAGTAAAGCATACGTGGGCTTATTGGTTTTCCTCGGTAAAAGCCTCCCGAAGTAAATGTAGGGGAAATGTAATTACAGGAGCCGGCGGCGTGCCTCTGTGTAAGAATACACGAGAGGAAATGATGCTTTATTAATGTGAAGTTTTGTTCAGATTTTTTAATATTATAATATTAAAAAGTTGACAGTCGCAAAACAAGTGACGTAGTTGAATTAGAACAATGCTTATCCTAAAATTCTAAAGTGATATCTTGTATTAATATGTATTGCTGTCTCTTTTCTTCTCGTTAATAAAAGAGAGAAAACATATTAACATTAGACTGCACACTGCAGTCGAAAAACATTCCGGTTAACTCCACGCATATCTCTGATTTATTCGCCTTCTTCGCGTTATGCGTGTATGTTAAAAAAACATCTGATAAGATCTTAAACACTGGTTTGACTCATTACGTGTAATTCGTAAGTTCATATAAATTCACTAAAGGTTGTTTTTCTACTTTGTTTATGCTTTGTATTAAGTATACCTGTCCTTAATAAATATCTAAGATATCCTCTTAGTTAATTCTGTTTAAACAGTGAATAAAACGTTGAAATCTTAAGCGAAATTGAATCCCCTTAACGGTAACTTAATAGGTTTTAAGTCGTTATACATCTAGAGTTGACCTCGCAGGTACAGCTAATCTCCGATGAGAGGGATTCAGAGAGTTGTTAATACCCACTTTCATTACAAAAGGAATACTCTATCGGGGAGGAGAGCTTTATCTAAACGTCATTAGCGCAGCTACTCTATAGAAATGTCTGAGTATTAATGCTATCTTAACGAGATCGGAACTTTAAGACGATCATGTTTCAAATAATTGTAACGAATTCCACAACTTTTATCATGAATATATATTTTCTTATTAATGTTTTTGTTGAAATTAGTTGGTACTGGTTAGTTCGATCTTTCGGGAATGGTTCCTTTGCTGCTTTGTTCTTGTTAGTACTACTTTTGTCTGTAGTAATATTTTTTTACATCTATTTATTAATGAAAACCAATCGGTAACATAATACTTAAGCTTCTTAACTTCGAGGGTAATAACAGATTAACAAAGAGTTGACAATTTTGGTACCCATTACTGATCACTGTCACCATTAAATTTGAACAGTTTTGTCTTGTATCACAAATTGATACAAAAATAAATATCTTATCAGTGTAAGGTTTTTATACTAAACATCTTGTTCCTACATGTTTTTGATAATAATAAGACAAGTAAATGATAAGTTAAATTTTATACGGTCTTAAGTGAAGGTTTTACGAATTTTAACCGAATCCAAGTAAGAAGTTTCTTATTACGAAATGTTACTGTACTTTAAGAAGCTTTAATTTACTCGAAATTATTTTAATTTGATAAGTTCTTTGTAACTTAAGCGCCAATAGCCTAATGGTTTGGGGTACGGACTACCGATCTAGTGGTCGAGGTTTCGAATCCCGCCATTCGACTATTGTCGTAAACCATATCCTAGCACAAGCCTATAGCTTAGTTGGAATGGTTAAAGGAAATATTAGTAAATTAACAAAAATCTACTAATATTTTCACAAAAAAAAAACTCTATGTTAAGTCGGATTATTGTATTTCAATAACTCATACTCCTTAGATTTATGATTTTAAAGTTCTAAAATAATAATTTAAACAAGCATTGAAGCAAGGTAACACTGTAAAATAAATTTAAATTACATTTTGTACAGGTATTTTAAACTTTTTTTTTAATAATAATTAAATGCCTTTTCATTGTGATATTTAAATCAAACGAGATAGGTGGCGATAGACTTGAATTACTTTGTTATACTCATTACTTATTCAGAGTTTGCGATCTTTATTATAATAGAACTTTCGAGAAGTTTCCCCTCGTTGTCATTTGTTTAATGAAAATGTTTCAATGATTCCACACCAATAAAATAAGTGGAATATCTTTTGTTTAACGTTCATTGTGAGTTACGAACTGATAGATCTGTACAAAATATACTGTCTCTATTTCTCGAGGAGAATGAGAAGGACGACAATATGTTTTTGTAAATTTATTTCGGCAGTAATATGAGAATATGTTTGTAAGTGCTTGTTTTATTGTCCACAGGTGGATGCGAACGGCGTGCGCGCGTCCGCTCTCAAGACCGCGCCGCCCTGCCGCCAAATAGAACGTAAGTTATAGCTCATTTCACTACGGAATGTCAGCACAGTATGATCTTCCATACTCTATCAACATATTTCAATCACTCCCGTTTAGTAATATTCTATCATGCAATTTGTCCAATAAAAAAAGAGAGTTTTATAGTTCATAGTGTGTGAACAAAGGGTAAGTAGTGAAAAGTCGTGGAATAAATCCAGATGTAATATTTAAGTTTCAATTGGATTTTTCATAAATAAAATTTTGTTAATGTGCTTCGAATACGCAAATTGAAATTTGTTTGTTTTAAAGCATCTCACCGTGATATCTAGGCTTTAAAAGTTCAATGATGATTTGCAGTTCATTGATAGTCTCCTGAGAATTCTTCGTAATAAAAACGATGTCAGGAGAGTAATCTATCACTCACGATGCGATATTTACTCTCACAAGGATGACGACGGGAGCTAGGGACGAGCCCTGCATTAAACAGGAACACTATATAGATAGATAAAATGATTTATATAAATTTAAATGCATCCAAGAGTAATCAATGTTGAATGTTTTATTGCAGTAGATGTATAGATTAGTTTCTACACTTCGAACGTATGTTTTCACTGCTAAAATAACTACAAAAACATGTATTTTTCAAAGACAATAAGCTTGCTCTATTAGCTCAGGTATTAAAACGGGACGTTTATAGCGGGCTTAACAATTAAAACATTTTTTGTATATGTATTACAGTGCAAGTCCACTGTTTTATATGTGGCTGTTTTTTTTGCTATCTTCTCTCATAAAACAGAAAATGTAGCTGTACTGTGCACGTCATATTGAATGATGAAAAGAGAGACCAGAGAAGAAAGACCTTTCATTAAAATGTTCATTCATTTACAGCACCAATGTTTAATTTGTTTAACAAAACATGATTCTCATTAAGGCTTACTGCAGTCGTGTTCTCGTTTTTCATTTTGTATACATTTCTTTTCATATGACGAATAAATATGCTTTTTCTGCAGTTTATAAATCCATTGATATTATTCGATATTACTCTTTTGACCTAAAAAATGAAGAAAATTCTATAATTTCGTCCGAAATTTAAGAGAATGAATAATTAATTCTGTTTCGAATAAATTTATAAAGAATTTTGGTGGTTTCAAATATAGCTTTGACTCACTGAATTACTTAAAGGTAATCTTGCTCCGTATCTGGTAAAGGCGTGGCTGCCTTCCCTAAGCGGAATACGATGTGGAATTGCGAACTGTGAAGATGAATCTTCGATGACTATCTAGAAAGTTCCATGTCAAAGTACGAACCTTCGTAACGTCAGGTATTTGTAACAACTGCTGATTTTAACTTGGCAGTTAATCTATTTTTGACCGACTTCCAAAAAGAAGGAGGTACTCAATTCGTCCGTATGTTTTTTTTTGTGTGTTACGGCATAACTCTGCCGCTAGTGGACCGATTTTGATAATTCTTTTTTTATCCGAAAGGTAGTGCTTGTCATATTATTTAATTTACTATTTCTTAAAAATACATGCAAAGATCTTTCGGCGAAACGCTCGGAGCGGCATTATTCTGATTTAATTTTCCATTTTCTTTTGCAATTATTTGTCTACACAATTTGTAATTTGATTTTGTTCTCAGAAGTTTAATAAATTAAAGACTAGATTGGATTGCTCAATTTAATGTGGTAATTGAGATTAGAGATAATCATCCAATTACTAATTGAATGGATTTCTTCCCATTAATCAGCTATTAATTATTAACATTATTTGTGCTTATATAAACTGTCAATTTATATAATATACAAGTTGAGATGTAGGTCGGCTGTGACCATTTTATTTAATTAAGGGGCGTGCCCTCAATTTGGGTAATGGGTCTGTTATTTGGGCCCAGGCGTTGGGATAATAAATACGAATTTCCTCTAATTATCACATGCTTTTGTTTTTGATAATATTAACACCCTGTAATCATATAAAATAGTCGATTGCTAAATGTGAAACTAAAATAAGAAATAATAAATGATAATATTTAAAATACAAGTGTTATTTTTCTCAAAGCGTTTAGGTTAAGTATAAGTCGCAGAAAGCTCGCTTTTATAAATTAAACGAAAACTTAATCAGTAAGCTTATATTCCGAATTTAAACAAGGTCCTAGTTTAATTAAAATCTGAAATCTAATTTCAGAGCTGTTTAGATGTTATTTAGTAAAGTAATTACAAGTTCGTCTTTACTGTTTGTATATAGATATATGATTTGACGCAGTAACGTTCAACATTGTACGAAGTACTTTAAATAACCAATCCTAGTGTAGATAAGAAGTCGTTACATCTCGACTAATTACAGAATCACATTACGTTCGTCTCGTAATTTGTGAATCGACGCACGTAAATTACGATCATATAAACATACGCGTTAACGAGTCACCTTCATACATATCAAGCTGATGCAAAATATACTTAATGATTAGCGACATAAAGCTTATTTTTAAATATACAAAAACGTGAGAAAAACTTGTAACAGTTTTCACGAGCAGTTAAAACGAATACTGTTTAATGAAGGGAAGATAACGTTGTTTGTAATCATTAGCGGCAATTAAGCTAATAGCTCGATTAAAGGTATAAATAGCGGGAGAGATAACGCTTAGCGTTTTATCTTCGCTGAACGCAGGACCTTACGTAATGCGCTGAGAATGGAGGACACGATAAGCGATAACGTCAGCGAAGAGGCCCCTCGTATTGCGTCCACGGTTTGTGTTTATTTGGCGACAGCTGTGTTACACGAAACAGAATTCTGATTACGTTGGGACGATGAAATAATAATTCTTTTTTATATAAACCCTATTTAAATTTGGTGGTTATGTTCCCATTGACTTGATTTTCTAATGATCTCGTCTACGTTAAATTAGTAATATAAATGTATTTTATAAGTTAAAGTGTCTTTAATTTAAATGTTATTGAGCTCACATTTCTCGTCTTTTGAACCCTACGTTCAGCTTTCAATTCGAGAACTTTTAATAATTTCAGATGAGAGGTTTGAAGTTTTTGCCTTTTTACGCAAAAAATTAAAAAGGACAGTGAATTTTATGTATTGGTTCTTTCAATCTCAACGTAAAATTTAATGCTAACAATAATCTATACTCTATACTAATATTATAAAGAGGAAAACTTTGTATTTTTGTATTTTTGTATTTTTGTATGTATTGAAATAACTCAAAAACTACTGGGCAGATTTTAAAAATTCTTTCACCATCAGAAAGGTAATTTATCTGTGAGTAACATAGGCTATATTATATTATTACTAATGATTAGGGACTATTAATAAACAGCGTGTTTCTGGACGCCGGCGTTAAAAATTCACTAAACTTTATCTTTTCTCGGCTTACGCTGCCTAAACCGTTAGAGGTATATAAAAATGATGTATGAAAGAATTGTAGATCTCAAAAAGTTCTACAGAAAAGTCCGCGATAGCATATATCTATCTTTAACTGTTTTCTTACAATAACCACTTTTTTGTTTACAAAAAGCATTAAAAACCATACGCTATTTGCAGCGTTCTTTTATTGGTTTCAATATTAATCCTTATCCAAATAAATGCGTTTGTTATCAGGAGAATTTAATGTAGAAAAAAATTGTTCTTTACAGTATTTAAATTGGACTAATAGTTTAGAAGATATCGCGAACACAAACAATAAGGGTAACCGAAAAATCAGCTTACAAGCTACCGGGCTTAGAAATTTGGCATCTTGCATCGGTAGATTTCTGTTATTACGTAGATTACTACTAATTTAATACTTTTGGTTATAGGTTGAAAAAAAGGGCGAACATAATAGGTTATATATGTAATTTCACGCGGGCGAAGTCACGAGCAACAGCTCGTAATATTATAAATGCGAAAGTTTAGATGAATGGATGAATGGTTTGTTAGAGTTTGTAGCCTAAACGGCTGATCAGATTTCGACGAAATTTGGCATAGATGTGGAGGATAGTCTGGAATAACACATAGGCTACACACTTTTGTGTTTTTTAATTACACGCGGACGGAGTCGCGAGCGAAAGCTAGTATAATATATCAGTACCAATTTATTTAGAGAACGATACAATACAAGTATTTAGGGAATTGTTGGAATAGAATGTCGATGTTAAACGAATCGGAAAGGAGGATCCGCAGATTTCTCTCGACAATTACACTAATGAAAGATACGAAAAAAAATCTTTTCGCCGAAAAAGATGAACCGAGATACTTTATCGGTTTATGAAACGACGTCTTTTCGTCTCAATTATATTTTCACCCTCTAGTGCTTTGATATAATATTTATTAATTTATTTATAGAATCCTGACTTCATTTTTCCCTTGGTGGATGTCATCCCTTGGTGGATTATTGTAAAAATTCCATACACTTATGTTAAACTAGCTGTTGCTCGCGACTTCGCTCGCGTGAAATTACTAAATATGCCTATGTTACTCACAGATAAACTACCTTTCTATCGGTGAAAGTATTTTGAGTTATTTCAATACATTCAAAAATACAAATCTTTCCTCTTTATAATATTAGTATAGATTAGTATAAAAAAAGTTGAAATTGAAAGTCATGATGATATAACCATTAAAACGGTAACGAGATCATTCAATAAGAAGTTTTGTTTCAGCGTTATTGAAAATATTAATACAAAAAGTTCGAAGATCATAAGACGATCATTGGAAGGCAAACTTAGTACCAAAGTTTTAATTGCAAAACTCCGTTGGTTTAATGTGTTTTATAGGTTATTTTACTCCTAATCCCCTAATGATATCTTACGAAAATGGTTTTTAATATTAATATGATCCTATCCCATTAGAACTTTTTGTTAATATTTTGTATAACATTGGTGAAACACATGTAATATAACTCTTTTCTATTCTTGAAAAAACACATTATTTCAATAGTCCCGCAGTATTTAATTATTCGCAGTAGTAAGTTACTATTGTAATTAAAACAATAAACGCTTTAAAGCGATTCGAGTGTATTCCATTATATTGAAATTGAAAAATGGCAAGCAAGCTTCATTGTAATTACAGAAAACGGTTTATAAACAAGAATCTATGTTCAAAGGCAAAGTTTGCCGTTTACGTTTTGGTATATGAACGTCAGACCAGCCCACGCGAAATATAAACGTGAGTTGGGCTGATATGCTTTGCAATTACCTTTAGTTTCTTAAACAAACTGCCAAGAGTTTAAACTCAAGCGTAATTCAGATTGTAACTATAATAAAAAGTGTTTTTTTTTTAATTTTTATAAGGAATGGGGGGGGGGGGTTTGTCTTAAAAACGTGCCAAAAAAAAAGACATGCCAATCCCATAGTGCTCTAGTGATTAGGAAATGAGCTGGCACAATCAGTCGGTAGTAGGCTCAGCCAGTGTTTGTAGTTGTTTGTTGTAATTTTATAGATACACTATTTTTTGTTTGAATGGGTTGGAAATGATTGTCGACATGTATTACTTAATAAGCAGTTACTTATTTGAGTTACTAATTTTTATAATTCCACGTAACATGATTGGTTTATTGTATTTATAATCTTTTATTCGAAATCGTATTTCTCTAAATTGGATTCCATCAAAAATCTTATTGGTAGGTCTTTTGTACGGGATTCTAACAATAAAGCCAGATATTTGTCCCAATACCTTTCGAAAGTCCCTAAGGAGAATTCCAATTTCTTTGATAGATACAACGTACAAAAGGGTTTTTTGATCCATTACAAACAAATACTCTTTGTGACATTTCTTAGGAAATTGGTAACAACTTGTATGAGACAATTAATTGTTATCGATTGATATTATTTTGTTTGTGATACTGTAGATGCAAGCTTTTTTTTTAAAAAAAATAACATTGAACTTAGTTTAAAAATGTTTTGAAAAGATAAAAGTCTTCGTCGTTTTAATCATCTAATTACATGCAAATTCTGACATTTATTCATAGTGATAAACTTCGTTAAGCTCTTGTTAGTATTAATAATATGTAATTTTAATAATAAAAAGTAATTCCCTATCAGTCCGGTAAAAGCATAATTATTAGTGTTCATTTTAGTATACGTAGTGTGTGTTTCCAATGTAGACTGGGTGAGCTAAGCACTTCGCATCGATAATGCATTTAAACCGCGCCGGAGCGTGGTAATTGAAACCGGTTCAAGCTTAATGTGTTTATACTCTCGCTCGATGGCGCTACGATTCCTTGTTTTTGTTGGTTCGACGGTGATTTATGCGCTTTTTGCTATATCAAGTCCTAGCGAACTCAATTAATTAGGACGTCACTTGACTACCATACTTGTTCGTCTTTTGCAATCTTTTTTACATTATGATTTGTGAAATAGTAGTCTGTGTATATCAGTGTCTTGTGTTACTTAGTTACTTGTAATTGGTTAAGCTATTTCTATGACTTGACTACGTCTGAGGTGTGTGCGTGTGCGAAGAAGCGTTTTTAATAGTATTTGTCCATGTCCAAATATAACAACTGCTGCGAGGTTGTGTTATTCAAATATTTGAGTTTCAAAAACATAAAGGATACCAATATACTGGTGTACTGTAGATAATGTCAAAGTATCCGAATACGGGTTTGAGGTCGGTCCCGTATTTTGCTTTTCAAATCGACATCGAAGAGATATTTGTTAGTCGAATGTTGGAATTTAAATTCGTATCACATGTGGTTAAGTGTGTTGCATTCTGTGTGTGTTGCACAACTAAATATTTTGCACATGCGTTGATTGTAGTAAATATTGAGGTTTTTAATCTATGTCACAGAATTTTTGCTGTGTTTACAGTTGTCTTAAATGAAAAATAAAATAGTTAATTATTAATCATAGTAAATGAAATCAATAGTTAAATCTGTGTTTCTATTTATACAACTAATTACAATTACTTACAATAAGAAATACAAAACCAACATTAAAAAAAAAAACAAAAAAACATTTATTTATTAATGAAAAATATACAACATCGTAAATCTGAAAAATAAACAACCTTCACACCTAAATGAACATTTCCATAAATCTTTTACCGCGTTCATTTTGTCGCTTGCGTCCGAGCTTTTACGTTGAGGAAGTGTAATAAATATACGTAACCTGGAGCTTTTCTTTATACTTTCATATCGCACAGATTCATTACCCATTTTCTTTTATATCCTCATAACCATGAGAATATCTGACCACAGAAATTTAAAAATATATTGTATGCTTAGTTTTCTTAAAAAAAAACTGTAGCTTTAATTGTATGATGGAAAATATTACTTCTTTAAAACGAAATAAAGTAACTTCAGAAAGGCTAAAAATATAAAAATTGTTACTGTTTTGTTTTACTTTGTATTAATTCCAGGTCGTGGTTAAAACTTCAAACTTTGTGTGTGACTGTTTCATACCCGCCTATATTGCATTACAAACTACAGCAACGCTACAGAGGCGTTGCAACAAGCCTCATTAAGCGTAGCACTAACATTGTTACACCACGACCTACATTCGAGGCAATTGCGCCACCTGCCGTTACGCCGTAGCGAAGGCTACGAGCTACGAATTGTCTTTAATGAAATAGTGAAATTGATTTAAATAAAGGTTAAAGTAAACATATTCAGTTAAAATTAATATTGAAAACTTGGCGATGCTTAAGAGTAATCATTAAGTACGAATCCATTGACTCTACTTAACTTTGACCTTGACCCGAACTTACTTTAAATGACAAAGCAGTTCTAGAAACTTGGTAAAATCTAAGTAGAAAACGAACGTTCATTAATAATTTAGTATCATAGAGTAGAAACTTCTTATACAAGTATTCGCATTACTTTTGTTAGAAAAGAAATGGGATACGATTTCTCATAAATAACATACTGTGGACATGTTTTTATGGATTTGAGAATAAAATAAACTTCTTTACAAAATAGGTTATATATTTGTGTCAAGTATGTAACATAATACAATATTTTTATGAAATAAATACGTTATTTGGAAATTAAAAGAAAAGCATTATAAAATATACGCCAGTCAAGGTTATTAAGCGAGCTTAATTTAAATAACTTAAGAAGCCTCGGGCAGGCTTCTGAGCGAATACAATTTCGAAAGCTCTTTGTTTTATTTAATTTTTCGCAATCTCATATTAACGATGCCTCCATCAAAGCGGTAGGAAATGTGAAAAAAAAAAATTAACGAGTAGGAAAGTCATTAAAACAAAGTTAACTAATGGAAAGTACGAAAAACATATTCTATATCCTTGTTTGTTGGAACTCACTCAAATACGATCAAGGAATCTACTAAAACAAATAATGATTTATTAATAACTAGCTGTTGTTCGCGTCTTCGTCCGCGCGGATATTTTTTTTAATAAATATAGCCTATCTTACTCAGTGATAACGTATGTAGCTATTTTTTGTAAAAAAATTTTTTTTGAAATCGGCCCAGTAGTTTTTGAGTTATTTCAATACATATAAAAATACAAATCTTTCCTTTTTAATTAGTTTAGAAAATTTAACGTTATCCAAATAGCTATGGATCAAATAAAAGAAAGAATTGAGTATAAAGAGAAAAAAGAGTGTCTATCTCTGCTTACACTATTCAAGTGACATAGATTGAGTTAGTTCTTCTCTATCCTGAATAACAATGTTATATGTATTTAGGTCATTCCTATCTCTTAGAACAAAGTAGGTTAAAAAATATCTTATTATTGTTGTTGTCTTTATGATAATTTTTCTTGAATGAATAATGACTGAGATCTTTCCATAAAGTTCTTAGCTGAGCTTTATTTCCATTATACTTTCTTACATTTGTAAATCCGAGATTGATATATTTATGTACTTTATACATAATTGGCTGTTGCTCGCGACTTCGCCCGCGTGAAATTTAAACCTGGCCTGTGTTACTCATTGATAACGTAGCATTTTAATGGTGAAAGAATTTTTATATTCGGCCCAGTAGTTTTTAAGTTATTTCAATACATATAAAAATACAAATCTTTCCTTTTTTATTAATTTAGAAAATTTAACGTTATCCAAATAGCTATGGATAAAATAAAAGAAAGAATTGAGAATGAAGAGAAAAAAGAATGTCTATCTCTGCTTACACTATTCAAGTGACATAGATTGAGTTAGTTCTTCTCTATCCTGAATAACAATGTTATATGTATTTAGGTCATTCCTATCTCTTAGAACAAAGTAGGGTAAAAAAATATATTTTTATTGTTGTTGTCTTTATGGTAATTTTTCTTGAATGAATAATGACCGAGATCTTTCCATAAAGTTCTTAGCTGAGCTTTATTCTCATTATATTTTCTTACATTTGTGAATCTGAGATTGATATATTTATGTACTTTATAAATAATTAGCTGTTGCTCGCGACTTCGCCCGCGTGAAATTTAAAAAAAAACCTGGCCTGTGTTACTCACTGATAACGTAACATTTTAATGGTGAAAGAATTTTTATAATCGGCCCAGTAGTTTTTAAGTTATTTCAATACATACAAAAATATAAATGTTTCCTTTTTATAATACTAGTTTAGAAAATTTAACGTTATTCAAATATCTATGGATAAAATAAAAGAAAGAATTGAGTATAAAGAGAAAAAAGAATGTCTATCTCTGCTTACACTATTCAAGTGACATAGATTGAGTTAGCTCTTCTCTATCCTGAATAACAATGTTATATGTATTTAGGTCATTCCTATCTCTTAGAACAAAGTAGGTTAAAAAATATCTTTTTATTGTTGTTGTCTTTATGGTAATTTTTCTTGAATGAATAATGACCGAGATCTTTCCATAAAGTTCTTAGCTGAGCTTTATTTCCATTATACTTTCTTACATTTGTAAAACTTAATCTGTTTCAAACTTGACTGATAACAAATAAATGAAGTTTCTATAAGTAGAGATAACTTAATCTAAGACTCAAAGGAGTGATATCAAATATCCAATATTAAGATTGGAAGCGTTCTGTTTGTTCACATGTGACGTCACATGATAACATAATCGTATTGAGAATGTTTCATTTCAATAAGATTTCCCTGCAAACGTTCAGTGTGATTTACTTCGTTTGATATCGATATTTTATTTAATGTAGAATTAAATGAATAAATTTCATTATCTAATCTCAATTAAATTTATTTTTATTGAGACAGTAATACTGTAAATAATACTATGACTGATTAAGTGTAGATTAATACAGATTAAATTGGTTATATCTGATAATTTACTCAAACTACTAAACCTATTTTAAATAGTGTTTAACCTAAAATAAATCAACCGCGCAATTAATGCAGGTTAAAATGATGTACAAATAAGTAGGAAACATTGGAAACTATTCTAACACTCTCTAAACTAGTTAAGAACTTCCCTATGTTCATCATAGGTGACCTAGAAATGTGCTATCCGCAGCAGTCGGCGCTGTTTCGCAGTCCGCACTTCACGGATGATATCGTGCGAAATGGACCGGATGCGAGCTAGACGTGTCATGTGCTTTAGATTTATTAACAGTATTCATAATTTTTTTTTTAATAATATTGATATCGACATATTTATATCTTCGTATCTCCTTACGAAGACAGTTCAATATTTTTTTTTTCTTCAAAATTTATTAGTAGATTTTTGTTAAACTACTAATATTTACTTTAACCATTCCAACTAAGCTTTAGGCTTGTTAACGACAATAGTCGAAGGGCGAGATTCGAACCCTCGACCGCAATATCGGTAGTCCGTACCCCAAACCATTAGGCTATTGGCGCTTAATAATATACTCAAAGTTCATTAAGCATGTTCTTGCGAAATCATTAATAATAGTACTGAATATCGATTCAAAAGCATATAAGTTAAGATATTCGCAGGAAAAGTCCACAACAAGACATTCTGTATCGCACATTAAATTTATGAATCCTTGATATCCCGCAACTGTCAACAAACAAAAGCGTGGGATTCTACACTAATTGTACACATGCGCACATTTGGGCGCCGCGGCATCAAAATGACCTCATTGTGTAGTATCACGTGTTGCGATATGCGCTCCATTGCCCCACTGTTCTTATACGTCCTTGTCTATGACGTGTTGTTTATTTTTCTAACATCTAACAATGAGTTCCACTGTTAAACTTATCTTAGTATAGACTGGACTTGTGCGGATGTTAGAATGTTATTTGTTGTCGGTCGCTCTGAAATAACTTAGAGCAATCAGAAAAATCTTACTGAACATTTAAGTAAAAATTAGGCGACTCTGGGTGGGATAAGGTGTTCGATGGCAATTTTATAGTTTTTTTTTATTTAATCAATCTCTCTGTCTAATTTATAACCTTTTTTTCTGTTCCTTAACAATTATTTTGGTCACAACTTTGAATGTTTCCGTCAATTATTTGATTAAAATTGAAACGATCCTATTTAATGCGGAAACATCAAACGGCTGTAAATTAAGTAAACAAAACAAATGCTTTTAAACTCAGTTCGCTTTTCTAAATGTCGAGCTCAATTTTTATTTTTCTTTCGCCTTTCCATTTGTAATTGTTTTTGAAATGTTTGATTAAACTTTTATTGAAATTGAGGGCAATTTTATTTGTAGACCGTCCTCTTTGTTTATTAGAGTTGTTTAGGTAAATTTGTTTGGTCGGATTTATTATCCTCTTTGTTAATTTTTTTCTCATGAATTTTTTGGTTCATACTGAATGCAAAGATTTGTTTTACTACATATTAAGTAAATTAATATTCTACATATTATCGTGTTTACAGTTTAACAAGAACTCTAGTGTTCACATTATCAGCATTTATACATTATACATGTACAAGGAACAATGGTTCATTCAAACTGGTAACTTCGCGGAAGGAAATTGCACTGAAGACGTGGGAAAATGCGTCACTATTTAACCATATACTGAAGTGTATTTACGAGTATACTCTCCATGGCCATTACCGTGGTTCTCCACTGACCAACCAAACTCTCGTTGAAAAATATAGTGTCATCCCTTTCATTCTGTCCAAAAAAAGTGAGATGATAATATCAGTTATCCGAAGGTTTAGGCTGTGGAAGCTCACGGTTCTTAAAATTTAAAGATCGACGCATACGCGTTTATACTAGTTCAATTATTTGTTTTATTTTTTTGCTAAAATGTTATAAATACTTCCACTTTATAAATGAAAAATGTATACCGGTAGAAACAGGTAGTTTCAAACGTTTTCTAGTTCAACAGATAAATGCTTTCTACTATAAAGATTTAATACGCTCTCTGGTCCTGGTCGTTATTCAAGCTAGCCGGTTTGCAACCGCGCTCGATAGCATTTCCCATTCAACTGGAAATAGTACTAAAGATTATTTTATTCTATCAGTTTTATTTTACAACGAGGCAGTATACGTATTTAATATTTGTTTAATCATGTTCGGATAATTTTATTGTCTAACTAGCTTTCGCCCGCGACTCCTTCTGCGTGAAATTAAAAAAAAACAAAAGTGTAGCCTATGTATTCTTGCAGACTATTCTCGACACATATACCAAATTTCATCGAAATCCGTTCAGCCGTTTATGCTATAAACGTTAACAAACATCCATCCATCCATCCAGACTTTCGCATTTATAATATTAGTAAAGTAATTGTCTAATTTCTATAATTTGGACTAAGTAACATCGGATGTCCAATGTTTTTAGTTTTTTACACATTGACTGTAAATAAAATAAAAGAAAAACATGAACTGTACACGATTCAATTACTATCGACCTGTTTTCGATAAGGAACAGGCGAAAAGATTCGTTGATTTGCTCATACGTGTGAGTTATTGCTTTGCCCTTTTTTCATTTGTTTTACGAGTTGTGCGTGCGTTGTGTGTTCTCAATGAATGTTTACAGTTCGGAATAAGAAAAGTTCTTTTACGTTATATAAACTGACGACTAGCCTAGATACATGCTGAGTAAAAGCTTTATTGAAGTTAAATATCCTCCTTCATTTAAATTTCGAACATAGGCTTAGCTAAGCTTCCGTTGAGAAGGGCTTTTTATGTTTTTAAATAATGACAAATTTATTTTTTAGAGCCATAATTTTTGTGGTCTTAGCAGTTTTCAACTTTTCTAAGGCTGGTAACGCATCTTTAGTTCCTCTGGTATTGCGGATAACCATAGGCATCGTGACTTGGGTGTTCGTTTGACCCCATATAAAAAATATAAAATGTTGCTTTATATTAATCCAAATCCATTACGAGATCTCCCATATCATTTTAAGGCATTGCAAACTGTGATTGCACAAATAAAATTCGCCATTACGCGCCATTCTTTGTGGTTTTAACACCATGCTATTATATTTTGAGGGATTTTATGAAGCCCATAACAATGTTATGTGTCGTTACGGCGGTTGATATTAAATTGCGGGCTCTGTGTCAGGTTTTACTGAATTTATGACATGTTGACACAGATAACGAAATGTTTGTCCGATTCTGAAATTTGTGGGTTTCCATTGTCGGAAAAATTGTACACAACACATTTTTATTGATGAGAATATAAATGACTAAAAAGACATGGCAATTTCCTTCATACATTATCAAGCAAGAAAAAGGAAAACACTGTCACTCGGTTTCAGTAAAAACTTTAGGATAAATGTGTAAAGTTACAAGAATAGATTAAATAAAAGAATACTGAAGAAAGCTGTACGAAAGTTTTATAGATGAATATAAACGGTAATGTGGTAAAAGCTAAATTTAATAAAACCTCGTAAAGAGAACTTTTAAAAGCTAAAAGACCAACGTTTCGTTCCATTTTTTTAATTACTAGTAACAAATACATATCATACTTCATACTAATATTATAAATGTGAAAGTTTAGATGGATCGATGGATGGATGGATGGATGGATGGATGGATGGATGGATGGATGGATGGATGGATGGATGGATGGATGTTTGTTAGAGTTTGTAGCCTAAACGGCTGAACAGATTTTAACGAAATTTGATACAGACGTAGAGGGTAGTCTGGAAGAACACATATGCTATCCTCTTTTGTTTATTTTTAATTCCACGCGGACGGAGTTGCGGGCGAAAGCTAGTTCGTTTATTTTTCGTATTTTATTTATAACGTTTTAACTGTAATGCTAATCAAAAAGTCATTGCGAGCCTATTCAAGGTGTTAAATTATTCAGATTATCTGCTATTCATTAAATATTAGCCTAAACCAGCGTTAACCCTATGACCGCTGCCGCTAATTCCCAGGATAAAATTAATAGTGGACATTATGTGTGGCGAGGCGCGCCGCTCCCCGGGGAACCCCTCAAATATGCTTTATTACCAACCATTATTACCTTAATTACTCTGTGAATTTTAATTTAACGATTCGTTGAAATGGTAATGCATATTACCAACGTATTTCAAATGGTGTTACTAACGCGAAATAATTTAAGCGATAAGCTGAAGTGTATGGTCATTTGTCATACTTTGCTTCTTAATTTGCTTTAACTACAACCTTTATTAGAAGTTAAGTAAAGGAGACTTGATTTAAATCATTTGATGTCGTCCAATCAAGGTATATGTATAGCTTATCAATAAGGTCCAATATATAAATCTACTTACTTTCTTTAACTAATGTCTAGTAGATACTAGATGTTCTATGATGATGTTCTGATGTTTTACGATGATGTTCTGATGTTCTATGATGATGTTCTGATGACTATTCAGATGAATATTCCCATTTATTTTTAAACGATGATATCTTTGTGAACTCAGTTAACTTGCTGGCAATAAGCCAAACTTAATCTCTAGTGATTTTAATGTTCATGTCAATCGCATTTAAATATTTTAATCTCACATTCATCATGTTTTCGACAACAGTTTTCATAGGAGTTTGCCAATTATTTAATAATAGTTATACCACATTCTAACCTAAAATTTAACTGTCTCTTTAGACTTGTACTGTTAAGAAATCTTTGGCATAGATGCCAATACGTCATTTATTTTTCAGCTCCAAAACAAAATGAAAATGGTTTTATTTTACAATATATTGTTACATCGTTACACGCAAACTACGTGGCGTCTTGTTTAAATTTTAACAATTGCATGTGACTAAATCAAGGTTTATGCAAATTTAAATGTTTTAGACATACGTAGATAATAATTTCTATACCCGTGGTTGTTTTTCTCTAAGAGATCGTTAGATCAGCAAATGTAATCTTTTAATACAAAGTTCGAAAATCATATGAAAAATTTTGTTACAACGCATATAGAATTACGTACTTTTAGTTGGAAGAATTGCAACAAAAAAGAACCTTATAAATTGCAGTCATTTTGTATTTACAAAGCATATTTTCACTTTACCTAACGATGTATAAGGTTATTTGAAAGAGCGCTCTGTTTGCGCTCCGTCCACGAGGCTTCATTAATTCAGCCTCATTACAATCAGGAGTCAGGACGTCTGTTGCGAGGCTCTTAAATATTCACCAGTCGTTAAGCTCATGTAGAAACATGCATTACCATGGTTAACTAATGTATGACGTAATGTGACATATAGTTGGATGAAATGTGTAAGTTTTTCTGTTAGCAGAAGTAAGAGAAAAATATAGAACTTAATTAAATACATAATCTGTATTAGAAATGCAAGAGAAGAGGTGAAAAGCAGTAAAACCGGTTCTCTTTCGTAACTACTTGTAGCTACTTACATTTCGTTCAGTATCTGTATGAAAATCAATAATAACCTTATTCCATCGTCGCATTATTAAACTTTTACGACATTTTTTTGTCATTATAATATTATGTAGATTATTCAATGAATTTGTTACGAAAAGCTGAAACGATGCTCGTTTACATTTTTGTGCCGTTTAACGCCGATGTTCCTTTTTTCCACGTGACTGCGTAGAAGAGCCTGCGGAATTCAATCCCTCTCTCATGCCAGACATTCAGACCTCTTTTTTTCTCATGCCAGACATTCAGACCTCTTTTTTACTAACCGATTGGCCGCGAGCGATCAACTTTTTGTATAGGAGCCACGGTTGCCCATAAAAATGGACATGCGACTACCCGTAGAAATGGTAGTCGCGATGGTCGGTTAGTGGAAAAAGGGCTTTGGCATTAAGACGTAGTAAACGCGCTCGTTACCGGCCCACTCGCCGTCGAGCCCTCTCGACGCCCTCCCGCAACCACTCACCTGTCCCCAGCTTCTCAAATGAGACCTGACCTGGGAAACTCCGCTTACAACAATACATTACGTCGTTCTACGAACGTCAGGTTGCAAGAATGCTTCTTTACTTTTGTAGTATATCTTGCCTCTTTAAAAGTTATGTGTTATAAAATTAGGTACTTTCAATGTTTTGAAATGAACTATAAAGCTTTTGACCATTGATACAGCAATTGCAATGATAGAGTCAGGTAAACAGAGACGGCAATTGCTATATAAGTTTGGCGTACTGTTTTATAATTGTTGGTCGTATTTAAAATGTCCGAAGTCCGAAATATGGTCGCAACTAAATGTATAATACCTAAAAGTAAGAAACACGTAGCAAAGTTCAATAAAGATGTGATCGTAAAAGCGTTAAGCCTCCGCAGATCGTAAAGTAAATCTGCGAAGCAAATCCCCACCTCGCATGGTAACAACACCATACGAGTGATTGCGTAGCTTTGTTTACGCTAGCGTGTTATTGAAAACAACCCTTCGATCGCTTGCTTGTGCTCGTAACATTTCCAACGTTTAATGCTTTAACCTTCTATTTCATATTTACACGAGTAATTATTATAGTAAATGGTTTGGTTAGTTTTTAAAGTACATATTAATTAGCATCTTCGCCATCGACTCGATATGAGAGTCTGATAGTTTTATACGTAAAAATTGTAAAGCATTGAAGGTGTTTGACATCCTGTATATGAAACAAATGTCTTGGCACTTATAGCGGTCCTACTTACAAAGAAGGAATAGGTGATGTTTTCCATTCAAATATAATACAGGCCAGAATTCCCATGACATGGCGTAAAATAATTTACGAGTACATCGCACGACCGTTGCTCATGAGTTATGGAACTAAACACCGTTTATAATGAACGACGTAAACAGAACGCGAGATACCGAAGCGAATACGTTTCTCTTATTCTTAGAAATATTCTTTGCTCGTATTTTTGGTGGCACTAACTTGTCTATGTTAGTGATGAAACAAAGGTTTCACAAAATTCTATGTTTAATTTACCGTATGTAAATGAATTCGTTCCAGACAGGACCACACCAAGGCTATTCGACGTATTGTCATATTTTTGTTTCTACAATATAGTAAGTTAATAGGCTTTTTTAAGGATTTACAGTAAAACAATTTTAGAATATGAATAAGGTCCGCTTGCTAAATTTATTACTCGACGTTTATCAATTACAAGATACTATTTTGATCAAATAGTCTTCCTAAATTATTCCTGCAATAAAGTTTATTAAATTTTATAACAATAACAGTGACCTGATTCTATCAAATAATCTAGCTAGTCAGTCTAACTTCAAATTTAAACTGTGCCACGGACACGCCCGACTCTAATCTATTCGCTGAAACATGTATTGTTTCAGGTGAACTGTTCGGACTTTCATGCAAATGACACGAGCGACTAACCTGCGCATACCGATTATATCGTCTATGTTACATTGGAATTGTTAAATCCGTCGTAATAAAAAACGACTAGATTTATAATATAGTTTTTGTTAAGGAAATCCATCTACGTGGAGATCTAGAATCAATAACGTCAGAAACTAATGATATCTTCTGTACTTCTACCAATAGTTGACTACAAAGACAATCAATCACGCTCGTCTAAATAAGTTTAAGTAAAAACGACATCTAACTGTTTTATTTGTTTTTACCTTTGATTGATGTATCATTTATTGTGAAGACGTTCGTTCACTTTGTAGCTCCGTTTATCTTTTTTATGATCAAATCGTTAAACTTTCTTAGTAGTAAAGAAACGATATCAAAATAATCTCTAGAAGTCCTTAGAAAGTCACATAAATAGTTCGAAAATATATTACTTTATGAATATGGAGTAATATTTCGAAGAATTTTATCCGTTAGAAGTCTTTAACGATGTTGGATTAAAGTTAACGTATAAGAGAAATTTGATGTGTTGTGTGTAGCATAAAATATGTTAGGGTAAGTGCCACAGTTTTATGATGGAGCAAATTTCGAACGAAGTTTTTAGTTTTATCGGCAGTTTTATATCGACATTCAGTTTTACCGGCCAAGCGATTAATAACATAAAATTTTCTGAAGTCAATAACGGTAGAATATAATATGATTTAAAATTTTATTACACTTTTGTTAATCTTTTAAAGGTTAACAAACATCTCACTTCCAAATTAACTTAGAATAAACATAATTAGATTATTTTCGCTTGCGAAAATTTTATAAAAGCTCAATAATCTCTTATTTTACAATAAGTACCTCTATCGTATATGTATAAAGATAAAAAGATATGTATAACAATAATTTGCCATTTAAGCCTAGCTTTTATAAATCCTTTCATAAAGATGAGGACTCCAAAATCTGCGACGAAATTGGAGAATGAAAAAGTCATTTTCGCTAAATACTTGCGCAAGTAAAGTGCTTTAGATTTTAAGTAGAAAAAAGGAAATATTTTCAACCAGGCAACCTGGGTCTGCTTATCAGAATCTACGAGATCAATTTAAAATCAATCATCCACATTGATCAAAGATTTTTTTTGTAAGTTGGTAAAAACGTGCTAGCAACTGAGGGCGGGAGTGCGAAAATTTCGATCACCGGAGGGTCGGCAGGTAACGAGTGTTCAATCAGAGGGAGCGAGATATAAATGAAAAAGTAAATTCGACTCGATGTCGAGTTGTCGACCCCTCGTAGTATGGGATCCATGGACATTGCACATTTGCGGACTGTCCCACGACATTGCATGTCTATGCACATATTAATAATTTATTTATTGTGAACATTTCGTTGGTGTATTATTTCAAAACAAAATACTTATTGCAAGGACAAATATGACAAAAGTAGTTATGCTGTTTACTTCGTTAGATTACGTAACTCCATTATGTAACTTGTTTTTACGTTCCTTTTCGTTTGCTTTTATTACCAAGTTGAAGACAATTTTGCATAGTTTTTGGATACCTAATTAAATCAAAATAAACTGAGAAATATAAAGAAGCGTTATAGAACTATATTTTTCACTTTAAAAAGTGACGCGTTACGTGCGAATGTCTCATGTTGTACAACATCTTGGTGTCTCTTGCAAACTTGACTAGCAATGTGATTATCCCATCCCGTGTCAACGGACGAAGCGGGAAGGGAGGAACGCCGGCCTCCCAATAATCATGACACGTCAAATTTCATCACTCTACGAGAGCGGCGTTATATCTAGAAGTTATCCATGCGATATAACGATAGAAAGAAATTTGACGTCATACGCGTACGATTCAAGATGTCTCAGTTTTTACGACAATTTTATTTGTCGCATAATAAAATGTAGATCTGGTAAATGTAGCATTCGACACCTGATCTGTAACAATCGTATTTGTAACGAGGTGATTATAGAGCGAGGGTTGCGGCGGGACGAGGTCGACTTTACCACCACGTGACCGTCGGCCGATCACTGGAATACGATACTCCTCCGTTTGTAACATCTCGACCTTTAGTAACATAAAACTGTTTGTTACATTTAATGATTGCGTTTGTCATAAAGACAGGAATTTATCATATTTGTCGATGTCTTAGTACAGATATCAACGTTTTGTTTATTTTTTATACTTATTAGTTGATTGTTGCAGGGCGGCGCGGCTGCGCAGCAGTGGTTTGTCGTGTAAAGCGAACCCTGGAGCCGCACAGGGGTCTATGTAAGTACCATTATTTTTATTTGTAAATACTTGCAGAAGGAGGCAATTTTTTATATCATAAGGGTTTTCCATTAGTGCAATAATATGTACACCAAACCAGATTGGTTATTATGATTAATCTATTTCTCAGTATTGTACCGCATTAGTTGCGATAGATCATATGTAATTAAGATGAGTGATGTTATGTATACAGAGCGTCGGTGGCTCAGAGGTTGAGCACTGGACTTGTAATCTACAGCTCTTGGGTTCGAATCCCGCCATGTACCAATGTGGTTTTAGGTTTTCATATGTACCTAATTTACCCGATGTTTTTACGGTGAACGAAAACATCGTGATGCAACCTGCACATATCGGTGGTGAAATCCAAAGATATGTGTGAAGTCAACTAACCCGCAGTGGGACGTGGTCGACTATAGCCTTGTCACCCCTTAATTGGGGTAGGCTCTGAGCAACTTAGTGGGGACGTATAGTGAGCTGGTGATGATGATGTAATATGTGAGTGATGTATGTGTGCAGTGGTGCGGAGGGTGCGGCAGCATGGACGACGGAGGCAGCAACAAGCAGCGGCAGGCCACCAGGGTCTTCAAGAAGAGCTCACCCAATGGAAAGGTTACTAAAACTAATACACGTAATACCCACTAGATGTTCCTATATCCAGATATACATTATTTCGATGCCCTGTAAAAGTTAGGTTCATCGAACAGTAATATCGTTTGTGATACGTCTACACGCGATACGCTTTTGATGAGTCAATGCACGCGAACTTATGCTATCCTGGTACCCGATTCCATCATACTGTCGTACGAAATATCTTAAATTATTGTCGTATTTACAATACGTTTAAAAAATTCTAGTATTCTTTCAATATATTCGATTTTGTCTTATGTTTTAATTATTTTTAAATCATAACTTTTTTATTTTCCAGATCACAGTATATTTAGGAAAAAGAGACTTTGTAGACCACATAACACATGTAGATCCTATTGGTAAGTAATTCCTATTTATTGTTTAAACATTTGCTATTATTCAAAATTAGTATTTTTCGCTATTTTTTTTAAGTTAATTTTCGAGTAAACAATCATGTGATTTATATTGAAGATAATTTAGTATTTCAAAGCAAAAACATGTCTACATCGGATGATTTATTTGCGGCATATTTTGCAGCTCCGCAGTTTCATTGCCACTATAACTCTAACTTGAAATTTACAGTTGCAAATAACATTGTAGATGGCGTGGTACTGATCGACCCTGAATATGTGAAAGAGCGCAAGGTGTTTGGGCACGTCCTCGCCGCGTTCCGCTATGGCCGTGAGGACCTTGATGTGCTCGGCCTTACCTTTCGCAAGGACCTCTACCTCGCTGCTGAACAGGTCAACAAACTATTCTTACTATTTACTTGGACTTGCTGCATTTTTAAGAGTCTTGAGTAACTCCGTAGATTGTAATTGTTATTTGATCTTCCTTACTATACAGTCGCGAATGAATTTAACGCAAACATTAATATTTACTTTCCCTAAAAGCACTTGCATGTTTCTCGTACAAATGCCAATCTGAATTAGGAGTAAAATCCATTTGTTCGCCTCGATATTAGCTCGGTGTTGACAGCTCGCCCGTAGGTTCAGAGACAGGGCTTGCCAGTTAGCAACTTTGTTAAACGTGTGGGTAATTTGCGAAGTTGTTATCCTTCCTACATTATATTTAGGTATATTTTCCGCAAAAATATAATTTCAATGGAAATGTTTATAAAAACATATCAATCACTTGTTTAGCCTTCTGGCTGGTAACTTCTAACCGGTAATATCTATGTCAAATTTGACACGCCGAGTCGCTTCTCAGTGTTTAATTTTTTTTTATTTATTTATTTACGTAACAAAAAATGTAATGTTTTACAAATAATATCGCCAAACTGCACAACAGTTTGTTGGCGACAGGTACCCATTTCTTATATAGTATTTATTCTTATATGTATATTTACATCAATTTTAATTTTGTAAGATAAGCTTTCTTAATTTATTTTTTGCAATATTATTGGATTGTGTTTTCATCTTTCAATCATCAAGGAATTTGTTTGTTTGTGACTGAATATCAGACAGCAGGTAGCGCTAGTGAGATTGTGTGAAAAATGTTTCAAGTGTGGCATCAACTATGCTTCCTCTAATATTTTTTGAATCTGTTCCAATTAGTTAACAACTTTCTCCCAACAGATCTATCCCGCCACAGCGCCCCCAAAGCGTCCTCTGACCCGGCTCCAGGAGCGGCTCGTCCGCAAGCTGGGCCCCGCCGCGCACCCCTTCTACTTCGAGCTGCCGCCGCACTGCCCCGCCTCCGTCACGCTGCAGCCCGCGCCCGGCGACACCGGCAAGCCCTGCGGCGTCGACTACGAACTTAAAGCATTCGTCGCTGATTCACAAGATGATAAGCCCCACAAGAGGTAAATACTTCTATACTAATATTATAAATAGGAAACATATTTTTGTATGTATTGAAATAACTCAAAAACTATGGGCCGATTATAAAAATTCTTTCACCGTTAGAGAGGTAATTTATCTGTGAGTGACATAGGCTTTTTATTATATTTTAATTTCACACAGATGAAGTCTCGAGCAACAGCTAGTCTATATTAATATTATAAAGAGGAAAGATTTGAATTTTTGGATTTTTGTATGTATTTGAAAGGTAATTTATCTCCGAATAACATAGGCTGTATTTTGTATAATATTATTTTTTTAATTTCACGCGGACGAAGTCGTGAGCAACAGCTAATACAAGATAAATTGCTTCATTTACAGATTTTAAAGCTAGGCCATTAGTGTAAACTTAATTTACTTAGTTATTGAATCAAAATTCAAACAGATTTTAAAAAGTTACTTGTAGAATGTTTAGAAAGGATGTAGAATAGTTAAACAAGGATATAGCTGGCGATCACGCTATGCCGGTTTTTATAAACATTCCATCGCGGCTAATTGGTGTTAATGAAAACGCATGCACTTGCTCAGTGAATCACTTGGCGCATCGCTTCCTTGAATCTGTTAATATCTATACATAGATATGAAAAATAATAAGTTACTCTAATATTAAACAATGACATAGGCCTGCGACACATACGAGCATATGCGCTCTTATACGCGAAAACTTTACTTTGTGCTTTCACTGTTGAAACCCACGATATTCTTGGACAATCGTCAATATTAATGCCATTTAAATAGTCATATTATGATTGATATGTGATGATATATGTTAGGAATTCAGTACGGTTGGCGATAAGGAAGATAATGTACGCGCCGAGCAAGCAAGGCGAGCAGCCCTCTGTTGAGGTCTCCAAAGAGTTCATGATGAGCCCAAACAAACTCTACTTAGAGTCTTCATTAGACAAGGTATGTGACACACGTAGAATGGTTAATTGCTCATTTCAGTGTTTTTTATTTTTATTGTATGTGCAGGAGTTATACCACCATGGTGAGAATATAGCGGTGAATGTGCATATCGCAAATAACTCGAACCGCTCCGTGAAACGTATCAAAGTGTCGGTGCGCCAGTTCGCAGATATCTGCCTCTTCTCCACCGCGCAGTACAAATGCACCGTTGCTGAGGCGGAATCCGAGTTAGTGAACACATCACTATTAAACATTCATTCATTCTTTCGTTCATTCACTCATCAATTTATTTCTTCACTTATTCCTTCTTACATTCCATTCTACATTTGTTTACGCAGTAATTCACTAGTTCATTATTTATCTGCATTTCTAATTTATTCCATCTCTAGATCAAGCATTCGGGCACAAATTCCATATTACATTCTATCATTCACTTATTCACGCTTTCATTCACTAGTTCAATACCTCATTAGTTCATCTCTTGATTACACATTTGTTTACGAACGCTCTCTGTCCTTCAATCAATTATTTCTTCACGGATTCATTTCCTCGTTTAATCATTCGTTCTTGGATTCATTCCCTTGTTCATTGAGTTTTGTGCACTTGTGTGCAGGGAGGGGTGTCCCGTGGGGCCGGGCTTCACACTGAGCAAGGTGTTCACGCTGACGCCGCTGCTGGCCAACAACAAGGACAAGTGGGGGCTCGCACTCGACGGACAGCTCAAACACGAGGACACCAACCTCGCATCCAGCACTCTGTAACTATTAAACTTCCTATAATCTTATCTTATTAATATTATAAAAGCAAAAGTTTAGATGTATGGATGGATGTATAGATGTTTGTTAGAGTTTGAATCTGGCATAGACGTAGGGGATTGTCTGCAAGAACACGTAGGCTCTTTTGTTTTTTAATTCAACGTGGTCGGAGTCGCGGGCAAAAGCTAGTATAACATAAATATGCCATTTGTTGATATAACTCACTAATGTTTATAGGATAGCGGATCCAGCTCAGCGCGAGAACTTAGGTATCATAGTACAATACAAAGTCAAGGTCAAATTGTGCCTCGGACCACTTGGCGGGTAAGTAGCACTTATGTAAATATAGTTCAAGTATTAATTAGCTAAGCTATAAGTGTCATTCTCGTATGTTCAGGGATCTCAGTGCGGAGCTCCCGTTCATCCTGATGCACCCGAAGCCGGAGGAGGAGGCGCCGCGCTCCGCCCCCGAGCCCGCGCCCCACCAGGACCACGACCTCATACAGCTCGACCCACACCCGTACGTGTCTCGCTACATTGGGTTTTTGCCATTTACACTATTGAAATGCGAATTAACTTTATAATTTCTCAATCTCCCTAAAATATAGTATTTACAATCATATTTTTCCTATTTACAGAGACGAGAACGGGCAAGAGCAGGACGACGATATAATCTTCGAAGACTTCGCGCGACTTCGGCTAAAGGGCGCGGACTCGGAGGCCTGAGATGCGCCCCCGCCCCCGGCACCGCCTCCGGCCCCGCCCCCTGCCCCGGCCCCGGCCCCGGCCCTGGCCCCGCCCCCGCCCGCGCCCCGCAGATTGAGGCCGGCAACATTTGATCGTGGCTCGCGATGCCCGTAAATACAAGGAATTATCCACTATTCACCATACTGTACATAATAGTTTCCTTGTGTAAGAAGAGACTTCATACTTGAAGAAATGTGGTCCTTCGAGCCGATATTTTCATATAACCGGTTGTAACTGGTTCAACAGTTTGTATGTTGTGAATGTCTATGCCTATATCGAGTTACATCGATGTCAATTTCGATTGGATACGAAATTTGAACTCTGTAGCACTCGGGATAAAGTTCAAATTCAACTGCAGGAAGGATCGGGTATTTTGCATTAGTTAGGTGTTGTTACATGCACACTGTATCAAAATACGTTGTTACTATCCAATGAGCTGCAAATGTGATGTACGTGTGAAGAACATTTTATTACTAATTTTCTAAGTGATTATTAAACTTTTGACCACAATGTTTGGCCAACCGGTTTGCGGCAAAAGTTGGTTCTAATCCAAAATAGATAATGTAAATTAATATTGACATATATTAATATTACCACTGAACAAATTTTGATATGAAAGTGTGCTTGTAACATATTAAGTATTATAGAAAAGAATTTTATATTATATTCGATGTATATTGTAATATTGAAAATTATTTTAAATAGCAACTATTGATCAAATTTGCAAGTACAATTTTATGTTGGTAACATTTAGTTTTAAATATGTGTAATATTAGTTGTAAATCATATGATCATTTGCGCGTAATTCTTTAAAGAAGTTATAGTACATATAATTCGGTAACATGCATTTAATAGTATAAAAACATATTTAACATTGTAATTTAATTTCAAAAATAAGTGTCGGCTTTATTACGATTTAATACAAGCTTGTTTTGAAATGTGGCCTTAGAGACAGAGTTAATAAATTAACTGGCCGTGTTACGTCAGTTAAAACTGTTGAAACACAATAATAGCAGTATTGCTGTCTCTTTCTCTTTCACAAATCAGAGACAAGAATTATATCCCATAATATTTGCAGTGTCGCTCATTGATTCTGAACTCGGATTTTTATATGATTGTCTCTGACGGCTACAAAACATTCCATTACACGAAATATTTTTTTTAATTCACTGACGCAATTTATAAATTTATATTACACAACTTATAATTATACTTAATTATTTGTTGATTTATTGTAGTACTGTTTATACATTTCCAGATGTAGAAATATTGTTTTTAGCAAAAATAAATTTCGATAGAACGGAACGCAAACACTGTGGTATGTTTCGGAGCTGTTAGCGCTCTCTAATAAAAACTGAATTATAATACATATGTTTATACTATACTATAACTTGTACATTTATTTTGCTGTACAGAAAGAAAGTTTTGTAAATTTTATGGTATAGTTTTTTTTAATATTTGTAGATTAAATAATTGAATGCACAAATATCTTACTACGTTTAAGCTTAGATGTGAGTGCAGCTATATGATTCCTCAATTGACAGCATCTGTCAAAACAACGCGCAAACGTTCATGATTGGAATATTTTTTTTAATGTAACTACATGAGTGGGGTAAGGACAGGGATAAGACTAATCTTTACAGCTCTGGGTTCTTGCCCTTTGAGTCAATCGGAATGTATAATTCGTAGTATTGCCACTTATAAGGTACAAATTTACTTTATATTTTTCTGAAATTGTTTTATAGATTAATCATTAGGTCAGTATTTTGTATTTTCACATGTACGTTGATGTTAAAAATTATAAAATTGTTTTTAGGTGTATACTACTATAAAATTATGTTTTTAAACTTGGACGTAATATCTGTATCACTTTTGTATGTGACACAAACAATAGTTGTCCCAAATAAACCTTATAATTTGTGGATACCAACAATGTATTTTTGTTTGTGACACTTTGGGTATGATGCATTTTAATTACTTTTTTTGGTTCTAAATTTCAAGGCTTATGTTGTTAAGTGTCGGTGTCGAATACCGAAATGCGCCCGTTATCAGCAATGCATTATTAATAGATATTAAATAATTATTTTGTTGCTATATAACTGTATTATTATTTATATATTTTAATGCTAAGTGTTGAATGGTATAAGTAATTTGTATAATTAAATAATTGTATGTAGGAATAAAAAAGACGAGATCTAAAAAAGAAGTTTTTGAAGTTGACAAGCTGAGTACAATTAGCCGCAATTGTTGTCATACTTGAATTTTATACAGAGGCTACTGCTTTTTACACAAATCATTAACACCAAGTTTCCTATTCAATTTTACAAAAAACGATTATATAGAAATCATTACGACTCGTTTTTATTATAATACGAATAAATAATTCTTCCATGCAAAGAAATAAAAATAAATGCCGAAAGTGAAAGCAACAAACACATTTTTTAATTTTACATCGAAAAACTTTTTGATGTATACTTTTTCAATAAATATGTAATCAATAAACATTTGTATTTTATTTTTTATACCTACACCTAAATCTTGATAAAAAGTGCGTGTTATATAACCAGATCTGCATAATGTTTCGTGATAGACGCAGAGGAAATGAGGACATCGCAGTACTGTGAATGTGTAGTTTATTTAAATTATGGGCTTATTTGACAAAGTATTTTATCCAAAAACTTCCTCATTTCTCATTAAAAACAAAAATTATGAATTACTAGCTTATGCCCGCGTCTCCGTCCGCATGAATTAAAAAAAAAACTAGCAAGAAGCCTATGTGTCCTTCCAGACTATCCTCTACATCTATGCTATGTTTCGTCGAGATCCGTTCAGCAGTTTAGGCTACAAACTCTAACAAACATCCATCTTCTATCTAAACGTTAGCATTTATAATATTTGTGAGATAACAAAGCGCACTTTTACTTTAATTTCGATAAATTCTGTCCTTGCCGCTTATCTTTCTTTTTTTTTCTTTAACTATTCCTCTTGTTGGTGTTGACTGCCATTTTTTTCCCTATAACTACGGTAAAATGATAATACATTATAGAAACACTAATATTCTGATGTTTTATATAGTCTGTTGTTGTAACACTAATGCCTGGTTCACACTTGGCCAGTACAATTACACAGTAGCGCTCAATATCTCGACTGTCATTAAATCGGCACAATATGAACACCAACTTTTGTCATCGTGTCCATAGAAATCATACCTACCTTGTTCGACTATCTAACTGTGCTGGGCAAGTGTGAACCGCGCTTAAAACTCTATGACATTGAGTACTTCACTCGCAGCTCGCAGCTCACTTCACTTCACATCAATAATTTAAAGATTTGCAGGTTATAATTGCAGTTGTTTACAATATAAATAAGTTTTATTTTTTTTGGATAAATAGTGAACTTATTAAAGTAATTTAACGTAATTTTCGTCGGGGTGATGTCTCAATTTGTACTTTTGCGTACACTTTACTTAGCATTAAAAGCTAAGCAAATATTCATGTAAATGCGTTAAGATTTCAACAAATTAAGGTACAATGGGTACCAGAAATTTATCTAAGAAAGAGCTAGAAGAGCTACGTAAGAAAGAAGAAGAGGAAGCAGCTGCTCATGTAAGTTGACATTTTTTGGATTGAAACAACAAATTTATCGCAAATGTTTTCTGACTATAATTATTTTATTTCATGAATTATGTACATTTATCTAGACTATTTTGAACTCATATGCAAATTATTTGACTGTAACGGTTTAACTTATGTTAATGACAATTTAAATAAAAAGAGAAATCCATAAACTCTGCCTACTCATCTGGGTATTGATCAGAGCTGTATTGATACACGAATCACGCAACTTATCATTGCAAGTTTTTAATTGTAATAAACATCTCCAAGGAATGTATTTGTAGATTTTTGGTGATGGATGATAAATTGCTCCACATACTTTTTCATACCAAATTGTTGCTGACAATATACTTAGATATTGAATTAAATTTAAATTTCCAGGTATTTAAGGAATTTGTGGAGACATTTCAAGAAGTACCCAGTACAACTTCTAAGGTGTGGGTCAAAGCTGGGACTTATGATGCAGGAGCAAGAAGTAAGTTAAATTACCTTAGAAACTTATAATAGCTGTTGCTTGCAACTTCGTCAGTGTGAAATTAAAAAATAATAAAAATATATGGCTTATGTTACTGATAACATAGCTTTTTAATGGTGAGAGAATTTTTGAAATTGGCCCAGTTGTTTTTGAGTTATTTCAATACATACAAAAATCCTAAAATACACATCTTTCCTCTTTATAATATTAGTATATATTAAAACACAAATATGTCAATGGTAATGCATATAATGTGACTGGAAAAGCATTTACATATTGTATAATTTTACATCTAAACTTTTTATGTCAATTTAAAATTGTCATAAATTTTCAGAGGAAGACACATCAGAGCGGGGCAAGTTATACAAGCCAGTGTCTCGACTGGATGACAAGAAACATACCACAGAAGCTGACATGTTGCGCAGCTTAGCGCAGATCTCACCACGCCCCGAGTCGGTACTGCGTTCCCGAGCCAAATTCAACAAGGACAAGAAAAAGAGTAACCTAGAACTATTCAAAGAGGAACTCAGACAGTTAGTTTTATCTTTATAAATATTTTGAATTTTATTTTCATCATCTTTCTTCTTACCCTACTCCCGTAGGGTCGGCGCGACGGCTCTTTGTTTTTGAATTCAATAATATGAGATAGTGAGAAAAAATCCTTTTAAATAAATAAAAAATGTTCTTGAACAATTTAAAAATATTTTTGTTCAATTTACAGGATTCAAGAAGAGAGATCCGAGAGGCATAAGTATAAAAATGTGTTACGTGAACGCGGAGTGGTCGGAGGCGAGCCTGCACTGGACACTATACCTGACATTGGTTCTTATGATACCGGAGACCCTAATACCACTAATCTATATCTCGGAAATCTCAACCCAAAGGTCAGTGAAGATTCCATTAATGATATAATTCATATTATAGATTTTTATTGAACTTGCATGCATTTGTGTCTTATTTTTTTAACGGATTTAAAAAGGAATTGTTAACTAGCTTATGCCCGCGACTTCATTGGAGCGGAATTAAAAATAAACTTAATAAGTAGTTTATATGTTCGTCTTGATTATGTTCTATGTTTTTATTTTTATCAAGATCTATTATTATTAGAATTACAGTTTCATCTTTTTTATTTATCTTTTAACCATACAAAATCAAATTAAAACCTGTTTTATATAATAAACACTAAATAATCCTCAGTGGCCTGCGTACATAAATATTGTTTCAATTTGTGCGTAATGTTTTTCTGTGCTATACGTAATATTAAAATACAAGATTTATCAGTTTAAACTTTTTATATTATAATAAATTCATAGACATAAATAACATTGTCAGCCACTAAAGTGTGTAAATGATTGTATTTTGGTTAGATAACGGAGCAGCAGCTGATGGAGATCTTCGGTAGGTATGGTCCGCTGGCCAGCATCAAGATCATGTGGCCGCGCTCCGACGAGGAGAAGGCGCGCGGCCGCAACTGCGGCTTCGTCGCCTTCATGTCGCGGAAGGACGGCGAGCGAGCGCTGCGCTCCATTAATGGTAACACTGATATTATTTATGACAAGTACAGTCAGCTGATAATATGTAAACATTTACAAAGCTCCAGAAACTTTCTATATACCTTAGGTGTTTTGTGTGTAAATATGCAGACACATATCTGTTTGTGTGCTACTGACCATGAATAAATGTTATTACCAATATCATGAAGTTCTTGAAACTGTTTGCCCATAAATCTTACTTCTTATTATACTTATATCATAAATGCGAAAGTTTATATGGATGGTTGGTTGACCATTTTGGAAGATCCAGAAATTTGGCATACATTTATAACGTAGCCTGGAAGAACACGTAGGCAACTTCTTAGTATTTTTTTAATTCCGCGCGGACGGAGTCACGGACAATAGCTAGTATATATATGTATGCCTGAACATACTTACAAATAATATCAATATTTTGTCATCGTCACTTCTAGGCAAGGAGATAATGAGCTACGAGATGAAGTTGGGGTGGGGCAAGGCGGTGGTTATCCCCCCCGTGCCCATCTACATCCCCCCCGTGCTGCAGCAGCCCAGCAAGCCGCCGCCGCCCTCCGGACTGCCCTTCAACGCGCAGCCGCCCAAACACCTCGCACACAAGGTCACACACTCATACAATAATTCAACCCTTAAACTACGGCTCCATTCACACAGACCGGACAGGGGAGCAAATATTTTTTAGAGCAAATAAAAGCATTATTTGAAACACAGTTAAACTTTATTTTGCACTTCTTTTCTTATAAAGAGCAATTTTAAAACCAGTGTAAAGTAAAATTAAATCTTTTTCAACCGAAAAAAACGCTCAATTTTATTTGCGGTATAACTTGCTCTGCCTGTCTTGTCTTCCGGTCTGTGTGAACGGACCCTTACACATAGTTAGGATCTATTGGCTTTTTCCTTACTTTCAATCAATAATTATACTATGCTCTAACTTTTTAATTTACATTTCAGATACCTCGTATCCGCCCCGGAGAGTATTACCCACATGATCCAGAAGACAAGAAGCTGTACGACCAGGTTGATATTATTAATATTTCCTTATTTAAACTAAATCTGATTAGTGTTTGATTTATTTTTTATTTTACAGATATTATCACAATCTATTGTCAAAGTTGTGGTACCGACAGAAAGGTAACAAATCACATATTTGAAATAACCTAACATTTAAAATACCAAAAACACGATTGACTAAATCAAATAGATGATCGTAGACTAGTTTTTGCACGCGACTCCATCCGCGGGGTCTTTAATTATGTATATCTCCGGGGAGAAGAAAAAATATTTTTTTCCCCAAGAGATTTTTTAAAAAAATTTCTTTTTTTTCTTTTAACCCGAAAAAGATTCGAATGACACCACATTCTTTAAATTTAGTTCAGTCGTTTAGGCTGTTGGTACAATAGAATTTAGTAAGGTAATAAATATTCCACGTGATTTTGATAACTGTAAACTAGGAACATTCTGATGCTGATCCACCGCATGGTGGAGTTCGTGATCCGCGAGGGCCCGATGTTCGAGGCCATCATCATGAACCGCGAGCTGAACAACCCCTTCTTCCGCTTCCTGTTCGAGAACCAGTCGCCGGCGCACGTCTACTACCGCTGGAAGCTGTTCTCCATGCTGCAGGGCGACTCGCCCAAGCAGTGGGCGCTGCACGACTTCAGGATGTTCCAAGGTATACTCTGTTCTACACTTTATGTATACAAATTACACTTGTATTATCACGGAAAGGTAATTTAAAAATTGTGAAATGAAGTGTGTCTACCTTAACATTTTTATGGTAATGTAAAAAAGTGGAAGAATAGAAAAAAAATGGTTTCTGCAAATATTTTGATATTTAGACATTTTAACCGACTTCAAAAAGAAGGTGGTGCTCAATAAGACTGATTTTTAAAGTAAGTGATTGATTATGTTGATATTAATGATCTGATTTACGTGTCTCTTTTTTAGTATTTTGGTCGATTTCTTTAATCTATAAGATGAAATAATGAAAAATAGTGTATAAAATGTGTTTTGTGTGTTCAGGGGGCTCCGTGTGGCGGCCGCCCGTGATGAACCTGTACACGGCCGGCATGCCCGACGAGCTGGTGGAGGAGGACGACGCCAAGGAGAACATACGCGGCACGCTCTCCAACAGGTGAACACCTTGCTCAGTGACAGTTGCCCGCGACTTTGTCAGCGTGGAATTATAAATAGCTCTATAATATTTCCACGTACAGCTTCCTTCCAATGAAAGTCCCGTCAAAATCGGTCCTGTCATTCCTGATAGACAGACAGATTTCAAAAATTCGTCATGGGTAATGCAAATACAAATGCAATTTGAACGATTTGAAGAAAACGAGAAATACTGAATTGAAATATGAACTATAAAAATGACATTTAATCCTTAGCACCACAAGAATATAATACTAAGAATACAACACAAGAAATAATAACAGAAAAACAAACATGACGTAGTAACTAAGCAGGGAAAAAAATGTAATTAACTAAATAAAAGATTATAAATCATTGTGATGCTGACCGGATTGGGTCCACGCTCAGCTTTGAATGCTGGGTGCTACTCCATGAGGCACCCAGCGCTGATCTTCCGCGAATATGAACTATAAAAATGTATTTTCAGGAAATTAAAAAAAAACGACGTCAAAAAATGTTCCTAAATGTCAAAAAATAATATTTATAAACATACCGAACATACACGAAATATTATTTTTATTCAGATATTCAGGGACTTAACAACTGTATATATAGATTGATGGGTATATATAGATTGATGGGTATATATAGATTGATGGGTATATATAGATTGATGGGTATATATAGATTGATGGGTATATATAGATTGATGGGTATATATAGATTGATGGGTATATATAGATTGATGGGTATATATAGATTGATGGGTATATATAGATTGATGGGTATATATAGATTGATGGGTATATATAGATTGATGGGTATATATAGATTGATGGGTATATATAGATTGATGGGTATATATAGATTGATGGGTATATATAGATTGATGGGTATATATAGATTGATGGGTATATATAGATTGATGGGTATATATAGATTGATGGGTATATATAGATTGATGGGTATATATAGATTGATGGGTATATATAGATTGATGGGTATATATAGATTGATGGGTATATATAGATTGATGGGTATATATAGATTGATGGGTATATATAGATTGATGGGTATATATAGATTGATGGGTATATATAGATTGATGGGTATATATAGATTGATGGGTATATATAGATTGATGGGTATATATAGATTGATGGGTATATATAGATTGATGGGTATATATAGATTGATGGGTATATATAGATTGATGGGTATATATAGATTGATGGGTATATATAGATTGATGGGTATATATAGATTGATGGGTATATATAGATTGATGGGTATATATAGATTGATGGGTATATATAGATTGATGGGTATATATAGATTGATGGGTATATATAGATTGATGGGTATATATAGATTGATGGGTATATATAGATTGATGGGTATATATAGATTGATGGGTATATATAGATTGATGGGTATATATAGATTGATGGGTATATATAGATTGATGGGTATATATAGATTGATGGGTATATATAGATTGATGGGTATATATAGATTGATGGGTATATATAGATTGATGGGTATATATAGATTGATGGGTATATATAGATTGATGGGTATATATAGATTGATGGGTATATATAGATTGATGGGTATATATAGATTGATGGGTATATATAGATTGATGGGTATATATAGATTGATGGGTATATATAGATTGATGGGTATATATAGATTGATGGGTATATATAGATTGATGGGTATATATAGATTGATGGGTATATATAGATTGATGGGTATATATAGATTGATGGGTATATATAGATTGATGGGTATATATAGATTGATGGGTATATATAGATTGATGGGTATATATAGATTGATGGGTATATATAGATTGATGGGTATATATAGATTGATGGGTATATATAGATTGATGGGTATATATAGATTGATGGGTATATATAGATTGATGGGTATATATAGATTGATGGGTATATATAGATTGATGGGTATATATAGATTGATGGGTATATATAGATTGATGGGTATATATAGATTGATGGGTATATATAGATTGATGGGTATATATAGATTGATGGGTATATATAGATTGATGGGTATATATAGATTGATGGGTATATATAGATTGATGGGTATATATAGATTGATGGGTATATATAGATTGATGGGTATATATAGATTGATGGGTATATATAGATTGATGGGTATATATAGATTGATGGGTATATATAGATTGATGGGTATATATAGATTGATGGGTATATATAGATTGATGGGTATATATAGATTGATGGGTATATATAGATTGATGGGTATATATAGATTGATGGGTATATATAGATTGATGGGTATATATAGATTGATGGGTATATATAGATTGATGGGTATATATAGATTGATGGGTATATATAGATTGATGGGTATATATAGATTGATGGGTATATATAGATTGATGGGTATATATAGATTGATGGGTATATATAGATTGATGGGTATATATAGATTGATGGGTATATATAGATTGATGGGTATATATAGATTGATGGGTATATATAGATTGATGGGTATATATAGATTGATGGGTATATATAGATTGATGGGTATATATAGATTGATGGGTATATATAGATTGATGGGTATATATAGATTGATGGGTATATATAGATTGATGGGTATATATAGATTGATGGGTATATATAGATTGATGGGTATATATAGATTGATGGGTATATATAGATTGATGGGTATATATAGATTGATGGGTATATATAGATTGATGGGTATATATAGATTGATGGGTATATATAGATTGATGGGTATATATAGATTGATGGGTATATATAGATTGATGGGTATATATAGATTGATGGGTATATATAGATTGATGGGTATATATAGATTGATGGGTATATATAGATTGATGGGTATATATAGATTGATGGGTATATATAGATTGATGGGTATATATAGATTGATGGGTATATATAGATTGATGGGTATATATAGATTGATGGGTATATATAGATTGATGGGTATATATAGATTGATGGGTATATATAGATTGATGGGTATATATAGATTGATGGGTATATATAGATTGATGGGTATATATAGATTGATGGGTATATATAGATTGATGGGTATATATAGATTGATGGGTATATATAGATTGATGGGTATATATAGATTGATGGGTATATATAGATTGATGGGTATATATAGATTGATGGGTATATATAGATTGATGGGTATATATAGATTGATGGGTATATATAGATTGATGGGTATATATAGATTGATGGGTATATATAGATTGATGGGTATATATAGATTGATGGGTATATATAGATTGATGGGTATATATAGATTGATGGGTATATATAGATTGATGGGTATATATAGATTGATGGGTATTTCACTAACTATACTCTGTAAGAAGGCTGTGTACCACAATAAGTAGATCTCAGCCTGAACTGTTGCCTACGTTTAGCTTTATTTTTTAATAGTCCTCACAGTGAGTTATATGTGTTGTATGTTTTCTTCTTGTGCAGGAGGATGGTGGTGGTGCGGGGGCGGCGGCAGGCGCGGAGGGCGGCGCGGGCGAGGGCGAGGCGTCCGGCGGGGAGTCCGGCGCGCGCTCGCCGGCCAGCTCGGGCTCGTGGGAGGGCGCGCTGGACGGGGCCGCGCTGCGCCGCCTCGCCGCCGCACGACGCCCAGACGACGACATCGACGGTGTGCCAGGTACACACACGACATTGATAACAACAAGATGTGTGCTTCTATTTTGTGTTTGTATATTCTATTTTGTATGTTTTATTGACTAGTTGAAGAAGACATAGACGGTATCCCGCTGGAGGGCGAGGCGGATCGAGCGGAGGGAGGCGGGGCTGCGGGCGGGGCAGGCGCGGGGGTGGCGGGCTTTGTGCCCTCGCGCTGGGAGAGCGTGGAGCCCGCCACGGCTGAGCCGGAGCCCGAAACTGAGCCGCCCTCACCACTTGACGCCACGCTCACACCTACACATGATAGGTGACAATTTTATTGAAGGACTGTTCAATAAGATGTTAGGGGCGGAGCTTTTACGAGTGTTGTTTAGGGCGGAGTCCCCGCGGGGCGTGGGTGGGGCCGCGGAGGAGCAGTCGCTGCCGCGGCGCGTGCTGCGCGACATCGAGGTGCGCGTGCTGCGGTACGGGGACGAGCTGGAGTCCGGCGCGCGCGCCCGCAAGCCCGCACTCACCGCGCAGCAGCAGCTGCAGCACTACCGCCGCAAACTCATCAAGAAGGTAACTGTTTGGATAATCTTTAAGTCCAATAGGTCTATTTTAATAAAATTAAATGTTCTCATTAATGTTATTGTGTGCAGGCTGCTAAGGAGGCGAAGGAGGCACAGGAGGAAGTGCGCGACTCACCCGCTGATGACGACACGTACTCGTTAGTTTCTGTGTAATTTATTTATTTTGCAATAAAGCTCTGTTGCTTTTTATTAATCCATTGAACATGTTTGTAAATTCTACTTTTCATTTTTAGGGTATCATCTAAAAAATCGAAGAAGTCTAGGGAGCCCAGTCTATCGCCTCCTCCGAAGCGAAATCGGCACAGGTGAGATAAGGGAAATATTATATTTTGAATTGTCTTTTTTCTTCTTAACGATTGACGAATGTAGTAAGTTTTTGTTCCATGCTGGTTATTTTGGTCATTTTCAGTGAGCGAAAATCACGTTCAAAATCTCGATCTAGAGAGAGAGAAAGCGATCGCTTCCGCGAGCGAGAGCGCGAGAGGGAGAGAGAGCGAGACAGGGATCGAGACCGCGAGAGGGAAAGGCGGCGCCGCTCGCCGGCCACGCCCCCCGCCTTCTACCACAGGAAGCACAGCAAGCACGCCAAATACAAATACTGACAAAGTATTGAAGATGTATTTTATGAAGATTAATTGTGTTGCGGACAAATTAATCAATGGATACATTAGTGTTTTGTGATGTGAAATAAAACAAAATCTTGTATCAAGAGTATATTTCTGACAGCTTTTATGGAATTGCATATTGACAAATGGTGAATATTACGCAGTGCGGAAAATGAAATGTATAAAGTAAAATATAACTAAATGAAACATTGTAAATCTCCATCATCAAAAATATAACATGTGTGTATAAATATAAATGATAAATTAAAAACTTAAATATTGATGATTCAATTTTCATTTCTAACAAATATACGGTTTTATCAAATTTTATCTTAATACTCTAAAATAGTTTAAAATGATAAGTTTATGCTGTTTTTGTAATTAGAAATTATGTACCATGAGTTTCCACTGCTGAACTTACAAAAACATTGTCATTTCATTCATTCTTTTTGAATAAAATAAACATGTTTTTGTATAGATGTTTCAAGAGTGGAAACTCATAACTAGGTTTAACAAATAAAGGTTAAGAACACCATATTGTTTTTAAATTTCGTTAAACCCGAAATTAATTACCATTAAAATAGAACCGATCAAATCATTCAAATTTAAACAGCTTCATTCATATTTGTGATGCTTTGGGATGCCTCATTTTTACTTATATAGAATATTTTAACTAAAATTTGTGATTGCACATAAAATTAAAACTTACACGAAAATAATGAACACACATTTTAAATATACAAAAACAAAACAATAATACTGAAAGGAAAAAAAGTAAAAACAGACTGCAAACATTATTCATAGCCATTTGATTTCAAACATCTTATTCACTATTTAATGACCTTAAAGTGACTTCATCTGACTTGGAAATTAAAAAAGCTGACCAAAAATAATAAGCTATAAGTTACAATGAGATTCTAATTACTCTTAGGAATAATCTATTGATTTTAGTCTCGTATAAAAATATAAAAAGACAAAGTCACTTTATGGTCACAATGTTGCCATAGTACTCCAACACTCATTTATGATTTCATTTATCTAATACAAAACTATAAAATATTGTATGTATAATTGTAATTTGATTAATTTCAGAATCATGAATTACATCACACGCATAATTCTAAAAAAAGCAAAATAAACCAACAAAGGTTTGTTCATATAGTTTTTTATTCGAGTGTTGGCAACACTATGTCTTTAACATAAGAGATTACAAAGTTACGACTACCCGTAGCGCTGGAATGTACAAAAATATAATTGATTGATTAATCACAGACTATTTTTTCAATATGACAACACTACACTTATATTGACTTATTTAGTGATCAAATATAGGAAACATTATGCCCTATCTAGTTTTTGTAGTTCAATGTATTGTCAACGAATACAGTTAATTCTTAGATCTAAATTCTTTAACTTCCTACCTATTCAATTTTTCCTTGTATACTTAGATAAAAAAATCTTCCCAAATATCTCATTAAAAATAAATTTGTGCATCGTTATTGGCTTTAAGCAAAAGTACAGTGTTTCCAGGTTTAATTTAGGAAAACCGAAAATAACATTAAAAAAACTGGTTTTATATAATAGCTAATGATGCATATTGAAGCTATTTCGCTAAAGCTCTACTTTTATTTCATTATCATATATATTTAGTTAATATTCTATAATTATTCGATATTATTTGCTTGCTAACATTTGATTCATTAATTATTAAAGCTTCGTAAAAAATAGCTTCCCTATTATTGCTATCACACATTAAATCTAAATTCAACAATTTCTATTAGACTTCAATGGCTTCAAACCATTGTTCAGTTAGTAACTCAAATTAGAGGCATACAGTTCAAATTTAATTTTTAGTAATTGACATATACTAAATGCCCGTTTCCTTAAAAAGTTATTTAATAATTAAATTGATTAACGCTCCAAGAAATCAATCAAAAGTATGTAATATTTGTATAATAGTACCGAAGACAGTCGCTATTTTATTCTCTTTTACAATTCAAAATTAAAAATACACCAGCCCTATAGGAATTGGTACATGCCACGCCCACAGGTTACGAGGACGTACTTTTTCTCACCGGAGACACGTTCTGGTACGCGTCACGTATTGGTACGTATCAGATGTACGTATTGGTACGCGACAAATGCATGTATTGGCACGCGTCATATGTAGGTATGGGTAAGTATCAGATTTACGTTTTGGTATGCGTCAGATGCATGTTTTGGTACGGGTCAGATGCATGTATGTGAACGCGTCAGATGCATGTATTGGAACGTCTCAGATACCCGCATTGGTACGTGATGTCACCGCCAGGCGCGACGCGGGCTGGTGTCTGGTCCGCGCTGTCACCTGGACTGCCGCACGCACCAGATGCGGAGGCGACCGTCACTGTGGAACACATCTTGTTGTACATTATTTTGATTAGGTTAGAAAGACAATTTATTGAAGGGCATATAAGAGAAAAAGGAATTTTGAAAATGAAACTTTACAGTTAGTTTATTTACAATCCATTTTTGCTTGTAATTTTAATTATACTTTAACAACTTACTAATTTTTTACTTGATCTTTTTGAAAAGAAATATGAAAGAAGAATGTATAAAATAGAAATACAAGAAGTATAAAGTTACTAGCTTAATAAAAGTAATGGTGAGTATCTAGTGCTATAGGGACTACAGAGAACTAAGTCATGAATGATTTTATTAATGTATATGAAAACACTAAGATCTAAAATTAACACGATCTAGTTACAACACCAAAAGCATTACTTCAGGACCTTTGTTTTTTCTGTTTTTATTTTGCTGTTAGTAAAGTGCAATACAAACTGAGAAGTGGAAGTTAGATTTTTTATAGATAGATAGTAAGTCGTTGCTATAGGTTACAGAAAGGGTGAAGTGTGAAGGATAGAGTGATGGAAACACAACCTTATGTAATAGTGTTTAAGATATAATTGAGCTAAGCGTAAGAGTTAACGGCGGGTGGTGGAGCGGCGACGACGCGTGCGCAAGCTGTCGCCGGCTTCTTGAACAAGTACTTACGTGAACTTCTCAGGTGTGTGACGGTTAGTTTTAAATGTAGTGTAGATTCGATTAAAAAACTAGCTGTGAGTGGTTTTTAGGAAGACTTAGTTACGTCGAAAATTTTTGGAAATAGGACTTCAAGATACGATTCAAAGTTTAGTAGTGTCATAAATATCTTGTCATTATCATAAATGTCGTGAAATAAATTGTCCAAAATGTTAGTTTATACTGCTTTAGCAATTAACTGACTGTGAAGTCAGGATGGTGTGAACAATGAAAGCTATTCAGTTTTGCACTGTTCAAATGTCGAGTAGCGCATTGTTTTAATAAAGCCAAGCGTAAGGGTTAGTCGACACGGTGCGTTTATTTAATTGTGTATAGAATGTCTGTCGGCAGTGTGAGCACCTGGTCACTGGTCGTCGACGATCCGCCACGCACGCACTTCGCCGCCGCTGCAACACACTCACACGTTAATTTATTACACATGTTTATTGAGTTCTGTATAACGAAGTGTTAAAACATTTTGTTAAGTGTTTACCGACATCTGCGTTTAAACGATACTAGATAAGAATATATAAACAATAATATAAGGAAAAAGATTCAATGACGAATACAAAATGAGTGTAGTAGAGTTTAAATATCCGTAATTGTAAGATGTATGTATGTTGTGTGTATGTTTGTGTGTATGAGGCTGACCTGGCGGCGGTGCAGAGCGCGGCGGCGCGGTGCGCGGCGAGGGCGTGCGGGGCGTCGGGCAGCGGCGCGGGGTGCGCCGCGGGGCGCAGCGCGGGGCTCCACAGCCGCAGCATCTGGTCGCGCCCCACGCTCGCCACGCGCCCCGCGCCCGCCCCGCACACGCCCGTCACCCATCCCTTGTGCGCGTTCATCACACTCTATAATAGACAAACACTACACTGACGTACTGCGCACACAGACTAGCGTACAGCACGCGCAGATTGACGAATTGCGCACTGAGACTGACGAACAGAATGTGCAGTCTGACGTACTGCTCACTCAGATTGATGTACTATGTAGTCTGAATGCTATTTGATTTCACGAGGTTTAAAAATTAGTTCCTGTAGGTGACGTGAGTACTGACATGTGTGAGCGTGCCGTCAGCGAGGCTCCAGCACTTGAGTCCGGAGTCGCGCGAGGCGCTGTACAGCTGCTCGCCGGCCAGCAGCAGCGCCTGCACGCCGTCGTAGTGCGGTGGCTCCAGCAGCCGTCGTGTGCTGATCTCCCAGGAACCTGACGTACATATTATAATAGATTACACTATCTTCCTTTAGAACAGTGTCTCTTAACTATAGCACTGTATTATAAGAAGTTTTGTACCAGTGTCATTGGGTGCGAGGTCCAGCAGACGCACGCAGTGGTCCCGCGAGCCGGTGGCCAGGCGGTCCCCGCGGCCGGCGCGCGCCGCCGCCAGGCACATCACCGCCGCCGCGTGCCCCGACCACCACTTACTGACGCACTCCATCCTACATACACACAATACAATCAGTTACTACAACATTGAAACATATGTAGAATGTGATATGATAAATGTAGTTACATGCGCAGGTCCCACAGTCGCAAGCGGTCACCAGCGGCGGTGTAGAGGCGGTGTGCGTCGGCGGCCGCCAGCGCTGTCACCGCGCTCTCACCGCGCGTAGACGTCGCCGCACCCGTCGGGCCCACACCTCCCGAAGACCTGAAAGTTAAGTAATTTAATTATATTTTGTCTTCTATTATTAAGTAATCGTGTCATCGTCGTGTGATAGTGGGCATATTGCTACATACCAGAGAGTGGCGACGGGCGTGCCGAGGCGCGTGTCGAAGGCGCGCACGGCGGGCCCTGCAGCGGCCAGCAGCAGGCCGGGCGCCGCCAGCGCGGCCACAGCGGCGCCGCACCCGCCGCGCCACGCCTCGCGCCCCGCTGTCAGGTCCCAGCCGCGGACTGTGCGATCTGCAAAAGGTACACTTTATGTAATAAAACACCGACTAATTTCTCATTTAGGGGAAATTAAAAAGGGAGAAATACAAGAGAGATGTTGATAAAACCGAGCTTACCAACACCACCGCTGTAGAGCAGCGAGTGCGTGGCGGCGAGGCAGAGCGCTGCGCCCACGTGGCCCTCTGCTACGTGCGTGCACTGCAGCCACGCCCCGGAGCCGCCCGCCCCGGCCCCGCTCCCAGCACCGATACTCACGCGTTGCTACAAAAGTTACACTTTATGTACAAACTCTACTTTAACAAATGAATTTTCGTTGATTTGTAACAACTTACTTTCAATGGTAGTTCTCTGACGACGCCCTGCGGCGAGTTGTCGTGCGCGGCGCCGGCCAGCCGCAGGAAGACGTCGTCGTCGCGCGCGCGGCGAGCGGCGCCGGGCGAGGCGGGCGGCGTGGCCAGCGCGCCCGGGCCCGCGCTCGTCTCCCTGCGTTAGTCGCAGGGCGCAGGCGTTAGATAAGCGGCACGATTCACACCAGGTTAGAACAATGAATGACACATTCCGATGTACGTTATGTGTTTTAATGTAGACATGTAAAAGTAATATGTAAATTAAAATTAAATAAAGCGTTTTTGGCCTGAAAGTATTAACGGTGAATGCGTGCAAACGTCTCAGGAGTTTGATGCTCGCAATATGAGAAAGTAATCAGTAAAAAAAGAATGTAAATGATATATTAAATAAAACAATAGCACGAAAACAAAGATTGCCACAAAATTGTAACTGGCGGGGTTGGGATTAACCACGGCACATCTGGAAATAGAGAAGGATGTGGTGAAACATTCGCACTCAAATGTATTCCAGTGGCCAGGAATCATTTTGGATGCTGCATAACGAGGCCGGTCTGATATGAATTTATTATGCATCTATGCTACTGGTAATTTTTCTTGCATCCAACCTTTGTTTTACTTTTATACAATTACTAAAAATTTTACAATTATTTATATAGTTACTTCGATATATCGACAAACGTGATATCATAATCTTACAAACTGTAACAAGCAAGTAAATGTGTATTAAAAATATTATGTAGCCGTTGGAAAAAGACATTTAGTCAGAATCTCAAAAATAATATGTTAACGATTAAGGGAAGTTTAAAAAAAATGTATTGTGAAGTATGATTGTTACGTGAATGTATGTTTTATGTCGATCTTTTGTAACAAATGTATGTTGTTAATTCGGAAACGACAAAACCAAAGCAAAAACGATATTTTTAACATCACAAAGAACCACAAAACGTAACCAATGAATAAACACGACATGGTTTTAAATGATAAAACTAAAAAAAAAACTTACCCTTATGTCACGTAAAAAACATCACGAAAAAAAAAACAAAAAATATACATCACATCAAAGACTTTCACGTAATAATTCCTCAGATAGCAAAATATCTGCTACAGAATGGAGCATAAGCTTTAATTGACCTTTTACTATATTACCTAATACAACTATGTTAAATAGTAAACGAAATTTCTAGAATCTCATGCAACAATTCTCGTGCGAATAACAAGCAATACTTTCAGTGCTTTTTTTTTAGATTTTAGTAATTAAAAACATTTTTAGGTTAAAAACATTATATTTAAAATATTTGTGACGTTAAATTCACATTGATTTGTAATTAGATTTACTTAACTAGGAAAGTTATTTATGCTAATAAATAGTAAATTGTTAAAATAAAGAATATTTTTAGATCATAAAGCCTGTCTATTATTTACATTTCATTTAGCAATTATTAATTACTTAATATTTTTATTTACAACTATAACTATCTAATAAATTTACATATAATTTTGTACGTACATGCTGTAGTTTATTTAATTAATTATATAAAATACTATTTTAAAGTAATTACAGAGGAAAAAAAAAAAATTGTACATTTTTTCTACCAATATTTCGATTTAATACACTTAAGTTAGTAGACATATCTAAGTGCAAGAAAAATTTAAAAATAAAACCTTTCATACTGTGGGTTTTCAAAAAAGGTGTCTTTATACAAAACAAAAACTAGATAATGGAAAGGGACTATATAAGTAAATTTTGTGAGATTATGATATCACAAGCGTTTAATTTAACTAAATACATATACAAAAAGACCAAAACATTATAAATCACATTTAAAACTAGAACAAGTTTAGCTAAAACGTAAATATTTACATCAGACCAACACCGAATTAACTCTTAACACCATTGTAATAAGGTAGATAATAGCGTGCACAATTGATTCCGTGCGTGTGATCTGCTCTGCTTCAGTCCTCGACAATGTTGAGGTCGGTGAGGAGGCTGTAAGCAACAACCCAGTGAGACCCCGCACGCCCCGCACGCCCCACACGCCCCTCACGCCCCGCACGCCCCGCTAACGCATTACCTCTAGTCATGTGTGCAGTAGCGTTACTATTGGTTACTTCAAACATGTCATCTCTTTCATTCCCCTAGACAAAAACTGAGATAACTATATAGTTTCGTGTTTCGACTTTGAAAGTCACGGTAGACACAAAGGACAGATTCAAACTACAACGGAGACATAATCTGCAGTCTTTGTATGTTTTTGAACATCAAGTTTCTTTGATAGTTAAATGATTTGTTCGTTTACCGTTATTTTAAAACTTATACATAAAATTGCTGCTCTCTTCCTAGTTTCTTAGTTTCTTTGTTTATTACGATGTTTTAAGTATATATTCATGCAAGCCATACACACATGACTGTTAACTACATTTTGAAAAAAAAAAATTCACTGCTAAATCTGAGCCCAAATATAGTTCGCATTTTCTAACTACCCAAAAAAATTAAGACAATATAAAATTCTATGGATTTTCAGATAAAAAAATGTTACAAATTCAGTTTTTTTTTCATTAGATATTTTTTTAAAAGGATTCTAAAGGGTTAATTCCTTTACAATACAATTTATATTGTCTTAAAACTAGCTACGTATACCCAAGCTGTCATGCAGAGAGCGGTAGCGAGGGGCGAGTGCCGGGACTTGCAATATGCCACTTACTGCTAAAGGAATAAGTGCCACATTTCTACAACTACAATGCGTAACATTTGAAAGTTGTATAATGAGATGAATAGTTTCATTAAATAGGTAATTTTGTAAAGTTAATTTATTACCAAACTGTTTTGATCACTTTAATTTAGTGCGGGATTACACATTCCAGTAAAATTGAGTAGTACCTCGCATGCCTGTTACTGGTACGTAATAGTTACTGGCGCAATACGTATTCATAGGCCAGTAAAATGGAACATTACCTTGCATACCAGATCACGAGACCTTACGAGACGAAGTTGTGAGAGGGTTCGAGGGGATACGTATCCCCCCTCGACCTCTCCCTCAACTTGCACTATAGCTTTCACAATTGCATGCCAGGTACTGGCACGTGTTTGTACCTTTCATGCAAGTATGCCAGTATCTGGATTTGTATACCTGTCTTTAACTTTCAACAGCAGCATTTTGCAAATTTTGTTTTTTTCTAATGGGACACTTTAAAATGTTACTTTGCAAAGTAGGATGTGGTAGGATGTGGTAGGATGTGTACTCACAAGGAGGCGGGCTTGGCGAGGCTGTGCTGGCGGCGCAGCGCGCGCGGGCTGTCGGGCGGCGCGCGGCGCGACGTCAGCGGGGACGACAGCGGCGCATTCAGCGGTGTCAGACCTCTACAAGTTATAAGTTAAGTTTTCAACATGACACTACGGAATTATAGCATCCAGTGTCTAATTTATACTAAAGTATTATGTTGATAAAAATTAACAAAAAAAATTGTAAATACCAATATTTTCTTTAACCATGGGATACGAACCCTCGACCGCAAATCCGGTAATCTATACCTCAAACCATTAAACTATTGGCGCTCTAGAATCAGTTATAGTTCATCTTCACACCGCGTGAGGTTTGAATATGGTTCAAAAGGAAGAAGACAAAAAATGAGAGAGAGAGAGGAGAGAGAGAGAGAGAGAGAGAGAGAGAGAGAGGAGAGAGAGAAGAAAAAACTCTATGTTCCTATTTGTATAATGTAAGAATATGGAGTAAAGACTTGTATGTATTAGTGAGTAGTACCGCAGGCTGCCGGGCGCGCTGGGCACGCGGCTGAGCGGCGCGGGGCGCGGCGGCGGCTGCTCCACCAGCGACTGCGACATCGGGTCCTCGTCGCGCCCGATCACGCCCAGGTCCCGCAGCCGCACTGAGCCGCGGCGCGCCCTACAGATATCGAATAAAAATAATGTTTCACGATACAAACATACTAATATTATAAATACGAAACTTTAGATGGATGGATGTTACAGTTTGTAGCCTAAACGGCTGACCGGATTTCAGTGAAATTTGGTATTGATGTAGAGGGAGTCGCGGTAGAAAGCTAGTGAAAATCATGTGCTTTGCAATTAATACTAACGTGTTTCGCTGGAATGGCGAGTTGCTGTTGTCATCTGGGGGCGAGGCTGGCGCTGTGCTCGACTCCCGCGCGCCGCTCACCGGCGGCCGCTCTAATAATGCACTGCAACAAAGGAACATTGTAAAGAACAACATTATCGATTAGATTGTTATCTTTGTTCCTGCTGTCTCTGTCTACCCACCTGTCGGAGGGAGAGACGGAGCGCGTGGAGGTGCCGGAGGAGACGTGCGCGAGCAGCGCGGCGAGCGCGGGCGGCGGCACGCCCCACGGGTTCAGGTTCTGGTCGCCGTTTGCATTCGATGACTTCAGAGCATTCGTTAGACGGTCGTTTTTCTCTTCCATCTGTAATAAAACCCATATTAAATGCTTGTATTCATTTTATGATTATATTAACTTTCGTCCGTGATTCCGTCCGGGTGGAATTAAAAAAAATAAGTAGCCTATGTGTTCTTCCAGATTATCCTATACATCATCATCAATTTGCCCATATCCCTACGGAGGATCGGCACAGTATGTGCTGCACTGATGGCTGATAGTATTATACATTATACTATCAGCCATCATATCTGAATCTACTCCCTTCTTAAGAATATCCAGATTATTCTCTACATCTATAACAAATTTCATTGAAATCCTTTCAGCCGTTTAAGTTACAAATTCTAACAAACATCCATCCATCTAAACTTTCGCATTTATAATATTAGTAAGAGTAAGTATAATGTGACTAATGTGTAGTATTACCTCGGCGAGTTGTGCGCGCGTGTCGCGCAGCATGCGCAGTGTGCGCGCGGCGTCGTGCGCGTGCGAGAGCGCGAGCGCCGCCAGCCGCTGCAGCGCGTAGCGCCCCGCCTCCGCGCTGCCCACCTGCTCCAGCACGCGGCACAGCTCCGTCTCCTCGTTCTCCTCCTGGTACACAATTATACCAATAACATAGTATATTTTCTTAACGAACTCCCCGACCGCTTTTATAGTCAACTAGTGATGGGAATAGTACTTAATCGTACTCTAACTACTCTCGTACTAATCCAACCGCAAGCAAGAAATAGTGACCCATCTCAGATTTCTTACATTTTTTAGGGATAAATCCACTAATATGTCGCAATGTTCGACTTAGTACCGCAGCAACTTAATGTCCGGTTCACACTTGACTATTAAAGTTGGGCAGTTGAGACGGCCAGTCAAAAAATGTATAGACTCAATGGCGCCACTTAATCAGAATTTGACTATGCCAGATTCTTACCAGAGAAGAAAGTAACCAATAAGCAACTTTGTAACTAAACAGCATTTAGAATAGCGTCAGATATCTGTGCTTAGATTATTTTGTAAGTTTGTAGTTAAATGTATACCTCAATCTGCATGATCTGATGCTGCGTGTCTGCGATGGCTTCACGCAGGTACGCGAGCAGCGCGGCGGCGGGCGCGGCGGGCTCTGCGGCGGCGCGGTCCCGCTGGCGCAGCTGCGCCTCCAGCGTGGCCTCCAGCTCGGCCAGCGTGGCGCGCGCCGCGCTCGCCCGCGACACCCAGCACTCGATGCGCGCCCACGCCTCGCGACACGACACACGCGCACGGCCTCTACTGTCTGTAAATATACCACTTCACTTGTATGGTCACCAGGTGTCAGACCGTAAACAATCCTAAGATGCGATTTGGCCATAGACGATAATGTGTAAGGATTATTATCTTACTAATATTTTACATGCATATGTTTTAATGGATGGATGTTTGTCTGAAGGTATCTTCGAAACGGCTCAACAGACAACGCTGAAATTGGACGTGTATATGCCTAGTTTGGAAGAACACATAAGCTACTATTTTTTTTTATTCCACGCGGACAGCATTGCGGGCGACAGTTAGTTATCTATAAAGAAACATCCAAACGGCAAACATTTGTATTGATAATGTTATATTTAAAATAATCTCTAAAGTATCTATAACTATAAAAATACGCTGTAAAATATAATGTAATAATTACCGTGCATTCTTCCTGCCGCTTTACTACTAAGTTTGTCTCGATGTCCCCTTCTTAGTAACGATACTTCCTCTTGCTTGCGTTTTAATACCTGAAACAATAAATAAGAAAGTACAAAATATCGCACAGCGTTACGGGCACGTTTAAAAAATGTAATTTCTAAGAATATACCTGTTCCTTAAGCTTAGTTTCAGCTTCCAATGATCGTATTAGATTAGCGTTTTTACGAGATTCTTTACGTAACTGGGCCACCTGAAACGATTAGTTAAATGATAATTGTACAAAATATATCATATAATATATTTTTTGCTATACGAAAGTCTTCCACCCACCTCTTTGGCTCTAGCTGCCTCAGCTTGCGCATGTCGTTTTGCTTCTGTACGCATTCGTTGTACTAACTTCACCTGAAATAGAATAATTAGTTTGAAATTACTACAGCAAGTAAAAGCACATCCAAGTATTTTACACTCAGGGGGCGTATCGCAATGTATTGTGGGCGTGGTACAGTGTGTTGTGGGCGTGTCTCGGTGCGTTGTGGGCGTGTCATAGTGTGCTGAGGCGTGTCTCAGTGCGTTGTGGGCGTGTCACAGGGTGATGTGGGCGTGTCACAGTTTGCTGGGACGTGTCACAGTTTGCTGGGACGCGTCACAGTGGATGAGGGGCGGCGCGGTCACCTTGTCCCGCTTGAGGTTGAGCAGGTCGTTGCGCAGCGCGTGTATCTGGTGCGCGGTGGCGGCCTGCGCGCGCTGCAGCCGCGCGTGCTCGCGCTGCGCCGCCTGCAGCCGCCGCAGCTCGCGCGCCATGCCCGACACGCGCCGCTCGTACTCCTCCTTCACACGCTTCAGCTTCTCGCTGGGGGGCGACGCTTGCGCGGCTATAGTACACAATAAGCTATAAACTTCAAAATTATATCATCATCACCAGATCACTATACATCCCCACAAAGGGGCTTGGAGCTTAATCTAAATAAGGGGTGACTAGGTCATAGTCAACCACGCTGACTCAGTGCAGGTTGGTTGACTTCACAGATAACTTGAATTTCTTCGCCAATATGTGCGGGCATCGTGATGTTATCCTTCACCGTAAGAACGACGGGAAAATTATGTACATATGAAATTCGAAAATCGAATAATCGCGTTGGTACACGGCAGGATTCTAACTCAAGACCTGTAGATTACAAGTCAAGTGCTTAAACCCCTAAACCACTGAGGCTCTTTATTTTTTATTGAATTTCTCTATTTAATGGGCGTGGCGATAGTATACACGTACCCAGCGTGGCGAGCACCTTGTCGCGCTCCTCGCCGGTGGCCTTGATCTGATGGTGCAGGGTGTCGAGGCGCGTCTCGTAGTGCGCCCGCAGCGCCGCCAGCCGTCGCTGCGACGCCTCCAGCTGCTCGATCAGCCGCGCCTTCGTGTCGATGTCCTCGCTCAGCGCCGCCAGCTGCATCGTCAGCATGCGTTGACCTGAACACACGCATACACGTCATACATCAATTATACCAAATGTTGATAAGGTAAATAAATTCATTTATAGCAATTGCTACATACCAGCTGTCTCCGCTTCGATTTCCTCGTCCCTCTCGTCATCAGTCCCTTCATCGTCATCGTGGTCGGAGGGCTCGGAGTCCCCGGCGCTCTCTCCCTCCGCGCGCTCGCGCTCGCCGATTGGCTGCCCGTTCTCCTCGCCCTCCCCCTCGGCCGCCACCTCACGCCCCTCCCGGCCCTCCCGCCCCTCACCGCTCTCGCTCACTTGCGTCGCCAGCTTGCGTTGGAACTCCAGCTCGCCCATGCTACGAGCCAATAGTTCTTTCTCCTGGTAAACATAAACACGTTGGAGTCATTACTTTTACCCTTAACGATTCCTAACTTGAAGATTTTTGCTGTTAATTTAATTCGAATAATCAATTGAATGTGTGACCTTGTAGAGTTCCCTCTTGGCGTCGTCTAGTATGGAGTTGGGGTCGTGGTGCGAGTCGTGCCGCGTGCGCGCCTCGCGCTTGCGGCTCGCCTCGTACAGCGCGCTCGCCTCCATCAGCTGCGCGCGCAGGTCCTCTATCTCTGTCACGTAGCCCTGGTAACGAGGCAATAAGCCTTATTTAGGAGAAGTGGTCTTGTATTCGACTTGAATTGTTGAAGGTTGGGATGATGAGTGTACCTGTACAAGCGTGGTGAGCGAGCAGTCAGTGGCGTCAGGGCTACCGTCCCTAGGGGCCCAGTTACCGAGCGCCTTCTCTGCCACCAGCTCGCTGTTCCTCGCTGACAACTGCTCGATAGTACCCTGCATCGCCTTCACACGCCGCCGCAGCGACTCCACCTCGCTCGTTAATATCGCATTCTCCTGCACCACGTCGCTCCACCCTTCCTCACCATTCTCTGATACTATCCGTTTACCCTGGACGATAAAACATAGATAACAATATGACCATAGACAACAATATTTTGAAGTGTTATTTAATTCTATATAAGCGAAAAGATTCCAACATACAAGTGAATTCAACCAATCCGCACAGGGCTAGCGTTGTGAACTATGACGTCATAACCCTTATTTTAGGTTATCTTACTGTTGTTGAGAGTTGTATACCTGTTTGTATTCAGCAAGTTCCATCTGCAGGCGGGCGACCTCCTGCCGCAGCTGGTGTATGGTGCGCGAGGTGAGGTCCTGGTTGACGACGCACCGGTTCTTAATGTTACGCGCGCGGTTCGCGTACTTCAGCGTGTTTAACGTTTCCATGAAATCGCGGTCACTTGGCGACACGCAAGCTATCATCACTGTGTTGCTGTTACCTGGTTTAGAATAAAAAATACTCAAGTTCCTTGTTTTACAGCAAGCAAAGCTTCTTCAACTAGAGATATATCCCAAGCTAGTACATTTATGTTATGGTTACATCATAAAAGTATATCTTAAGCAAACGTGGCACTCACTAAAATGACGAATAAGTATGGTATGCTATGACAATGAATAATTATGCATATATTGTTAACAGAAATGAGAAAAATAGTTTAAGATATAAGTCAATCTTACCGCCGAGTGAATCTTGCAACAGTCTCGTGAGTTTGGAGTCCCGGTAAGGCACGTGCAGGACTTTCCTGGACTTGTCTCCAAGCGCTGATATGACATTGCCGAGGGCTAGCAACCCGCAGTTGATGGATATACCTTCCCGAGCCCGCTCGCCTGTTGCACCTAAACACGTAATATGGCGATTATTAATAAAAAGTATACCTTAATAATTACGTTTACCACTGTATGTAAATAAACAATAATTTTCAGTCAGACTTATGGTCGGTTTCCCAGCTACTTTTAACCATTCATTAGTGTTTTTGGTTCGATAACTTCATGAAATGGGTTTCATAAAGCGTAACTTGAGTTCTACTCTATTGAAACTTAGTTGAATCTAGTATAAGTATTGATGAAATAAATGGAAACTTCAGCAACCCAGCATTAATAGAATAAATAAATCAATATTGTGACCATGGAAACGAAAAAAGTTTTCGTCCAAATGCATATTTTTACATCTTGTTTTCAACGCATAGAGTATATTTAAATAACAAAACACTCTCAAAACTGGCACCATAGATCATCCTGTTGATTTTCAATATTTTTTGTTACAGCTTTTTTAGTTCTTAAATAGAATTGTCTCTGCGCTATTATGGTTTGAGATTTATTATATCACATACTAAAATAAGATTACGAACGATGTTGTTTAAACGTTTCTGTGAAAAGGTGACCCGGAAATTGTATATCACTTGTCAAACGTGATATAGAAATAATCGCATATTTTCAAATCAAAAGAATAATGATTGTGTTGACTGATAATAAATTACTGGCGTTCTTGGTATTTTCTTTAAACCGCTAGAAAAGAATGTAAAAAAAAAACAGAGACGAAATGAGAGTCGGTGACGATTTTTTGAAGTCGGTCGTTTGTTTTTAATCTCGAGAACCACCTATTTATAAATTGGTTAGAACAGTAAATACTGGATTCTTGAATCGTTATAAAATTCTGGAACACATAGAGTGAGAAAAGGGCAAAATAATTATAACCTAATCTAGTTTTTTATAGTCCAATGGATTATAAAATAGTGTACCTGTTCGTTTAAGTCGTTCGGAGCCAGCCAAATCTACAAAATGGAACTTGGCAGTGAGTGTCTCATACTGCTCGGGGGCATCAGCCTCGGCCTCCTTGTCCACTGTATCCTGATCCGTGGCCAATCGTCGTTGTCGTAGCAACAGTGTGAATACTGCGTGAGATCTTGATGACGAGGAGTTCATGTTAGTGGCCGCGGTGGTCCTGGCTAACGCGCCCGCGTGCAGTGCTCCTAACGCATCCCTGACGCCTCGTACTGCTCGCATTGATGCTCCTACCACTTTCACACCACCGCAACCGTCTTCTGTTATCCTAAGTGCTCCCTACAGACAGACAAAATACATAGAATTTCTTAGTATTTAAAGAGCTTAATGTACAGAGAAAATGTTATTGTCGCGAAAATACTTTGAGTCTGGCTTCTTTTAAAGAAATAGGAAATTTATATTATACAGCTTAAATAAAACTAAGCTGCACTTGTATAATCACTGCATGTATTCAGTTACAAAGAGGATTATATACCTTGCAAGTTGTCCCTTGTAGTGCAATAAAGAAAGTAATAGCGGACACTCATAATATGATGGTAATATTACTTAACTTTAATAATTTCCATCATAGACCATAAGATACATCTGATTACAATTTAGTTTCAATCAACACTTAGAGTGACTATTCTATTATTCTATTAGTTGTCATGTACCGAGTACGGTAGTGAACCTTACCTTAGCGAAGGGATCTTTGGCAGGATCGAGTAGATCCACAATATCCTCATTGTACAGTTCTATGAACTGCGCCTGCACTGAAAACTCTGGAGGTAGTTGTCCCTGCGCTCGCGCCGCCTCTGCCCGCTGCTCAGCGCCCGCGAACAGATCGCGTATGGCGCGCGGGATGATGCCGCGTCGCGTTTCGTCACCGTCACCCTCGCCCTCCCACCCGCTGCCCATCGTGTACGTCTTGCCGGAACCTGTCTATTGACAAAAAAAAAGAAATTAAAGACGAAAATATCTAAATCACCTCTAGATGAAGAGGGCATTAACAATCTTCTTTTTGGAGTTTTTTCTTAGAATTAAACCATATTTAACATCTCACTCTGTCATATCATAAACCATACATAACTAATGTACTATCAGTCTAAAATAGAAGATTAAAATTCACTAAAGGCATTGTCAACAGGAGCAATAAATAATGGGCACGTGGTAAAGCTAGGGGCATGCTATGAGGCGACCGCGCGTCTGTGACGGCGCACGTGCCCGACATGCTGAGTGTCCAAAGGTTCAGCCCTACATACAAATGATCCTCTTTGCATTTTCTATTAACTCGTCCAGACGAATAGAAAACTAACTATAGCTTAGTTATCACAAAATAGATTAAAAAGTCGTATAAAGAAATAGTTAAAATCGAGATGTTGGTACGCTTATATTAAGCTTTCTATAGTTTTAAAAATGGTAATTGAATTAAGACTTGGGATAAATGGCAGTGATAAGGTATACCGGGAATAGGTAGTTAAGGAATCAACGCAATTGAGATTGTATCGTGACTAAGAAATGTAAACAAATTATTAGACGAAGCTTTACTTTCAATCTGATAGCAGAAGCCACAATGAGTGAAGTGAAAGTCCGGTACAGTGATGCGAAACTAGGCACTGGATACAATACCAGGAATTTTATCAGATGCCCACTCTACCATGAAAGGTGTGATTCATGCAATAGACTAGATTACAGAAATTCTCGTAACACTATTCACTTACGGAATTAATTGTTCGTTAGACTAATTTCTAGTGTACAGAGAATTACTATGTTTAGTGCTTTCAGCTGGTGATTGAATGATAAATTAATTCAGACAAAAATAAACCAAGCGTTGTTTAACCTTATTAATGATAATGACATCTCGCTGATTTATATTTCAGATGCAGTACCTAATTAGGGTAGGACGCCTGACAGGAACTGATGCCGCAGACGCGAATTAATTTCACATAACAGACTTAAACACTGGAGGGTGTCTATCTATTCATGGTAAAAAAAGAGCTAAAAGCGTCCACTGTCCAGCCATTTCGGCGACTAAAGGAAACGATCGAAATGACTTACAGTAATAGTGACAAATATTACACTCTCGTGAGTTAGGTAATAATTGAAAAGATGGAAATATCAGTAATTGCGTGTCAAAATTGCTTAGTATTGGTTAAATTATTCATAAATGCACCCACAAATTGTAGAGTTTCCTTTCGTTTTTCTGATGTGTTGGCCAACGATACGGATTTCCCTCCACGTCATGGGCTTTGGTGGGATTATCGATCCCGCCGTTCAATTACAACGGCCGCTCTACACCGCATTGTTTCGTGCTAACTTTTTATACAAAAATGACTGTGCTCTTTTAATCAATCTCGGAGATTAACGATCGAAAAAAATTTTGAAAGTGTTATATGGAAAGTGCTTAAGTTTGTAATGGAGACTTTTAGATTAGACTTAGAAGAAATCTTGTATATGATTGTATTTTTATTGATAATATCCGTGTAGATATTATTTTTAATTCATAGTATTATTAAAAAAACATAATTGCAGTTGTAATATTACATCTGCAATTTTTTAAATTGCGAATCATGCGTATTTAAAAACGTTAAATGGCTTAAAGCAATTATCATAACCTTGCAGGTTTTTCTTGTGGGAAGTAAAAGTTTTTGCTGTGACAAGTTTTTGCACAGCGCCTTAAGTAGCCTCTATTTAGTAGGAAATGTCTGAATAACATTATATCACCTAAATAAGCTTAGACCACTACAATGTTCCATATTTACAGATTATTTGCGTTACATTTTAGGCGTATTTTATATGATACTTTAACTGGAGTAATTAGCTCCAACGTAATATTCCAACGTTTTATAAACATTTGTAATTTATTTGGCCTTCTTAATTATGCAGTCGGCTAGTGTAATATATTTTTTTTAAATACGCATTTTATCTCGTGTTTAATTTATGGGATATTGACATATAACGAGCAGCTCAATTTACAAAATATATAAAACAAGTGAAATACTAAAAATCGTGTCAAAGTATTTTTGAATACGGATCAAAATTGTAATTCCATAGGTAATATTTGTGTAGTAATAGTGTAAAGCACGATTCGCTAATATACAATGCAAACTCAAGCGAGGACACGCGGCGTAACAGACGGACAAACAGATTCTCCTCATTGGTCACTATTTGATTTCTGTATTATCTATAATTAATAATTCATGCTTTGAACTCCGATTCATAAGTTTAAATAACGAAATTGAACTAATTACTAAAGTAACGATTAAATAGTAAGGATAATGTTGACAAATTTTGTTACTATAAACCAGAGTGAGCCTTTGCCGATTGCGATTAAAAATTCCAATCATGGGCGACAGTTGATCAAATTCTACCTAACATTAGAGAATAGACTGTATCAATCAATTCTTATACAATCCTATTCATTACAATTCACTCGATATTTCCTTGATAATCCTTATCAAAAGATAGCCCTGGGATTGACTACTGTTGATAAGGAAATGCAATAACATACGATCCTTCGATGGTCATTTCTGATAACTAGTGAAACATGGTGCTAATATGCATAAATATTTGGTTTTACCACTCCCTTTTATATGTAGTTTTTAATAAGGAAAGGTCCAATTCGTCCATGTGCTTCTTTTAATCCTTTTTATTTTTTGAATGGTAGTCAACAACCTTAAAAATATTTCAACCTTGTTTCTTAACTCGACATTGTTAAATTCTACTATGCCAACTTCTACTCATTACGTTTTATGATTAAAGTCACGGACAATGAAATAACTCAAAAACTACTGGGCCGATTTCAAATATTCTTTCACCATTGAAAAGCTACGTTATCAGTGAGTAACATATTTTTAATTTCACGCGAACGAAGTCGCTAGCAACAGCTAGTATTAGATAAATTTATGTTACTTTAAACTTGAAATTCATCACTACATAGGTTAGTGTGACAAGTTTATGGCAATCAATGGCACCATTTTACTTTTGACAAAATGCGCATAACTTAAATGAATTGGAAAACCAATAATATCTTTTAATGTTGGCTCTAGTATTATTATCATTCCTGCCCACACTTTATCAGTGCAGAGATTAGTATAGATAACACCATACTTGGCGATATTTTTAAACAAATGCAAAGTTTGCACAAACGAATTTAACTCTTATTTCTATTACTTTTAAAGTTGGAATTAGTGTTTACGTAGTTTAAATACAGGGTGTTCTAATATGGATGGCGCCTTAAATATTTAAAGTCGTGTTATCAGTTATTTGTCAAAGACTTTGTGTTATTGTGAGTCATTAAGATTACGAAATATGCGATTATATCAGAGTTAAGATGCACGCCGCATACAATGCATGTGACATTGGACTTCAATGGTATCGTTTCAATGATAAACCAGTGCGGAATACGTAATTTTATTACCATTTGTTTGCAATTTACTAATACGGTTATAGTTTGTAGCTGCTGCTAAACTGCTGAACGGATCTCGATGAAATTTGACAAAAATGTAGAGCATAGTTTGGAAAAACACATAGGTTACTTATTTTTTGACCGACTTCCCAAAAGAAGGAGGTACTCAATTCGTCCATATATTTTTTTTTTTTTTTTTTTTTTTTATGTGTGTTACGGCATAACTCCGCCCCTGGTAGACCGATTTTGAAAATTCTTTTTTTATCCGAGAGGTAGTGCTTGCAGGTGGGTCCCATTTTTTTGTTTGATTTTTGGAGTCAAAGACTACGGCGTAGTTAAATAGTTTAGCTTAAAATTGCGTGACGAAATTTGGTGTCTTTTTTGCTTTCTATGCTTACGTAGCCTAAACTATAAGACTTACACAAAAATTATGTATGGAAGAATTGTAGCCCTTTAAATTTGCTAAATAAAAGTCAGCGATAGCATATATCTATCTATTAAGGTTGTCGCACAATAACCACTTTTTTCATTAAAATTTCGATCAAAATCTATACCCCACTTTCAACGCTATTACTCGTGTTCGGTATAAATCCTTATCAAAATAAATGATGGACCATCAAGAGAATTTAATGTAGATTATAAATACCCTTGGAACTGTGTAATTCCGATAAATAGTTTAGGAGATATCATAAATAGCAAATTACGAGTCGCAGAAAAAAATACCAACTTGTAACAAAGTTTGCTTTCTTGGCTTACGTAGCCTAAACTATAAGACCTACATAAAAAATGATGTATGAAAGAATTGTAGGTCATTCAATTAGCTGAATTAAAGTCTGCGATAGCATATATCTATCTCTTAAGGTTGTCGCACAATAACCGTTTGTTTCGAGAAAACCGTCAAATAAGTGCAATCGACTTTATTTAAAACGCTTTTATTCTTATTTGGTATGAATCCGTATCCAAATAAATATGTTTTCACGATAGAGTATTATATGTAGATCATAATTGCCTTTTACAGTACGTAATTCTGTGCAAGATTCTAGAAGTTATCAAAATATTAAAACTCACGGGCAACAGCGGCGCGCGGCCGCACCGAATTATGAGTGAATGATCGCAACGATGTATTAGTTCTTTACTTAATTTCTTAGATAATCGATTTAGATAACTCATTATTTGTTTGAAAGCTAGTGATTATCATATTGCGATGTCTAGATTCACTAAAAATCGAGAAATAAATAAACTTTTTAATAAAAAACAAAACCGACTTCCAAACAAAATACACTAAAAACAAAATCTTCTCAAAAAAACAGTACACTAAAAAGTAACGAAATAATTACTTGAAAATAGTAAACCTCCCTTATTGTAGCTGTTATGTCTATATTGTACAATTATTATTACTTTGAAGTCGGTGTCAGTTATTACTAAAAACGTTACTATACTTTCAATTGTCAATTGTTATGGTAAAAATGTAGAAACCTTACGTAGAAATATCACTGCATATACCTCGGCTGACACCGACATCAAAGTGATAATAATTGTACAATATAGACATAACAGCTACAATAAGGGAGGTTTACTATTTTCAAGTAATTATTTCGTTACTTTTTAGTGTACTGTTTTTTGAGAAGATTTTGTTTTGTTTGTTGGAGTCGTGAGCGCAAGCTAGTTCGTTTAAAAAGCTATTAATGATTTCATGGGCGTCATTACTGGGAAGGTAATTGCTTGTAAGGGTTTATTAGGGAAAAGCATTCTTCCCCCATTGTTGGGTGAATACAACGTGCGTGTTGACCACATGAAGGGTATTTAAAAAGCATTGCTTAACTGCATACAGCCTTACAAATAAACGCGGTATAAAGTTAAACTTAGGAATGAATTGGAGTATAAGCAAATATTAGCACAAATTTTAGAGTTGCTGATAGAGTTTAGTGGTTTACGTAAATCCCTTATTTCTGCCTATCCCTCTGGGAGACGGTATTATGAGTGTAGTGAAAATGTTTTGTACCATCAAAGAACAGAAATATGACAGAAATGGCAATGATCGATCGTCTCCAGCTGTGTGGGACAAGTTGAGTGCGGCTTCGCGTTTCCGCTTACGGCATTAACGCGTGTTCGCACATGTGACGTCACTGAGGTGTGCTCTAACTAGCGATAGTTGAAAAAATAAGCGATTTATGAACCAAAACATGTGATATGATGTCGAATATCAGGAAAATTTTCATACTGACCGGCATTTTTAGCGCATAATTGATTTTATTTTTGTATATTAACATCATTGTAAAGTAGGTCTTATCCAAACTTGTAGTTTTTCTTTAACATCTTCGATTTCCTTAAGTGTAAGTAACCTAACTAAAAGCTTATCAATTGGATCCATCAGTATTACGTAATTAAGATATTTTGAGCTGTGCGTATGAAAAATATTACCTAAACGCTTACGACCGCAACCTTGCGTCCTTATTACCATTTATAGCAAGTTTATGTCTTTACTAAGACGTGTTTTACGTCCATGGTAATGTATAAAATACCAAAACTACCACAATATAAATATCAAAACAGATTTATTAAAATCAAATGTTCAATAATGTGTCTGTCTTGATTTAAAAGAAATTTCGCACATTGAAATAGCAGAAAAAGTATAAAAATGAATTCGCAATATCGATATCGTAGCGAATCAAGGCGAGCGTCGAATCGCCAATTCTGATTAGTTCTGGCAAAATGATCCGATGTTATAGTTAAAATGACTTTACAGTTAATAAAACTATCTATGAAGATATGCTGTGTATAGTAATATTATTATTATTTGCAAAGAATTTAAATATATTGCACGAAGCAGACGGATTAAATTTCTCGATAAACGATCGTCAAACGTAGAACAGAAAAAAGAAAGTTTGCGTTTAAATTGATTCTTTTAGCTACGAATTACTTGTTTTTAGTTTCGTTATTTATTAACATTCCCTTGTGTATGAAGAATCAATAAAATTAAAAGAATTAATAGAGGGTGACTTCGTTCAATATTTGCACCCTCGTAGCGTATTTTGATGGGGTTCGGCCACCCTCGCCTGTTGGAGGTTCACGATTTACGTCTGCATCTAAGTTAAATGTACAATTTTTAGTCCTTTAAGCTCAGAACTTACTCTTTTTATTATGACAATTCGTTTAAGCGAAATTTTAACTTGTCACAAGATTTTAGTTGAGGCCCTCAATCGACAAATATTAAAAACTATTTATATTTTTAAAACTGGTTTCCAAGCCTATTAAATAGGTCGTCATTGACTAAACTGTATGGAAGAAATACTACGCAATATTTACGAATGAAGAACAATCGTAAACCGAATTCAATAAACATCACCAAATTCGAGTGAAAGCAAACTTAAGGCTAGTACAGACATGGCGACTGTACGACCAAGTGGGGCCACACAATGAGTTATGAGTCACAATAGTGTTAGTATGTAGGAAACGCCTGCACAGCAACAGGCATCAGAGCATGCCGCTTGACCTTATATAGACCTGGCGCTTATGGTTTGTAACACCCTGTATGTAGATCAGAATTTGAATTACTCAAATAAGGCGACAACGCACTGCCACATATTTGCGTAATGTGGACTGGACGGAAATTCTGGCATATATCTGCGTGTTGATGTTGCTTTGCATATTATGCAATAATTTTTGTACTTGAACTCATATATTACTTGGATCATTGCCATGCATAAAAAAAACAATAATGTTTGAGAAAACTTTGATCAAACACCTCTTTTTATGGTAAATACGAAGGAGGTTCTCACTTCGACTGTATTTTTGGCAAATTCAATCAATTCCAAATTTCAAGTTTCCTTAAACGTTTTGTCTACAACAAAAACCGTTGCTCGTCCACATGCCATTGCTAAAATTCTAATGAAGTAAACCGAAGGCGTATATCTAATAAGATACGTAATTTTCCGAGGCCACACAATGACCTCAGTGATCGATGAGGCCACTAAAGATTTGGATTTCTTCATTTACAGACCACTAAATATTGAGCAATTCTAGCAAAATGATATTCAATAATACATTGTTAAAAATATAACATTTGTGGGCTTTGGAATGTAAAATTCAGACCTCGGTCGACGAAGAATAAAAGTACGTAAAATATGTAAGAAGAAGAAATGAATTGAAGTTGATTTTTAGGTTTCTAATATAAATTTTAAGTACCATTTACATTGTATTACATAAAAGAATAGTGAATGTGTATGTAATGTACAGGAAGCTTTCCTTTGTTATTCTCTTTTGATTTGCAGTTCCTTTGAAGTTACAAAGCTTTAATTCACGATACCATAATGAATGTGCTCTCCTAACTCATGCTTTATTAAAATTGTAGATTGGGATTTAGGTTATTGTATGTAGACATTATCAGATACTGTCGGATTTTAACGTTTTATGTACTCGTAAAAATCTGTTTTAATATGGTTATTTAGAGTCAGAGACATACTATAATTTTACTAACAGTTTTTCAGAAATGTCCGATAATGTATTAAGACGAATTTTGATGAAATATAATTTTATATAGCTTTGTCTTTAATATACTAGCTATAACGACACCTGGCGGACATCCGTCATATCTGAAGATTTTAGATAAGCCTGCAACAGAAGAATTAAACAATTGTTTATTTCTTATAGACAATGACAGGTTGGATCGCGTCACAGCAAACGTAGGCAATAGACCTTCGTACCAGGGAATCGACTGCAGTTTATAATTACATGGACATCGTTTTTAATTACTTGAGATCCATTTAAGATGTAACAAAGTGTGATTACATTACCGGTTAAGTAGAGTTAAGGAATCATGACGTTGGTAGAAAACGATCGATGTATCAAAAAGGAAACGTTATTCTCATTTATTGGATTCTTTAATCGATTCTATAAATACAAAGTCGCGAGTTTGAATACAATTGGCTAACGCTCTGACTACTTAATGCAATTTGTATGGTTTCCTTTATCAACTGCTACATCAAGGTTACAAACAATAATCCATTTTTTTTGTAAAATAGTAATTTTTGTTAATTTACTAATATTTCCTTTAACCATTCCAACTAAGCTCTAGGCTTGTGCTAGGATATGGTTCACAATAGTCGAATGAAGGGATTCGAACCCTCGACCGCAAGATCGGTAGTCCGTACCCCAAACCATTAGGCTATTGGCGCTTCAAAATTTGTAAATACAATTTTGAAATTGAAGCGACGCTATAAGGTAAGTGTACCAGTCATTGATAGTTTAGAGTACTACTTATTTAAATATAAAAACTTAAAGCATTCAAACAAGTAGTCATTCTTTAATTTCCCATTGAATATAAGATTATGTATACTGAATTATTAATGGAGTTCGCCTACTCAAATCCTTTAATAAAATATTTAAGGTCGAGCGACGACTAGGCCTTCACGAGCACACCTGCCTGAGACAATTGGTTACATTATTCGATACAAGTTGGACATGATTGTTTTGACCTGGATTCCGTTATTTGCTTAGATTCAGGTAGTAAATGTATGTAATTCTTTTGTTTGATAATATGCAATTGGATTTATGTTCAAGATGTGAGATGTACATATAAATGTGTATCGCAATCAAATCGTTTAAAATAAAGTACCAAGCGAGGACATTTTTATTTTATTCAACCATATTGATGTGATATTACAATGATTTATTTAATTCTGATATTATTATGAAATAAAATTTTATATTGGAATAATTTTTTGTATTGAGCATATTTTCTTTAACGTCGCTGTTTGCCAAATACGCAAAAGTTTGGTAATTGGAAGGTAAAGGTTTAAATATGATAAATTAACATGTCATAATTAAGAGGTAACGGTGGGTCGGTACGTGGGCGACACAACCCCCGCACGTCCAAGCTGTTGGCGCTTGCTAGTTGCGACACTATATTAACGTAGGATTCCACTACCGTGACACTTGCCGTCTCGGTTTCTCCATTGAGAATAAAAGAGATGACGATTTGTCAAATGTCATAGCCGTGGAATTATACGGTAATGCTAATCACTTGATGCCGATCGAACGCTTTTTGTCGGCACATTCAACTGCTATAGTGTGGGCAGTAAAGGAATCCATTCCAATATCCGCTTCACAGATGTGATAGAGTTATATTATCGTATCTTGTACGTATAACTGCAAAAGATCATGAGATTGTTGGATAAAACAATTGCTTTCAGAGTTTGATAAAACTTTGTCGACTCATGGTTGACAAACTTTTACCAAAACTTTAATAAACGTTCTTAGTCCATGTGCCGAAATATTTAAAAAGTAATTTAATTGTTGCACACACTATTATACCTTTCTAAGTAATAACAAGAATGATTATTAGCACACAGTGGATCGAATTTCCAAGACACACAAAACGATTGTTTTTTTTACTACAAAGTAAATTAGTCCTTCTGGATACGATATAAGTTTGGTTGTATGACATTGTCTACACTTTTCAGCTACATTAATCGCAATTTAAATGCATATCTTATTTTACACTTCTGAATAAAAATTGTCTCAATACCCTAATAACTAAAAGCTCTGAAACGACATATCCCGGATGAATGAACTATTACATTTTTAGCATCATCACAACAGCTGGTGCTATTTTGAAAATTGTCTTATTAAAGGAATTTAATAAAGCAATAAGCGTAATAACCAATTACACGTCTTTGAAGTCTTTATAAAAACAAAAACCGGTTTAAATATAATGGTAGAATAAGTACAGTGGCATCGTGTGGGAGCACAATTCAACCTTAACATGCGTTTAATGAGCGTTTAAATGAATACGTATTTAACACGGTGTGCCATTACCGTGGCATATTACCAAAAGAACATTTAGCTCTGGACAGTACATACTAAATATGTACCTACCTACCTTGCTCTACCTTTAGAGCAAGTTAGTTGGTAGAGCCAAAGCAATAGCTATTCCCTCAGCTCTCTTGTCAGGTTTCAAATGTTAATGGGTATATACGCTTAGTTTTAACTGAACAATCGACCTCTTTCGAAACTATTCAGATAAATGAGATTCTTAGCGGGCTTTAAGTGTTATAATATAAGAAATATTACTGCATTGCCTACATTAGGTGTAATAACTAGGTCGAAATAAAGACCAATTGACAACGAGGTTACCGGACGAATTACCTTATTAGCTCTTATAGTTTATAGCAACATAAAATACATTAGTAATGTAAATATAAGAATAGTTTTCACGAAGCAATAACTATTGGGTGGTTAAAATGACTAAAAAAGAATAAAACACGACTTCACAGATTATAGCGTCGTTAGAGGTATTTAAACATTTTACGCGTCGTTAATAAGTCTGACATTTAAACCTCCCCCTACGCAATGCATCTTTCAAACATCCTTTGATGTAACGCACACTCATGCGTATGAGGGGCTTATCTTTGCCCTATCTCAAAAGTCAAGTAATACTTTTTCATACTTTCATTTTTCTTGATATGTCTCACGCAAGTTTTCATTCCAAGTTATTTTTGCTAGTTATTTTATTTATAAGAGTGTGAAACAATGTTATAACACGTTCTGTGCCGCCGAGTCTTGCTATTTAGTGGTTGGTGGCACAGAGAGTGTTAAGATTTAAAAAGTAAAATAAATAATTTACACCACTTTAAGGCACATTAAATTTAGTCTTGGCATACATTAAGCTAAAGGGCACTAAAACGCGTGTTATCCTTGCAACTTGCATAACGAATGTATTGGGTTAAGAGAGCCACCCACAACGACATAAAGGTTAATGGCGCAAATGGTGTTTGCGGGATCCATAAAATGGTAATCTTACAACTTGGTATACGATTTTTGTACAAAATACACGATTTTTCTTATAAATAAGTTAAATTTAGATTAGCCGGCCTTTTACAAGTAGAGCTATTTAAAAAATGACTCTTTAAATGAAAATTTCAGCGCCGTGTGTTTGTTTCATTTAAGTTTTTTTTTTTTGGAATCGCAATTAAGAATCTGATAAACTTCCGCAGTGACTAAAAATATACTAATAAATGTTACAAGTATTAACTTAAAACGTTTTTCAAAGGTTAAACCAAAATAAAAACAGCGACTTCCGTATTCAAGCGATTCGAGTTTCTTAAAAAAGTAAAATAAATAATTTACACCACTTTAAGGCACATTAAATTTAGTCTTGGCATACATTAAGCTAAAGGGCACTAAAACGCGTGTTATCCTTGCAACTTGCATAACGAATGTATTGGGTGAAGAGAGCCACCCACAACGACATAAAGGTTAATGGCGCAAATGGTGTTTGCTGGATCCATAAAATGGTAATCTTACAACTTGGTATACGATTTTTGTACAAAATACACGATTATTTTTATAAATAAGTCAAATTTAGATTGGCCGGCCTTTTACAAGTAGAGCAATTTAAAAAATGACTCTTTAAATAAAAATTTCAGCACCGTGTGTTTGTTTCATTTTAGTTTTTTTTATTCGAAATCGCAATTAAGAATATGATAAACTTCCGCAGTGACTAAAAATATACTAATAAATGTTACAAGTATTAACTTAAAACGTTTTTCAAAGGTTAAACCAAGATAAAAACAGCGACTTCCGTATTCAAGCGATTCGAGTTTCTTAAAAAAGTAAAATAAATAATTTACACCACTTTAAGGCACATTAAATTTAGTCTTGGCATACATTAAGCTAAAGGGCACTAAAACGCGTGTTATCCTTGCAACTTGCATAACGAATGTATTGGGTTAAGAGAGCCACCCACAACGACAAAGGTTAATGGCGCAAATGGTGTTTGCGGGATCCATAAAATGGTAATCTTACAACTTGGTATACGATTTTTGTACAAAATACACGATTATTTTTATAAATAAGTCAAATTTAGATTGGCCGGCCTTTTACAAGTAGAGCAATTTAAAAAATGACTCTTTAAATAAAAATTTCAGCACCGTGTGTTTGTTTCATTTTAGTTTTTTTTATTCGAAATCGCAATTAAGAATATGTCAATAAACTTCCGCAATGACTAAAAATATATTAATAAATGTTACAAGTATTAACTTAAAACGCTTTTCAAGGGTTAAACCAAAAATAAATAAAATTAAATTCGGTGTCAAGCACCGTTGCTAGGACAAAAGTAATGGTAAAATTATGCAAATGTTACAGTTATGACATATTGGCATGCAAGAGGCGATTCGGTTTGTATGCAATGTCTGTTGCATACGTGAAGGGACTCTCACTCATCACGATGTTCATAATTAATTGTCCATATGGGTTACGTCCAACTAACCCTTTGAATAAATTACTACCCGTGCGCAGAACCTTTGCCGATGGTCGTATGACGTCACGCGTTAACTGACGGTATTGAGCGTATGAGTTCGTGGGTGTTTGAAAATCATCGACAAAGTTTCTATGCACGGCTAATACATTGCAAAGACAACGGCTTTCATAAATGCAATTCGACGATATTTACTAGTTATTGAAACAATGCTTAGGATATAACTACTTTGAAATACGACACAGTTTTTTTATCAATAAGTCAACAGCCTAGAACATGTTAGTCAATGAAAATTAATAACTGTTTATGTTCCAGTTTTAAGTTTCATAATTAACAAACTCACTATACATATTTGTATGAAACCAAGGTAAGTAAAAATATGCTGTATTCTTTGAAAATAAGGTTGAATTTGCTGGACAACGTTAGTATGAAGTTTTGTTTACAATGCCTGAAGCGAGACACGTTGACAGTTGACAGCTGACACCGAGGTTTGCTCATGCTGCGTTTGCTTACCGTGAGTTTTCATTGCACACAGTTAAACATATGGCTATCCTTCTCATACTCCTTGTAAGAAAGAGATGAGAATATGTTTTCTTACAGCAGTGGAAACAGCTTTGGTTTTGTTTGCACATCTATTTAAGCTGTCCCAGATTGAGGTGAACATGCGCTTAGTAATAACAAAATAGAAATAAATAAAATAAATATATCCCTAACTCCTTAAGGGTTGTCTGCAAAACAATATTCCTACTATTGTACAGAATATCGATTTGTACACACATTCCTACGTACGAGGAGCCAGTTTAATAATGTTGTGACTATGGAACGGTAGTAAAGTTTTGTTATGGCTACAGTACAAGAACAAAGGTCAATGAACCCACATGTGCGTCCTAGTCGCAAGAGATACCACATTTTTGTCATGGTGCATTCAGCTGTATATTGTAAACAGTTCCCTTAAGATAACTTGAAGTTATCATGTAATACTGCACTATAATATACCTCCAAAATGTTACGCTAAAAAAACGAAATTTATATAATAGAAATTTTAATCTAAGTTTAATTAAAGGATGACATAATTATTGTAAACAAGACCTAGACCTTGACTTTTATGGGGCTAATGTTGTGTTAATTACATCACGTACTGAATGAAACCAGGATCTTCTAAAGTATTTACATATAATCGATAGGATGCGTGAGATAGTCGACGTTCCATGTGTTTCCATTGGCTGCTATTGACTATAAAAGTAGAATTAATTACAGGCGCCACACCTGGTAAACAACTTTGTTGAATATCGTTTGTGTATATTAAGTACATCTGATTCACTTATAACAATTAAAATAAACATTCCTAGACCTTTGGCTATTAGAATGAGATCATGCTAAAGTAAGAGCATTGGAAAATATACCCCAGATATGTTTTATAATAAGGTCTTCTTGGATCATTATGTAAATATGTATTTTGCTTAGCAATATCAAAGTGACACATATTACCTAGTCGCGTCTAATTCTGGTCTATTGACCTCTGTACACAGCATGACGTAACAATTGCACGGCGTTTATTTCAGCGGAACTGAGCCAAAGGTCGGCACATGCGGACAAAGGCAAACGGTACTTTAAATTGCACCGTTTGGACTCGTGAATTAATTAATAATTAAGATCTTATCCTCCATAATTTGCCGAAATTGGACAGTTCTCGCAAGAGTTTTAGGTTAATAAGAATTTCCTCGTGAACCAATTGACTGATAAATGTGTGTGTTTGGTAAAATAACCTTGTACATTTGGTTACCAAGAGATAGTGGGAATTCTATTTAAGAATTAGGTGCCCGTATAAAAATTTGGTTATTCCTACGTAAAGTCATAGTTATCTAATTTAGTCGACAAGTGAATGATCGTAACCACAAACACATCCTGTCGGCTCAGTGCTTCAGTGTGCCCGCATGGTGTCGTCTTACAATGCCCACGTACTCGCTGTTCGAATCTTCAACGAGATAAACCATCCAGTATAGTATTTTTTATAATAACGTAACACATGTCATAGAGGTCACCATTATGATCAGTGCTTATTATAATTTTGCAAATATGTACAAGTCATTGCATTCACGTGTAAAGTGGTAATATCAGAAAGGGATTTTGTTCTTTGATATTTCGTTTAGGCACTGTCAACGAATTCCTTACTTTGGAAATCTTAAAATATTCCAGTTACTTACAACTATTTCGTTTGTACTTTATTTAAACAAATACATCAAATTATTAACTCACCTGTCCATAAGCGAGCACGGTAGCATTGTATCCATCGAGCGCGGCTTCCACCAGCTTCCTGACACAGGTCTCGTAGACGGTCTCCTGCGGCGCGCTGGGCTCGAAGGCGTAGTCGAAGGTGAAGCCACGCTCGGCGCCCAGCGCCACGCCGCCCTCACCCGCAGCACCACCCGCGCACGCACATACCCCGCATCCGTCCACCACCTCGCCTGGGGTTTGTGGTCGGATTCTGGTGAAATGAAATAAACGTTAATGGAAACCTATCCAAAAGTATATCCATATTGGTTAAAACATTGTTTAATTAAGGTTTACACGTGACAATCAATCAAAGAAGTTGTCGTATATAAATAAAATGTCTTTCGCAGTTTTATCTGCAAACGTGTAACATACACCGACGGATGCATGTTGAGACAAGAGCCATTCAACTGTGACGATGCTTCTTGGTGGTTACATCAAGGTATCGTTTAACATGAAGCTTGATTCGTTAAGATCATTGAATAATTATGTTTCATTTTATTCATGCAAATGCTTTGTAATGTCATTTCTCGTAAGATACGACAATCTGTGCTATTGTTGAATATGCTATTTTAAAACAATAATCTGGACACTTCTCTCAATTGGGATAGATAGATATAAATGGAGAGAAGATTGAGGAACTGACTAGTTGACTTCCTGCTTTCAAGTAATCTAAAAATAACATACATATTCTACGATTAGTATCATCAAAACTTTTTTGTATATATTTATATTAACGACAATAAAAGTAGTAAAGAATTCTTATGCCATAGTTTTAAGTTAGTTTTAGATAAAAAAGTTATTTCAACAGACTGTTCTAAATAATAAATACATACATTTACTGAAGTTTTAATTAAATATGCGATTAGTGTAGTCAATTAGCAACTTTTACTTCCTACGTATTAATAGTCAGTGTAAACGCGTCCGTCGACTTGTGCGTCAGTGTAACACTTTCCTATTCCTGAGACTTGCTTTAAATAAACTGAACGAGCTCTAATGTTAGGACCACAGCTTTATGTTCTTTTAGTCAGTTTTTTATTGTTAGAAACGACGACTAGCGTTTTTACGAGTTCATTGTGGTGCGCATTTTAACAGACTTCAAAAAAGGGGAAGTTTTAGAAACTTTGATGTTATGTAGGTATAAATATTCCAATAGTGTCTAAAATGTAACGAAATATGATTGTCGAAATAAATATAAAGAAATACTACAAATGTTTTATAAAGTTTTTATAAAGGCAATACGGTTAGTCCGTTTTCTAATGATATGAACGGTAAATAGAAAATCATATGAGAAATTGTGTTGATAGCAAACTGCAAGTAATGCTGCGACATAGACTATATTAAGTTTTATGTGAAAATGTGAAACAGCGGCATTTCTCCTTCACACAATCACGTTACTAAAATGTTATAACAAAACATCCATTAAAGAATTATACTAATATTATAAATGCGAAAGTTTAGATGGATGGATGTTTGTTAGAGTTTGTAGCCTAAAGGGCTGAACGGAAAGTCTGGAAGAACACATAGGCTACTCAGTTTTGTTTTTTATAATTCCACGCGGACGGAGTCGCGATCGACAGCTAGTTAAAAATAAACATTAGAGGCAAATTAAGTTGAAAAACGGGTCAATAATTGAGGATTTTTATTATAATTGCACAATTTTAAATGTTCAGTTTAAACTGTTAAGCAATGTTTATAAAATTTGACTCGTAAAATAAATTTTAACGATAACTCTGCGATATGACATATAAAAAGTACTATAAATGGTTCAATTATGCATCCGTTGTTAGTCTTCTTTCACACGTCCCTCTTCATTAAATCTTAGACTATATTTATGTGGAGTTAACCGGCATATTATATTGTGCTTCAGAACAAATGCAGCTCGTAATATATACGACGAGAATCGAGTGAGAGCACAAGGGAGACGGGGCGGATGAAGCAATTACAGCCGCCACGCAGTCTGTCCTCACTCCACTGGGATAATATAATATAAAAAAGATAGGCTACGTTTTTAATAAAATATATAGTTCGTAAGTTAAGTAATACTAGAATAGAATTTGAAGATTACACAACTGTTACTTATTCAAATGTCATTTCAATTTTTGACCGTTAGTTGCCTTTGTCATGATTTGGTTATTTTGTTGCATTTGTTTGTGGATTGTGGGAATCCAATATCGACTAAGAGACTCGTGCACTTCTGCAGGCGTGGCTCCAGCCGACATGCAGTCTGCATCGGCGCGGTCATTGCGCCTGCACTGACGCAGCGCGTACTGTGCGTCATTGCTCACCAAAATAAACCACATCTGGTTGCACTAAACATATATAGTTATCGACACTTAATATAGAATAAGTAACAATTTAAAACGCGTCTAATTAATGATTTTTTTGCACATTTTTTTTCAATAATACAAATTTTTACAATACTTTTTGGTCCTATTTATTCACGACCAACCACTATGTTTTCTTACACAAGTCAGTTGGTAGATCATAAGACACTGGTCCATCAAGTTGGATTATCACTATTGTTCTTAAGCTTGAGTTCATAACTTACACAAGCTGTTAAATCGTAGTGTTGCAATATTTGCGCATTGCACGCACACTGTGCCTAGAGATTTAGCAAAGCGCCCAGCCCATACGACGTCGTAATACGCCTTTGTTTATACTAGCTAGGGCCAATGTACGGACTTCTAACACGGGTGGCTATGATCATTTGTATTATGCAGGACACAACAAAAAGTTTATTAAAAAGCAAATAGTAAATTCCCATTGTAATGGAAAATGAACATCTATTTACCCTTTTTTTAAGTTTGCAGCAGTAGGCATAAGTTAATAAGTCTAAAGCAACGTGACCCAATTGACGTAGCAAAAAGCCGTACGCCTGTTCTTTGTGTACGCGAGACTCGTAGATGCCTCATAGACTTTGTTAGGTTGCCACTTTTCAGACACAAAATTCTAGGACGCGAATAGAAACGAAAAACTATAAACCATTAAACTTGCAAGCGATATCAGTGCTGTAGTATATTTAAAAGACTGAGCGAAAACAAATACTAGACAAAATAATTTCAGTCATATTGTTCCATTATTCCAAAACGATTTCGCCAATATAGTAGTATTTACGTAGTGTACAAAATTACCGTAATATCAACACATGTAGCTAAACGATTACATAGCGACTGATAATCCTACTCGATTCTTTATTATATCGAAACAGGAATATCCCTAAAGTATACAAAATGTGGTGATTGCGTGAGGAAACAATGGGGCACGCTAGCCGGCGCTCCTCGCCTAGCACGCGATATGCCCACATCGGCTGATTTGCAATCACTTCTTACACGTAAAACCGGAATACGAATAAAAAAATAATTAAAACCGTATGCCAGAAACTGTATCTAGAAAGTCGTGATTCTAGCAAAAATGAGTTTGAGACGTTCTATTCTTACATTCCTATTGTATAATTTTTATTAAAGGTGTGTTTTTGTTTTCATGTTATTACCGAGTAAGATGTTTATAAAGTTTTTCATCACCCAGATCACTTAACGATGAGTCATGACACGTGACCTTATCGTAGATTTAGTATGAAAGTCTACAGTCTAAAGTCACACTAAGGGTCTGCTTAAGTTACTGTGACAGTGGCCATTACACAGACATCCTCAAAGTCTATCTCACGACTAATGAGTGCTGCAGCCTCCTTGTACTTAGTTCTCAACAACTTTGAAGAGTCTGTCTTGATGTTGCATTCTACTGCTTTTTATTTATACAAGCTACCGTACTAATATTATAAATGCGAAAGTTTAGTTAAATGGATGTTTGTTAGAGTTTGTAGTCTAAACGGATTTCAATGAAATTTGCTATAGATGTAGTGGATAGTGGGGAAGAACACATTGGCTACTAACTTTTGTTTTTTTTTAATTCCACGTGGACGGAGTCGCGGGCGAAAACTAGTGTTTTACATAAGTTCTCATCAGTTCTCGTAACTTTGTAAGTGATGGAAATATTTTTTTCAGTTGATCAAGATTCTGTGAAAGGTATCGGAGAAGGGCTACGAGTATATCGAACAGTGAGCAAGGCTGATGATGATGATGATGAAGATATTGGAGTTATGTTTTATTAGATTGTACAAAAACTCAAAATTAATTTTAAATAGCTTTGTCAGTTTTATTGATGTCCAGATATATTGTTGTATTTTTCCATCGACTGTTTACTGGCTGAAAGTTATTATTCTAAGCCGCATTGTACAACAGATATGAGGAAGACGAGCACCGGGCAACGGGTACTATTGTCCAAACAATCCGGCAACTTGCCTTTGTTCATATCCACGTGTTTATACAACAATATTACGCTTATTACGTTTTTAACAACACTGGTTTCGCCGTAATTTTACATTGTAAAAACGTAAACTGTCTCATGTTGTAAAAAAATCGTATTTACGTGACAAATATTATTGAGGGTTCACAAAGAGAAGAAGAAATATAGCAGCGGTTTACTAACATTTAGAACTCCCAGAAGTAAAAAGAGGCTGTTGATTTTTGGTCGAAAAGACGAGTCTTTGTGTTCAATTCACAGATTTCTTAACTAGCAATGTTCACTTAATCTAGTCTAGGCAATTCACAAACCTATTGGAAGCCTACGTTCACAAGGTATTGTGTAAGAAAGGTGCACCGAAGTGCGCAACACCTCCACTGTAATCGGTTTGTTACAAAAGGATTCCACCGAATTATACTGCAACGATGTTGTACAATTTATCGTCTAACAAATTACTGAACAATGCACTATCAAAGCTTGTTTAGTAACCAATTTCATCAACTAAAACTATATATACAGGATGTATTTTCGGTGATAAATTGCTTTGTTGGGTTTGAGATCCGTCGGTAAAGACACAGCCTGTATATTTAACATGATTGTTCGAATATTCATTTCACTTATAGATGATATCAGGCACAAGCCTTACCAAAAAGTCGCAAACGATTAGTCCCATTCTTAACCCAGGTCAGTTTGCAGGGTTGTCAAGACAAACAACTTCTTCGGGACAATCACCAACAGAAACCAGACAAAGTTCATATCGTACATATAAGCTTTATAAGTAGAGCGTACGTGGGTGGCTTACTTTTGTTCATCGCCCACGAATATTGACGTAAAAACAGCGTGGGTTTGTCGAGCTATCAACAATCATTTGCCACGAGTTATGTATAGGATTTAAATATTTAGAATACATACAATGGACATATGTATATAAGTATATTTTACATAATTCTTTAGGTGTTAATAGAAGCTTCGAACAACAAAAACACGCCAAGATGTTTTGAACTATATATGTCTAGTAAGAGGTCATAAATTTAAGAAGTTCCAGTTAGTTTGTAAAATATAAAGTACTATACTACTATATAAAGGTTGCAAGAAAATTGGGATTAAGTCCACAAATAATAAGGAGTAATATTGTAATAGCAATGACATAGTCAATCCATATTCTTAATGTTTTTTACTATTGCTTTTTCTTACTATTCGTCCATGTTATTATATTTTTTTGCATTATCTACTTCAAATACCAATGTCACGTTAAATTGGGCCCCTTTTAATTAATGTTTGTATGATAATTTATACATAAGTAAACAACACGACAGAGTAAATGAACAAAAAAATAGGTGATTAATCTAAATCAAGAAAAACATAAAAAAAGTCTAATTTAAATTTGTTCAAGATTGACCTCGGAAACAATATAAAATGTGATAAAAACAATTGTACGCTTAATTATACTACAAAATCTTAACGAAAGTTGAACGACCTAATCTGTTGTTTTGTAACAATTAGTCAAGATAAACAAATTACATCTTTATTCAGTACAGCATAAGATCTGTAATGCCAAATTGATAATAGATAATAATGTGACGCAAACGTCGTAGAATGTACAATCGCGCACATACTACAATACGATACGAATGTTTTAATAAAAAAAAACGGCTGATCTAAAAGTTACTTTATTTAACTTGATGCAAATATCTAAACATCTTCATTTAAGTGTTTCTATAAAATCAGTAAAAAGTGTCATTTTGTTGTACATAGTACAGTGTACTAAATCTAAACTAATATTCATATTTATTTATATTTATCTATACTATTATAATAAAGCGTAAACACACAATTCTTTGTTGCCTAAGATGTCAGCAATTACACCATATTTTTGAATAATTCTTTTTTTAATAAAAAGCCCTACACTTACGTCACGCTTTAGGCTATATATTTTCTCGCCATTAAACTTAGGGTAAAAACCCTAATGTGGGAAAGAGACCATAAGTTGCTGCCAACATAAAGAAAGCAAGATTGCTAAGGTTTGTCATGTCACGTCATTTTGACATTTGCTATTGATAATTTGACAAATGTAAACAATAACATAAAATTTTCATAATTTCATGCGGATGAAGCCGCATGGGAACAGCTAGTATATAATAAAGCGTAAACACACACTACTTTGTGGCGTAGGATTAATTAAGGAAGCAAGGTTATTATAGTAACGGTAATTTTGACATTTGCAATTGAGAATTTGACAAATGTAAACAATAAAATAAAGTTTTTATAATTTTATGCGGATGAAGCCGCACGGGTACTGCTAGTATGTATATAAAGAAAAACAATTTAATATTATCCTAGCTGTTCTTTGCTGATCCCTCTATCTATAATTATTTATGTCTAATGTTAGCGACTGTACCGTATAATCGTTACTTTCAATCGATCGATAGTTGGAGCTCCCACGCGACAACATTAAATATTAGATACCAAAACCTATTTGATACTACTCGCATACATCAATATGTTATTTTTAAACCTTGTGTTTGTAAAGTAAAATATGTGAAGAATATTATTCTATATTATTTATAGAAGTTGGAATAAAAAGAAAAAAAAATATTTATAGATTCCTAAATATCTTTACATAATTTTCTTTGATTATTATTTATTTATGTTGAAGATAATCATAATATAACACTGATTACATGATAATAAATAAGATATGAGACCACACGCGTTATGTAATGTGTTTGAACTTAAGTGACTTTGATTTACAGTACATGAATTTACTGCAAATAAATCAGTAATAAATTGCAGCAGCGACAGTTTGCCGCAACTTATCGATGACCGCCTATTACACAGATGTGTAATCTTAAACCGTTCATAGTGTTCAAATGTTATACACATTTAAAGTAACATCTAAAATTAACGTGGATTGTCTTTTACAATACAACTTTCATTTTGTTTTTAATTAACATACTTTTCGTTAAAACATAAAAAAATCTTTCAGTCTTTTACCATATTTGTAATATGAAATACGGTTAGTGTTGTTTAATTAAAATTCAAATATTTATTTAAGCTACATATAATGTGATAAAAAGTTACTAGTACAGGTTGAAATTATAACGCAGTTTGTTAACGTTTTCTGATGAAACGTCTGATTTTAAGTATGTCTCGGTATGACATGCGGCTGCACAAAGGGCCGCACTGGGGTTCATGGCAATCAACTGCGAGCCGGTTTGATGAACGGCCGCTATTACACCGTATGACACTCCATAAGAGCCCTTTCCGCATAACAGCGTGCGACAGGAAGTATGAAATTATTATTATATTCTTATATTTTTAAATCGATACATGTATCGAAATTGTCAGAATATTGACGACCATCTTAGTATACAAGGTCGGTCGTTGACTATAAATGAGGTTCTCATATTCGAATTAACGAAAGTGTTAAGGTCAAATTTAATATTATAATAAACGTTGTTTTTTAAATAGCGTGAATAATTTTATTGATTTATGTTGATTCATCTTTATAAAGAGTATATAAAAGATGTGTACCATTTTTCTATACACTATTGAAAGATATGATTTTAAACAATAATAATTGGTGACACATAACAATTAAGAAGTAACCGCATACTGAGATTACCATCACATCGGTAGCAAAACAGTATTATAAAAATTATCAGTAGCAATCAATCATGTTCAATGTTACTTTTGACATGTAATCACAAAAGATGCAAGTCTGTGTACCTAATACATTAGTATGGAGGAACAATTGCATGGAAATTTTGCATTTATGTTCAAGCTATAACCAAACTTTTAAATAAAAACCAAATTCAAATAAGCATTACATTTATTTTTCAAGAATAGACAATTTATTTCCTTACCTAATTTAATAGACCATAGAGATAAAAACGATATACAGATAAAAAAAACATCTAAACCATTTATAAGATTTTAAAAATACTTTCTCTCATCAAATGCTTCTGACCAACTACACTACATTTTTACAGAGAATAATAATTTGGAACAAGAGGGCAAGTGCATCTCCGTTCTTTCATGACTGGCCAGTTTAACAGCTCGACTGCAACGCTGCAGTGAGCAACTAGGCCGGACAGAACAATGTCTTTTATAAAGCTGTACAACAATGAATACGTAGCTTAAATTACTCTTGCTACCAACAAGGTTACTGTTAGAAGTTTACACTGTCAAAGTAAGTTACGAAAGTAATGAACAAAACAGAGACTAGATACGATTACTTAGGTACTATCCAGGAGAGTGAAGGGAAAACATGTTTCTGTATGTATGCTTAGACAACATATACCCACGCTAATACTTCATACAAGCTACAATAAAGTTGGCAAAGGATTCAGCAAGGATTATGTTATGTCTTTTTAGAACTTTATAGTATCGTAAAATTCTAACGTCTTGTCTATCATTAGTGTACGAAGATGACAAACGCTTCGACAACCATCCATCGGCCACGTGAATCGTAAACAAACACCAGTGAATAATGCAACGCGCGCACGATGACGTAAACAAGAATATATCTAAGCAAACCAAATAAGATTCTCTGATTATTTTTATATCGCGATCATGACTTCGATATTATGCAAATAGATAACTAAGATAGCCTATACCTGGTATTCATAGGTATGAATGTGGCTGATCAACCAAAATCGGAACTTTAATTTAATGTGAGCTTAATTTGAATTTGTGTATGGGAAATATAATTCTTACTCTCACATAAACTCAATTAGATTTAGTGTAGCTTCTTTCAGGGATTTTTATAGACTGGATAGAATAAAAACTGCGGCAGTTTACAAGTCCTACTACTACTACACTGCCTAATGTTTCGTAATATGTTACATTCATCGATCCCGTACTAAGCAATCTGAGGGTTGAATTGCAGTTAGCGAAGTAATCACAGAGCCCTCACGCAACGGCGCCAAGGGATATAATAGTCGTATCGCATGTTATTTAGCTAATTTTGGCTCTAACATATATCCAAAGATGCGGAAGTTATTTCAACGGAAACCGTATTTTTGCCTTTATTTCTATAGCGTTCCATTTCAGTCGAAAGCGACGAGATGCTCACGAGTTCACGACTTAGTCATTAGCACTAATGTCCGTTAGGACTTGCTGAATAGGAAATGCTTACCGTATTAACATCTTCTTGTTAAGATACATTTATGTTTACGCTCGGAATTGATTTACAATTTTGATAGATGTCTTTTTTTTAATCTATACCGCGGCTTTGTCTTGTAGTTAAGTCGAAACTATGGTTATTTTTGGCTTAATTTTTGTGTAAAGTTGGACATCCGGAAACAACGAAGAGGCCAATGGCCGAAATGAAATTGTCTTCTAACATAAAAATAAAAACGTCTCCGAAAATGTCCTTTGGACTTTGTCTTATCGCATATTCTCCATCATTCGGGTCATAAAAAAGTCAAATCAGTACAATACATTTTACTGAGTAAATACGACTCTGTATTTAAACAAACGTTGTACGCCTGTGATTTATTCAAACGATTGGATTCTAATAAATAAACAAGGTATGCGGAATACGATACGCTTCGAGTCACAGGTTAACAATTCACAATATTTTTTATTTATTTATAGTCTGCCAGCAATATAAATAGCTAGATATAATCAACAAAATCTGATCAGATATTCCAGTAACTATAGAAGTGGAAAAAATATTTATGTAAAATGGTCCAAGTTAAGGAAATGCAACTTAGCATGCTATTAAACTCGCAACAAAGCACGTATTGTGTTGTTAAATCATTTAAGGCATTATTGGCTTTATTCAGATGTCTCAATCTCGATTATGGTCAAACGGGTCTAGTAGCCGTACAAGTAAAGCAATATATTTCACTTGCGTAACATGCCCTTATCTAGTCTTTTATGTGACAAAAGCGTGTAGTTAACACTTAATGTTTGTGTCGACTTTGTTTACCAAATGTAAGCGTGAATTTCAAATGGCGTAAGATTGTGTCTGAACATTATTGCTATCTCTCTTTTGTTTAGCGGACTGAAAGGGACGACAGTATCGTAATACATTTAGACAGTGGAGATCCACTGTAAGGTCTGTTCGAAGTGAACATAACGGATAGATTGCCTTTTACGCGGCTATGGGAAGATCAAGGACATAAATACCTCGTGTACTGTTAACGGATTTAATTTAATTGAACGGGAAAGAATACGAATCGAATATCAGCGAATCAGTCGTACTTATAATCGAGTTAAACATAAATTATAACAAACCCATCTAAACGATATTACTTTTATAAGGCTGTGATCGCAGACTTACTTAAAACATATGTGTTTGTATCATCAATTTAAATACAGAACTTTTTTAAATTATCCATAGACAAAAAATGTTTGTCAGCCAGTGACGTGTAAATTTAATTTCCATTGAATTCAACTACACCTAAACTGTAAGTCTGCAATATTTCATAATCATATTAGTTGCAGCACTTAAGAAGCGATTTTACGTACTTTGTGACATTTGTTTTAGTAGCATACCTGACGTGATTTTGCAAAACTATTAACCAAATATTTGCACAATATATTGACAGTTAAATGCTATACAAACAGTGTTTACATCACCGAAGTTAGTCAAACGTAAAGCAAATACACTTTTAACACTTACATTTTCCGTGCAAACAAACCGATTGATGAAATCAAATGACATGTAATGCGGTCAAATTTATTATAATACGTATTAGGAATAACTCATAATCCAATATTCCAACAGTAAGCAATATCCTCGATAAGCAATTAAAAAAAATGTTACAGAAAGAGTTCGTCTCTAATTTTAATATTGGCAGGTAACAATGAAGTTTCAATTTTATGAAACAAAAATGTTACTCGACATGTGTCAGTCATACAAGCCAAACGAAAGTTGTTAATTCTGAAAAATAATTTTTAAATACAACGCTATTTAAATTAATGATTAGGTGACAACTTTTTTTTTTATTAACTAAATAACCCAAGTAGGGTTAGCGAAAATCGCGCCGCAAATGAGTCAAATCAATGGTAAGGATTTTTGATATTCGAAAAAAGAAAAAGGAGGAGTAGGATAATGGGAAGATGATTTAATCATTAGGTGAGCTATTTTCTCAATTACTTCTCTCATTTTATATTATAAAATTAGCTTTTGCACGCGAAACTGCGTGGAATTAAAAAGCAAAGTATTATATTATAATAAGATTATGCTCTACATCTATGCCAAATTTCATCGAGATACGTTCAGCAATTTACGCTGCAAAATTTAACAAACATCCATCCATCACTTTCACATTTATAATATTAATAAGATGTAACGTTCCCTATTGACATACTAAAATAATAAATAGAATGATTTGTATCTTTGTATATATTGAAATAACTCAAAACTACTGGGCCTATTACAAAAATTCTTTCACTATTAAAAAGGTACGTCATCAGTAAGTAACATAATATAACACAACATTTATTATTTTTTAATTTCACGCGGGCGAAGTCGCGTGTAACAGCTAGAATTTCATTAACTAATACGTGTTACTGTTAGTTAAATTGCATATGCGTCTATAATTCAAATAACTTTCGCTCTTATCAAGTCAATTGCCTAAAAGTAGTGATGATGTAACAAATGTCAACAGTCCGAGCACAAACAGAGACAAGTCGATTCGGTAACGCCTTCACAAACATTACTAAATCAATATTCGCGAGTCGCCACTTCAGATGCAGAGCAATTGTAAGAACGGTTATTTAATAAAACGATGTCTACGGGGCCAAGAATGGTCTGTCACGAGCATTACAATTGTTAGGTAATCACGAAAAAGTGTAGCTTCAATTCAATATACGTATTTAACTATTCAAATACGTTAATAAAAAGATGTAACTACATATCTATGCAGAATCCAATAAGCCTGCCACGCAAAGTTCAAACTAAACTGAACAGTTGGACTCTTCAATTAAAATTGAGCGTTTGTATCTTTACACTCTTATTAAAAGTCTATCCTAGAGTTAAGTGAAACTAAAATCGTTCAACTCCATTATTTGTGAACTTCGTAATTTTAGAAGCTTAAAACAATCACTTAAGAACAATTTACTGGTTTCTTAAAGTGTAAAATGTAGGTTTAAAGCGAAAAGCTTTTCCATATAACAAAAGCTGTACCGTCAGCACTTCGAACCGCACTTACGATAAGAGTTTTTAACGATGTTTTCAAACGTTTTCGTCTTTTTGGTTCGATCGACGTTTTATCCCAAAATGCAGTGGACTTTGCCCATTCGTAGATTGTTGTTTAAAAAACTACAGACGAATTGAGTACCAATGGGAAGTCAAAAAATATTGCAGTTAGCAATTATCATAATTTATTTATTTATTTGTACAAATATACAATATTACAATTCAATAATTGTATAATAGTTAATGTTTGAGTCAGTTAGTATAATGTAGATTTCAATTTTTTTATTTGTAATTCATTAAAATAACAAGAATGTTTATACACTATTAGGTTATTTTTGTTGTGTAGGCGGTGACATTTAAAGATATTTAAATTATCATTTATCTCAAATATGTTGAAATCTATTGCATGTCAATTTCGTTTTTAATATAAACTAACATATACATCCAAAATTATATTTTTTGGCATAAAAATAGTAATCATATTTTACATACCACATAATAAAATATTCCCATGTAAATATCAATCTTTTACAAACATTCATTACAATTGTTCTTCAATAGATAAAAAAAACTTTGCAATAATTGTTTTCATCTACCCGGGCAAGGCTGTGAAACTCCACCTAATACTAACCTGACTGCCACTCGAACACTGGATTCATTGCTGGCCATGTCTACATCTGCATACCTTTAGAACAGATTAAAAAATATAAGAAACAGATAAAAATACAGAATAAAACCAATAGTTCCTAGAATTTGACTACTTTTTAGGTGGTTAAGAAATCTTATTTATTATTCTATTAAATGTAAAAACAATAAATAAATGTGAATTAAAATAAAACATTTAAAAATACACATCCTAAAAGTTAATTAAGTCCGATGTTAAATCTGTTTCTTTATCAGATAATGTTTAATGAATAAATAAACCCATTTAAAAACTATTACAGCAAAATAGTGATTAATAGTTCGTTTTATTAATAATTATAACAATTATAAAAATCTGCAAAATTGTAGGGATGTATACATAACAATGTGATAACGTGGATATTTTATTTGGCATGAGATAATAAATATTGATGACATAGGACTTATCAAACTACGTGTTGTCATATGTAAGCAAAGGGTTTTAGTTATTTTGTCCTAAACGCTGGTTTATAAAGGTCTTTACTTACAACAATTTATAGTATCCTTAATGTTTTTTGATTTTAAGCATATTCCTTTAAGATATTCATCGAAACGACACGCTTTTTTAACGACTGAGATTTCCGTCCATCTTTCACTATTGTAACATAATTAAAGAAATAGAAGAAACAGTATCATTTGTCAAAAAAACATAAGAAAATTACTTATTAACTCGTTAGTATAGTTTCATGAAAAATTCATTATTAAGTCGCGACGTTATTTTATAAAATCGTGATAATAAACAATCGAATTTTGAATACAAAACGCCGCGACATCGGCAATCGTTCTCCTTTACGCGCACGGATTGACACTGACAGAATTTTAGCCGAACGACAGAACGATTTGAAAAAATTAGCTACTGTCACTTGTCATTATGACATTAATGACCTTCCTATATAGTTCAACTAACGATATTCATTTTTCTATTTCACAAAACAAGTTTAATAATTTAAACAGCGAAAAAAATTCGATTAATCAGATGGGATATAAAAACATAATAAATACATCGTCAGTAAAATATAAAAGAATAATTGTCGTTCAAGAGATGGCGATAGCGTCGCGGTGGCGTACGACGCACTGGTTCCCTTGGTTTGGAATTTTAGTTACAGATGGCGCTGTAATAAAAATTAAAATAGAATGGATATTTGGTAAGGACAAAGGTACACTCGCCTTTGTGTTTTTGAAAATATGATATACATGTGCACAAAGTCCATTCTACGTTACGTATTAAAATATCTTAAACTTCTAAAATGATCTATTTTTATAAATTCGCTATAATTAAATAAATCGTTCACTTAACATTTTAGTATGACGTTTCGAAATCTCGAAACGAGATCAATAACAGAAAATAAAAATAGGCCACCGCCACGTGTTCATAATTCTTAAAACACATCACGTACCATTAGCCAAAAATATTTCGAAAGTAATACGGAAAAGTCGGTGATCCCGTGGGCTACGTGAATGCCGCAAAAATGTTTTTCCGAGGCGTTTTACACTCTCGAATTATCGACTTGGTGTACGTGACAAAGTTGGCGCCAATCCACCCTTATTTTTTTATCTGTAAATTGTTTTTCCTTCAAAAACATCTTTGTAGTAATTCTTTTTACATTGTATTTTTATACACTGTGATAATTCCTAGTATAATATGTTGTGACGATGTTATATTTTTATCTCATTAATCTCGATTTTGTGTTCGTAAACTTTAACGGAATTCTTAAAAGCGGTTAATTTTTGTGAAAATTGATCATAGTCTTGCAGTCACTGTATTAAAAGACATAAATACGTGTTGGAGGAAATTAGTGAATGTTACAATTTGCTAGTAGGCAATAACTGACAGGAAATAATAGGCAAAGGATATAATTACGAGGGCGCCGTGCAATGCCTATTAAAGTTGTAATGGCGTCGAACACGAAACGAGAAGGATTTCAGTGCTGAATAAACAAAATCTGACGCTTTAAACCGTAGCACTTGATTCCCAAAGTTTTAAAGATATGGTATAATTATTTTTTTAATTAAACCACTTAGATTATTCGTATAAAACGACGGTTAGTGTTAGTTCGTTCTTTCAGATTTCAGTACATACTTTAGCAGGAGTGTTTGTATTTACTTTGCAGTTTCTTTTCCCTTTCAAATTCACATGAAAGTTAGTAACCAGCAAAAGTTTATTTTTGAAGTAACTTTTATTTATTGAATAGACATAAAATAACAGATAGTAAAGAATTAAAAAAAGTATTATATAAAAAGAAAGCCAATGTTTAACCAACTAAGTATATTTTTATTGCGGGATATTGACTTATTTCACAGTTAACGTCACATTAGTTGACTTAGTGTGTCAACAAGTTTCTAAATTAACTAATTAAATTAATTGCTATAAAATTAATAGCGACGGAAGCTTTGGGCATCTCCAGTTTATGTAAAGATATCACACGTCCGTCCGTCTTCTGAGATCAAGGCTGCAGTAAGGTTCGAAAGCTGCCGTTTGTAGGAGCCGCCAGCCACCGCCGACATCGCCACTGTTGACACTTAAAATATACACGGCCATTTCCAGTGGAGCCACTTACGTATACATAGGGAGTTACCGCGCGGAAGTTTGGACTAGAAATTAAGCTGCGATAAGCTATGGGGAGCAGTTAACATATGTATGAAGGTTAGTTGATTACGTCACTGTTATTCTAGTAAGTTGGATTGAGACATAATGATTCTATGAGATTATAATAAACAATAAACCAGTGTGTGGGAGGGTTGCTTTCGATCTGTAACAATTTATGTTTGAATATTGCCATTCAAATTAATAGAGTGTGAATGAATTAACATGATTGCATAGTGACAGAGGCCGCGTAGGGTCTATGCGGGGACAATGGGCTTGCGGGCGAGGGAGTCGGGCCCGCTCACACGGCGTGCGCCAACGCATGTCGGCCCTGTCGGCCATGTCGGCCATGTCGGGGCGAACGCCCGCACGGGAAACAATACACGTTCTATTATTTGACTCCTCGGCGACCTGTGTCTTAAGACGTGTGCACACCATCTCAACTTGCTGTCAAAGAACACTGTGACACAAATGTTTTGTATTTTTGACCGACTTCCCAAAAGAAGGAGGTACTCAATTCGTCTGTATATGTATTTTTTTTTATGTGTGTTACGCAATATTTCCGGCACTGCTGGACCGATTTTGAAAATTCTTTTTTTAACCGAAAGGTAGTGCTTGAAGGTGGGTCCAATTTTTTTGTTTAATTTTTGGAGTCAAAGACAACGGCGTAGTTAAATAGTTTTTTTAATGTCTGCTAGTAACTAGTATCAGCTTTTTAACATAGTAAATGAAATAGTATGCCTAAACTCCGATCGTGGACAGTTTATATTTTATGACAAAAATACAATAGATATCGATATAAAATTCGTCTCAATGCACAGTAACGTAAAAGTGGGAAAACGATAAGCAACAATAAGTATGATTTAAGTTATTAAATTCGTTACAAGTTCAAGTGTGTTTACGCGGTTTGCCATCTCTTACTTGTATGTACATACATAAACTGTGACAAGTGCATTAGTGGACGAGTGTGAATCACGCCTTAGGGTTAGCACTCGCGGCTAAGTGAACGGCAAACGACAATATTCCTTTCATGGGAAATTGAACTTTTACTTAGCAGTCGTTAATGTGCTGGAGGCTGGAGGTATTCCGTCACAGGCTCGGGAACAATTCATTCCACTTCGTTGTTAAATGTATTAGCACGCTCACTCTGCTAGCTGAGCTTTTGTTTTTACAGCCGACGTATGTCACGTCAAGTTGACATGGAGATACGAAGAGGAACGGACTGTCCATGATGTACGAAATTTTACAATATTTTATTATTTTTCATTGTTATTTCTATGGTTTATAATGATAGAAAACAATAACAGATGATGCTAATTGCGTGTAAATAAATTTGAATTTCGAAGTTATTGCACTTTTGTATGTACAAACAAAATATTAATTTCTTAATGCAGTTCAGTGTATTTTTCTCATAAGATTTATTTACAACATTGTGATTATGTATTATGTGTTTGTAAATTATATTAACATATTTGAGTACCGCGTTATTTTCTAGTTTCCTTTAATATCCACAAATACGCATTTACACTGAGCTAGTATTTTATTGCGCTATTCTTCGGAAGCCACCGGATAACATAACTATTCATGGCATAGCTAGTTTTTAGATTTTGCTTCTGAGACATATGTGTTTGTGCTTCACAAACCTTATTAGACAGACTGGCAACTTTTTAATAGTGAATCGAGGTAATTATGCCTATAGTGTGCGGAGTAGGAAGGAGGAAAGTTGGTCGTCGCCGCGAGCCGCGGGTTGTTAGAAAGCGCGGGAAAAGTTGCCGCGTTAGAGGCGCCCTCTAACGACCAACTTCCATTGAATTCTTTGCAAGAAGGATGATTAATCTGTTCTAAAATTTCTGTTTTGTTCTCAATTTTATTGTTTACAAAGTGTAACTTCGTAATTGTTACTTGGGTCATAATTTTTAATGATTCTATTATAGCAAGATAATAAAATCTTTGCCATAATTCATATCACTATAGTAGAAATGTCTCCGATAGAAAATTAAATATGAATGATCCGATACCTCTGTTTTATTGAAAATTCCTTAAGCAAATTTTCAAACAGCAGACGGAAAATAATAAAAGGAACACTGTTATGAATGGGATAAGACGATAAGCGAGATCACCCGCACGCGGCGCCGGCGGCTAATCTAGTCTGTGATGAAACAAACGTATCATGGTAATGTAACACAAGGGTGCGCGGCGGCGGGGGGCGGGGGTGCGTTGACCTCGCGCCGGGTTTACGAGTGCATTTGCACAGTGACACCCCCCCGCACTCCGCACCCTCACCTCCAGACCGCCCCTCCGCCAGCCCCCCTCCCCTATACCCCGGCATGCGCGCACGCAGCGCGGCGGTTCTCGAAATCGCAAAAAGCCTCCAATTATAATACGGGACGCGGGACCTCTCCTGACAACTTGGAAGCTCGCCGCTTGCCGCCGCTCGAAATGGAGTACTGCTGACTTCATTACCGCTCAGGGTTCGTATAACGAGTTGATAAAAACATTTAGCTGAATTTAAGGTGAGTGATTTTGAATTTGAGCATTGAATCTTTGGACTTGTAAAATTAAAATTGAATAACGGTTTATTTGCAGAGTTGCTCACACCATGTTTCGGATGTGTGAAATCGTACATCTCTAATTAAATCCAATTATTGATAGAAACGTATACTTCTATTATCCCTTCCATTATAGGTAAGACAAAAATATTATCGGATTTTAAAGAGTACGTTATATTCATTCGACTACAATAATGAATAAGTAAGCAACAATTATTGTACTAATTTATCCATCGATTGAGTGGTATTTAGAACAGTGTATCCAGTTGGTAAGCTAAAGGAATTAGATAGTTAAACTTTTTTCTCTAGTCTGTAGTTGAATCACGTAACGTCAGCTGAATGGATCGAGGCATTTACTATTGCACGGCGGCGCTCGTGGAATCCAACGTACTAGTACGGATGTACTCGGCTTATTACGTGCTACAGGAATGACGCTCGCCTAGATTTGAACATAACTATTTCATGTTTTTTAACAAGCATGAAATATTACGCTATCTAAAGTAAAACATTTAAGTTACAAGGTATAGAAAAATTATAATACTCTATTTGACTAGCTGTTTGATTATAAACAGTGTGAATGTACCCTAATACCGTAAAGTTTAAAAAATACAAGCCTAGTTACATGGGTCCATTGACTGCGTCATAACGCGTTGTTACTAACTACGCCGTGAAAATTGACTACTATTATCGCTATTTCTCTGCACTTTCCTACTTCATATAGATAATATTTTTGCACAATACTCGTATAAAGAAACTTTATGTGGACGTAAACATTCTCGCCGTTATTCTTCAGCAGAGAAAAACACAACTGGAATTCTCTAGAAGTTCCAACTTTGTAATTAAAATGTACACTAGTAACTATGTTACTACTAAATAATTACTACTTAACTATACGCGTTGTAAACTTTTATATATTGGTTTATAAATCTTGTTCTTTATCACTTCTAAACTCAGTAGTTATATGTACATTACGTATATAAAAGTGCTTTTAGATGTGCTAATAATAAACTTGTTTGTGGTCACATTGTAATGCAGTTGAAAGAAATGTTTTGTTTAGTGTAAAACTATATTCATCTGAGTCGAGCAGAAATCTGATTATTGCTTTGCTTTGGTTTATGTCTAGTCTAGATATATTAAAACTATGAATTATGAATATAGCGTGTGATGTATTTGTAAGTACAATAGACCACACACAAAGTGTTACGTGTTTCCTAACGATACTGGAACGATTGCGGTTAAAAAAAGCGGGGACTGCTTTTAGTAGCGGCCTTGTTTGTGTATCCCGGCCGGGAGCTCGGCAAACATGGCTCCGTGACGACGACCGTCTCACTGCAAACGTTTATAACAACTTATTAACAACATTTATATCCTAAAGTAGCTTTCGCCCGCGACTCCGTCCGCGGGGAATTAAAAAATAATATGAAACATAGCCTATATTACTCACTGACAACGTAGCTTTTTAATGGTGAAAGAATTTTTGAAATAGGCCCAATAGTTTTTGAATTATTGCATTATAATCAAACAAACAAAGTTTTCCTCTTTATAATATTAGTAAGTATGATGTAGGACTGGATGTCTCACTGCCTTTTTTGGAATTCGATATTGTTTCTTATCACTAAGTAGATTACTCAGATAAAATCTAACATCGGCCGTCGTTTGTTTCAGTGTAAATTTAAAAATACATGCAGAGACGAATTTAAATCGACTGACCAGTACAACTTAGGGTCTTTCAAGAAGCGAGCCTACCATTTCCTCTAAGGCCGGCAACGCATTTGTAGTTCCTCTGGTTTTGCTATGCGTTGATGATCACCTCGGTATTGCCGCTACTTGTTTGCTCTCTTCTCTTATAAAAAATCGTTTAGGTCATCTCTCTAAGTACATAAATAATATTCTTATTTTTTCATAATGAGATATCTCTTCGCATGTCAATTAATTAGTCTTAATGACGAGTACACTAGCGGCGGCGGAAACGGAGCTATTTACTGTAATTAATAGAAAGCCGGCGACTTAATGTATGCGGTTAATAGAGACAATTTGGCAGAGCACGTGTGTTAGTCAAGGTGCTTCTTAATTTATTAATGTATAATATATCATATCCGATCTACATAATGACTTCCATTGGACCATACAATGACCACTAGATATTCAGGTCGCCTTATTGAATACAATTAGTAAACATAAGTTTCATTAATAAGTAGAAAATTTCTAATCAAAACTTAATTTTCAATTCCACATTTAGTAAAGATGATTTACATTTAAATTTCTTAATTCAAACTGCGTTCAGATAACGTTGAATAAAATATGTAAGATTGTTACATGACAGTATTAAATAAAACATGAAGGGTGTTTACATTTCCAAAGAAACGACATTAAGAATTCATAATCCACTTTTTTGTTATTATATCTCGGAATTCGTTAAGGACAATAATTAATGTGCATTGAATTCGATGTTTTAATGACGTCAGAAAGAAATAAATCCTGTCCTCCTTAACCGGGAAACTGAAAAGATGCGCACTTCGAAGGCCTTGGAAAGCTTTCAAGCTAAGCCCAAAAAAGCCGGCACTCCAAATATCGAAACGTCGAATAATTGAACCGCACTTATGTTTGGGTCACGTCACGCGGCCCAAATCCTCAACTTGTTTACAACGTAACGGCGGACATTTGCATTTTGTTTTTGCTACAAGTTTATTGTTTTTATACCTTTTCACGGTTAATAATTAGTGAAACCTTGCTTATCATTATTGGTTAGTTTTTGAAAGTTAGTAATAATTTACGAAGTACAAATTATTGTACGCCCGCCCGCAACATAGAATTTAATCAAAATATACATATTTGTAAATCAACGCGGCGTTTATTTCAACCAGTGCATAAATTAGCAAACAAACGTTAATTTATTTTGTACCATTAAATTATGTTAGGGGAACATTTTCGTCTGTATTGCAAAATAGCGCGTTGTTTTGGGTACGTTTCTTTTGTTTAATGTCTCTTTTTATATCTGCGATATTGGTTTTTATTTTGGAAACTTTGCTTTAAGTAATTTTAATACCCAACGTTCTCAGTGTTTATGTATCACAAAGATATTCGTTAAAGCTTAAATAAGTGAACTGAAGTATGAAATTTCACACAAAGGAAGCGTTCCAATTAAGAATGTTTTAGATTTAAATAAAACGATATTAAAAACGTCGCGGACGCGCGCTACCGGCGTAGTCTTTTGTTTCTCAAATGTACCGCGGAATTCGTTCCTTTACAATTTTTCATTTTAATATTCCTTCAAATTTAAGCAATCGCCATTCTATAAAGTTCTATCGTTTTAAATAGACGTTCGTCTGTGTCTTGTATTAATCTTACTTCTTACTCTTACTAATATCATGTTGTTAGAGAGATGTTTGTTAAAGTTTGTAGCGTAAACTGCTGAACGGATCCCGATAAAATTTGACATAGATATAGAGCATAGTCTGGAAAACACATAACTTACTTGCTTTTGTTTTTTTTTTATTCACGCGGACGGAATTGCGGGCGAATGCTAGTAATTTATAACTCAAAGTCTTTCAAGAACTTTATCCTCTAATACTAGGAACGGTCTTGTTCCTTTCGACGAAAACTGTATTTACAGAAAGAAACATCACTAGCAAAATGGTTGCCTCAGCTGTCTTATTGCGACGGTTTCAACAATACCACTACGGCACATGGCTAGCCATTTCTCGTTTATGGCACATACGAGGCACTGCTAAGTATAATCGCCTACGTGCCTCCGCGCAGTGTCTAACGACGCCCACTTATTTTTACGACACTAATACACACCGGTCGTGGTAACCATGGTAACACCTGTTAGACAGGTCCATGCGGCACAATCTCAGTACATTTAACTTGGAAACCCGAAGATAAAATATTGCAATATAACGGAGGACCTTAGATCTATTTTGATAAAAGGAAAGAGACTAATTTTGTTTTTAGTAGTATTATATTTGCTATATATGCCAACTACCAGTAACAGATGGCAGTTTTACGAATAAAATTACTAGTTCAATTAATGTACGATAGATGCCGCTATTTAGTAGCTCTTTTTGTAGTGTTTTTTTTTTTTTTTTTTTTTTTTTTTTTTTTTTTTTTTTTTTTTTTTTTTTTTTTTTTTTTTTTTTTTTTTTTTTTTTTTTTTTTTTTTTTTTTTTTTTTTTTTTTTTATTAAAAAGCCCTACACCTACGTCACGCTTTAGGCTATATATTTTCACGCCATTAAACTTAGGGGGTAAACATTTTGGATAAAAAGCCTAATGTGGGAAAGAGACCACAAGTTGCTGCCAACATCAAGGAAGCAATATTGTCATAGCAACGTAATTGGTATTTTGACATTTGCAATTGAGAATTTGACAAATGTAAAGAATAAAATAAAATCTTCATAATTTTTTGCGGATGAATTCGCAAGGAAACAGCTAGTTTAAAAATAAAAGGGCCGTTAAATACATATTCAAGTTTTGTTTTGGTAGTATAATAAAAAAATACTGCGAAATAATCGTAAGACAGAAAAGAAGTTTGTTATTATTACAAGAGCGAAACGAACTACGAGTAACGTAATATAACATTGTGTGCAACGTTTAACATAATGTTACTTTTTCAAAAGCAGTTGTTATTCCTTGCTTGAAATATTTGAATATGAAATGAGAAGCGTTGCGAGTCCTACAGCGAACAGGGCCGGACAGTTTCCAGTAATGTTCCTGGTTATATCTCTTTTAATTGCATGTTTTTTGTTCTCTCTTTATGTTGTTTTTAATAAGAATGTGAGGGATTTCTTCTATGGAAAATAACGATAAAGAATGTCAGTTTATATTTTACGATTTTAAAAAAATGTTTACGGCCTTTTAGTATATTTTTTAAGGTCTTTCATTTGAAGAGCAGTTATAGTTAACGTACAAATTATGTAGCGGATTAATTTGTGAGCTCCTAGTCCGTCCCTGACAAGGGCCCCACCATTATTCTGGCATTCACTAAAATATGTGAACGAATATGAATATTCTCTAAGATAATATTGTAACAAGTGTGCGAGACCTCGACCGAAGATTTTGGGAACACACACGTATTATTTAAAGATTCTTGACTTTGTATGCTTCAGATTACTTATGTTTCTAATTTAATCATGATACGTTGTCACATGTTCTTACTTTGCGAAATAATTAAAAACTTATAAGGAAAAATATATTTTCAATATATTGATCGAATGAACAGTTGACAATTGTTACTTTTTGTTCTCCTACACTTTGTAATTAGAGTTTGTTCTCATTTACTTTTTATTACAAGCGTTGTGAACACTTAAAAATATAGTCCAGTAAAATAATTTTCACTTCACGAAGTGTAATTTCAGTTTTCAGTTATTCTCGCGAAACATACGTGATTCTGTACACTTATCCTAATTACGACACGAGGCACGAGGCACGAGACACGTGGCACGGGACACGAGACACGAGACACGAGGCACGAGACACGAGGCATGAGACACGGAGCGAAAAGCGCGACATTTTCATAAAAATTGAGTTAAAACAGACATTCATAGCGGAATTAACATTTATTATGATCTTACGTGAGATACGGGGATTTTTATAATGTTATGCTGACTTGTTTGGCACATAAAATAATTTTAATGTTGAATATTGTATCAGTATTTATTACCATTGTAAATATTAACAGCTTATTTTACATAATTAAGTAAGAGTAATGTGCGTTACCTTTATTATAATACTAGCAGTTGCTCTCGACTTCGTTCTCGTGAAGTAAAAAAACATATAGCCTATGATGCTACTCACTGATAATGTAGGGTTTTAATCGTGAAAGAAATTTTGAAATCGGCCCAGGAGTTATTGAGTTATTTCAATACATACAAAAATGCAAATCAGTATTAGTTTTATTGGTATAGATTTTATTGGTTTTGTTTTTATATACTTCAATCTGATCAAAAAGTTAGGCCTTTTAATTAATTACAAACGTGACTTTTTAAACTGAGAACGTACTTATAAATGTTTATAATTTTTTTAAGTGCTTACCAGTTACGTAAAGATATGTTTTACAGGGTTGGTTTTTGTGACGTCACATCAAACCTACGTCACACCTGCGTCAAAAGGAATCTAATGAGATATCGTTTATAAAGACGTCTAAACATAAAATATTATCCTGATATATTTTTTTAAATTGTAATACATTATTGTTTTATGATCTCTATGCTTCTTTCACAATAAATTATGAGTATGTGCTCATTAGTTCACTATATGCTTAAATTTGTTTGAATTTGTTAACTACTTGCTTCAAAATATTTTTTCTATTTGTAGTCTCGCAATTTGTTAGAGGGGAGCAAACATTTCAAGTATAATTTGAGAGTTTCGACATGGAAAATTCCTTGCGGAGTTTAAGTCAAACATTAATCTTTCTAAATCGTAATCAGTAACCTTTTCCTTGTCTGATTTACGGTTGGTCGAAGGGTGCTCCGCTGGCCCTATTTTTCAAGGGAATGTTTTCCCGTTCCGATCGATGCCGATGAACAAATACATCGGGAAGAAAACTTTACAAACGACTCTTTAAAACTCTTTTTTAGTCTCTCTCCGTTGCTGTATTAGTTTTTACAACGAAGTATCAAGTACAAGGAGACAGCAGAAAAACATTTATCTATCTAAACTTTTAATTACATTTACAAATCAAGTCACTGGAGATGAATTTTGCTGAAACTTAAATGTAACTTATGTATGGAACTAAAGCTCTAAATTAATTTATATTTTTTATCAAACATTAATAAATTATCAAGTTTTCAACCTTTTTCTCTAAGTAAGTTTCTAAAAAGTTACTAAAATTTTTCTAGACAGAATTAAATGCGAAGGTAATTTAGGGTCCTCGATTGAGAACCCGAGAACAACGTTATTGGGTGAAAGCGTCTCTAATCAATGTGATTATGATAAAAGCCTATGTCCTTTGCGTTACAGCAATCAACGTAAAAGGTAAGGAACGATCGTCCATAATGATTGATTACTTTCACTAATGCTACGAGAAATTACCTGGGAAATACTTCGGAAACGGCTACCTACGACAAGAACGCTTCCAAAGTTTAAATATATAGACGATCACTTAACCTAATTTTCTTCGTTAAGTGTACGGATTATTGAGGGACGTTTTACGTTCATGTTTGAAATTTCTGCTGGAATTTTGAAATTATCGTTCGCAGTTCATTGAACTTTAAATTTTGATCTTTTTATGCCACTTTTAGTAACAATTAGGGCCTGTCCCACCACTGGCTGATAGAGAGCTTTAAAATGACGTCACTGTCAGATAACGTAACAAAATCCGATATTTCCATCACATATTTTACACGTTGGATTGTTATCAGACAATTTACAATTTGGTGGGACAGGCCCTAAGAGTTTTTTTTTTCATTATCAAAAACACCCTATAAAAATAATCTATTGCCAATCTATAGCTCATTATAAAATACGTTCGAGAACATAAACAGAAAAAGAAAGGATAATAAAATTATTACATTTATATTTGTGATTATGATTTGTAACGTTGGCACCCTTGCTTCTGAAGGTGGGACAATTTTACGCGCTCATTACATCGATCTGCCGGAAAGCTATTCCGTTTATGTTGGCAGCGAGATGATCGACTAAATCACTGCGGACAAGCGGCCGATTTCTAAGGCAATTAACAGTTTCCGTTCAACAGTAATGTCTTGTATCACTTTCGGTAACTTTTCAAAGACGCAACGATACTTAAAGGTACTTTCCATGAACATTATACAACGGAAGTATTTATTTTGAATCGAAGTCTACAAGCATTATAGGAGACTGAGATATGACGCAATAGTTGTATTTCAAAATGTCTATACCTTACGGCCACACTCAAAGCCGTTAATTGATTACTAAGAGTAAGGTTAGAATTAATGTAATAATTTTGTATTATCAACTACTAAAATCATCATTCACGGACTGCAGAATCCGTCGTTCTTTGTATCGCGTGATTTTCAAAATTAAAGAAGACAAAAGAAAAGCAAATCCATTCTATATTCAAATGAACTTTTTGACTAACAAAGCGAATACATTTAAAACACAATACTGTACTTTCTGAAGTGGTATACCAATTTCAGTGGCCGGGACTGCGGGGTTTGCGGGGCTGGACGGGCTATTAAGAAATGGAATTGGTTAGAGTTACGCCTGGCTAGTGGTCATAAAATCCGCAGCCAAATTACCTTGTTCCCTTCCGGTTGCAGAACTGGCGGCTTGCGAGTGCCTGCTGCCGTAAGCCTCGTAATTATTTTACGTAATTGAACAGGAAACTTTATGCGATGCAAAAGAACAGGAGGTAACGAAACTTTAATTATGTTATTTATACTAATAAATAAACAGTGGTGTACGAAATTGTAATTATCATGGTTTTTGGACGAGTGGACCTGTGTGTATTTTCATATTGCGAATAACCATACAGGGTAGACATAATTAATGAGTATGACAAATATATGTAAGGGATCCCACGTATCGCCTCGACCGCAATTAATAATTGTAATAAAGGATTTAATGAATACGTTCCAAATGAAAATGTTTATTTACGAATTTTCAGGAGTACGATAAAAAAAGTACAAACATTAAATCCGTCAAAATAACTATCGATCAAAGATCAGCGAAATTATAATAAACAGCTAATGTTCTCGAAGCGTCGACGTAAACGTTCAATTGCAGCTGCGATCTAACACATCTATATGAAGCGCGGGAAATAACAGGTTTGGCGCGAAAGTGCGGACGCGGCCGCGAATTGTGCCGTCGCGTCGCCCTCGCGCCATCTACAGGACAAAGGATAAAATAAAATATTGTCAAAAAGAGATGAAGAAAAGAATAACGTAATTCCGTTACTCTGATATCATTGGCTTTAGCTAAATATAATTTTCTCTTGCCCAATAAATCCTCTTGCTACTTGATAAGACTACTGCGCTGTATGCTGATAAAATTGATTAGTATTCTTAATGTAACTCACACGCGATACACGTTCTTTAAGTGCAGAATCAAGTTGCAAAGGATTAATGCAAAGAAACGAAAACGCAGTGTTAAAAAAATAAAACAGAATTCAAGTCTAGTTCTATTTTAAACTGAATTCAACGATGTTATTCACAAAATTTTATTCTACAAGTAAATCTATTAAATCGAAATACAAATACGTTGTTAAAAGATAGTATAGTTTGCTTTAATTAAGAAATTTAAGTAAACCTTTTCAACGCTGAAAATACGTAGTCAATAAATTTCCTATAGTAAGTTATATTAATGGATTAAAAAAATGCTCTTAAAATTTTCACTTAAGTCTGTCAAACGTAAAAAATGTATAAAGGTCTAATGAACTCGAATTTGTTATTACATTTTTTACTGTTTCCTGAATCATTAAGTTAAAGCATTTCTTTTGCTCAGAAAATTACGCGCAGCAGTGACCAAAAAAGTATTATTTTCTTTACATTTTTATGATTTGAAAATTCAGGTTGCAAAAAGTAACATTTTGTTATTTTCAAACTTATAAAATTGTCTTTATAAAAGTTCCACATTAAGGGAAATATAATTTGAGAATTGTTTTATATAATATGTTTTAATTACATTTTATAAATAGTTAGATTTTAGTGCATCAGTTGTTAATAGTTAAATTGAAGTCCGACCCTGTCAATGTAAAAGCTGCCGTGCGCGGTGTAAATTGATTTTGAAATTGGCAGCGAAGCTTCAACACGGCCCAATTTCGTCGGTAAATCATTGCATATTCAACTATCGACCGCACATTCTGTTTTGATTACAAAATTACGCCGGTTTGTGTCGTCACTCTTGCAGAGATTAAATGGAAATATTTTGTTTTGGGTTTATACAGATATAAACTAAAAGCTACTTATGATTAAGATATTCTTTTTAATACAATATCAAAGAATGGTATACTCTCTAATTTTGGCTTGAGTATTTTGTACCTTCTCTTGAAATTCTATTCTCTAGTTCTCTTGATTTGTCTACGTCACGATGGCATTTTATTCCTTCACTGTTTATTTGTGTCATCGATGTGACATGAGAAGTGAATCCATTTACAAATTAAGCAATAAACTGAGGTCGCGTGCTTGTTACTTTTTATGAACGCAGTTAAATACATCTGCTGAAGTCTTTAAAGAAAGGCCTCATCTTGGCAATTACTTACAGGCGCTTCGTCTGTCTGTACAGATCAATGGCGCGCCCTCGCCCTCGGGGTCGCGATAGGGGTGCCTTAATTTGATTGGTCCTCAACTCAGTAAACGCTACGTGAATAAAAAATGTGTTTTTCTCCGATCAGGGAATTGAATTAACACCAGAAGTGCCGTAAAGTTTTCGAATAAATTTTCCGCAATGTTGTCTTAATGTACGTAAACAAAAATGAATCGCTTATTGGCTTCCACTAATGTTCACAAATAAAAAGTTTTATACATTTTCATTAGATGTATTGAGCGCTTTTGGTTATGTTTATTATTCTCCCTGGTTTGTAAGTGGTTGATAATGTTTTTCCAATTCCAAATTAGTCGACTTTTTAATAAGCGACTAATCGAATATTTGCAGTCCAGTTTGAATATTAATAATGTAAGACACTATAATCAATTTAAGCAATTACAAATCGATTAAAGCATTATTTTAACCCTTAAAACATTAAACAAAACCCGATAAATGACTGTGAAGGATCATAAAATCGGTTTCGCGTTATCGAAATTTACGTACACAGGCGCAAAGGCGTAAACAAGAGCTACCTAAAAAGCTCGGTAGGGGGAGCGGGTGCGCTGCGAGCGGTGGCGGACGGCGGCGGAGTCTTTCGGCGGCTACCTGTCCGGTGCTCGGCGGCAGCGGGGTGCAAAAAGTGCGCGCGCGCCGCTCCCACGTCCCAACCGGGTCGACGACCCCGCCGCCTTGCATTCATGCTAATTTGACGAATATTGACGATGTGATAACGATGCCGTCTGCCGACTTGTCCGCCGCCCGCCGCCCGTCGCCCGCTGCCCGCAACCCGTCGCTCGATACACAACTTTTTGTGTCGCATTTATTATATTTGCCAATCTATCGGACGTTTGACGCGCTCGCCATTGTGGCCGAACGTGTTAGCCTACGGATGTATACGCCAATATTACACAAAAAATATTACACGTACGTAGAAATATACAAAATTTTCCATAGGCTTTTTAGAAACATTGGGTGCTTATACCGATTTTTTTTCCGGTACACAATAGATGCAGTCCCTAAAACTACGTCATATTAACAATTTAAATTAAGAAACAAAAGCTCAAAACATTGAAGTTGCAAAGATACCCACAGTAATATCAAATGACTGTACCGTGTAAGTAATCTTAATGTTGGTTCCGTCTTCCTGATACATTAATTCTTAACGGATAGCATTCGCCGTGTCCCACGCCCACGGGCCCACAGGCCCACGAGCCCACGAGCACTACCGCGTGGACAGCACTAGCGCTCTCCGCACTCGGAACAGATAAAACAACTTACTCATGAATATAAGACAAGTAATGATTTAATACAAATTGAAGTAATAAGTTAGAATTAGTTCTATCTTTTAATGCCACTGGAGTAGATGATAGCAATCGTTTTACAGATGACATTCATACTTGAACATTGTTACAGTGGATGTCGATAAATGTGCATTGAACGGTGAGTGACTTCTAGTCACTACTAACAATATTTCTCAGGTATTTTGTATGCAGCACTAGTATAATCATATGTTACAAGTAATTGTTAAAATAAAAATACTACACCCGCCATATTGACATCAATATGGCGGGTGTAACTTAATTTTGTTATAATTTCATTTTAGAGAAGCTATTTTTTTTTTGAGCGAGGTACTAAATAGTACATTTTAGTAATTCACTATGGTACACCCGCCATTTTTACTCTCCCGAAAATATTTTGCAAATAGCTTTACTTGTAGCAACGTCAATAAATTGTTACATCTCGGAATCGAACCTTATTCAAGTCTTAGTGATGTCGTGCGTCGAAGGCCAACGACGATTGATCATTGTTAATTAAGGTGTGTACACAAAGCCTATACCGATACTGAGTTGACTCAAGACAAATTACTTGTGCAGCGTTAATGTACAAACATGTTAATGAAGCCCTTATTACTCAGTGGTTAGTGAGGCTGGTAAGTTAAATTATAAGTTATAGGTTATGTATGTGAAGATAGGTATACTTTTCATACTCATACTTTTTTAACTTTGTCGTCACTGTATCTAAAAAGCCAAGTTGCTTTAGCAATAATTTAGTTTTTTTTATTATTAGCTATTCATCGTCAACTTGCCGTTATCCTTTACGGAGGGTCGGCACAGTATGTGCTGCTCTTCCATACATTTCTAGCAGCCGTCATATCTGAATCCACTCCCTTTTTAAGCATGTCCTCTTTAACACAATCCATCCATACCTTCAGTCTTTCTCTACCTTTGTAGCCATCCACATTCAATCTTAACACTAGCTACTAATGAATTCTTAATTATTAGCTATTATAAATGAATATACATAGGCTTAAATCATTTAACAGATGAAATTAACCCGCATCTAGACCTAAGAGAGACGAACAAACTTAGTTAATTCACACGAGCTTGTTGTGAATCAAATGGAACGTATAATGTAAACCGTAGACGTTGATTAACACACTCAATTTGTGCGCCGAAGCCAATCTCATTTCCATTACACTTTCCACGGAATTGTAAATAAAATCTGTACGACTCACTTAGCGTCGTCAGACAGAGATAGGCATATATTAATTATTTTATTGAAAGTAATTAACTTCGGAACACAGTCATGTACTAAGGGCGTCTCTAAGGTGAATAACTCTATACATGCTTCTTTTATGCTTCAAGTTTTTATTAGCATAGGAATATCTTTATTATAAGCTTTTATTTAACCATAAGTGTTTGTATGTTTAGCAATGAGAACTTTAAATATTTATAAAGTTTTCAATTTTCAATATAAACACTAACAAACTTAAACATAAGCGTGTACATAACGTAGAAAGGTAACAAAGCGCCCGGCAACTTGAAAGCTCGTTTTTCTCAAACCATAAAAGTGAACCTGTCGCATAAAGAATCGTGTCCTTTTTTGACCGTCTGAAAATGCATTAAAATTTCAAACAAAAACTGGTAAATTGTCTCCGGAATCGCAGTTGCAATCTCCTGTTGGACCTTGATGGGCTTTTTTGTTGGTGATGCGATTCGGACATCGGGGGTTAACGCGCCCGTCGCGCCCCCCGCGCTCCTCGCGCCCGTCGCGCCCCCTGCGGCCGAGACGTGGAGAAAGCGCACACATTCGCAGCTCTAATTGGCCGCTCAATTGTCTTGTGCTATAGCCCAGGGTTGTCACCTTGTCTTGTCTCTTAATTGCTGCACCCGTGTTCGAGGTCAAATAAACGAGCGTTAGGCTTTCTTTGTTGCAAATTATAAATGTAGTTCGTCGTTAAACGTTAGTTTAACAAGCTATTTATCAACAATGTTAAACACCTGGATAAAACCTGCGCGGTAATGGTAATAAATAAAATGAATTCTGCAAAAAATGAATCATTTTCAGATCACTATAGAAACAGTCTTAATACAGATGGAAGAAGTTTTTGTCTGTTACTTTACAATAATAAATAAATTACACGGATATCATTAAATTACCCGTGCAAAAAATATACCTAGAGGAGTCAACTTCGCTAGACCAAGAAGCCTCGAGTCAAAGTACATTTTCAAGTTTATAGGTATCATCTATTAAAAATATCTAAATGTATTTCTTGTCTAGTTCTTAGAGTATTTCTTGTTTTATCAATCAATTTTAAATTATATTATTATCTAGGAGCATGAATCAAGTAGAATTCGCCGGCGGTCGAAGACATTTTACATTTAATAGAATCTTCAAGGTCAATGCGCGAGCCGACAGTCTCGACTCTCAAGGTATCCTTAGTTTCGCGACTCACCTCACTAAACTCTCATTAAAATCGCACGGAACAAAGTAAACCACCGCTTGTTAAAATAAGCCGGTCAAGTGTAAAACTCTTAAATTTAGGGTTCTTTCTTGAAAATATCGTTCGTTCCCTCGCTATAATATTATAAATAATCATATCTAATATTATAAATGCGAAAGTTTAGATGGATGGATGGATGTTTGTTAGCGTTTGTAGCCCAAACGGCTGAACGGATCTCCATGAAATTTGGCACAGGTGTAGAGCATAGTCTGGAAGAACACATAGGCTACTGACTATTGTTTTTTTTTAATTCCGCGCGGACGGAGTCGCGGGCGAAAGCTAGTATTACATATTTTATTGATAAAATTTTCATTTTTAATCCAATCTTCCTCAGTTAGTAAAATAAATGCCATTTAATATGCAGCTTTATCAAATTAGACACGATACCAGTAGTAAGAAAGCAACTTTCGTTTCGGTTCGTGTTGCTCCTTCTATTAATATGTTGAATATCTTAGTTTACAAGAGACAATAGGAAAGAAATGAGGGTCTGTTTGGTAAAAGTGATTGAAGGGGGTGAGGTCTGTGAAAGGAAGGGGGGGCAGGTGTGTGTCAATACAGTCTGCGCCGGCGGCTTCCGGAAGCGCACCTGTTCACACACGCCGCGTCAATGGATAACACCGCCCGTGCCAACACGCTAGTTAATATTTAAATAGGTGTTGACTATCCATCCTAGTCGATATAATGGTTTTTCGTAAAGACATACAATTTTCTAGTTAACAAATTCAGATTCGGCTGATTGATGTATGGAAGAGTACATACTGTACCTACATAGGGACAAGAGCATGTTAAGAATGACTCGTTAGCTAAATATTATTTTATAGCATCGATACAAAGTAGAACTAATACAACTGGACTTTACTAGATACTAAAATTATAAGGAGATAGGAATTTATCGTAATTAAAATACAGTAAATAGGTTAAAACAAGAGCTGGGTCAATATTAGATATCTAAGAATATTAATCCAATTTCATAAATATGAAACAAACTTACCCTAACCCGAATAGAACCTTTGATCTTCGAACTCCACGACCGTTTTATCGATATGAAAAAATATATCATTCCTAAAACATAAAAGTTAACGTAAATAATTTTGTTTTAAATGAGACAAAGAAAGTAAATATAATTTGTAATATAATGTAAATCTGAAGCGACTGTGTCCCAAATATGAGTGATATGATATTCAAGTTTTGGAATGGAATTGTTTGTCGTAAATTTTTTCACATCAAACTTTGTTTTTATACGAGACGATCTCTTGTATTACGCTTCTTATGTAAAACAGTTACGAGTACCTGATCTTAAATCGCATATTGATGAGTCGACTTTTTACCAGCGAACCGAGTTTACTTTGATTCCCAAACCTTTATTACATATACATTTGCGACGGTATATTTTTAAATAGATTTTTTCTTACTAATATTATAAATGCGAAAATTTAGACGGATGGATGGATTTGTTAGAGTTTAGTCCCTGCCCTAATTATATTCCCTTTTCTCATGTGGAAAGGATGGGAAGGAAAAAAATGACAGCGGAAGAGACGCACAGGAAGGAGAAATATCCTATGTGCGTCTCCTCATCTGTCAATTAAGGGTAGGCAACGCATCTGCAATTGCGGACATCTATGGGCAGAGGTCGCTTCGCCATTTGGGCGGATTTAGGTGGCTGTTTACTCGTTTGCCATCTTATGTTAAAAAATAAAAAGTTTGTAGCCTAAACTGCTGAACGGATCTCGACGAAAGGCATATATGTAGAGTATAGTCTGGAAGAACAAATAAGCTAATTTCTTTTGTTTTTTAATACCACCCGGACGGAGTCCCGGCCAAAAGCTAGTAATGTATACTTCGACCTATATTTTTGAATCTTGATATATTCTTAACGTGCAATATTTTCAATTTTATTAACTTGAGTATATTCACTTAGATAATAGTAAATTAGTCAACTGCCAAAAATAGGTTATAGTTACGTGATTTCAATAGTTTGAGAGTCACATCCAGTCTTTAGGAGAGCTTTAAACTTTCTTTTGTTTCATCGTCCTCAGACATTTTGTATATCATTGCCTTCAAACCGGATAAGGGTATAAATAAATTCATATACTATTTGTATATTTATAGGTCTTTATTTATCATAACTTATGCTATTTTTAGAAATTACACATACTTACGGATAATCTTTAAATATAAATTTGGAAGGGTACATCGGTAAGGGTAGACGTAAGACATGGATTGCGTGAAAGGTGATACAATTGAAAAGACGACAAAATTCTGGTGCCGGCCTCACATAAAAGTGGATAAGTAGGTACAAGGGGATAGTTATGACATAAGTTCTTACATACGCGTGGGAAGAAAACTTTCTCTATGACTACTGAGTCGTAATTCGTTTTCAGCAGGGTTATTATAACCAAAAAGTAGATACGCTACAATTCCATTGCCTTTTCAGTATAGAGAAAGATTCTAGCAATATTCCATAGCAATAAGCAGGAACAATATCCATCTTAAAACATTATCAAATCTACTCTAAATTTGGATGTATTGATCAATGTGATTTTAGTCGACCACAACATTACTAGCTATGATCTATTAGGATAGATAGTAAGGATAAGAAATGAAACAACAAAAATTCTTACACTATAAATCTATACTTAAATAACAGTGTTAATGTAAAAGTAAGTCGATGGTAGAACGCGGCTGAGTTGCTGATTGGAGTAGGTGGCGCTAGTATCGCGGGTGGCGTGGTGAGATCACTGCGGCGGCTGCGGGGGCGCCACGCGCGCGGCCAGCACCAGAATGTCGCGCTTCTCCTTTGGGAAGCGCAGCTCGCGTGCTGCCAGCCGAGCCGCGCGTAACTCCCGCTCTGCCCTAAATACGCATAACACACTTTTCATAGATTTTTCTTAACACTGATAGCTTATGATGAGCGTTATTCGATTACGAATTAAAAGAACTATTATAGTATTCACACTTAGTAATAATATTAAGCAATGTTACAGAGAAAACGACAAATACGTAATGTATTTCTATGTGAACTCAAGAGTTCGAGATTATACGGTCAAAGTAATTTCGGATTTATTCTACGTGCTATTTTGTAAAGTATAAATCTAAGTTCATACTTGAATTAAATATCTAATATCCTATCCTGTGATTTATCTAACAAATCGCGAGACAAATTGTTAAGTTATGCAAAATTACGCAATTAATTTTATTTAATACGATGTAAAATAAATTGGCACGTATTAATAACAATTTTGCTATTCAAAGCACGCCCGGTGAGAAACCCGCATCTTTATCCGGGTGCCGGAGTTTGCGTGCCAAATTGATACATTTTAATTAGGCTAACAGAAAACGGAAAATTAAATTGTAAAATATTTACGGATTAGTGTAATCCTATCATTAAAACAATTGATTTATTGCACTACTCTATTTACTATGTTGCATATAAATGTCTATCAGACCAACTTTTTCTTCTTTTCCTAGAAAAAATACCTTTACATCTATCTACAATTTTAATGGTGAATTGGAGTTATTAGATCTAACCAAGGTTAATTCTACGCTACCAGGCCAGTTGCCTAACTAGACTGTAGCAAGAGTAAGGACTGTGTTACATACCTAGCGAGTTCCCCTCGCAAGACTCCGCCAGTTCCCGCGGCGATAGAGTCTCGTTCCTTGGCGGCCCACTCCAGCGCCATCTGCTCGCGCATGGCGTCGTCGAGCGCGCGCGCCGAGTAGTGTGCGACGACCTCCTGCCGCGAGCACTGGCGCTCGCGCATCGCCCGCAATGAGCCGTTCCAGTGCAGCAACTGGAACACCGTCATCAGCTCCTGGAACTCCAGCATCGTGCGCCCCTTGTTCGCCTCCAGCATGAACCTGTACACAATATCACTTTAATGTTACCAATGATCTTAGACAATCTAGCAGTATACGTATTCCTAAATCACGATGCATCCAATCATAATCAACAGATGTTTTTTTTTGTTTATAATATAATACGTTAAGCTAACCTGAACGCTGCGATGCCGGCGTTAGTGTCCTGACTGTGGGCGTTATCCCCAGCGCCAGCGCCGGCGAAGGAGGCACGTGCCTCCGCCACCGCCTTCTCTATGAAGTGGTCGGAGATCAGCCGTGACTCGTGGTCATTGAATACGCTGTTCATCAGCGCTATCTTGGCTGCGCTTCGCCGCGCCTCTGCTTTTGTAGGGCAATTCTGTCATGGAGATAGTGGTTAAAATAACGAAAGACATACTAATTTAACATCAGGATTAACTTTGTGTGAAAGCTGTTACAGGTTTATACCTGAAAACTTCCGAAGCACGCGCCGCCGGGCAGCGTTACATAGCAGACGTAGGGCGGGTGTGCGGCGGGCACTGACTCGTAGATGACGAGCGCGCCGGCCGCCGCACCCCCCGCACCGCCCGCACTCCGCGACGCCTTCGCCTGCCAGAACTCTTGTAGCGCCTCCACCACGTTCACCGTCGATATCACACCGTCTGCGACAAACACACATACACACATTGTATTAACCTAATTCTCAAAGCATATATATTGTGATTTTTAATAATCCTCGATCAATTTCACAGAAAAAAGGGAGGATGGGGCTTCAGCATTAAAATCATCGATGAAAATATTTTAAATGATTTGATTCATCTTTATTATGATTTACTCAATTTAATTGCCGGTTTAAGTTGCACTAATTTACTTTAATGTCAACGAAAGGGTTTCGCTTTGTCTCTATATTATGCAGTTACATATTCACCTGGTACGAACGACCTAAATTATATTTCTGAAGAATTCACATATAAAAGACGTAACGCTGAAAGCCTACAAGTAAAAGGAATATAAAAAATAAGTGCTTCCTTTCCGACGGAAAGTTCGGAAGTAATTTTGTCGAGTGGAAAAGAGATAGAGATGTCGAGTGGATAACGTATTTTATTTCTACTTTGTAGATTTTTTTTATAAGCTTATGTGAAGTAAGTTTTAGTTGCTAGTATATGAGCCGACTCAGAGGTTAAGCACTTGTAACCTGCAGGATCATGGTTCGAATCCCGGCAGTATACCAATATGTTTTTGATTTCCGAATTTACCCGACGTTCTTATGCGAAGATACTGAAATATATGTTTGAAGTCAACCCGCAGCCAGCGTGGTTGACTGGACCAAGTCACCCTTAACTTATTGAATTCCTTTCTTATTTGACAATTGACAATTGAAATCCTTTCTTATTTGTTGTTGTAAGATCAAATTTTAAAATATTTTATCTTGAAAAAGTTCAATCCTAAACAAGTTTAGAATCGTTCATAAAAAGCAAAGGAAAAATGTACACTAGGAGCTGTAAAATTTCTTTGTTCTCGTTTCAAACGTAGAAGTTTATAAAAGAAAATTCTGCTGAAGAAAATATGTTTTAATCTTTGTATTTACGAAGCACGTATTTACTTTAAACATAAAAGATTTTTTAAGTTATTTACTCTCGTTTGAATTAAGCGTACATTTCTCTTAACTTTACACAAGTCTGTTTTATAAGTTACTTTCATAAGAAATTTCATACAAATGTTAATAGAATTACAAAAATATGCTGAATAAATGGTGTAAGTTAGAAGTCTGGAATATAAAATTATATACATACGTAATAAAAGCAACAAAAGAATTGAAACAGTCGAATTCAGGCATTTTTTCAACGTTAGTAAAATAAAAACGGCCTTTTGTTAAAGCTATCATTGTCTCCAGGGCATACGGTTACAACAAACGAGATACGAGAAATGTAATATTTCTGTTTAAAATAAATAAATATCGGCTTTGTGAATTTTATTCTATTTTGATTTATTGACACTTTTACTATGAATATGAAACACAATGTTGTAATTTATCAGTGTAAATAATAACCACAGAAAAATAAGAAAATAAAGGGAATTAAAAAATATTTCCCATACATTTGTTTCAACAACAAAAAAATGTTCACTAAACGTTCGTTCTTGAAATTATAAATACAACTATTATGTAGTTTAAATACTACTATTATATTAGTCATTATAAGTATAAAATTTAAATAACAATCCCGCTAATAAAATGTATATAATCGCTTGTAATTCCGCTTCAGTTTATCACTATATCCGTAGCCGTTGTACTCATTGAAGGTGAGTGCCTTAAATATTTCAATAGTATTTCGGATACTCGGTAATAAACCTTGACCGTGGTCATAAACTCAATATAATACGTAACTTACCACTTTCGATTATATCATTTAAAAATGAAATTGTCTGTCAATTAGGTTACGATGACCCTGAGTACTATTTAACTATAATAATTATTAAAAAGGAAACAAAAAAGTCAAAAGATTTCTTAAATTTAAATTCGATACTTAAATAATAGTAATAATTAGGACTTTTATTGCTACAAAAAACTACATATGAAATCTAATTTACAACAACCTTAGAACTAGTAAAAACTAAAAAGTATATTAGTTTAGTATTAACAATAAGGAAATTCTCTATTAAAAGTCGTGTAACAAAACAAGAAAAATAAACGCAATAAAAGCTTTTAATAAGAAATTGGTGTCCGCAAATAGCTTCGTGCGAAATGAATACCGAAAATACTTGGAAAAGTGCTTCGTCATGCTGACTCATGACATTTGGAAGGTTTTAATAAGTACAAGAGATATTCCATTTGGGAATTATTTTTTGTTTGTAATGGTACAAATTTGATCAATGTCCTTACCTAAAAAAACAGTATCACGGTTAGATTACTCTTTACGTTTCCACTGATTCCTCTTACACTAACCGAAATTACATGTACGTGAAAAATTATAGAAACTTGTTTAATACTCTGTAACATTTAGAGTCGGCGCATACCTTTGACTTATATACAACTGTGCGATTGTCGATTGTTTCGCAGCCCATTCAACTGTTGAGTTGCACAACTAAAAATCGAGTAGTGTGCGCACCTCTATATAATCTCATAGGTAAGCGAGACTAAACAGTTGTGTGATAGTTTAGTATCATGTGTGCGCACGCTCTTAATGTAACACGGATGTAACACTTCAACATACAAAAAATGTTAGTTGATTTGTAGAGACGTCAATTTAAATACATTTGAGCGCGCTCTTTGACATTAATTCATCAATTATCGCAACTTGCTTGTCATCACAAATAATATTTGTCGTGACAAAGATCAGACTTCTTAACGTATTCTTTGACCCGATGGTAATTTTCTCGAATAATTTGTTAATGGATTGTTGATTCGCGAAACCTCGATACATTGATTAGATTTTGTAACCTACAAATTAAATTGGAAATACACACAATAAAATACTGTGGTCAAAATGATATCGTTATACGATTTTAAGCTGAAATTATTGTTGTAGAAAAACATACCCGAAATGGGAATCATTTCACACTGTAGCCTTATTTTAAAATCAACATGATCTATTTCGAACGTCAAATAAACCTGTAGTGAGTTCGATTAAATTCGCTCGGGAAGTTTAATCAATTTGCCTCCAATCTGATATCTAATCAAACGAAATCGTTCTGAAACACGTAACGAGGCTATACAAAGAAAGTTAGACGCGATATTACGTGCTCCCGACCAGTGAACTTAGCAAGTGAAATCTCCAAGTGTTTTGCTGCAAACGTTCAAAGTTTCAGCTGAGATAGTCGAGAATTTAACAAGTTGTTTTGTATTAATTGGTTCTTGACTTTATATGGGATCTAAAAGTAATAAGCTTCAATCTTACTATTATAATATTATAAATGCGAAAGTTTAGATGGATGGATGTTTGTTAGAGTGTGTAGTCTAAACTGCTGAACGGATCGCGATGAAATTTGGCTACATAGGCTACATTCTTTTGTTTTTTTTTTGTTCCACGCCAACTGAGTCACGGGCGAAAGCTACTAGTTTAATAAAGTTACGGCTTCATATCCCACTATTGACTAATTAATACGGACTGAAATCGAAACATAGTTTTTTTCTCACAGATAAATTAAGTAGCTTAAAGTAGAAATCAGTTTTCTTTATGTTCATTTGACGTCTGCGTGTTGATGGATTAGAAATTATCTTAGATTACAGGCTACCGTGGTCATTAGTGTTTTATAATATTAATTAGAAACTGATAAATCAAACAGTATTCCTCGCCACAGCAATCTAATTTCTCTCGAGCGCGAAACGACACTTTCTAGATTCACGGAACTAAGCAGGTTCCATGCGAAAGCTCCATTCACTTGGAAAGAAATAATAAAATATTACCTCCTTATATGAAATACTATCAACCAGCCAGCTTACTTTAGACTAGCTGTTGCTCGCGACTTCGCCCGCATTAAATTGAGGACTAATAAAAAATATAGAATATGTGACTCACAGATAAATTACCTTTCTAATGGTGAAAGAATTTTTAAAATCGGCCCAGTAGTTTTTACATGAATTAAATACACAAAAAAAATCAAAATACAGATCTTTTCTCTTTATAATATTAGTATTGATAAATAAAAATAGCCTTACTGGATAATAAAATAACTTTTTATTGGTATTTTAAATCAGTACTTTTTTGAATAGAGCAAACATAAAGCACTGTTATAATAATTTAGATAGATATTATTCGGAGGGTTAAAGACAGATCCTTTACCATTTGGCTCAGTTCTGGTAAAGCCGTTTATGTTCTTCAGCGTTCACACGTCAATGCATACTCATTAGTAACTAGAATTCTCATGTATTTGCCATTTATAGCATGTCTAATTAATCAATTAGAGATTTACACCATTTTTCTATTAAAATACTTTTATTTTGAAACTTAATTGTCCCATTTAAAGTCGTTATTTAAGTCCTTAAAGAAAAGAGCGTAGATGAGGAACGCACTAAAAGCCAGCGATAAATTGCGAATAACTATGAACCTGGGATCAATTAACATTAGACAATTCTCTGCTCGTTTATTTCTTGTATAAAACATATGAGAAATCCACATTGAGGTACTAAATATCCATGAAACGATTCTGAATCAATAAAAGCTGGATAAAATCTTGCGAGATAAATAAATATAAATGCCTTATCAATGTGATGTATGCAAACTAAAGGACAGGTTGACAAGCGTGAAATTTCATGTTGTGTAAAAATATGCACGCTCCAGCACTACCCGAGCGGCCGATGCGGTCGGAATCGCTATAAATAGCCGACGCCACTTACATGTTACAAGTATTAAAATAAAAGATATCACTTTACTTGCTTTTTCTTTATGTCAATGACATGAGAATTGAAAAAAGAACAAGTTAACTTTGTTGCAGAAAATAAATGCATATGTAATTAAAGAAGATAGTCCATAAGCAACGAACCTTTGTTTTTTTGGATTAAGGTGGCAAAGGCGCATAACACAGAGCCAATAAATTAAAAACTAACAGTTGCATTAAAAACACACTCATTTCAATATTGTCAGATTGATATGCTTTAAATAATAAAACAAATGAATATCTATGAGTCTCCATCTGTACTAATTATGTTATCTCACTTTTACATAGAAGAATTAAAAGGGCCGCGATATGTCTTATAACAGGTGTTTTAAAGGAAATTGACGTTATATTGCATTGTGTCATACCGAGTGTGTGAACGTTCTGTGCAATGCACCACACCTACTAACGGTGCCCCCACCCCATCGTCTGCGGCGACAACTGAAGTAGCAGCGCTCAGAGCGACGTGCCATAAATTTATTTAAGACCCATTTTGTGAGACGCGGATTTATGTGCAATATGAACGAGGAAAATTTTCAACTTAGAACTCGGATGTTTTGTCGATCGCATTTACGTCGACAATTCTATTCCTATAGACGTGTACTGAATATGATATACATGAACTTGTATTAAAAACTTGTAACATAATTTTTTACTAAATTACTTGGCCATAGTGACTGAGTAAATGGACTCGAGCAATGCAATTATAGCATTTATGCTCCCAACAATTGGAACAATATTTATTTTAAATAGCATTCGCCCGCGACTCCGTCCGTGTGGAATTAAAAAAAAAACAAAAGTGAGTAGCCTATGTGTTCTTCCAGACTATCCTATACGTCTATGCCAAATTTCATCAAAATCCGTTTAAGCTACAAACTCTAACAAACATCCATCCATCCATCTAAACTTTCACATTTATAATATTAGTAAGATTGTAAACTATTTAAAACCAACATTATACTAAACAATCTATAGATCATTTTGCATCTCAAAACATGATCAGCTCTTAAACATCGTTTACTAAAATTATTATAATAGGGTTCTATAAACTATTTAATATTATGCAAATCTTTAGTGTTATTTAAAAGCCTTAATATTACATTTTAGCTCACATAAAAAACTAATAAACATCAGAAGGAAGTCTATTTAAAGTCGGTATTACCATTCAAATGACACCGTTAGATGGAGTAAACGGTGTGTAAGGCGGCCATTTAAAGATGCGGTAATTTCCTACCAATACAGGAATTTAACGTCAATTGTGAACCGACGAGCAAAGCGAGAGGCAATGTGATTACCCTAAGACAGTTCAATTTTCAAGCCTCAATTGAGTTCTAAATCTCGAACGTGGTTTTCAATAAACAATAAAACAACCGTTTGAGTCTTACTGTACATGTATGGTCAAGTCTGAAACTTCTTAGAAGCTTGATATTTAATATTACCATATAATTGAAACAATTTATTGACTAAATGAAAAATTTATTCGATAGATAAAGCATTTGAAAAGGAATTCTTTACATATATCATATTAAATAATTTAATTAAACACTCAATATATTTATTAATGATATGAAGAAAGCGTTTATCACGAAAATTCGAATCACTCCTACCGGGCGCAAAGTACACCAACAAATATCGATCACATTACGACAACGTTCTCGTAACTGTAACGCAAATGTTCTTGATAGACCATCAACTTCAAAGCGTTATCGTTCACAGTCAGTTTCCGCTGCATGTAATCGATAATAATTTACATTCGTCACACGTTTCGCGACGACAAAAGCATGCCGAATGCGTTCCGAATACAAACTGGCGATTTTGGCCGGAAGATCGGAAAATACGCTACAATATGTGTGAAAAATAACTACATACTGAATCATCGCAATATCACATTACTTTAGAGACTAACACATGTTTACAACCAGTAGTAGAATAGACCTTTTAAAAATAATGATTTATTTATGTTCAAAGATTACTTCTTAAAAAAAATTGAATAAAACAATTGAATGTAACTTACTAAAATATCTGTTTGTCATTTCAAATAAACAAAAGCTTCGAATAAACAGACACGACAGTAGTCGAATAAAGGATGCAAAGTACTGTTTAATATTATCGTCGATTTGCACGTCATTTATGTAAATTTATGTATATAAATATAGAAGCTCAGTTAATATTGACCATCATTGGCATGAGGTAAGTTTCTTTTAAGTCATCTTGAAATAGACATATTTTTATAGTTTCTTTCGGATTTTACTAAAATTTTGACAATCAGAGCAACTTCATAAAACCGTTACAGTATTTCCTGCAATTTTTAAATGTGTAGACATTTATCGTATTAAATGGCAACATAGTTAAATGGAATTTGAAATTGGAACGAGACGTTTAAAAAACGATGTTCTGTGGGCGGCCGCGTCATTGCTGGGATATCGTTTCGAAAATGTGATCATGACGAAATATGATCTATTCACATGATCCGGAATTTACCAACTGTTTGTTGTTGTGGGTGTTAGATGGTCGGCAATCTGCGATTGAATTATATCGATCTCGGATCTTAGATACGCGGATTAGGTTTTCGAACTGAAAAAGTTCTACGTCGTTTTTTATATATTTTTTTTTAAATATAATAAAAATAAAAATAGCTGTAGTTAATTCTATAGTAGTATTACTATAAATAATAATCAGTTGCTTTATGGTTCCAAATATGAAGACGAAATATAAGATATTTTATGTATGTTGGCTACCATCTCTTTGTTCACATTAAGTTTAATATTATTCGAACATATTCGGCCTTCGATGCTCGCTATCCGAGCACGTTTTGATTGGGATTTAATGTATTGAATCACAATGTTATCCGTATAAAATACGCAGTTCTTAAGTGTCTATTGAAATCTGGAAGAAAAAATTATCAGAAAGTCACTAACTCTTTTCCGTGGTTTTATCGTCGATCTTAACTTACTGTAAAAGCCTTTTCTTAATAATTTTTGATACTTTCACATTCTAAATCAACTTCTCGACTTCGTATGTCATTTTTTGGACATCCTTCTTTATTTCCATTGATGATCTCACTTAAAGGACTTTAATCCCTAAGCCAAGTTCTTCTCTGTCTACCTAAAAATTATGCATATGAACCTCCTTATGTTGAACGCAAGAAGGTTGATATGCATACATTTGTTAAAGCTTCAAAGAAAGGCCAGCGCTTTGAGATATCTAGACATAAATATAAATAAACAGTCGAGATGCGAATCCATAAAGATGAGTCACTCGAGTCGCGCACAAACGTATTCGCATGCGCAAAGCACAAAGACCTCGGATTTAATTATTTAATAGTCCAATTTCGTTATATTTTAAAGTATGGCTTATTAAGCTTCCTTACGTCTCAGTGATCTTAAAGATCAGCTGATCTGAATTATAACAAAAAAGTTTGCTAATAGAAAACTTATTGTTAACTAAAATTTTAGATTATCACAATTAAATGCTTGCGAATAACAACAAAACGTTATCGAAAAGTGGTTATTAAAATAAAACGTCAAAAACACTAGCCGGCAGGTACCGCTGTCTTTGTTTTTTGTATCTCTCATGACAGTCTGATAATGGAGGTCAAAGACCCAAGATTAATAAAAAAACGTAAACCCGATTCGCACATTTCACGTCAGACGAATTATAGCAATAAATTTGTATATTCATTAAGTATAATGCGTTTCATTCTTATATTGGTAGGATTTTAAAATATTTCATTTAGGGCAATCAATAACATTTATTGGTCTCTTTCTAAGTTTCCTTAAATATATCATTTCATAAATAGATAGCCGTTTGTGGCAACGGGAAAACTGGTATACAAATACTACAGCTGAGCTTTAAGCTCGGAGTGTGTCTGTCCGTACGCGGCACAACTTGCAAGAAGTTTTAGGGTAAAATACTCCTAAAGCTTATGTAGGTTTTGTTAAAATCCAATAGGTCATATATTACCCTAAAGTTGTCCTTGCAGGTTGCAACGTGTAGCGGTTTCAGAGCACAGAAACAAAGGAGGTTAAAATTCGCGGCGGGTAGGTTTTGCAAATCGTCTGACCTCGGTAGACGTCATCGTAGAGGGGCGCTATCGCGTCGGGCGCGCCCCAGCGGGAGGCTTCGGGGTACACCATGGGGGCGCGCCGCGCTAGCACGACATCTCAATATTGTACTCGCGGCTCGCGGCGCGTGCGTATGCGCCGGCGTCAGCGCACTGACTGGAGTCACCGTGTGCAGTTCTGTCGGCTCTCCGCCCTCCCGCCCGCGCCCCGCGCGCCAGCAGCCCTCCCCGCCGCTTCACTTTCGCACGGTCGCGAACTCGTCGCGACACTAGTTTAATTGCAACCCGCCCGCTGCACTCAGAACCGGATTTATTGTCTCCCGCCCGTCGATATCAGCACCGCTGCCGCTGCCGCCGTCGCCGCCGCTGTCGCACACACCGCCAGTTCGTAAATTAGCATCAATAGAGGCGCGAGCTTTTAACTTACGACTTTGGTCATCGTTTATCGACATTTCGACCAGGCGGTAATTGCTTGTTGAAAAGTATGACATATGTTAATGTCTTTTCTAATAAAAAAATACCAGTCTTTTTTGTTTAATTTATGAACTGTAAGCAATAATTTTAAAATCATAATTGCTATTAAGCTACAGGCATACAGACCGGATACAGCTTTAAATTTTGGGATTGAATTTAAAGAACGTTGACATAAATATGCTCATACAAAAGACATCAACGCGTTTTAAATTACCACAAAGCATTTCAAAAACCTGTTCCGCTTTCTTTCTGAAGAATATGTATTACTCTTTAGTCGATAGCAAATATCTGGAATAAAACATTTAAATTCAATTATGAAAATTAAAACCAAACAGGCTGTCTTGAAGCCAGTTTTAATTTTTGGACTTAAAATTTAATCTCATTTTTATTAACGTATTTTCAACTGATGATATAAAATGACAGGTTTGGGATCGTGGACGTCTTTTCAGTAGCACTTGCTATAAGATACAAATAACGGTACTCAGTTATTTCAATTAGCAAAAAGTAAAGCTGTTGGGTGACTATACAACTTGACTCGCCGCTTGCCTCTTACGAATTCTTGTTTTTAATTTGCCATAAAGCGATTCTTAAGCAGTTGCGTGAGTGGCTCACTTATTGTATCAGATATTAGACGTCAGGGATGATTGGGTACAGAGGACGATTAGTGTTAGGTTCCTATAGCAAACGGATAAAATATCATCAATTTTCCTAAGAAAAACGTGTGTAGTTGTCTATGTAAAACTACTCCTGTTATTTATTTTACCCTGCGATAAGCAGCAGAGCGCTCATTAAAAAGATAGATAAATCGTGCGGCCGTTAGAGGCTGCGTATAAATAGTCGCATTCAGAATTGAACACCGTTAAACTGCGACTGCATCTGATCGTCGCGACCGCTTTACGCTATATGTAAATCCTGCAGACATGCAGCGGTATTCCGAAGTCCAATTTATAGTTCAGGATACCATAGTCTCTAAAATTTAAGATCATCCAATGATGTAAATGTTCACGACCATATTGCTTTATTAAACACATACTAATGAGTAAAGTATAGTAATATAACTAATTACTACCTTTACTTCAATTATTATGTAATGTTTCTCAAGTTGGATTTTCACTGCTAAATCGCCTACACATTTTTTTTTGTTATAATTTGATTTAACAAAGCAACAATGCTATATTGTTTCGGCAGTAGGAACCCACGGTAATAATTCACAGTAATTGATAATTTCTAAAAGCTATATGCTTTAGTTTACTCGTTTAAAATACGTTCTCGCAATAAATTCACGTTGGCTGGTAGCAGAAAATTACAAGAAAAACATTACAAGGTGTATGCTGGCGCGGTATTTAATTGCAAGTTGATTGAGTGGTGATCGCGACGGGAATTATAGTGAAGGATTGTGGACAGGAATGTTGGCAGGGCTGCAGCTAGACAGCGTGGTGCCTATGTCACCGATGTCAGTGTTCACATTACACCACGCAGACAGATTTAACATACTCTACTTTCAGTTTTAAAATGTGGCAAAAAAATTAAAGACGGATTCCGTACGGACTGCAAATTCATTGAGATAACGTCGTACTTTTGGAAAGCTTTAAGATTTTTGAATTCGTATTAGACATAATTGTACATGTTTGCACTCGATAGTAAAACAACATGTTCCAACCATGATGGTGTGCATCTTTCCCGTTAGTTTATTTCAAGACAAGTTCACAAAAACCACTTTTCTATGCGACCTATTTCTCTCTCAGATTTACAGTTTACAATTTCATTGTCATTATTTGATCATTGATCTGTCATAATATAGTTTTCATTGATAAAATGTGTTGGTCCATATGAAGGTGTTTGCGTCTGCGCATACAGGAGCGGTGAACTATGCAGAGTGCAGGCTCCGGGCGGCGGGCGACGGGAGCGCGGGACGCGAGGCGGTCAGAGCTACCGCCGCAACCAGTTTATGTTTTAAATTCGCGATAAAAAATATCTGCAGCGGCGTGTCATTAGCCGAACGGTGTCCCCCGCCCCGCCTGCATTTATTAATCTTATTCGGAGAAATCGGCGCATCTCCCCTCCCTTCGTTCCCCCCGATACCCACATGTCCTGTCGTACTAGTGATGACCCATACACATCGATAAGTATTTAAAATATCTATACATCCAAAATATAAAAGTTCTAGTTTGAATAGGCGCTTGATATTTTTTTTAATTCTGAATATGATAAAATACAAGTTGCTTTTTAGCTTTGATAGGTCAAAGGCCCGGACTATTGATATATTAAAATTCTCAGACAGAAAAACCTGTTCGAAGCAGACGACCTTACATATGTAAGCGGTTACATTATAACTAATATTATATTATAAATTTCCACTTATTTGAATATGTCAACAAGGAACCAACTGTTTGTTTAACCAAAAACAATTCGTTTCGTATTGCAATATTGTAGTTATTACGTGGCATTGCCAAAAACAGTTGGCACGATGCAACCTCCGTAGATTACTCTAGTAGAGCTCTAGACAACATGCTCCTCCTAACCGTAACATACATCTTGGCAAAGCTTAGTTACCGAGCTTGCATATTATGTTCAACATTTAAGTAGGTGCCCTAGAGCATGGATAAGTAAATACAGAGCCCATTACGAACATTCAAATATATTGTAATAGCTAAATTAAGCCTTTAACTAATTTAAAATCCAAAATCACATTCTAGACTTATACACATAAAATCATTGATAGTAATGGTAATATTAACTATAACACTGTAAAAGTGGTATCAGTGAAAATGCTTATTTTATGAAACAATTTAATTCAAAATAGAGAAAAGATAAACGACATATGAAATAAGAGACGCTGACATAATTTTGCATGAACTAAAGTCGACTTTGTCTCCGTAAATAGAACACAATTCAATTTACTGTTCATAGTTATTCCCAAACGTAATGAAGTGAATTAAGAGTTACATACAGACGTCACGTTTCCAGACATTTGTCGTAAATAACCGGTGTCGATGTCGACCAGTCTGTCATATCATAAAATACGACCGAATAGAATAAAGTCGGCAAGTTACTTTAATACCAAGATATATCTGTAAGTTACTAACAGATTCCGCTTTATTAATTTTTTCGAATAAAATTATGTTAAATCTTTAATTATTATAATTTACTATTAATAATGTAACCCACATTATCACATGCCATTATGTCAAATTTTGTCTTATTTGTTATAATAATAGCACAATTATTTTACAGATGTTAAGCATTGATTAGAGACGCGGCAGTCAGATAGAAGATGACGTGGTGGCCAATTAGGCTAATATGTAGGACTTACGAAAATTGCCTTAATCAACTATGCATAACACAATTATCTGCTACAGCAATACATTATGTAAAGCTTGAATACATCAACGGATATTAAGTTTATCTAGGATGTTCATGGCTAAAAACTCGCTCAAAAACACATAGTATCTTTCGATCCCCTTAAAAAATAAAAGGTATGGGTTTCTCTGGAATGTACTTGCATCACTATTTTGATCACTAAAATATTTAAAGACCATGTACTAAACCAGCTTGTCACGAGCAATTTAAATAATTATCGACATTAACATCGATAAGACTTAGGACAACACTATCTGCGTCCGTTCACTCACCGTGCGACATTACCTTGAATGTTACATACATACATACGATATGCAGGTATTATAAATTTTTAATAAAAACCAGACCCGAGCACGCTGAATTTTAGTTAACTCAAAAGGGACTTTTTATTTACTGTAATATTTTGACCACAAGTTTATTTTAACGTTGTTGAATGTCTCGTTTGATTTTTTAACATTGTTTTGTCATTGGTTTTATGTTGATTGCTTTTTAATTAATGAAAAAATCCAAGTTAATTGTTTAATTTTAAAAATAGACCTTCAGTTCTATCTTTGATATGAAATCTTCACTTGTATAACCGCATATTACAATTACCGAAACACGTGTAAATAATTGTGTATAAAGAGAACGATAGGGACGTGAAAATGTCTTTGTTTATATCTTTCAGCAGAGGAAAGTCACAGTTATACCTACTTTCCACACCAATATAATAAGCTAAGTAATTTTATTTTAAACTAGCTGTTGCTCGCGACTTCGCCCGCGTGAAATTAAAAAATATAGTATATGTTACTCACAGATAAATTACCTTTCTAATTGTGAAAGAATTTTTAAAATCGGCCCAGTAGTTTTTGAGTTATTTCAATACATACAAAAATACAAATCTTTCCTCTTCATAATATTAGTATAGATGACAAATCGAAATTGCATTTGATTTTTTTTTGCATTTTATTTTAAAACCGTGTGAATAAAAATTTGTAAAATTCTCGCAGCGAATTTATTTTTAATGGATGATGTAATTGAATTGGTTCCGCCAATCGACGTGTTCTGTTACAACACAATACCGTTACGTTTGAACAAAATAACCGTATTTTAGAATTAATGGCAATTGGATATTTATTAAGGTCTTTTTGTTATTTAAAGTTCTTTGTACAATTTTCGCCTTACATCGGATAATATCTTCTGCACCTCATGGTTTTTGATTTTGACTCAAAAAGATTGAGTACTTTTAGGACCAACAGTAAAAAAGATATATAGCATAAATGTATAATTGCAAAAGTTATTTATTTTTGTATAATCTTAATTTTTTTATTTAAAAAATATTTTTCATTTTCCAAAAAAAAACGTAATTTCGGCGTAACCTATAAATCGTTACATTAACGTTTAATGTTTTCCTGATGCAGCTAAAAGTGACGATAGTTGATTGAAAATCGTGAATAAAATGTACATAAAACAAAGTCCTCTATTGGTTAAGTGATAATTGAAATGTATCTGACACCTTGATGGAATACCTCGGGCAAAATTCATTATTTAATAATGTAGAGTACATTAAGGAAGCGGAACCCTGTAACCAATCATTAGAGCTAAATATCATCTTAATGGGGTGAAAATAACTACAGAGGGATCTCTGTAACTCAAAACTTGTCCGTCAAAATCAACATCCACAATCAAAATGCCATTACCTTCCACTAATTCCTCACATACTCGTATCTCCGATTAATCAGATTTTCTTAAGAGGGCAATATTTTTATACCTCCATCTAATCTTTCATCTTTAGTTAAAAAGATCTCAGAGGTTAATAAATCATACTTTATCTTATTAATGTTGTATATCCAAAAGTTTAGGTGGATGGGTGGGTGTTTATTAGAGTTTACTGCCTGCATGGCTGAAAGGATCTCAATAAATTTGGCATAGATGCAGAACATAGTCTGGCAGAATACATAGGCTACTTGCTTTTTATTTTTAGTATTCAAAGCGGATGGAGTTGCGGGCAATTGGTAGTATGTCATAAATTAAACAAATCATTATCAATTTAACTTTATTATTTACACAAAATTATCATAAATATATACAAAGTTTTGACTTTTAGTATTAGTAGGTGTGTACTACACAATATAGCAATGTTTCTTAACTTCTAATACCACCAAAGCATTCCAAGGTAGTAATTGTAAGTTGTGTGGAGAATCCATTATAATTGGCTCCAGTATTATAATTAAATTATAATTTACAAAATCTTGCTCAAGATAGTGTAATGATCAATGTAGAAGAATTGAATACTTAAAATTGTTATCATTACAAACAAAACACACCTTTATGGAAGAATACCTAACTTGCTTATTTCATGTAACTTTTAATTCAATGTATTGTTAGAAGCAAAAGAGTTGGTCACATCAATTGTGATTTATAGATTGGTTCTTACTATACATAATTGATGACACAGGACGTCCTTACCATCAAAATAATATAGCATTCAACAATTACAAACATTGTGCAACTTTTATCTTAGTATATTTTTAGGTTATTTTGCTGGCACAGGTGCAGTAGGCGCTGTCGCCACTCTTTGTTGCGCGGCAGATAATTGAGGAGTATCAGTCGCCAAGGCTCTGAGTTGCTTCTCAGCCACTGCATTCACCATCTTCGTTACCTTTGCCTTCATCTTATTCTTTTCTACAGCATTGTTTTTACTTCGGACTGGTGCGTTGCTACGTTTTGTCACCGCTTTCCCTTTATTTTTCTTGGCTTTAACACCGGATGGTAATTTACTTTTCACTTTTAGTTTTCCTTGGGCCATTGTGTTAATATAATTAAATTAGTAAAATAACAAACGAAATAATACCACCTCACAAAACGTGATTATGACATTAACTTGACATTTGACATTGACGTTTCACTATAATTTTTCTTGCCCTACGTAAAATAAATGTCAAATGTCGAACCAAAAATCGAACCAAAACGTAAAATCGAATGACATTTTTTGATTCTCAGTAAAACTTAGATTTTGGTTAATTTAAGTTTTACTTTTGTGTATAAGTTCTTAATACTCTTTTTTATTCATTAAAAAAAAACGATTTTCTTCGCAACACTAAAATATATCTTATGGAATATCGACATCTTTCATAAATGTTATAAACATTTATCTTGGAATATGACTGATTTCAATCTTACAAAAAAATGAACCACATGAATATTAATCCAGATAAATAAATTTTATCATTTTATAAAACGTTTAGAACGAAAATTTTCTTAAGTAACTCTTAGGGCACTGATCTAATCGTTATATCAAAGAATTATGGGTGATATCCGTTCAGCTTCTTACGTTAGCGGCAAGAAGCTTGTACTAACACGACGTAGTAAATAATTCAATATTATGCTTGATAAAAGTCTTTCTCCATAAATGTTAATACAATTTACGTTACATTGAGTTTTATTATAAGAAAATTTATTAAAGACTCTTTAACTAAAATGCCTTTATTAAATAACATAACGACAATTCCATGACACTGATTAACAATGAATTTCTGCTAGAAAATTAAATTAAATAAGATATTGGTGCATTTCACAATAACTCAGCTAAAAACTTTGAACATTTTTAATTCATGCGCCTGTTTTAACATCAGAGCAAATTCTCGCAACTGTATCGCGCTCAATCGCCTGTTTATGCTCTTGAAATCTTCATTCAAGAATATCATAAAATGATTAAAAATAGTGAATAATTTTTCACTCCATCAATTATATCCGCCAGACATATTTATGAGGAATTAATAAAAATAAATGGACAATAACGAAGCAATTAATTGTATACAGGCAACTCCACTCGGCAATTAATGTTCCGTGAAATGGAATCATCCAACCCCTCGAAAAAAATGTTGAAATTATAATATAAGTATTTTATTACATTTCACTATTTTTATTTTACATAATAATTTTAAGGGCTGATAAAATTTGAGTATAAACAGACTTGAGTCGACATGCAAAAATGTTTAAAATACACTTCACCAATTCTACGTAAGAGTGAACACTTAAAATTGCTTATTCATAAATCCAGAGTAAAATTTCACAACCATTTTTCGAGAGAATAGACAGAAAAAAGGTCCGTCGAGCTGAGCTTCTAGGTTTAATTTCCTCGGCGGCGTTGCTTTGAGATTAATTTACCAAAAGCGTTGCTGTGTGCATTCTTAAAGCATTTAATTGATATTTATGTGCACAGATTGCGCACAAGAGATTACATGATTATGTTACAAAATATTAACCTATCCCACCACTGACTGATAGAGGCTCAGATAGCTTAATAACGTCACAGTCAGATAAGGTAACAAAAACCGATATTTCCATTACATATTTTACACGTTGTATTGTTATCAGACAATTTACAATTTGGTGGGACAGGCATTTACACTGTCACTGCTTTGTTAACCGAATTAAAAAGTGACACTAATCTGTTAAACTAAATTACGTTTAGACCTTATTACAATGTCATTGAAAAAAATGCTAAAAAAATAGCTAACATAGCTAAAAGCTAAAAAAATAATCTAACATACTAGACCAAATCTTACAATTCACTGGGATCATGAGATTGACGAAGAATTAAGTCTTCTATTTGTTGTTGTGAAAAAAGAAAAGAAGACTATAGTAATATATCGCTAGGATTATACATAAATTAACTAGAAGTGTGTAGGTAATAAAAGTTGCGAACTCTTGAAAATAATTATGCAAGCGGTAGAATAATTAGAAAGGATAGTTTAGACCTAGCTCGTTACCCGCCTAACGTTGTAATAAAGAGTGCACGTGCTCCTAACAACGTGGCTCAGCTTGGAGAATTTACAACGCGGTCATTTAATTAATAATTAAATTGTGACCTCAACTATTTTAATATTTGAATTAATATAATAATATGTTAATATTAAATTACTTCACTGAATGGAAGTAAAAGTAGTTAAATTGTATGTTTTCTTAATAACATTGAAAAGTCAAAATATTATTTTGATATTTTGACTTTTTTTTTAAATTTAAATTTGAATTTAAACTGTTGTTCAATCTTTCATATCTGCATTCCGGTTAATATTCAGATTTTAACAAACATCGGATCTTAAATCGACCAATCGAGTCGCGAAAATTCAAGGGCTCAGAATATGATTCTTGTACGTCATTTCTGTGTTTAAAAATTTCAAATAATAAAGCTTATAATAAGAATGTTTTATGATTTCAATATAGTTTCCTCTATGCATCGTTAAGCTCTCCTAAGTGTTTCAATACGTCCCAAGACACGTCTGGAAATTTATGAGAGAACTTTCATACCCGCTCTTGGCTATTGATCTTAGCAGGAATTTTCATTTCACACGCAAAACTTGTATTTGTTTATTAGAAGTTCGTGTTAAAGTTATTTAAGATATGTCTTTACTTGAAGATATTATAGAAACCGACTTATGCTTCATTCGTTTTGTTTATATGACTTTTTTAAAATCAGTTAAGTAGTTTTTGAATTTATTGGTTACATGTAAAAATAATTTTTTTCTCTTTATAATAATAGTATAGACGTATAGATAACACCGGAACAAATGAAGTTAAAGAGAGTGAATAGTTCGGTTGATATCACTACTTCAGTAAAAAATACGTACATTTTCTTCGTTCATCTTTTTTATGTTCAAAAGGATAGAAACAAAAGGTATCTCGGCAAAAATTCATATCCGCTGGAAAGCAATGGGCGTACTTATTGTCACTTTTGGAAGATATTAAACTCTGAGAGCTAAATTGGGGTAAGAAGTCGGCGGAATTTCTTTTTTTATGTGTCGCAGAAATCGTAAAAAGAATTCGAACTGTCCATTATGTTGTAAGATATAATTTACTAGCTTTTGCTCGTGACTACTTCCGCGCGGAATTAAAATAAACTCTAGTAATAAATATAGCCTATTTTACTTAGTAATAATGTAGCTTTCTTTTGGTACAAGAATTTTTTAAAATCTATCTTGTACTTTTTGAGTTTATTGGTTACAAAAGTAAAAAAACTTTATGTTAGTAAGTAGTTCCATAAAGTTTCCATAATTTTCGTTGAAAAATAAATAATCATCAACGAAATATGATTTGTAATGTTGATTTTTCACATTTATTTACTCTGCTAATTGTCAATTAAATTATACAAATTGAGTTTTGTCAGCATTTCAAATTAACAATTTATCAATGTCATGTAAATAGAGAGCAAAGTAAACAACGCTGATAATGCCCGCAGTGCGCTTTTTCGAAACATATCGCTGTATCAAATTTAAAATTTTCACTGAAAACGCTCTGTATTTCTGTTATTTTTTACTATATTAGCCATTTTATCACAATGAAATCTTTGCCACGTACTATGGAGAAGAATACATAGGTTTAAAAACTAAACTGTTTATAAAATACATAGGTTAGCTTCATTATATTTTAAAATTTTAACTATTACGTATTAAAATGGTAAGTGTTGTTTAGTTATTAATAATTTAATAGTCATGGTTTTAAAGATACTACTTTCGAAATGATAAACACATGAATAAAATTCCTTTAATATTCTCGTAGTAAATATATGTGCATATTTGTTATCGAAGTTACTCATACATTTATCATTGAATACTTGAGTTTAATTAAGTAATGAGGACTGCTACGGGCTACGGACTGTAGAGCTCTCGTAGCGGCGACAATGTTTGTTGTTAATACATTACGAATGGAATGAAAACAAACACAACTGAAGTATCGCTCTTCAACAACAGGAAATAATCAATTGAAAAATAACAATAAGTTTTATTTTACAGATACTGTACTGTCTTTATAACATTGAACGGATTGAGATAAAAGTTTTACTAATGTATTTACAGCAGACAAGAGAATTTTTCTGTCTTAAAAAAAATAGAAAGTAGTCATCATCTCTTACTTACTTACTGCGTTGGCGCAGCGACCCAAAGTGGGTCTTGGCCTCCGACACGAGAGAGCGTCAGCGTGTCTGTCCTGCGTCGTCGCCTGCCATCATAATCTCTACCTTATCCTTTTTTATATCATAAGATGGCAAACTAGCAAGCGGCCACCTGAATCCGCCAAAATGGCGAAGCGACCGCTACCCATAGACATCCGCAATTACACATACGTTGCCTACCCGTAATCGACGGAGGAGGAGACGCACATAAATCCTATTCCCGTATAGTCGGCGCACCGGGTTTTCGTCCTCCAAATAACTCTATCGTCCATCATCTCAATCACCACTCCCTTCTTGGTCATATCACCATCATATCATTCATCTCTGTCTAGTTCTACCTCTACCGGTTTACCTCCACACTCTTAAATAATAATGTAAAAATATTATATCTAATTATTGAACTGAATTGAACTTTCTTGAACTAACAGTCTTCAATGAGCGGTCTGTAGAAACTAAACTCTATACAACAAAAAGCATTAGCTTAACTTGTTAATAACTCGTTAATTTCAATGTAATACAACGTTAAAATTCCTAGCTAGACAAACTTTTACATGTAAAATTTGTATACAGTGAACACACAATTTTAAATAACCTCTATTTCCGCAGACCGAAAATACTAGGCATTGTTTGAACCAACGATGTTTAACCTTATTTAAAAAATGAAAGGTAAGTTAAGTGTGCTCAGGTTTTTAATTAAAACTTTTTAATTTCATAAAAGTTTTCGGTTTACGTTCACTTTTGAACGTTGAAGAGGGATGTTGTAATTATGTCTGACGAGGCTAACTTGTAAATTGTATACGTGATATTGGATGTAATTCGTAATTACTTATTATACATTAATTAATTTTAAATTGAAATACATTGGAAATAATTTAAACAGAGTTACGGTTGACCTCTTAATCAGATCAATGAGTTTTTATCTATATCAAAGAAGGATGATTTGTATTTTTGTTATTTTTATTACTATCATACTAACATATGCTATATTTATTATTATTTGTTTTTTTAACTCCGCGCGGACGAAGTCGCATACAAAAACTAGTCAAATACAAACTCAATTGAATTATGTTATTCAAATTACTCTGATTAAAAATGGTTATTAATAACATTGGTTATCTTCATTTTCTGTGATATTCCAAAGGTCAAAAGCGGCAATTTATATGAACAAAGGGGCTGAGTCGTTTCACGCCAGGAAGGTTAGAATGTAACAATTCATTCTTCATATTATAGGAGTCCTAAGTTCGTGAGAGAGTAATTTACCCGAAAATAAACTGCGCATAATATTCCAAACTTATAACATACTGTGTAATAGAAAAATATAGAAACTTTTAAAATAAAGATAGATCACTGCTGATTTCCTCTTAGTTCTTAATAATTTAGAACTTATTTCTGCCGTAGTAATTTAACTTGGTTGAATTAAATCTGAACGATGTTTTACTATACGTGTTTTAATGACATTTACAAAACTAATATTATCACCTACTAGCTTTCACCCGCGACCCCATTCGCGTGTAATTAAAAAAAGTGAGTAGCATAAGTGTTCTTCCAGACTACCCTTTACATTTCATCGAAATCCGTTCAGCAGTTTAGGCTACAAACTCTAACAAACATCCATCCATCTAAACTTGTATTTTTAATATTAGTATGATAATAAAAACCTTTGACAAAATAATCTATCATTTCATACGTATTATAAACACACGATTGAACATAATTCAATTACGTTGCGAATATTTGCTACGATAACAGAATATCGAACATTGATACAAGGGATGAGTTGCCATTATCCGTTCCTAATTACACAAACGCTTGCCTTTTATTGGCCTCGAGCACTTGATGATGCAATTAACATTCGATTGCTTTCACAGACCTTAATAAACACGTATATCGTTCCTTTTATGTCTATCTCTTATACTTATATTTTACACAAACATTTGTAGTAACCGAAACCAGCTATGGAGGAAATTAGCAAAACATACAACCTTACTAAATCTTACTAATATTACAAATTCGAAAGTTTAAGTGTGTGGATGTTTGTGAGAGTTTGTAGCCTACTACTGAACGGATCTCAATGAAATTTGGCACAGATGTCTACATCTTCTCATCCTCTAGGATAATCTTGAATAACACATAGGCTACTTAATTTTTTTTATAATTCCACGCGGACGGAGTTGCAGACGAAAGCTAGTAGTTTTATGCTGGTGAAAGAATTTTTGATTCAGAAGAGGACGAAATCTTATACGCCGACACATAGGTGAGATAAGGGTATTGTGAAATTGCTAGCTATACCCCGTGACTATCCGCTTCGAATTTTAAAAAATTATGTATCCTATGTATTCTTTCAAACTGTCATCTACATCTATACCAAACATCAAGACAAACATCCATTCATCCATCTAAACTTTCGCATTTATAATATTAGTAAGGTTATATTTAGCAGTAAGAAGCATAAATTACAATTGGTTATAAGACTTGTAGTAACTACATACAATCTAAAACAACAAGAGCAATATTAAATATTTTATCACTGTTTGAAAACTACATTAGAGCTGATTGTTCTTGCTAGTTTGTGTTCAATCTAAGAGATTGTTCACATTCAAACAATCATGGAACATATCTCCTTATACCACTTTATATTCACTGTTACAATGTATTTAAAATGAAATGCATACTTCTATATACGTCTTGTTAATTATTCAAGTAAAGTGTTTACTTAAACTTAGTAATTTATATGGAGAAGTACACCGTTAGAGGTAGACTTAGAAAGAGATGGATGGTCTGCGTGAAAGGTGACATGATCAAGAAGGGAGTGATGACTGAGATGACGGATGATAGATTTATCTGGAGGACAAAAACCTGCCGCGCCGACTGAGTAGGAAAAGGGGGGGAAGATGATGATGTTTATTAAAGGTAGAGTTGATATTCTACTTCTTTTTCTTAGTCATGTGACGCCCACTGAGAAGAGGCCTTCTCCAAAGATATCCTAGTACCTGAATTAAAAAAAAATCTTCTAACTTCAGTGTTTTCTTTAACAAAGGGTCGACGCTTGTTAAAAATGTACTTATACAAATTGAAATAATATTTAAGTAAAAAAAGTTAACAGTCAACTTCAAACAAAATGGAATTATTCTATTTCTACAATGACATTTCTATTTGCAGCCGCGTGGCAAATAGAAAACCTTTAAAAAGTCCATTCTTATCGTATAATGTAATTTTATGGTCTGCGTACTTCAAATCAAGTTGGGCGTGTATCTTGTAGAGATAGAGGGAAATTGTTATGAGAAGTTGTTTAAGAGCTTAGGTAATTCGCATCCTTACTCCCGTATACTGAGTCGTAAAAATCACATAAAATCCTCAATAACGTCTTCTCTCTATTCCGTGATTAGACTTTATATCATGTTACTGTACCACGTGATACTTTGGATATTAAATTTACTTACGTTGTTACCAGGACCGGATGTTTTATTCATTTATTTTCAAACTAATTACAATTAGGGTATCGTGTGTGCCTTTTCTATCCAGTGGTCAAATCTATACAAAAATAATATTTATATTATCTCTAGTTTTATCTCGACTTACATTTTAAAGTAAGCAAAACATTTCGTTTCTGGCTAAACTAAAACTTAATAACCATTTATTTTTGGCAAAACTATTAGAAACCTGAAAAATAAAATAAAAACAAATAAGAGTATAGAATGGCTTTCATGACACTATATCGAAATAGTATATAGTCCTTTCTAATCTCAAGGATATTGCACTTGAAAAAAAAAGAAGTATTTAATACGTTGAAAGCGACCTGAGGCAATGTTCCTTTGTGTATCGCTTTCAGTACTCGACTCGCCCATTCAGCTTGAATAGCTACTAAACTAAATTAATTTCCGCATTAAAGTGCATTTGCTACTCTTTTACTAACCTATAAAATATGTTATTTATCCAACTTAAGTGTTTATAAACATACTCGTGCTAACCTGATTTCTTTATTGTAATACAAACTCTTATAAACTAGTGAAACTAATTAATATTCAAACGTGGAACATAAACCTACAAAACTATTGAAGTTTAGAAGTCAAAAGCAGTATATTTCCCGGTATCTACATACGCTATCTTATCGTATTAAACACGAGTTAAGAACTTGAGCTATACATAATGGTGAACTTCTTGAAAACTACTACTCATTTAAAGGAAATTAAAGAGTTTTAAAAAGTAGTAATAACTTTACTAATATTATAAATGCGAAAGTTTGGATGAATGGATGTTTGTTACAGTCTGTATTCTAAATTGCTGAACGGATATCGATGAAATTTGGCACAGATGTAGAATATAGTGTTGAAGAACATATAGGCTACTTACCAAGTTTATTTTTTAATTCCGCGTGGACGGAGTTGCGGGCGAAAGCTAGTAATTTATATTTTGAGGGCATTAATGCGTAATCATATTGTAACCTTAAGTTTATTTTAGTCTCTAAATGTTCCTGTCTTTTCCGTGCTATACTTAACCTATTATTCTAAATTTGTAATTAAGCGTTAAGATTACAACATAACTAGCTTTTGCACGCGACTCCGCCCGCGTGGAATAAAGAAAAAAAAACAAAACTGAATAGCCTATGTGTTCTTCCAGACTATTTTCTACATCTATACTAGACTTCATCGAAAACCGTTTAGCCGTTTAGGCTACAAACTCTAACAAACATCCATCCATCCATCCATCCATCCATAAACATTCGCATTTATAATATTTGAATGATGTATGATTGTAATAAGAGCATTATCTATATCATAAATATATCTTTAGAATATCGTCTTTTACTAAAACTTTTTCATATAACAAAGAAAGTTATCTTGATTTGGTCCCTTGCGAGGGTAACAAGTATGAACGAATTGATTTGCATCCCATCTAACGAGGACGGACTTCCTAAATTGATTTAAGAAAATCTTCACAAACACTTTGTTAAGAAAGTTTTTCCTTCCAAGATTTTATTTGGCACATTTCCAACGATTCTACTTAAATAAGGCGTTATTTTTAAATGTACCATTTTGTTTTTCGTTAAACTCAGTTTACCTACCTACCTACCTTCGACCCGGGTATCGTCGTTAAACTGCGTCCAGACCACCGGAGGACGGGCAGCAGCGTCCCTTTCAAAAACGGTGAGAAGTCTGCGATCGCCAACCCGCCTGCCAAGCGTGGCGATTATGGCAAATCCCCCCCTTATGATGGCCACAAGAGAAGTACGGCCCCCAGTACCCGGCGGCCCCGCCGTTCCTGGTTACGGTAGCGGCCAGGGTAACGGCGGGGCAGGGGGTGCTAAGAATCCCCGGTTAGGATACGGCTACCACACACGACGACCTTTGGCCCTGGCAACACTGAACACGCGCACACTGCGGACGGACGAGAGGATCGCGGAGCTGGAAGAAGAATTGAGCAAGTTGCGTTGGGACATCATAGGGTTATCCGAAGTCCGAAGAGAGGGGGAGGACACGATAATCCTCAAGTCCGGCAACTTGTTCTTCTTCCGGGAGGGCGACCAACAGTCGCAGGGTGGTGTCGGGTTTATCGTCCACAAGTCCCTCGTGAACAATGTGGTGAAGATCGAGAGTGTGTCGACTAGGGTTGCGTACCTGATACTCAGAATAACCAAACGGTATTCGCTGAAGGTTATACAGGTCTACGCACCGACCTCAACACACTCCGACGATGAGGTGGAAACTATGTATGAGGATATCTCACGAGCCATGCATAGTTCCAAAACCTTCTACACTGTTGTCATGGGGGACTTCAACGCGAAACTGGGCATTCGGGATGGAGACGAGCTACGAATGGGCAAGTTTGGATATGGACAGCGGAACCACCGGGGACACTTACTGGCCGGCTTTATGGAGAAGGAAGGACTCTACATGATGAACTCCTTCTTCAAGAAGCAAGGGCACAGGAAGTGGACCTGGATGAGTCCGGACGGTGTTACTAAAAATGAGATTGACTTCATCATGTCGACAAAGAAGCAAATATTCAATGATGTCTCAGTGATCAATGCGGTTAAAACCGGGAGCGATCACCGGATTGTCCGAGGCACATTGAATATCGACGTCAAGCTCGAACGATGTCGACTGATGGAGTCTACACTCCGGCCAGCGCCCGTTCATATCCACAATGCCGAAACCTTTCAGCTCGAACTCCGAAACCAGTTTGAATGCCTGGGAAGTAGCGTGGACGATCTGCATGACGGGTTCGTGCATGCTTTGCAGTCGGTGGGTTCTAAGTTCTACAAGACCCACCGTAAAAGCTCGCCCAAGAAACTCTCAGACCACACTCTCGGGCTCATGAAGGAAAGGCGAGACATGAAACTACACTCTTCAGATGATGCTGAACGGTATCGACTGCTAAATAGACAGATCTCGACGAGCATAAAACGCGACATACGTCGATTTAATACCAATCGGGTTAAATTGGCTATCGAGCGAAATCAGGGCTCCAAAGTGTTTTCGCGGGATCTGTCTATTGGGCAAAGCCAACTGTTAAAGCTGAAGACTGGAGAGGGTAGAGTTGTGTCCTCCAGACCTGAACTCTGGAGTGAGGTTGAGAGGTTCTATGGGCAGCTCTACGCAACGCAGGAAACCGTCACAGATCTGGCCGAAGATCCCAGAGCCAGATTAACCCGACATTACACCGAGGACATCCCGGACGTCAGCCTCGACGAGATTAGTATGGCCCTGAAACAACTTAAGAACAACAAGGCGCCGGGGAATGACGGAATCACCGCAGAGCTGTTAAGGGCGGCTGGACAGCCGGCACTGAAGGTTCTTCAGAAGCTCTTTAATTCCGTCATTCTCGAGGGACATACGCCAAAGGCATGGAGCAGAAGTGTGGTGGTACTGTTCTTCAAAAAGGGCGATAAAGCCCTCCTGAAGAACTACAGGCCCATCTCACTTCTGAGCCATGTCTACAAGTTGTTCTCGAGGGTCATCACAAACCGTCTCGCTCGCAGATTCGACGACTTCCAGCCTCCCGAACAAGCCGGTTTCCGTAAAGGCTTCAGTACCGTAGACCACATACATACGCTGCGGCAGGTAATACAGAAGACCGAGGAGTATAACCTGCCACTATGCTTAGCGTTTGTGGACTACGAGAAAGCCTTCGATTCGGTCGAGACCTGGGCGGTACTGCAGTCTCTCCGAGGTGCCGAATTGACTACCGGTACATCGAAGCGCTAAGGTGCTTGTACGAAAACGCCACAATGTCAGTCCGAGTACAGAGTCAGGACACAAAACCGATCCATCTGCAGCGCGGTGTAAGACAGGGTGATGTCATATCCCCGAAACTCTTCACCGCGGCGTTGGAAGACGTTTTCAAGGTCCTCGACTGGAAAGGACTAGGCATCAACATCAACGGCGAGTACATCACGCACCTGCGTTTTGCCGATGACGTTGTAGTCATGGCTGAGACCATGGAGGGACTCGGTACAATGCTCGATGACCTCAATAGAGCCTCCGAACGAGTGGGTCTGAGGATGAACATGGATAAGACGAAAGTCATGTCTAATGTTCATGTTTCACCCACTCCCATAACCATCGGAGGCCATACTCTCGAAGTTGTTGACGAATATGTCTACCTAGGACAAACCGTCCAGCTAGGTAGGTCCAACTTCGAGAGGGAGGTCAATCGCCGAATCCGACTCGGATGGGCAGCGTTCGGGAAGCTGCGGGGTATCCTCTCGTCCCAAGACCTACCGCAGTTGTCTCAAGACGAAAGTTTTTGAGCAGTGTGTGTTGCCAGTGTTGTCCTATGGAACTGAGACGTGGCCCCTCACTGCGGGCAACATTAGGCGGCTCAAAGTCACCCAGAGGGCAATGGAGAGGGCAATGCTCGGAGTCTCTCTGCGAGATCGCGTCAGAAATGATGTGATCCGCAGCAGAACGAAGGTAACCGACATTGCCCGAAGAATTGCAAACCTCAAGTGGCGATGGGCTGGCCATATCGCCCGCAGAACAGATGGCCGATGGGGCCGCAAACTCCTGGAATGGCGGCCACGGACAGGACGACGCAGCGTGGGTAGGCCTCCCGCAAGATGGACCGATGATCTGGTCAAGGTTGCGGGAGTATCCTGGATGCGGGAGGCACAGGACCGATCATCGTGGCGATATTTGGGGGAGGCCTATGCCCAGCAGTGGGCGTCATATGTCTGAATAGTAGTAGTAGTAAACTCAGTTTATGGTTTGTTATTTTAAAAATCGTAGTGAAAACAGACTTTAATAACATTTATAAAGATTCAAGATCCCATTTGCCAAAGAACGTCCAAATTAATAAGAAATGCTTAAATACTTCTCGTTACTCTGACGGCAAAGTCTCCAAGTTTTCCTTTTTTTTTAATCTTTTTTCAGTCTCCAACTTTCAAAATCTGTATTTTGTATAAACAATGATTCAGCGATATTAAAATAGAGCGGAATCTTCTAAAATTTGGTATCCGCTTTTACATCGACTTTAGTGAGGTCGGTTATTAAATCTGAACAAAAGATTTCCTTATTTTACAAAACAAAAGAGAAGCGTAACCTAATAAAAGTTAGATATAGCTAGTCTAAAATATGCAAAACATAATTCGGATTGGTTCCAATTGGGAATTACTCCAGATTGCAATATTAAGTTATATAAAATTCACCTCTGTTTTCTCCATTCTATATTGTCCCCTCAAATCATCAAAATATGTGATTTTTTTATCATTTAAGACATTTTAAAAATAAACACACATTTAGACTATTTTTAAAATAAATTACAATTCATTGCTTAGTTAACTTTTTTCAAGATTTAAGCTCCTTCACGACGCCTGAGTGTATTTGTTACTATTGTCGAAATAATTTCTCTTTTTATCTTTGTTTTTTTTTTGTTTTAGACACTTACGTATTGCTTTTCACAAATGGGGAATGGGATTGGCTCCTGCAGCACAGAGGAACCTAGTTCAGGAGCCAAGGCTCTCATGAAATGTGTATTCTTAAGAGTGAAATAATAAAGCAATTATTTATTTATTGTCGTCTTTGAATTTGCAACCTGTATGCTTTATTTAATGGATCAAACGACAATTAATCATTAGGATTAACTAATATTGTATCGGATGGTCGCAATACATCATGTGGTAACTTGCGGCTAATGGGGTTCGAGCTAAGCGTAGATTTACGTTGGACGTTGATTTATATTGTACACCGTATTTGACCGAATTAATCGGTTAACAAGCGATTAACGTTAAGGTGAGTGTTCACCAACGTTATGGTGGAATGTAACATGTACATTTTCTATCCACGCTTTTTGTGTAACACGTTACATTACACCCTGTGACGCTGGTGAGTACACACTTTAACCTTTGAACTACACACATATTTTCACAGTTTTTTAGAAAATAGTAATTGGGAAACATCATATACAAGTGCCTCGCCATTTAAAGCAAAAAGTCACATTTAATAGATTATTAAGCACGTTTTTTTCTCCATACTACATTGTATTTTCTCAGTATATAATTTGATAACTTTAGACTAGACGGGACCCCGTCTATGGAAGCATTAAATGCATGAACTTATACGACAATATAAAACTCTGCATAGAGCATCACGTATGCAATATTTTACACTGGCTTTAAGATGGAAGAGGATTTTATGAAAGTGCCAGTGAGAATTGCATTTCACGCGAGAAATTTTAATAAAACGTTAATGATAAAAGAATTGAAATATTCCCGTTTTATAAATGTAAAAACAAACCGTTACTAATTGGGAATGCAATATTTTATCCATTTATTTAATAGGAAGAAAACTTAGATTATTGTATTCCTTTTTTTCACAAGCAATATTGTTGTAAATTTCCTTAATTAAGGTGTTAAAATTTGCGTTTATTTAACTTTTGGAAACAGTTTGGTAATCTTATGTCTAATATAATGCTATTAAATCTTGTTATTTAATAAACAGGTTGGAGAATAACTTTATTATCGTGTCTGCTGCAGGATAGCTGTTTAATTAAACCACCAATAGGCGCCCCGTCTCAATGTTTACGTAATTAGAAACGGATAATGGCTTCGCTTATCCCCACTGTCAACATCACTCGCTATCCTCTCCAAATTTCATGTTATTTTGTTTTCTTTGTTAGATTATTGTTATGTAGGAAAACCTACTACTACCGTGCTCTTATAATAAAAATTTTAGTCCCTTTCCCTTTCCACCCTTTTCTTAAGAGGAAAGGATGGGAAGGAAAAGTGGATTTGACGGTGGAGGAGACGCATTGGAAGGGGAAATATCCTCTTTATGTGCGTCCCCTCCGTCGATTAAGGGTAGGCAACGCATCTGCAATTGCGGATGTCTATGGGCAGCGGTCGCTCCGCTATTTTGGCGGATTCAGGTGGCCGCTTGCTCGTTTGCCAACTTATATAATAAAAAATAAAAAAAAAAAAAAATCATGGATAAATATCCAAATGGGTCAGTTACTTTGGTGTTACAATACAAAATTTTGATTCATAACCAAATAAATTGATAAAAAGTTTGAGAAAATCGTAAATTAAAAGTGAATAAAATTAAAGATCTTTTCCTATTATTATTTTAAGCAGATATTGTAGTTAATGTGTTTTCATTACAAAATTATTTTGAAATGAACTATAAATTATCTTATAGATCGAAGAAAGGTTTTATAAAATAAACTTTCGTCTTTTCTATAGAAAGCATCTCGGAATAAATCTGCGCTATGATAAAAATCTATTTTCGTTGTCCAAATACTTCAGTCTGATGTCTTTGGAATTCAATGAATTTTTAGTAGAGCATTTTCCTTCGAAGAATTGTCTAGAAATATCATTTCATGGAAAATTTGAATTGATAAAAGATCTCTTAAGTTATTTTCTCTTCCATTAAAGATTCTTTAGAAGGGTGCAACCGAGGAAAGAATCCTTATTTTCTTAGTCTTTTTGTCTTATTCTTTGCACTCTTAGACCGAGATGATCGTAAAGAATTTGGAATTTGGTTAACATCATTCTAGACACAACCTTCACTGTTTTCATTTTAACAAACAACTGCCGCACAGCATAGCAACTGCCATTCACTAAATAGTTTAAATATTCAAACTTAACAAGTAAATAAATGTACATACTAAAGCAAAATAACAGTCAAAAGTCGGTAAAACAAGACTGTAATATAATGTTTTAGTTATTTTCAGCAAAGGAACATTATGCAGGCAGATCAGATTGCACAATCTGTCGCGTCTCGTCGCTTCGCGTAGCGTATTCCTTACTGACAAACACGAGAGTAGCACAATCACATAGAGCAGTCGGATAGAACAGTACTACAATTATAACAGTAAATGTCAATTCAAACAACAGCAGTACTGCAATCTTACTGTTCTGACTCACTATGTTGTCCTCGTGTGAAAGTGGCACATTAAATCCTCTTTGAGAGCTCCGACTCCGGCTAATGTATGCGGCACAGGCAGTCGCTAATTAACAATGTCATGCGCCGCCTTTGTTTTCATTTATATTGCGCTTAACTGAGAAAGCACAGCCATAATGCTATTAACCTTATCATAATAGCGTTATAATGCTTTTAATATTGTTTTTTTTTTCTTTTTACTACGTGATTATAAGGTTACATTATTCGTATCTTCATATTAAAACGCGATAAATTCGTACCCCTTTTTAAGCTAATTACTCTAACGGATGAACGTGTAAACTCAAGTTCAAGTAAATGTGGAGAAGAATGCACAGATCTATTATACGAATAGTCAAAAAGAAAAAAATCTTTAGTAATTTCAACCAATCTTTCTACCAACGAGCAACCATTAGTTAGTATTTTTATTTGAACACGTAGAACGAATTGTTTTTTGTACCAAGGCAGTATAGGATAACCAATTATACAGTATACGAATGTAAATTTCCAAACGATAAAATACATACAAGCTTTTGTTACCAACTATACGCAATGTTTCACAGTCGTTCCCGTATCCCGTTAAATTAATCTCAATAGCGCAAAAAATTCAAACGAATTGAGATCGTTTTCCAATAAATGGCTTTGTGTTAACATACGGCATGATTGCAAATCTCCTACTCCTGCTGTAAATGTACGAAGTTCTATACGAAATTATACAACCCAACAATTAGGCCAAGATCCAAAGCGTTTTTCCTTCCCTTATCAGATTTCCTGATAAAATCTACATTATATGAAAGAGCGCATCTTTTTAAACATGTTATAACCGGGTTGCCTAATCCTAACCTGGCAAGGCTATGTTTAATTGATCTCTGAAGTGGTCAATTTTTGGAGGAAAAACCCCTCATCGATTTTCCTGAAAATTTAATGCTCACTCTTAAAATCGAAATCAGATTCGTTAATGTGTCGTGAGAAAACCTTAGTATCTCTTACTAAATAATTAACTCGCTTTAAGAACTCCTTCCTTAATTCAAGAAATAATTGTGATGATTAAAATAATAGACAAATCACTTATAAAAGCTTTTGTTGTTTGTTGAATTTAATTCTAATTGTAAATCTCGTACTCTGTCCTCATTAAAAAAAAACATACTCAATAGATTGCCACAATTTACTTTCTGTAGCTCTTTTCAGCTATTTACTTACTTTATGAAATGACTTTGATTCGCAATTTTGTCACAGCAATCATAATATTAAACTGTATTCAGTTCATGCAAACTGGTCCGTTTTATCGCAAACAATCTCTTCATAGTATCCCGAGGGACGAGGAATGTAATGTAGTTTTACACTCGATTACAAAATTCTGTTTATTTTGACTATACGCTGAGTTAATTAAGTTCAGAATGTAAAACGAACGTTGTAATGAACGAGGACAGCGATTTCTGTTTCGGGTTACATTGCTATACAATTATTTTGTACTGTAAAAAGTAAGGGGTGTCGAGTTTTGCGCTAGTTTTTTGCAACTTGAATACATTTTTTGTTAAATTTGTTTGCACAGTTCCTTCATTTTTTTTAACAATGCTTAGTTATACATTCTGTGTCAATTACCAGTATAACTGTGAAATGCCATAAATTAAATCAATTAATTAGATTTTAAGCCACAATTATGGTCACATAATTTATTAACAATATTATCATGAAATTTCAATAATTTTCGCCGACATTTTAATAAGTCAATTACTGTCGATTTTAATTAATGAAGCAAGTAAATTGGTGAGAGACCGCAATTATAATTGCGTTGTTAACTTCTATTCTAACAATCTAAAAATCTATTTTCGATCAAAAAATAATGGGAGGGTACGAAACGATGAATACCGTGTTAGTTAGAAGGAAAATGTCTTCTGTTAATGACAGAGTTAATAAGGTCTCTCTACACCAAGTCTTTACTTATTTATTTCTATTTTATGTATATTCTCCAGGCATAGGATATGGGAAGTTATTTATTTATTACTGGCTGTCGCCAGCGACTCGTTCCGAGTAGGATTTATAAGCAAAACAAAAGCAAAAAGCAATCTTTGTGTTCTTTCAGACTATGTTCTATATCTATGCCGAATATCCGTTTAGCAGTTTAGGCTGCAAACTCTAATAAACATCCATCCATCTACGAGTATACTTTCGCATTTTTATAATGTCCTGAATTTATATTTTTTTTATGGTATAAGTTAAACATGGTGTGTAATAATGTTAAATATTTCGATGACAGTGTATTTATTTCAAATAACCTTGTGTAAGTAATTTGTCCATGACAACCTTCGAAGACTGTTTAATAATTGATAGCTGTAGTTACCAGACAGAGGACTGATTAATGCATGCCTTACTAATGGCGCTAATGGCTTTGACTGCTACGAACTTGTGACAACAAACTACACTAAAACAGAAACGTATTTAGTTATTTTTACGAAGAAATATTACTAAAAGGTATCATCATCTTCCTCCTTATCCTACTCCCGTAGCGGCGCAACAAGTTTTTGTCCTCCACATAACTCTATCATACGTCATCTCGTCATCACTCCCTTTTTGATCATGTCACCTTTCACACAATCCATCCATCTCTTTCTAGATCTACCTCTACCGGTGCTAAAAGGTATATGCTTGAGTTTTCAGATAAGATTTGCATAAATATTAGCATCATCAACTTGCCCTTGAACCTACGGAGGGTCGGCACAGTATATGTTGCTCTTCCGTAAATTTCTATCAGCCGTCATATCTGAAATAATTCCCTTCTTAAGTACATCATATTGACCTTTCTTTGAAATTCCAACTTTATATATCCATACAATATATGGCACCTTTATTCATAAAAATGATTAACACAAAATTTATGTTTTTTTATCATAAACGAAATTCTGTTCGCGAAAAGAATACGACTAATTCAACTCGCGTTAGAATAGAATGAAAATAAAAGAGATAGGACAACGTCTTTCATACGCAATATCCCAAAAAACATACATTTCGAAAGAATTTATAACTGATATTAAAACTGAAACAAAGACAAAAAAAACGTTCTCTTTAACGTGTTTCAGCAGAGTAAAGCCTCGGTTGTAATAAAGTTAATAAATGACGCAAGAAGAATTTATAACTATTGTTTAACGAAGCAGGCTTTCATTGTGTTCACTTAAAGAATCGGATCTCATTAAAGGAAGATTCAAGAGGCGACAGACGTAACTAGTACTGAAGCACTTGGCACCAACTCGGCTGCGGCTCGTTAGTTGATTGAATCACACGCCTTTTGTTACAGTATTCACGACTTTGGATTCTGTTTATTGCTTTTTTATTAGTGGACCTTATTAAAAGGAATTACTTGAAAAAAATTATAATTAGTTAAAAGTTCTTATTTACTAAAAATCCTTGAATATTTGTATAACTGTTTTTTTACGGATTTCATAGAGTAATTAAGTTCTAAAGCTAACTATAATCTAATGAGAATATCTTTGACCTAGAACTATTAAGTTAAAAATAGTCCCTATTAAGTTATAAGAATAAGTTTTAAAGCTCCTTGAGGCTGAAAGTTAAGTCCTAAGTAGGATAAAGTTTAGTTTTCTCAGTAGTTCTAAAGTATGAAATATTAAGCCCATTTTGTCGATAGCATAGAAGTAAAGTACATACAAACTTTGGAGCGGGAGTTTCTTTCAAATATTTTTTTACGTATTATGTGTGATACTTACCTGGATTATTGATATAAAGTAGGTTATTTAATATTAGGATGTTATCAAAGGAAATATTTGATAAAGTGTTGTTAAAAGAATGCAATTTTTAATTAATTAAGAAAACTTTCATGTTTACATATCCTATTTTTATTCTCGATTGTATATTGATGTCTACAAGCATTGATTGTGAAGATTTAAAATCTAGAATAAATAAGAATTAAATATAGATTAATTATAAATAATTTGCGTAGTGTAAAGAAGATTGTAGAAAATATACATTTTCACTATTTTACTACTTTTATCTACAATAATAATTACAAATCCCTTTTACCGATAGGCTTTTATAATAAAATGCTTAAAACTAGCGAAATATAAATATTTTTCAAAGCTATACATAAAGGAATAAAAGATCTTACACTTTTTTAGATTTTTAATCGTAAATCGACTGTTTGCAGTATATGAATTCGAGTTTCAAGTTAGAAATATACATAATATATAATATCTAAATATATTTTATGTACAGATAAATAGAAAAGTAGTCGAATATAATAATCGGCTATCGATAGAGTCGAGCGGCGAGAGTGCGGGCGTCTGCCGGCAGGGAGCGCCGGCGGGCGGCGACAAGCGTGCAGGCGAGGCGCGGCTCGCCGTAAAACTTTTAGAAAAATAGATAAATCGCTCAAAAACGTCAGAGTCAGTCGAGAAGATAGAAGAGTGGAGAACACATGAGAAGACAGCCGGCGCGGCGAGGGGAGGAGCGCGCGGCGCGGCCGCGAGGGGGCGCGTCTCACGCGTACTCCGTGTCGGTAGAAAGAGAACGCTCGGCGGGCGAGCGCCGCCCCGTGGCCTCCGCGCCCGCCGGCTCCCCCGCCTGCGCCTGCGCATACGCCAGGCTCTTCTGGTAGCTGAACAGCTGCCGCTCCAGCGAATAGTTCTCCGCTTGCAACGCTGTTATTTCACGCCTGCAAAAAAACTAAATTCAAACACTGACTTGACTTGACTTGACTTTTAAAATCAGAGAGATAATTAAATTGACATAATATAGTATTTGCAATAATATAAGCAAGGATATCGTTACCGACCTCATTTGATGAGCGTGCAGACGACAAAGGTCATCGTAGACGTGGTATGTAGCCTGGAAGAGAAGGTAGGTGTCGCCCCACTCGAGACGAACGCGGAGCTCGCCGCCCGCGTGCAGAAAGGCACACCCGGCTCGCGAAATGTCCTCCACTCGAAGTGCGGTCTCCATCATGAGACCCTCGTCCGCACTCTCCTGCGCATAGTAATGTTCGAAGGGTGCGCCTGGCAGCTCGTCGGCATCAGCTTCGCCCGGCGCCGGTGAAGCGCGCACTAGCCATGCGGACCAGCTCACGTAGCGAAGGTGGTTCCTGGGCACGTGGTGCACGTCGCGGTATAGCATGTGAAGGCGCACGGTCTCAGAGTGAGTGTCGCAGCGCAGCGCCCAAGCCTGCTTGTCGCGATCGTAGCACGTGGCCGCGCGACCGGCCGCCGACACCGCCAGCTCAGCTAACGCGCGCGCCCACACCAGCTCCACCGTAAGTCTCACACCCTTATGTAGAATACGAGAAGGAGGGCGGGGATTCCAAGGAGGCGTTCGTCCCTCGGGGTCGCACACGCACTCAAGTGGACCGGAATGCAGGCGCCGTTCGCCCTCTCCCAGAGCGAGGGCATACCGAACCCGGCAACGCTGCCCCTCCCCGGACAGACGTACCAGACGCAGCGTAAGGGGTTCCTTGTTCCCCCCGCTTGCCGACACCGACCAGTCAAAACCGGCGAAAGCTATGGGCGGAGTGTCGAGCCGCGGGGCGCGTAGCTCGCAGGAGTACAAAGTCCGGACCTTCGACATGGTGAGCTCGAGCTGGAACTCGCCGCGCGCATCCGCAAACTTCGCGGTGAGCTCGGCGAGCGTGATACACCGGCCGCGACCCTGCGCCGCACATCCCGAGCTGAACCGCACCTGCTTGCCGGAGAAACCCTCGTTGGCGGTGAAGTGGTCGCGGCTCAGCAGAGTGAATGTGAAGTCCACATAGACGCGCATGCCCTCGCACGCGCCGCGCCATACCAAATACACACCTGGTAAAGTAATGTGTACACTTTAATCATGTTTTTCTTATCCGAGTTGATCCTATCAAAACAGTTGAATTTCGTGTGTTTGATAATTCTCAAAGTGTGCGTAACAAAAATGTTGATTTTACATGTCTTTGATGCTTATGTAAATGTGTTTCAATTAAAACATTTGTAAAAGGTTTTCTTTATGTTAAGCCTACCATGAAATGTATGTGACATATGATATATGTGCATTTCGGTAGTTAGTGGCATTATTTTCTATGAATATAGTACCTAATGAGGCATCTGTGCGACTGAAGGCGACTGCCCAGCGTTGGTGCGAGCAGCAGAAGTCCTTAGAGGTGACGTCACGGTCGGGCTCTCGCGTGGCCGAGCGCGTCACCACGAATGTGAACACGTGCGTGTCGGCGCGGTCCTTGAGCCGCGTCGCGCGGTACAGCAGCGCCATGCGCCCGCCGTCCGCCGCGCCACGCCGCGCCACGCGCCCCCACTACAAACTCTGCACAAAACACATACATACATGCGAATTACAAATAAAATAAGCATAACATTTTATCTCAAAAAGTTCTACGATTTCTTTACACATCTTTTTTAATTATGTTTATGGCACTTCTGTCATAACAATCTAAAAATTTACAGTGAAAATCTTTTTCATATGCTAGATATAAAACAAATAAAAGCTAACTAAATAAAATATATTTTCATTTCTGTTAGTATATAAAAACATTAAAATCAGAAACATCAATAAAATAACACATGCAGCTATTAATGCTGTAGATTTTCGCCTGAAACTATTTGCCGCACGATCAAAGCTCTGAAGAGCAATTAACTCACATCATTAACTCCCAATGGAGTAATTAAAATTGGTAATATTTACATTACCACATACGTTGAGCTTATTATTAATGTTAGCTAATATTTATCTTCAATGAATTATCAAATGTTTCACTTAAATTTTAAATTAACTAAAAAAGACAAAGATCATCGAAATAGTTCGTTTGTAGTGTATTTCAACAAATCACATTGGCAATGATAGATGAGGCACATTGTTTAATTAAAACAACATAAACTCAAACGTAAACTTATTTAGATACGGCTCATATTCTCAGCAAATACTGAAATTCATAAGTTTCGCTTGAGGTCTGGAAAGTTCCAGATTGCCCGATGTCGTGAATAAACAGAAACTTACACAAGTTTGAAAGTCATCTTGATCAATTTTCACCCTGTTTTCATTTACATTTAGTTAATCCAGTTTTTTTTTCTTTACTCTGAAAATGGAATCTAACGATTTAATGAAAATCAAATAGATTTATGGTCGGTTTCCCAGCAACATTCAACCGTTCGTTAGTATTTTATTTTTTTCGATAAATTCATGAACGGCGTCGAGCTACGTAACTTGTGTTTTGCTCCGTTGAAATTTGGGTCAACCTAACACAAATGAATTGGTAGGTAATACAAACAAAATAAGTGGAAACTTTAGAAACCCACATTAGTAGTCCAGATTTTGTTGTTTAAGTTGGAAATAGTTTTATCTTTGTACGCGTCATCAAACTCTCTGTAGTTCGGGTTAACCTCACATGCCTTGCGGTTATTACTCCGACTATACAGTTTTGATTCGTATCCATTTTAAACTTTATCTAAATAACCCAGAATATTGTTCAGGGTGTTATCAAATAATACCAAAAATATTCTATTTTATATTATAAACTATGCTTGTATGATTTTAATGCAAATAAGCGAGTGGCCACCTTAACCGAAAAGGCGAAGCGACCGCTGCCTATAGACATCCGCAATTCCAGATGCGTTGTATATCGACGGAGGAGGATACGCTCAAAAAGAGAATATTTCACATTTCTATGCGTCTCCTCTACCGTCAAATCCACTTTCCCTTCCCAACCTTCTCTTATAAGAAACGGGTGGAAATGGAAAGAGACTAAAATTAGGCCTAAGGCACACAAAAAAACATGTAATGTGTATATTTAAACAGACTAAATTATATTCATACAAAACATATTTAAAGAAATACACAGTTTACTCGTGTAGGTGTAGTATGTAAAAAAAGGTAGTACTCTTGCCTTTGAAAGCTACAATCACGTTTATAAACTCGAGACTAGCAACCGCGCCGTAAATATTCGAGGTTAGGAGAAAGCGGGAGGGGGTCGAGGCAATCTTCACTCGTAAATCAACTTACTCAATTTTCTCAATTCCAAGTTATGTGATTAAAACGTAAGACCTCTCTGAAGTAAGGTTATAATAAATTTATCGTAACATTCAGTACACGTATGTTTAATGTGTTGATGAAAGAATAATTTAAACTTAAGATTTTCATTAGAAATGTAAAGTATTACGAACTAGCTTTCGCACGCGACTCCGTCCGCGTGGAATTGAAAAAAAAAAACAAAAGTGAATAGCCCATGTGTTCTTCCAGACTATCCACTACATTAATGCCAAATTTCATCGAGATCCGTTCGGCCGTTTAGGCTACAAACTCTAACAAACATCCATCCATCTAAACTTTCGCATTTATTTTAATAGTAAGATTACTCATATGTATCAAAGATATTAGTAATGGTCCCGGTACTTTTTTCACACGAAGGTATGCCCTCGTTCATAATCGATTTTAACTCTACATTTGGTGCTCACCTCCACCGCAGCGAACACGATAAAAATATGTTTATACCTTTTAAACCTTTTTACATTTTGTCGCGTGTTGTTCGGTTGATTTTATCGTAAAATTTTGATTGAATGCTTTTAATGGTTCGAGAAACATGCACACTACAATGAAGTATAACTTTACGCTTACTTGGAAATACAGTAACTGTTCTTGTAACGATTTTCTATTGTTTCTTTAGGTTTTAATTGGAAGTAAAAATAAAACGGGAAACTAATTATAGCCATTTTAATGGATAGTAAAAAACAAGACAAGATACATTAGAAAACATAGGAATCACGGTTGAATTGTTAAAGAGGCTGCACTCTCATGAATAATAAAGTCTGTCCGGTGGGGAGGGCGTCGAGAGGCTGCGGGTGGAGGCTTGTACAAAATTAATCTCGACAACAGTCACACTTAATAACATCAATGTCTTTCCGCTAGCCATTTGGGAATATGTTTTACTTTCCCTAACATGGTATTTTAAAATTTTCACATTAAAATACTGCAACTGTTACTTCTATGAATTCTTATGTCTGATTATTATCTTATTCATATATCATTAGTTTGAAAACATAATAAAAATAGACAGAGCTTTCCAGTTTCGTAATAACTCGTTATCGTAGCAATTTCGTAGAGCTCATTCTCGTAGATGGATCGTAGACGATTCAACTTTCACCTTTTGATAGAAAAATTTATCAAACCAAATAGTGGTCGCTTTAATTTTGATGTCTCATGAATAAAAAGTACGGTATGTATAGTAGGAAAATTCCTATTTGACCCTTTTTCATTGAGTTCGACAATAGAAAGATGGCATAAAGGGCTTTATTGATCTCCGAATGTTTGTTCGCAATATTGTACCTTTTCCCGATCTTTTGCATTACAAATATTGTACTATGTTACTTCCGCATAGATACATCATCCATATTTCATGTCTACGAAATGCCACGCTACTATCCTTATTCGGAAATGTGCTTTTCCTTCCGCAATTTTCTTTCACTATCACGTCGCGTAACATCAGCACTTTGTTGTATGTATTTTGAACAGTTTACACTATACACCCATACAAAAATAAATGATAGCGCGATTGAGAAGGATGATAATATGCTTTTGTACTCGACAGTAAACACTTAAAGTAAGCAAGTTTTAAATATTGCTCAATAATAGCTTTTGCCCGAGACACTGTCTGCGTGGATTTAAAAAATAAAAGTAAATAGCCTACGAGTAAGTGTTCTTACAGACTACGCTCTACACTGCACCTCTCTATACCTACGTTAAATTTCATTGTGATTCGTTGAGCAGTTTAGGCTACAAACTCTAACAAGCATCCATTCACACATCTAAACTTTCTCTTTTATAATATTAGTTAGACTAGCTATTGTTCCCGAATTCGTCGACATGGAATTTAAGAAAACTTTGTAAGTCAGATTGAGTGTTTTTACGAATTTGTATTGTAAGCAAGTTTAGATATAAAATATTATACCAAACTATTGTCTTACACAAATATCTTTTGAGGTGTCTCATAAATTCTTAATCATGGTGAAGAGCAGAGCTTACGACATTTACGAGAATTCAACGCCCCCGCCGTTAGGGGGCGCGCTGGCGCCGGGGACTGCGCGGAAGGCCACCGTAAAATATTTCATCGGACTATCCCCTACTAAAATACACGGTCGTAAAGGTGGTTATTATGTCATTCCCAGTTTATCCGCCTATAGGTAATTCCTTTTTACAATTTAATGACCTATTCCAGATCAAAATCTATACCATAATACTGTCACCTGGCAAGATTATGTTTTGTTTGTTTGTCTACCAGATGCAAAAGTATTCGTTGTTTATTGTTGGTCTCGTACAATTTAATCAATTGGTCAAACGCTGACAGCCTTAAAATATTTACATTGCTTGAAAAATCACTGTAATAGCAAATGAAAAATCAATTTTGTATACGAAAACTTTATATACTGACCCTAATAAAACTCTTTACGTGTTTACAATTATTGTTTATATTAATACAAAATTATACAACTACAGCGCTAGGTATGCTTCGTGCGATGAATATTTTATCAGCTGCCTAGACAGCTGGCGAGGTTCAAACCTAGTCTGACCGACACGTCAACGTTGGTAAGGATAACATTCATTTATTTATTAGTTTGGTTGTACTAAAACATTAATACTTCAAATCCTAAAAGGTTAATTATTAGAAATTATCATTTTACGTATATTCCTAAAGCTTTAAAACAATATCACAACTTTTTGTATTAAACGAATTAAATACGCTTTAAAATCAACGACTTGTTAAGTTAAAATCGGTTAAACGGATTGTTCGCTAAATAAAAATAGACTTAGTCAATCAGCACCGGTTTTAACATTACTCAAGCCCTGGGCGAGATCTATGGGTGAATTAACATGGTTACATGAGACTAATTCACAGATTCATTTCTGTCCAGCGCCCTGGGCTGTCGCCCAACCGCGCCCTACCCTGACGATACCAAAATACTGAATAATGATTAAAAAAATCTACAACTTCTTTACTTAAATTAAATTAATACATCTAACCTTAATTCAGAAAACTTTCTTCAAATCAATTAATACGGAATTCTAATTGAAGCAGAGAATTAATCAAATTAAATCCATCTCAACTTCCAAAAACTTAGAAAGCTGTCTAAAAGTGTATCAAGGTTATTTGAAAATATTCTCTGATTGGATGGAGGTATTTATCATGAATGGGGTCAAAAAGGCTTCGCTCTAAGTATTAATTAAAAGCCTGTAATGAAATATATATTCAATACGTGCCTGAGTAAGCTCGGGCTTAGTCTGTAATTAAAGATAATAAAAAGACAGAGAAAATGGACAGTAATTACGAAGTGTGTATTGCTTTTTCATCTTTTAACGTTAATTAAAGTAAGATAACGCACCTGTAAATGCGTATGAGTTGCTATCTCTTATCTCTTCTTCTTAAAGTGCCATCTTTTTTGGAAGTTTGTAATTGTTAGGGCAACTTGGACTCTTTACACCGTAGCTTTAAAAATCGGACAGGTGCTCTTTCAACTTGGACTCTTTCTTTCAAATGAAAATATTGACTGGAATATAAGACATGACTAACTTAACATTCTCGCGTCGAATTAGTATTTATGTAGATACAGTCCGTCCTAATCCATCCTACGTTTGTGTAACGCTTTGTTAGTATTATTCCTTTCAAAATGTTTTAAGCTTAAGTTTTCGAATACTTAAGTTCAGAATTAGACAAGTATTGGCTAAGTTGTAAACCGCTTAAAGCGCTAAGCTCTTGCGATTATTATTGGAATGCCGCAAGCGTTTCTCAACAAATGTACATTAATGACTTCCAAGAAGTTTGTACTACCGACTGCCGGCTGCCGGTGTGAGTATACATTTTAGTGACTATTTTAGGAATTTCTTACAACTTCTGTTAAGATTGACGATGTCTATTAGTTTATTAGCAACTATTTTAAGTTAAACAATATTAAATCCAAACACTTAATGTAATTACTGAAAAATAATAAAAATTTCAGAACCACACACAGAAAGAAAGCATATTGTGTCAAAAGAACGCAAGGTTTTTTTTAAACTAAAGCAGTAAAAGAAGTATGAACCTATTATCTATATCTATACCAACGTTATTAAGAAGGAAAAACTTATTGTTTGTTTCTTGCTTTGTTCTTAAACTACTGAACTGATATCGAAAATACTTTCGAATGGTATGAATATTATCAAAATATATGAGACTTATATTATTTGTCACCCAGAAGAAGCTGGGGTGGATTACTAGAAGTAATTAAATCGGTTTATGGAAAAGTATAAACACTGTTAGTACTTATTACTGTAAAAGAAGTATATCTAGAAAAAACTGGCCTTTTGTGCGCACATAAACAAATTGTAATCGGCCAATAGTGTTCGATATTCCTATATTTTACACTTCAAGTAGCGTAGTAACATAAAAAAGGATGGGCCGTTCTACACAAACGTAACATTACGGTGTCCATTTCATTAGGCTGAATGGTACAACAAATACAAGAATGCGAGGCCGAGCGTTTTCCAATAAACGTGGTTAGAATGTGGAACCCCTAATCATTATAGACACCCATACAAAATTTTACATTTCTACAAAACAAGAGAAAACTACACATATTACTATAAGGGCCTGTTCCACCAAATGGTAAATCGTCTGATAACAATCAACGTGTAATATGTGATGGAAATATCGGATTTTCTTACCTTATCTGACAGTGACGTCATTTTTAAGCTATCTAAGCCTCTATCGGCCAGTGGTGGGACAGGCCCTATAAACTCGTAAATTTAAAAAAAACGGTAAATCACCTTTTCCCACAATTTAACTTTTAACCATCATTTAGTGTTATTTTAAACTTCGTGAAATGCGTTTCTAATTTACATAACCTGAATTTTCAGTAGGTAATCTATACTCATATTATAAAGAGGAAAGATTTGTATTTTTGTATTAAGTTAACTCAAAAACTATTGGGCCGATTTTAAAAATTCTTTTACCATTAGAAAGGTAATTTATCTGTTAGTAATATAGGCTATATTATTTAATTTCACGCGGGCGAAGTTGCGAGCAACAGTTAGTGATAAAATAAATGGAAACTTCAACAACCCAGCAAAAATAAAATAACGTAATGGCCAATGCAGTTTGACGTTCATCAATAGTCAATATAATTTAGGAGCTCGACCATAGATTGATTCGACGTAATCAACATAATTTTGAGGTTATAGTACTACGTATTATTACCTCAAAGCGTATAATTGGAAAATGATATAGTTAATATTGAGAAAATCAATGTAACCACAAGCACACCACAACATGAAATTAATTACTAAAATGAGTTGTGAGATTGCGAGTACTGCTGGCAAATCTCAGATCGGTGTACTAAAGCTTCCCAGACCGCTCGCCTAATCCTTGAGATCGATTCCAGATTGCTTCTCCTAGTGTCTTATTTGATACACAGTTCATTTGTTATAACTTTATTCTTAGTTCTTACTATATTTTATACGTTCAATTCACTTTTTCATGTTGTACATTTAAAAAAAGTTTCTACAAAGCATAAACATTAATTGTAAAGTCTGTTTAATGAGTTTGTATAGTTTTTATAAAGAAAAAGAAGAAAAATGTCAAGTGTGACAAATAAAATAAGATAGTCATGGATAACTATTATTCTTTTACGAAAACCTATTTTGATCTTCTAAAAGTGCATAAGAGCGTGCTATCTGGAGACAGGAGCCCAAACATGGTCCAAACGAGCCGGATATTAAATCAGCTTTTGTGAGTGAGTCAATAAGGTCGTAGTCGCAGAAACACTGGAGTTGGAGGGGCACTATTGTGAACCATTCAAAGTGGAGACAGGAGCCCAAAGTCCATATTATCAAATAAGGTAGAGTATCTGTATTAAATTAAATGAAGATATTTCTAGGTACAATTTTAATACTAATTAAAATAAGAAAGAAGAAGAAGAAATTTCATATAAGAACTTACTTACCCTTTAAGACATTCGCAGAATATTTGTAGCAGTGAAATTATTTTAAACCTGAAACAAAAGAATTTAATTTCTAGGTAAGTTTGCCTTGATACGGTAATATTAACTTTTGTTAGGCAAATTTGATTACCCTGTTATGTCATCTTTCGGGTTTTCACATTAAAATGTGTCTTGGTATTTCAAAATCATTTTAAGAGAATATAAAACTATTTCTAATCATGAGCGAATTTGATTATGTTTGCTTGACTTTAAATAATAACTTCCCACTAACATAAAGTTTGGATGGATGAATCCCTTTTAAAACGGTTTAACAAATGTCGAACATTGTCTATTAAAGTACATTTTTTTTAATTGTCAGCGGATAAATCGCTGGCAAAATCCAGAATAGTTATATTTTTTTAATATAGGTTTTAGCTGTATTTCCAAAATAGTTCCGCAATGCTACATTTCTGCATACAAATTAATATCACACCGTAATTACAATAGTAACAACAGAATGCTTGAGTTCGCTTCACAGAGTTCCTAACATTAATTAGCTCGCTTTGTTCGTCATATCCACAATCATGAAACATTTTCCAAGCAAGAATAATTAAATGCACTAATTAGAACTAAATTAAACCTATACTATAACTATTTTATTCATAACCTATAAACATGGTTTTTCATCTCTACATAGTGTGATATATTTGCGTTGCTGATAACGAAAATAAGACGATGTATTTGCGTTGCTGATAACGAAAATAGCATTTAAAAAAATTGTCTCTCTGTCTGTCTGTCCGCAAGCTGCGTTTGTTCCGGGCAATCTCCCAAACGGCTGGACCGATTTCCACCGGGTTTTCACTGAGGAGTAGATGACATACACGGGCATGTTATAGGCTACTTTTTTATCTTAATATTGCGTGGACGAAGTCGCAAGCAACAGCTAGTGTATGATATAGTAGCGAAATACTGATTATTTTAGAGCTTTCTAATGTGATATAAATAAACGCATTAGACCCGTAAGAAGCCGGGACGAGACGCCTGTAGCCCATAAAAAGGACAATAGAAAGATTTCTCATGATATGTATTGGTCTAGTTGAAGACGTGAGAGTTAACCGAATAAGGATCTTTGGACGAACCTTAATCAATGTTAACAAAGGAAATTGTTGCGATTAAATTGTATTTTCGAAGCAAATGCCGATTGAGCACTTTAATTTAGAAGCTCTTGCGGAAGCCACGGATTAGCCGTTACTTTAATTAGTTTTTGCTTACAATTCAATGGGCTCGCTTTGTCCGGAAAAGTAGCAACAAACATTTGTTTGATTATTTTTATTTTATACTAGCTTTCGCCCGCGACTCCGTGTGAAATTAAAAAAATATTATAATACATAGCCTATGTTGCTCACTGACAACATTGACAAAGCTTTTTAATGGTGAAAGAATTTTTGAAATCGGCCTAGTATTGTTTGAGTTAATTCATTACAATCAAACAAACAAAGTTTTCCTCTTTATGATAGTTATTTTATAAAAGGTAAAGGGCTACATTTAGTAGACATAAATTACAGTTGGCCATCAGTTATTAACTGAAGGACTATGATTTTTTTTTAATACTTGATTTATTGCCATATGTGAAATATCTTTCGTTTGAGTGTTTAAAATAGAAAACATCGCTTTCTGTAGTAAAATGTCAACGAATCAACTGTCGAACAAAATAAGCTCTAGTGAAACATAAACCAACATAAGTCTCTAGAGTGATACGTTCATGAAAGCTTTAAAATTTAAAAACCTTTTTGTTTATTATGAAAATTAGGGGCAAAATTACCTTCGTATATCTCAAGGGCTGTAGCGTCCGTTGAAATTCTGTAACAAGAAAAAAAAATTACCAACAAGGCTTGTCAATAAAAAAAACCAAAGCTTTAGTGACTACGTTTGCAACAATTGATACATATAAATTAAATTATTTTATTAAACTATATATGTTTTGACAGTGGTAGAGCCCGCTTTAACATCTTCGCACGAATGGGTCGGCTCGCCCGGTGTAATACCACGACCACACAGAAGACAGGCGTGAAGTGGGAGCAATTCCGCATTTCGTCTGATGAGTGTGGTGCCGGAGGCCCAATTTTAGTCCCTTTTTTTTCGTTCCATCCACCCTCTTCTTATAAGGAAGGGATTGGATGGGGAAGTGGATTTGACGGTGGAGGAGACGCATTGGAAGGGGAAATGTCCTCTTTATGTGCGTCTCCTCCTCCGTCGATTTAGGGTAGGCAACGCGTCTGCAATTGCGGATGTCTATGGGCAGCGGTCGCTTCGCTATATTGGCGGATTTAGGTGGCCGCTTGCTCGTTTGCCACTTTATGATATAAAAAAAAAATATATGTAAGGGAAATATATTTTATTTATAAATGTCAAAAATCTTTTACTCTACTAAATGAATTTAGATATTCCGAACACTCGTCACTGAGCCACAAAATCAGTCGCCCGGAAACAAAGTGCTCAAAGTACTTTAAAAATTGTAAACATAAAACGAAGACAACGAATCAAAGTTCTGTAACAGCTTTTTAAAAGTTTTACAGACTGTAAAACATTTGACCCATAAAACTCAAAGCTTGTTCTGTGTTAGAAATTTGAATTATTTGCATAAAATGTTACTGTCTTTTTACAAAGAGAGAAAGGCTTACCATCTCTAAATACAGAATATACAACTAAAATGACTTAACAAATCGTATTTGTAATTAAATTGACAATAGAATCGTTGAAAAAAAAATTATCTTAATTCGTGGTATTAATTACCATCATCAACTTGCCCTTATCCCTTACGGAGGGTAGGCACAGTATGTGCTGCTCTTCCATACATCTCTATCAGCCGTCATAACTGAATCCACTCCTTTCTTAAGCATATCCTCTTTTACGCAATCCATCCATACTTTCTTTCTTTACATATAAATTACCATTTGATTATATCGTCTTTGGGATACACCATTAATGGGCATGAACATATTTTCATTATAAATTAACTATTTTAAGCCATTTGACATTTAATTACACAATAATGTATATATTCAAGGGATTACAACTTAATAATATAGAATAACGTGTTTTAATACATTGTCACTTTGAATTTAATTCGCGGTAACTTAGTGAAAAAAAATAATAGAATATACAAAACATATTTTTGACAATATTGAATAATGATTTTAAAGTCACATAAATCACGTTTGTTAAACGTCTAATTAAATCACTTTAGTGAATTCGTACAACAATTCAAAAAGGTTCTTACGTTCCATGTTAATTAGATTACTGTAGCTAAGTCAATTACAGCACTGAAATCAACAATTAAAGTCTTCGGTGTTTTTTTAATGTATTGTTCATTTGTTTATCATATCACTATAGTCGAATGCTTCAGTTTAATCATACTTCATACTAATCATACTAATATTATAATTGCGAAAGTTTAGATGGATGGATGGATGTTTGTTAGAGTTTGTAGTGTAAACCGCTGAACGGATCTCTCTGAAATTTGGCATAGATGCAGAGGATAGTCTGGAAGAACACATAGGCTACTTGGTTTTGTTTTTTTAATACTACGCGGACGGAGTCGCGGGTGAAAACTAGTATATTATAAAATCACGGATCACGCTTAGCATTCTACGAAACACAAAGGGTTCTTTTATGATCGTTTTATTCTAATGGAGTAGAAAAGTATACCTAGATATTTCTTATCTGAACGATTTATTCTATTTGTAGAAAAAAATTGTTCGGGGCAATTATACTCAAGCTTTAGTAAGTTATTAGTTGAAAGACAATCGAAAACATGAAAAAACAATAACCATTGGAAGTAATGATTAAATTCCTGGACAAAAGTATCGTTATTTGTTTTTATATTAACAACAAATTGAAAAAGTATTATTCCAAGAAATAAATATTCCATTAAAGAGTAAATTGATATTTTGACCTGATATTACGCCTCGTCTAATTCGGTCTACATTTATGTTTAACATATTAATGGAAAATAAAATAAGTTTTCGTTTCGCGCGTTTAATTGACAGTTGTCAAACGACGCGACAGAGTAAATAGGAAATGTAGGCGGGTAACGAGGTGTCGGGGCCGCTCTCAATTTCCAAAGAGGCTTTATTCTCAAACATGCCACGTTATATTAAAAGCCTTTGAAATATTAAAGACAAAGTATTGCTTATTTTAATATCAACTTTTGATTTAAATAAATTTACTTACGCCAAAACAATTCATTAAATTAGAAAACGCTGTCATATTTTAACAATCTCTGTACTCGTAAAATATATGCAAGAAACATAATTAGACAATATTAGGCTATTTATTTCATAAATCTGAGCGTATTTAATATAATATTTAGACAGAGATCGGGTTAAATCTTTTCATTAGATGTTTTATGATCCAATATACTATTTAATGATGCAATTTTAACAGATTCAATTTACTCTGATATACAAAGGTTAGCGTGGTATGGACATGTTATGCGACGAAACGCTGGGGACATAAACCAGAAAGTGTTAAGAATGAATATGGATGGCTACAAAGGAAGAGGAAGACCGAAGAAAGTATGGATGGATTGTGTGAAAGTGGATATGCTTAAGAAAGGAGTGGATTCAGATATGACAGCTGATAGAGATGTATGGAAGAGCAGCACATACTGTGCCGACCCTTCATAAGAGATAAGGGCAAGTTGATGATACAAACACGGTTTCGCAATTATTTATAATAGAGTTTTTATATTTTTGTTGTCAGTAATGTGTAAATTTACTTTAACTAGAATACCGACGTTCATTTTAAAATGATAATACGAACATATTGACACAAGATTTTACAACATATATAAAACTATAGGATTTTTTAACTCCATTTTATGTTATGAAAAAAAAATTGTATAAAAATTAATCATGAAAGCGAATTCAAAAGTGCGTTTAAATTAAAATAAACAAATTTAATGTAGTAGAATTAAAAACATCCTAGTTATTTTAATCGTGATGGCCGTCGCTAGACAAAGACATTTAGAACGATCGCAAGACTAAGATGTTGTATATTGTTTTAGTGACCACAGTTGGCCCAACAAAAGGTTGCCCTCATCCCTTGCAGTATCATATTAATCCCCTTACGTCTTACCCCACGAGATAGCTTCACCATACAAATTGAACTGAAAATCCACTCGCGTTGAATAAATGTATATTTTCCCTTTGTTCCACGCTTTGTATATTTTTCTTAGAAAAGTAAATATTCATTATACGTGACCTCAAAGCATTTGTTTGACCTCAAAGATATTTTATCGATGTATATTCATTTTTAAAAAAAGGATCGTCAATTTTTTTTTAGTTTTTATCTAACCATCGAAATACATTTTTTATTTTTTAATGAATCTTTCCGTTTTAATATACCATTATAAAACTATATTTTGTCTTTAAGATTTTTAGATACCTAGTTTTAGCTGATATAAAAAGAGGGTATGATATTCCAGATTGACAGAGGTGAGATTATTTATAGGGATATTTTAAAACTTATGTACCATTCTCATGTCGAAGTAATCGAGAATTTCTTTAGGTAAATCTAGATTGATAGACTGAGAGCGATAAAGTTCTTTATTGCCACAAATAATGACGTGAACGTATAATAATGAATATAAATAACACCTTAATATCGTATAATGAGTTATTTACGGCAACATTAACTCAAAAAAGGTCTACAAATGCCCCAAATATTAGGTAGAACAATAATGTGCAAATATTATAATAAAAGTATGTATAATTTAAAAAATGCATGAAATTCCTTCGGTAAAAAAAAATAATTTGTGTTTTATTTTTTATCTACTTGCATATTTATAATCGCTAATCAATATTATTTTTAAATGTAAAAAGATTTCGAATGCGAGAAAAATACTAAAGATACAGGCCGAAAAATCTACAAAGAAAGACAGAAAGCCAGAAAAAAAAATCGTTTCTAATAGCGCGTCGTTAGGTCGCTTTAACACAAAGGCGTGAACGAAGCTGAAACGTGTCATAGACAAGTGAAGCATTTGAACATAAACATTGTTGTGCAGTGCGCAACAGGGTGGCGCGAGTTACGAGCGAGCGTACCTGAGGCCGACAGATGACACACAACGCGGTAACACACCGCGCCGCTCGACCGCTCAACGCGGACTGAGCAGGCCGCCCGGCGAGCCGCGCCCGCCCTACATCGGGTGTTGCCACCCTCGCACACGCAATACCCCGGCTTCGACTATAAATAAACCTACCTCCTGGATACACGTAGGTTTTGAATTGATTTCTATCTCACTACGTACGATACGTATCACTGAGATAGGTGACGACAAAACACAAATAGAACGCACATTCTATTGACACTTGTGCTTTTAGCTTTGGAGAAAATCTGTACAAGTTATATTGAAAGTGTTTTCGATATTGATAAACTTCGACGAATTGTTATACGAAAAGAAAATTAACCTAGACAGTATATTGAAAAATTTAGTCGAGGGAAAGTAACATAAAAAACAAAGATAACATTTCTCAATTAAACAAAATATTCTTTGTTATAATACAATACGTTTAAACGATGTAATTACGATATAAACCGATAAAATTTAAATCTGATTGCATTATAAACATTCATAAGCGGATGACGATTAAAACATAAATTTTCACGATCGCCTTGTGTGGTAAACCGTAATAAACAACAGTGTATGGACGTCGTTACGACCTTTGCCCAGCGCGTGACGCGTGGGATTGTAATTGGCAACACTGGTCGCCCGCCCCGCACCCCGTCGACCCGGGCGGCTATAGAGCGGAATGGGTACATGGGTAGGGTGGCAGGGAAATGCTACCCATGCCGGATGGATCGCACCGGTCCCGATGTGTCCTTTACCTGCATCTCTTTCACAAGTGAAAACAGCCGCACGGAAATACTCGTGCCAGTGGCAAAAGAACAATATGACTGCCAATGCAAGTGGGACACAACTACATACAACTTTTTTAGTCTTTTATTCTACAGTTAATTATGACATGCTTCTTTGTTACTGGAAAGTTATTCGATGAATACAAAAATATTTATTAAAAAGGCATTGAAACGTAAAACAAATTATTATTCATTGACTCTATACGAAAAAAATCGATGGTGGTAAAGGAAAATTGGCGAATCTTTTCATTCAATACAGCTATTTTGCTGAATTAAGTAACACGGTTTTATTTTATTTTTTAATGTAATCTTCGTTTGTTTTGTTCTTTGTTCCGTAATAAAATAAAACATTTCCCATGTTATGTGAACATCGCAACTTAGTTTGTTTCACTAAAATATAATTTCGCATGCATTAAATATGAAAGTTTATATATTTTTTACATAATGAACATAAAAACATTGTATCTTATTTAGGAAATTCCCTTATTAATATTTGTTAGATATTTATGGTATAGAAAACATAATAGAGACGGAATATTCGTATTCATATATTCGGCAACATTTATTACCGTCCACAACTCAAAGCTTTGAGGCAATGAATTTTAATCAAGTGCTCAGCGGACGTCGCATGAAGTGGGTCGATACGATATCAAATCATGCAATTAACAGTAACTGCCGTGAACGGAAATTAATGGATTTGCAATACACGTGTGTAATCCGCTTAATTTAGTGACATCAAAGTATTTGCAATTCCATCTCAACTGAACGCAAATAAACCTATACTAATATTATAAATGCGAAAGATTAGATGGATGGATGGTTGTTAGAGTTTGTAGCGTAAACTGCTTCACGTATCGCGATTAAATTTGGCATAGATGTAGAGCATAATCTGGAAGAACACATACGCTACTTTCTTTTGTCTTTTTTTAATTCCACGCGAACGGTGTCGCAGGCAAAAGCTAGATGTACTATAAAGTTTTTTATACATTTGTGGATAAAAATGAAGATTTCTTTTATAACTACAAGCGAAGAAACAAGACATTTATGATAAGATGCGGTAAGCTTCACAATACTGTGTTCTACAGTATTTTGTAATACATAATCCAGCTGCTTTGTTTATCCTTGTTTTGGAACATTTTTAGCACTAGCTATTTATGGTATGAATTTTTTTTATTTTAAAACGAAAGTGTTACAAAACTTGTATATAATTAAATCCTTTTTATAATTACTTATTTTTAATGACTTATGTTAGTTGCAAATAAATTAAATCTCAACGATTTAATTTCTCAATTAACAAACTGGTAACACACACGGTTACAATGGAAATAGGTCAACAGGATGTTTTATGATTCAATTAATAGTTAACTACCGGGATCATGTTTATTGTACACCCTGTATGTTGCCGAGATTGTATTCGAATCATTCATTTTGTCAAACCACTAATCGCATTGATTTTAATAATTTAAATTATCACTGCGGATTCAAAACCGTATATTAAACGTAACTGGCAACTTCGAAATAATATAAAATTATGTTCCACTAGCTGTTGCCCGCGACTTCGTCCACGCAATATTAAGATAAAAAAGTAGCCCTTCTATGTCAGGCTACCCTTCAGGAAAAGTCTGGTCGAAGCGATCCAGCCGTTTCAGAGATTACCCGAAACAAACGCGGCTTGCAGACACACAGACAGACAAAAATTTTAAATGCGATTTTCGTTATCAGCAACGCAAACATCACCTTCCCGAAATCTGGAATTTTTCTTTTGATATTACAAACAGACACTCAATTTTATTATGTTCCACTAGTAATAACGATATTAGGACATACTATATTTATGCTATTCTTTTGTTTTATTCCATCCGATGTTGTTTTGGCAATTTTCCAGGAAACTTTTCTCCCAACACCTGGAGTCTCGAGTATTTCTCAACAAAAAAAAATTTACGACTTAAAAACGGTTTCATTTAAATATTGAATTTATTTCAGAATAAATTAAAATTAAACTAATTCAGTATTAAATAAAACACATTAAAAGCAGAGTGTTTGTTAAATTAGGATATAACTTAGTTTAATAAAGCACATTAAATTAAATTAGAGTTTATATTCGGAACTAGAACATCGCCTTGGGTATATTGCTACGGTAAATGGAATGAAACAAGAATTGAAACACGTAGGAGGTGTAGATTTCAAATAGTATAATATAATATAGAATAATACATTAATTTACAACAAACAAAAAAATATATTTTTAAATCTTGGTGAGCGCAATATTATTTAGAACATAAAGGTTACTCGTTATATTTTTTTTTCATAGACAGCTTAGGAGTCTTTCGAGTAACGATACTTTCTAGATCTTTAGAAGCTATACGTACTAACTTAAGTGGGTTTCAACTCTTAACTTCAACTAATAGTTAGAAAGTAAAGATTGCAAGCGTAAAAGTAATATTAACAATAACAAAATATAAAATTATGGTTGTAGTATGGAGCACATTTTCCACGTAACTGTACGTAATGTATCACATACACAATGCACTAAATGAATCAATTAGTGCAAGACGTGCTTTATTATGCGCCCTAGTGCATACCTGATTGTAACGGTACATTTAAATTCATATTATATTGTAATCTGGGAAGGAAATGGCGCCAGGTGTTACAGCTACGTGTAATTGCAGGTCGTGAAGAGGGTAACGTTTGAAGAACAGATTTACACATAGATGAGAGAGGGGTTATACATTACACGGGACAAATACCACTTATTTTGTTCATTATTTTTATAGATTTTGCGCACTAAGAGCACGCACACCTGAAACTAAACTATCGCACTACTTTAATCTCGCTTTGATTCCTATGAGCTTATATGGAGGTGCGATTACTCGATTTTTGTTGTGCAACCAAACAGTTGAATTGGCTGCGAAACAATCGCACAACTCTGGTGCGATAGTTTAGTCAAAGGTGTGCGCCCGCTCTAAAATGACATTTTAATATTTAATTCCATTAAAGAAGTAATAGGCTTAGTACGCCGGGTTTATATTGCTGATGAATTGTAAATCTTCTCAGTTTGATCCGAAAGCTAAGCTAGCTTTACTTAAATGAAAACATCTATACTTTTATATATTTTTAAGACAAAGTTTGAAACTGTAAAACTTTTTAATCTTCAGTCCGCTAGCTTGCAACTCGCTTGCAAACTACTTTATACTACAAACTTTTTGTATTTTACAACTATCTGCGATGTCTTCAATCATGTATCCTTTTAGCTTAAAGGATTTTATCCTCATTTCAGTTGTAGCTATTACATTGTTAATTCAGAGTAAAAACTACTGATTTATTACATTTTAACATAATTGTATTTTTTACTTACACTTTAGAAGTACGAACATAACAATGCCAATATTGTGTTTTAAACTAATTTAGACCCGCATTATGCTAACATTTATTTACTGAGGGATGAAGGCTGTATATTGACGCCATAACTCTGAACTTAACCAATGCTGGTTGACGCGTGAATTTCCAGTGACCGACTTTAAGTCAATTAGCTCCCCGGCCGACACGTGCTCATGAAGTGTTGGTTTTCACGGCTTTAATAAAGTCAGTAGTGAACCTTTCGACTTTTTCGTGTCCTGATGTAAGGACGGGAATACACATGGCAATAAAATGTGATAGCTGGCATGCCAATAACTGTCACCAGTAAGCTAGTGGCGCGACTGTATGTATTAGTATCAAAGATCTTACCTCCCTAGAACAAATCCCTCAACTTATTTATTTGTTTATTTTGTTTTTATTTATTTTATTATTATATGCCCGTAGTTGTCACATGCTAGTAGCTTGCGTGCAATTAAGCCAGCTAATGATTTGTGTACACTCGCCCTAAAATACTGCTTGCGTAGAGCGAATCTTTAAAATTTTAGAATCTTAAAGAGTTCTTAAAATATGTTACTCTTTGTAGATAATGTAATTTAATCTCTATAATGTAAGCATGAAATATTTTTGATGTTTTCATCAACGTAAAGAATATTCAAACAATTTGACAACAAAGCTTGTAATCTCTTTGTATTAGCTACATAAGATTGCTTAAACGTATTAAATTTCGCTTCAAAGATATACTTGCAAAAAATACGATTAGGATTAACAAAGCAGCGAAAATTTAATAAACGAGGGCTCCATTAAAGATGGCATTCAGTGGGGAAATTGGAATTTGAACGAGAAGCAAGCGCTCTGAAGGCACCAGAGCGACGACAATTAAAAGCAACGGCGCATACCGGCTTTGATATCAGCTTCCACTGCAATTTATACCTTAACAGCTTGTTTTGGATTCTTACAACCTTGTTTGTAGTAATGATTGCAATGCAATGATTCAAATTAAATTATTTTTAAAACTACTACTACTACTACTACTACTACTACTACTACTACTATTCAGCCATATGACGCCCACTGCTGAGCATAGACCTCCCCCAAAGATCTCCACGATGATCAGTCCTGTGCCTCCCGCATCCAGGATACTCCCGCAACCTTGACCAGATCATCGGTCCATCTTGCGGGAGGCCTACCCACGCTGCGTCGACCTATCCGTGGCCCCCATTCCAGGACTTTGCGGCCCCATCGGCCATCTGTTCTGCGGGCGATATGGCCAGCCCATCGCCACTTGAGGTTTGCAATTCTTCGGGCAATGTCGGTTACCTTCGTTCTGCTGCGGATCACATCATTTCTGACGCGATCTCGCAGAGAGACTCCGAGCATTGCCCTCTCCATTGCCCTCTGGGTGACTTTGAGCCGCCTAATGTTGCCCGCAGTGAGGGGCCACGTCTCAGTTCCATAGGACAACACTGGCAACACACACTGCTCAAAAACTTTCGTCTTGAGACACTGCGGTAGGTCTTGGGACGAGAGGATACCCCGCAGCTTCCCGAACGCTGCCCATCCGAGTCGGATTCGGCGATTGACCTCCCTCTCGAAGTTGGACCTACTTAGCTGGACGGTTTGTCCCAGGTAGACATATTCGTCAACAACTTCGAGAGTATGGCCTCCGATGGTTATGGGAGTGGGTGAAACATGAACATTAGACATGACTTTCGTCTTATCCATGTTCATCCTCAGACCCACTCGTTCGGAGGCTCTATTGAGGTCATCGAGCATTGTACCGAGTCCCTCCATGGTCTCAGCCATGACTACAACGTCATCGGCAAAACGCAGGTGCGTGATGTACTCGCCGTTGATGTTGATGCCTAGTCCTTTCCAGTCGAGGACCTTGAAAACGTCTTCCAACGCCGCGGTGAAGAGTTTCGGGGATATGACATCACCCTGTCTTACACCGCGCTGCAGATGGATCGGTTTTGTGTCCTGACTCTGTACTCGGACTGACATTGTGGCGTTTTCGTACAAGCACCTTAGCGCTTCGATGTACCGGTAGTCAATTCGGCACCTCTGGAGAGACTGCAGTATCGCCCAGGTGTCGACCGAATCGAAGGCTTTCTCGTAGTCCACAAACGCTAAGCATAGTGGCAGGTTATACTCCTCGGTCTTCTGTATTACCTGCCGCAGCGTATGTATGTGGTCTACGGTACTGAAGCCTTTACGGAAACCGGCTTGTTCGGGAGGCTGGAAGTCGTCGAATCTGCGAGCGAGACGGTTCGTGATGACCCTCGAGAACAACTTGTAGACATGGCTCAGAAGTGAGATGGGCCTGTAGTTCTTCAGGAGGGCTTTATCGCCCTTTTTGAAGAACAGTACCACCACACTTCTGCTCCATGCCTTTGGCGTATGTCCCTCGAGAATGACGGAATTAAAGAGCTTCTGAAGAACCTTCAGTGCCGGCTGTCCAGCCGCCCTTAACAGCTCTGCGGTGATTCCGTCATTCCCCGGCGCCTTATTGTTCTTAAGTTGTTTCAGGGCCATACTAATCTCGTCGAGGCTGACGTCCGGGATGTCCTCGGTGTAATGTCGGGTTAATCTGGCTCTGGGATCTTCGGCCAGATCTGTGACGGTTTCCTGCGTTGCGTAGAGCTGTCCATAGAACCTCTCAACCTCACTCAAGAGTTCAGGTCTGGAGGACACAACTCTACCCTCTCCAGTCTTCAGCTTTAACAGTTGGCTTTGCCCAATAGACAGATCCCGCGAAAACACTTTGGAGCCCTGATTTCGCTCGATAGCCAATTTAACCCGATTGGTATTAAATCGGCGTATGTCGCGTTTTATGCTCGTCGAGATCTGTCTATTTAGCAGTCGATACCGTACAGCATCATCTGAAGAGTGTAGTTTCATGTCTCGCCTTTCCTTCATGAGCCCGAGAGTGTGGTCTGAGAGTTTCTTGGGCGAGCTTTTACGGTGGGTCTTGTAGAACTTAGAACCCACCGACTGCAAAGCATGCACGAACCCGTCATGCAGATCGTCCACGCTACTTCCCAGGCATTCAAACTGGTTTCGGAGTTCGAGCTGAAAGGTTTCGGCATTGTGGATATGAACGGGCGCTGGCCGGAGTGTAGACTCCATCAGTCGACATCGTTCGAGCTTGACGTCGATATTCAATGTGCCTCGGACAATTCGGTGATCGCTCCCGGTTTTAACCGCATTGATCACTGAGACATCATTGAATATTTGCTTCTTTGTCGACATGATGAAGTCAATCTCATTTTTAGTAACACCGTCCGGACTCATCCAGGTCCACTTCCTGTGCCCTTGCTTCTTGAAGAAGGAGTTCATCATGTAGAGTCCTTCCTTCTCCATAAAGCCGGCTAGTAAGTGTCCCCGGTGGTTCCGCTGTCCATATCCAAACTTGCCCATTCGTAGCTCGTCTCCATCCCGAATGCCCAGTTTCGCGTTGAAGTCCCCCATGACAACGGTGTATTGTAGAAGGTTTTGGAACTATGTATGGCTCGTGAGATATCCTCATACATAGTTTCCACCTCATCGTCGGAGTGCGTCGAGGTCGGTGCGTAAACCTGTATGACCTTCAGCGTATACCGTTTGGTTATTCTGAGTATAAGGTACGCAACCCTAGTCGACACACTCTCGATCTTAACCACATTGTTCGCGAGGGACTTGTGGACGATAAACCCGACACCACCCTGCGACTGTTGGTCGCCCTCCCGGAAGAAGAACAAGTTGCCGGACTTGAGGATTATCGTGTCCTCCCCCTCTCTTCGGACTTCGGATAACCCTATGATGTCCCAACGCAACTTGCTCAATTCTTCTTCCAGCTCCGCAATCCTCTCGTCCGTCCGCAGTGTGCGCGTGTTCAGTGTTGCCAGGGCCAAAGGTCGTCGTGTGTGGTAGCCGTATCCTAACCGGGGATTCTTAGCACCCCCTGCCCCGCCGTTACCCTGGCCGCTACCGTAACCAGGAACGGCGGGGGCCGCCGGGTACTGGGGGCCGTACTTCTCTTGTGGCCATCATAAGGGGGGATTTGCCATAATCGCCACGCTTGGCAGGCGGGTTGGCGATCGCAGACTTCTCACCGTTTTTGAAAGGGACGCTGCTGCCCGTCTCCGGTGGTCTGGACGCAGTTTAACGACGATACCCGGGTCGTTTTAACAAATAAAATATCGAATACAAACTCATATCCATTTAACTGGACATTTAATATCAATTACTTATACAATAAACACCTTAGCGTTACTAACTAATAACTAAAAACTAACTCTCTAGGTCTAAAATGACGTACGTATTTTCCTTTTATTTTTCAAACTGTCTCCACTATAAAAACATATAAATGGTTATTTTTATAATTACTCAGGACTATAACAAAATGTAGCAAAAACGCAGATTCTGCTTCTATAGTAAGAATAGCGTAGTCAACTTTAATTTAATTTAAACAAGACTTCTTTCTCAATGTCGTTATAAGCTTCAGAATAACAAATGAAGCTCAGTGGATGGCTTGCACCGTAAACTGTCACAAGTCTCGTTTACTTCGGGCGGTGGCAAATTTCTCACAGCCATGGAGCCATGCTTAAAGTTTTATGACGACAAACAACTTGGATAGTTCCCGACTTTCTTAATATCCTTTGTTTAGAATATAACATGATTCTTCTTTTATTTATGCATAAACTATGCTTTATTAATTTTAAATAGCACGTTAGCTCTGAGCGACCAAGCGACATAAAGCTTTCATACTTTTACGCATAATCGTTAATGTTCCCTAAGGGGCATATTAGTATGAATTTGCATTAATAGATTGTTAAATTAACCATTATACTATATATATATACTACTTAATTAATCTATACTAATATTATAAAGAAGAAATTTTTGTAAGTATTGAAATAACTTAAAACTACTGGGCCGATTTAAAAACTTCTTTCACCATTAAAAAGTTACGTTATCAGTGAGTAACATAGACTATATAGTTTGTTATTTCTTAATTTCACGCGGGCGAAGTCGCAAGCAACAGCTAGTATTTTATAAAATATATCCTACAACCTTACATAATATGAAGCCATGAAATTATTCCTCGTCAGTCGTGCGTAAAATAACAACACAGAAACATAGAATAATTTGGATTTCTTTTGACCGTCGACTCTATTGTATTGTAACATCAGCTGCGGCCGAAACGTATTTGTAGTTTAATTCCGATGTCCGGTGCTCGTCAGAGCGCAGCGAATGTCCCGATTCCATGCACGTCGCTGCCAGATTACTTCCGGTACGTTAATTCTTAGGAAGTCACCATTGCAAAAAACGGAAAAGCTTTTAGTTTTGAATCTTTAGTCGGGATTTTTAGGCTTTTGTCTTGTTCCACAAAAAATATATTCGCAGTTCAAAATGTATATTCTACTAGCTGTTGCTCACGACTTCGTCCGCGTAAAGTTAAAAAATAACAAAAACATGACTTGTGTTACTCACTGATAACGTAGCTTTTAAATAGTGAAAGAATTTTTGAAATCAGCCCAGTAGTTTTTCGAGTTATTTCAATACATATAAAAATAAAAATCTTTCCTGTCTATAATATTAGTATAGATGATCTAGAGTTTGTGTTAAAGTGAAGGTAGTTGTCAAAATTTAATAAATTCAATGGAAAACTAATCATACTATGTACAATTGTTCAACTTTTTGACCTTATAAATCCTTTTTACGTTACATTCCAATGACTACAATGTATTTCCTTCCTTAGTACTAAAGTAACAAGAGGGAATTGACAGTAATCCCCAGTGAATAACAACGTAGAACATTCAGCTTACTAAGACTTAGCCAGACGTAAACCGTAGCGAGTCGTAGCAGTACGTAGCGTCGGTAAGCTAAGCACCCAGACAAGACAGACGTTAACTTTCCAACTACTTCACACTAACTACCTTATCAGACGGCCCAGCCGTGCTACGACAAATTGTATTAATCAACTAAATTGATTGACTTACTTATAGATAACGGACATCGTATGAATAAGACAATTGAAGGACATAAAATGTCTAAAAAATGCTGCCAAATATGATTTTTAAAACCATAGCTTTTCGTTCTGTGTTTTGTACAATACAATTCAAATGAAGAAAATTCTTATTCATATCTTATTTTTAATTATGATGAACAAAATATTTTTTGTAAATAAATGTAAATAGTTCACTATATATATATTAACTACTAGATATTACTCGAGACCTCGTACGCGTGAATTAAAAAAATATAGCCTTTGTTACTCACTGATAACTTAGCTTTTTAATTATGAAAGAATTTTTGAAATCGGCCCAGTAGTTTTGGGTTATATCAATATATATAAAAATACAAATCTTTCCTCTTTATAATATGAGTATTATACATATATATGTAGATATATAATTAATATTTGTAATTGTAAAATCGTATGAATTTTCGTGTATTTTTACCTTCGTTTATTCAACGTGTCAGTACGAGGAAAACGTATTTGCATTCCGTATTTCAACAGCTGCAGAAACTTCCGCCGCGCGTAGCTCGTAGCTCGTAGCTCGTAGCTCGCAGTTTAAACGATTCGTTTCATCAGGTACAGTTCTATTTCCGAATCGGAAAACATTCCTGATCCGCGACGTCGAATTCATTTTAAATTGTAAACAGTTGCGATGCATCCAGTTCTATACAGTTTACTTTTACCCCGCATTCTGCTTGCTAGTATCGCTGAAAATATCGTCCTATGGAAGATATTCAAGTTTTGAACGAACATATTTATTTACACAAATAACATAGAACTAAGGTAGAGCACACAGAGCATCGGCCCTCTAAAAATACAAGCATTATATTGTTAAGTATTTCATATTTGCATTACGTTACTAATTCTCCCAATCCATACTAATATTATAAAGAGGAAAGATTTGTATTTTTGTGTATTGAAATAGCTCAAAAAATAGTTGGTGATTTCAAGCTACGTTATCTGTGAGTAACATAGCTTAATTGATTATTAGTTTTTTTTAATTAACGCGGGCGAAATCGCGTGTACAGCTAGTATTTTCTATATTAAATAATTGAAGTGGATACATAGAGGAATCTATGAATCTACTCGTTGAAAACTCTCCCCCGTAAGTCCAGTTTAAAAATAATCTTGCTCTACAAAGCGAGTATATAAGCTAGTATAAAGTTACCGCAAATGTTGGCTTTTGTGTAGCGGCTAACGAGCAGCGGACACTCAATTACGAGAAATGAGGCTACGTCCTAGTGTATGATGATGAAAATAGCTTCATGTGGGCAGATGACACCTGTTTACTGCCGATAAAATGAACTTCGTCGTAGGGCTCTCAGAATATTAGAACCAAGCTTAAATTAGAAACAACATAATTCGTCTAAATGCACTTCGTCGTAGCATATTAAGTAGTTGTTAGTAGATATACGCAATGCCATCTTTCAGAAGTTCTACGAATTCTGATGGTTTTTTTTTTATACAATGAGGTGGCAAACGAGCAAGCGGCCACCTAAATCCGCCAAAAATGGCGAAGCGACCGCTGCCCATAGACATCCGCAATTGCAGATGCGTCGCCTACCCTAAATCGACGGAGGAGGAGACGCGAATAAAGAGGATATTTCCCCTTTCTATGCGTCTCCGTCACCGTCAAATCCACTTTCCCTTCGAAAAGGGAGGAATGGGAAAGGGACTAAAATTGGGCCTCCGGCACCACACTCATCAGACGAAACGCGGAATTGCTCCCACTTCACGCCTGTCTTCTGTGTGGTCGTAGTATTGCACCGGGCGAGCCGACCCATTCGTGCGAAGATGTTAAAGCGGGCTCTACCACTGTTAGATATACCATGGTATATCTAACTTAAGCTGAGTTTCTGAAGTTTACACTTATTATGTCATTAGCTAGCGATTCAATATTATTAGATTGACCTCTGTTTCAACGGAATAAAACTCAAGTTACGTAGTTCGAAAACCAAAAACACTAAAGAATGGTTAAACGTAGCTGGGAAACCGGCCATTAGTGAGTTCAAATAGAGAAATTGTTATTTGACTAAAAAACACCGCGAAACACGAGATGAAATTTTATATTTAAAGGCGACAAAAGAATACACAATCCTTACAATTTTGTTAATCAAGATTTTAGTCAAATGAGGGTAAATCTAATTTATTTAGTCTCATTGCGTGGTATAATTGAAATCTCAACTGGGAAAGGTTAAATAAAAGCACAGCTCAATTAAGCGTGGGCAAAAACAACTGCAATTAAAGAGCAGTGGCACGTAACGTCCAGTGGAATCCACTTTATATTGATTTTGAATTGGAAACACGGCTGCAGGGTTTTATTGTAATAGTTGTTTGAAAATAGATAGTTGTTGTAAGAAAAATAATCAATAACATTGAATTACAAATGTTTGAAAATGTTTTCTATTTCAGACGATACTATTAAATTTGATCGAAATATAACAAAGTCGATGTTGTATATGAAATAATAAAAAAGGTGTATAGAACGGCAATATTATTGATTTACAGATTTCACAAAACATTACATTTTCTTTTATACATCTCGACGTTTCTTTGAGCCGTAGATCAGAGCTTACAATTGTACCGTTCAATTCAGCTCGTATCGGCGCTGTATTACATCACACGGTATAGAATAAACGACATATTTTCTTGTTGGCAGATTTGTTGAGGATATACCCAACGAAGTGTGCGTGAAATATGTCAGGCCAATCGTAACACGTACGCAGGTACAAACAATAAAAAATATACAATTTATTAACAAAAACAATCACGTGCTGTTACAATAAATTATATGATGTTAACCAAATACTGCCTTCAAATATAGCTGAACAATGGAATGGGTTGCCCAGAATTGATATTAAAACTAGCTTTCGCCCGAGATGCTTCGCTTTTTTTAATTAAAAGACACAAAAGTGTGTAGCCTATGTGTTCTTCCATACTATCCTCTACGTCTTTGCCAAATTTCATCGTGATCCGTTCAGCCGCTTAGGCTACAAACTCTAACAAACATCTATCCATCTATCCATTCATCTGTTTAGATGGATGGATGTTTGTTAGATGGATTATAAATGCGAAAGTTTTTTCGCATTTATAATATGAGTAATATTAAAATTAATAATTTTAGTGTCATTAAGAATTAATTCACGACATTATTTTTTGTATACTTTTGAGTCTGGACAGATTTCCTGCCGCAAACCGCCTTCTGTATCATTAAACTTTGTAAAGGCATTACTTTGAAAAATGAATTACGACCCTTTTTCAGGTAAAAAAAACTCGGAAGTCGGATTAAAGTATATTCATGAAATGTAGGAAATTTAAAATTTATTCCACGAATACGGGTAAATTTTCTTGATATTTATTATGTCTATACCTCACGTAAGGACGTTAGACCTGGTTTTGGTCCATCATATTGCTCATCTTCCGTCATCTAAGTCAGTCTCTTCTAGATCATGTCACCTTTCACGCAATCATCTCTCCTATATCTACCAATTTTGACTAAACTATCGCATATCTGTTGTCCGATTGTCGATTGTTTCGCATTCCATTCAACTGTTAGTTACACAACTAAAAATCGAGTAGTGTTCGCACCACCATATAAGCTCATAGGAATCAAAGCGCGACTAAACAGTTGTGCGATAGTTCAGTCAAAGGTGTGCGTGCTCTTATATTTAAAATACCTATACCTACATGTAAAATAAATAGCAACAAAACTGTAGGTATGCATAAAACATTTCTAAATTCGCCAGAGATTATTTCTCTCTCGTGCTCTCGGAATGCAAGTTGCAAATCCGCTTATGCAAAATTCCAGGGGAATCAGCAAAGCACGGCCGGATGCCGAAAGTCCTTTGCCAATAAAAATTCCCGACTTATGAAACAGCATTTTTAAATAACTTCTGAAATAATAAAGTCACTTTACATGTTGACGTCGCACGTTGTATTTTATTAAAAACTAGCTGTTGCTCGCGACTTCGCTAGCGGAAATTTAAAAACAAATAAAATAAAATAGTAAAAACATGGCCTTCTTTACTCGCTAATAACATAGCTTTTTAATGCTGAAAGAATTTTTTAAATTGCCTCAGCAATTTTTGAGTTATTTCCATACATACAATAAATCTTTATAATATTAGTATAGGCTTAAGCCTAGTTAACACTAGGGTAGTAATTATTCGACTACCGAGTAATTTAGGAGCTAAAATAGTCTCGTCTATACGATTTGTTAATCTACTTGACTAAATTTTCATTGCACAGACACGTATCGTTACTAAGTTAATTGATACTAGCCTGATGCGAACTAGGCATTAAATGTACTCGACATGTCTTCAGAATTAGCTTTTTATTTTGTTTATTTTTCCCAAAATATGAAAATGTATTTGTTACCCATAAGTTACCTCGATTTTTATACATGTAAATAAAGCTAGCATATCCCATGAAAGAGTAAACAATTCGGATAAGCTAAATGGCCATTTTAAGCGCCTTTCACACAAGATATCATAAGTTATTCAAATTTATAGCAACGTAAGGAGAAACTCCATAAACGTTACGGAATGAAACGTTTAAATCTTTTAATAAGTGGTTTGCTTAGATATGGGCTTTAAAATATCACCGTAATGGTTTATTATCATTGCAGTTGATATTTTATATTATTCCTAGCTTTTGCCCGCGACTCCGTCCGCGTGGAATTAAAAAAAACAAAAGGGAGTAGCCTATGTTTTCTTCCAGACTATCCTCTACATCTATACCAAATTTCATTGAAATCGGGTCAGCCGTTTAGGCTACAAGCTCTAACAAACATCCATCCATCTAAACTTTCGCATTTATAATATTAGTATGAAGTATGATAGTGTGAATATGGATTATCTTTAAATTAACAATCGCCTATCTCATACCTTGTAAAGTAGTAGCAATTTCGCATTTACGAGTTGTAAAATAAAGTATAATAAATAAATAGTTTTACTCTTACAAGAAATATACCTTATTTTACGAACATTTTAATCATTTTAAAATTTCTATAACTTTTATCAAATTTTATCAAAAATAAATATATCAAGATCAGACAAAACAATAGGAATTTAATTAAAGCATCGCTGAGAAATAGCACGACAGACTACCAGACGAGAAAATTGAAATCTCAACAAGAATCAAAGCAGATCTCACAATTCTTTCTAAACATTAAAACGCTGATAACTAAAGATTAAAAGAGGCCTTTCGTATAAATATCACGAATTGTGATACAAATATTAATTGAAACTTTTTTCTTAGTTAACAAAAATGGCAAAAAGTTATAATTTAAAAAATCTAACGACCGAATACTGAAACGGTTTTTAACTATGTGACAATGTCATAAATGAAAAAACCACTTCAAATTCCATTTAAAATGTTGACGTCAAATTATAAGCGGCACTTGTGTGTGTTTGAGATTCGTTTCAGAAATCCGTAAGTGTCAGATATAGTAAGTGGTCCCTGAATGTATACTTAGTATGACAATTCTGTATTAAGCAACTGATTAAGTTACCACTATGAGTACGGCAGTAATTTAAAAGTTTAAGCGATAAATTATAAATTAAAATAGTTTCATAATAAAGTTTACCGAGCCAAATTGAAGTTAGATACAGCGGAATTTAATAAAGTGTGAAGTGAGAAGCGTTCGGTGCTCGTAGTTAAATCTAAAATATCTCGTCTGAGGGAAATGATGTCAGGTTTAACTCCGACGAGCTCGTACACTAAGCGTACGTTCGCACGGGCAGACTTTGTACGCCGCGGTAGAATTCAAGGTCAGCAGACTTTTTACGCCCACGCGATAGGTGTTCGTACGAGCGTAAAAAATCCACTCTTGAATCGTATCTCGTGTCAGTAAGACGTGTAAATTGTTTCTGTTAAATTACTAGCCCGACCCGAAAACTGGCGACTGAATCCGAAGTCACGTAGTTAGAGAGCAAACTAAAAGTAGACAGTACATTTTTCTTTAAAACTAACATTTGCTAATGTTTAAAAAAAAGGTTTTTTCTACACGCACTAACAAAGCTCTCATGCAATGTTTTATTTTTATTTTCACCCGAATATTGATAAAAAATGTTCTACTTGATACATATAATAAGTTTACATATTATATAGTTATAGAAATTTATTTATTAGATTTCTATTAATCAGTAGCGGCTCGTGGCTCGTGGGTCCTGGAACTAGTGGTGCACGATTTAAATTGTAGGAAATCAAACCAACTATATTCTTTTGATTTTACACAAAGACATTTAAGAAATATATAAGACTAGGCATGTTTTCATCGGTACTTTCTCTAGAAGGTACTATGTGAATCAGTTGTCAAATTTAATATGCCGCCTCGTAACCTTGTACGACATCTGATAAAACATTTTACAAAATTATAAGCTCCATCTTTTATTGTAAAATAAACAGTATCACAAAATAAGATAACAATTAAATTAAATTACATATAAATATGATTTAGTGACACTTGCTGGCAATTAATTTAAATATAGTTAATTATATTGAGATGTGGTTATGGGGATCTATCAATAGACAACGGTAATGAGATTATGTGAAAAATGTTTCAAGTGAAGTGTAAACTATGCCTACTCTATATATATTTTTAATCTCTTTGATTTTATACCACCAATCCCTAAAAAAAATTCAATATAATTGCCAAACTAATCATCCTTATTTAGACAAACTATAAGATAAACTTTATTTTTATTTGCAAAGGTCAATTTAGGTACTTAATTTAGTTATTATGTTAAAGTATTAAAATTTTTGTCGAATTAATTTCATGAAAGCGATGGTTCCAGTTGGATAAAACATATTACAGCTAGGGTTGGGTCGCTTAAATTTGAAACGAATATGTAATAAAACAACTGTTAGCAAAATTATTTCAAGTCACTGTATTTATTATTTTAAAAACATATACAATTCGTGTTTTTAATTTAATAACATATGAAAAGTACACAAAAATACACCGCAATGACGTCACGCTATCACCATGACATTCATTGGTTACGTAAGGAATATAAGGCAGAGTCCGTGATAAATATCCAAATAACAGTGAGAGAATTATTATATTATCAGGGTCCAAAAACACACCAAGTTAATAGAAAAGAGGAAAATACGATCAGAAAATTTCTGACATTTTAGTTTCATTTACATTATTTATTTAATTAATTTTGACATGTGACATTATCATGTCAAAGCAGTAAAGAGTATGGTAGCTATTTATAGTTTGTCTAAATAAGATGGATTAGTTTGACAATTCATTTGTAATTTAGTAGGGATTGGTTGTGTAAAATCAGTCATGAATCTTATCGATTTTAGCTTTTATTCTTATAGAAGTTGAAATCGATAGATTCATAGTTATAACTTAAGAATTTAAAAAAATCACTGTTTTCTCAAATTAATAATGACCTGCAGAACTATTACAAATAATGAGAGTAAAAAAATATTTATTACTACTACAGCCGTACGTAATCGAATTGGATTTCGCTATTATTATTGTCATCGCTAAATTCTCTACACTATAATCAATACTAGAATTGTCCTCTAAATTAGTTAATAAGAAAATAATAATTTTAGTTAAGTTCGATAAATTTTATTTAAACCGAATATCGATAGTTCATAATTGTTCGCTATGCGTGTTTGTTTCGACACTACGATACCTGTCTATTAAGTACGGTATTTTCCTTCATACAAATTTAATTCGATACTTCATATGCGTCAATTATCAAACTAATCTAATCTTATTTAGATAAACTATAACTGACCGGTTACAAAGTTAAGTCGCCCTCTCCACTCCACGAGATTGCGCCACTGTCTATAGGACATTTTTATTCAATGATATAGTTTGCCCCTGTCACTCCCCTGATATCATCCTTGTCAGTCTATAGTTTAATGATCGAAATATTAACGAAATTCGTAAAAGATAATTTTTATTGTAGCTGTGCATTATAAGTTCTGCTGCCACATATTTTTTCTGTCCCGTTTAATAAAATCCTAACTCCCATACAACAATTACTGATTGTCATAGAACGTCTGCCAAAGTTATAATAAGCTCCTTTTGTTAATTCGTATAAAATGAAAAGTATTATAAAAATCGTGTTTCGTGTTGAATGTATTATATTTATTGCGTTAATTATTAGGATAAGAAATCAATGTGTCCGAAAGTCCGTGTATGTTATGGATAATCTCCGAAACTACTGCACCGGATGTAACAGGACTTTAAATGCATGTTATAGGTAGCCTAGTCTTTATAACATGGTATATTCAATCCAATAACATAATTAGTAAATCTTATTGGTGATCATCTTTTGCTCCCCGCCATACTTAGAACTTTGGGATCTACAACCCACGACAGAGCTATGATAGTACAATATGTACACTTGTTAAAAGTTTGCGATCCCTAGCACTAGTTAATATGTTTTTCAAATCTAACTTATGAAGTATAACATATTATTGCTTTACTTTAAGAAAAAAATGTGGTTTTATTTCCTATAAGACATTACATACATTTTTTACATGTAAGATATGTTACAAAACAGATCAATTTTTATAGCTAGTGATCGCAAACTTGTTTTGATCGGTGTAAACACAAAACAAACATGTTCGACAGCCAAACGCGGCGTATTTTTATTAAAATGGACCAATAAAATTTATCGCGGCGTACCAAGATACGCCAAGTCGAAAAACGCCTCCGTATGAACGGCTTCATAGAGTCCCATACGTTCCATTTTGACACATTATTTATCGCCCAGCGTTTTCACGTCCGTGCGAACGGCTGACAGCGCGTTGAGCGTTAAAACAATTACACTAGGCTCCAAAAATATTTGTCCATCTACATTTTGACTACATTCCCAAAAAAAAAATTATTTTATAAAGACAATTTATTATGTTTCCTAGTTTGTATGATGTTCATTTTTGAAGCTGCAATTTTGTTTTAATTTAGCTGTTGTGAAATTAAAACAAGTAAAATATAGAATAACTACTAAAAATATTTCTACAGTAGTTATCTAATGTCATTTGACTAGAAAACACGCATTATGTATAGTGCTTAAAGTCTACCGATATTTTTTTCATTCTCAGATTTTTTTTAAATTTATATTATTGGATGGTCTAAATAATTTTGGAAAGTAGTGTAGCGTAACGCGTGATTTCTCCTACGCTCGTGCGAACACTTGTATGAAGTTCCATATGTTGCATTTTATTTTTACGCTAACGCCCAATGCCCAAAATGGAACAGTGCGCGTAGAGAAATACGCCAAGTCGAAAAACGCCTCCGTATGAACGGCTTCATAGAGTCCCATACGTTGCATTTTGACACATTATTTATCGCCCAGCGTTTTCACGTCCGTGCGAACACTCGCTAACGGAAGTATACACGCGGAAGTATCTTGATTCAGCACGTAGAACACTAAAAGTAGAACTTTAACTATATCTGAAGTGCTTTTGGGAAAATTGGTTTTTTATTGAAGTCAGCGAGATACTTACATCCATTAATATTAAAATGGATTTTCTCCATTAACCTAACTAAAGACTATTATTTTATTTTTACAAATCTCGTTCAAAATTAGACACAGATGAACCAAGAATATTTTCAGACATGCTACACGAAAGAATTCAATAACTATATCAAAAGATAGCGAAGTTGTAATCTAAAAGAATTATCCGAACGTCTCATACACTGGGTTCATACATTTTACTTGTTCAATAAAAACCTAATGACCTCGGTCTGGGACGTGGATTGCAATCCATCTTACTTTATGTCGCGACACGTACATGTACTCTATGGACTTTCCTTACTACACTTACTGTTTTTAATATGATCATGACTAGCATTTTTCTTTGTTTGGTATTATTTCTATTACTCAAAATGATACGTATTTTATATACGAAATTGGGATCACTATTTATTACAAAGGGTGTACATCTATACCAATATTATAAAGAGAAAAGATTTGTGTTTTTGTATGTATTTGATTCACGAAAACTACTAGGCCAATATTATAATACAAATTCTTTACCATTAGATAGATAAATTATCTGTAATTAACGCGCTAGTAAATAAAATTATCTTTATTGTTGTTATAAAAATGCATATAAATCACTTTTAATTTATTGTTTACTTCAATGAAGGTTGGAATAAAGAAATTGCTTTTGTAATTTTAGAATAAAATAGAGTTCAAGTTTATTGTTATAAATGTATGAATAAATAATAAATAACAGAGAAGCCTATAAGTATACTTGCGTCAGGTGATTGTTAATAAAAACCTTTACGCCGTCTGAGACTTAGAGGGTAGTTTTGTACATTTGTCATACTGTATCGCGGCACATCTGGGTAGTTTATTGCGCGGTGCTGCCATTGTGACACATTATGACACTATTTATTATTTGTCTTACTTTATTTATAACTTAATGGAATATTTCATAATTTTTTAAACAGAAAATGCCTCTTACGACCGAATTCTGAAACGAACTTTAAACACTTCGCTTCGTATAATCTATTTAAAATCGGCCTAGTAGTTTTTACGTGAATCAAATACATATAACAATACAAATCTTTCCTCTTTGTAATATTAGTATAAATAAGACGTCCAAAATGTAATTCGGATTTTAAACGTTGCGTCATCTTATCATTTAAACACTGTAGCCTCAGTATTTGGCCGCTAGAAAAGTGTTTTTGACACATCTTTAAACATGATTGCTTTGAAATACTTTTTAAATTACTACTTAATGCATTTTATTTACAATAATTATTTATTGATTTCTATATTATTATTGATACAACTAAACAGAATATTTACACATGTTCGCAGTTAAAACTCTGTTTTAACTATCACTTAAAAGCAAGTTTATCTCTTAAATTTATAGCGCTTAACTACAAGATTCCACTAGCTTTATAGCTGCTTGTTCGCCGCAACTTAACGACCAACTTAATTAATACGGTTTACTTGACTCGGCAAAGCGCAAACGCAAAATACTCTACCAAGTACCATTTAACAATGAATATGATTTTATTTTAACTTTTTTAATAAAATTTAATTCTATTTTTTTAAAATCACTTATAGATACAAGAGCATCATACAAATAATATAGACCACTAACTGTCGCCCGCGTCTTCTTCCGCACGGAATTAAATACTTTAGTACTTTTAAACAAATAATATAATTGTAACTAGGGATATTAATTTAACACAAATAATATAATTGTAACTAGGGATATTAATTTAAACAATCAAGTAAAGATTCCGCCAGGATTGCGCGCAAATATCCGATATATCTAATGACATTGACAGCTGTCAGAGATGTGACGTTTATGCCAATAATCTAGAGTTGCGCCAATTCTACAACGCGGTACTAATTTTTTTCTTAACAGTTGCTAAGTAGGCTATGCGCCATTCCAAACAAAAATCTACACTTCTGTGCCATTCATCGACAATTCATCTGAACTTTCGTAACTACATGTATAAAGTGTCACAATCCTATAAAAGTTCTTACCAAAGTATTAGGTTTTATATTTACGTTAACTTCCATTACAGAAACGACATAAGCCTCAAGTGAGTGGAAAAAACCCATTAGAAATTCAATTATCAAGATAATTCTCTGCAAAACTGGCTTGAGTTCGCATGATTTGAACCTGTTTGCTGAAAACGCATTAATGGCGAATCATATTCGAAGGTAATTTATTTTTAGAATTAGTAACTTAGCAGTATTTAACATGGAATTCAAAGATATGTGTGAAGTCAATCAACCCGCAGTGGGTCAGGTTGATTATGTCTTAATCACCCTTTACTTAGGGTAGGCTCCGATCCCCCCAGTGCGGACATATAGTCAGGTGGTGATGATCATGATGATTTAAGAAAGTAATTTAAATAAGAACATTGTCTTTCAAAATGTCCAAAATTATACAATACCAATGTGTCGAAATAAAAAAAAATCTGTGTTTGTTTTTTTATTCTTTGTTTATTGTTTCTCTGATGCCAGTACTAATTTTGTATTAAAAAGGGTTCAACTATTTACGTATCCAAATATCTCTTAAACGATCTCTTTGAGTTTTCATTTCTATTGTATTGTATTTCCATCAGTCCATGAGTCATTTTGGCACGTTAACTTTTTTTGCCATTTCTTAATACATTATTTAAGAATCTTCATTTACGACTATTTTATTACACACGTAAAATATGGATTTTAATATGTAACAGCCAGGAGTTTCGGATTGTTAATATTTATTTATGCAACAGTAAAAGCTATAATAAAATAATATGGTAATACCAAATACTCGAAGACAAACGTTGCTTTTATTTCACGAGGAATGTAAAAGTTTTTCTGTCGGAATAAAATAAACTGCGCTCAACTCACTTTATATTCGCTAATTCAAATTTACTTTTGTATAATTTTACAATATAAATAAAACTGCAGTTTTATTGTAGAGAAGCAAAATGCTTACCTCATATAACGAGGTTTTAAACAGAAAAAGAAAAGAAGGGAAACATTAAATTTAGAAATTATAGCACGGGAATTGACTTTCACTCAATAACTTCACCATTTCAGTAAAAAAAAAAAAAAATTGTGCTTACTAAAGTATAGGACTAACTATACTATACTAACCCCTATATTTTATTTAAAACTAAGTATAAATAATATTGGTATTATACACATATACAAAATGATGCAGAAGAAAAAACAACATTATAAACAACACGTAAAATAATAACTAGCTATTGTTCGCGACTTAGTCCGCGTGAAGTTGAAAAATAATAAACAAAATATCTTACTTCTTATCTTACTAATATTATAAATGCGAAAGTTTAGATAGATGGATGGATGTTTGTTAGAGTTTGTAGCCTAAACGGCTGAACGTATCTCGATCAAATTTGGCATAGATGTAGAGTATAGTCTGGAAGAACACATAGGCGACTTAGTTTTTTTTTTTTAATTTCACGCAGACGGAGTCGCAGGCGAAAGCTAGTAGCTTATATTACTCACAGATAAATTACCTTTGTAATAGTGAAAGGATTTTTTAAATCGGCTTAGTAGTTTTTGAGTTATTTCAATACAAACAAAAATTCAAAAAATACAAATCTTTCCTCTTTATAATAATAGTCAACGAGACATTGACAGTGACACTGTGAATTTATTTAAATTTTTTCAGAAAATGATATAAATTAATGTTTTTGGATCAAAAGTGAAACAGTTAAACGAAAAATGGTCTGGAAAATGTATACTACAAAATTTATTAACATGAATGTAAAACAAAAATGTAAATAAATAAATAAACAATGAGTCGCCGTCAGAACCCAATAAGAAAATGTCGCGTTGGCAATGACACATACGCACGCCATACACCTTCTCGACCTGCATCAGTCTGCGCCACGTCGGGGGACGAGGCACCAGCGGTGGCTGGTGGTATGCCCCCGCCCCTGCTGACATCTAGTGACGCAGCCAACGACGGGTCGCCTTCGTCGTCCACCTCACCAAGACCTTCGGGGGGACGACGCCCACCACCGGCTCGCTTGGGGTCTGCGGGGATTAATCCCCCGTCGATGACTCCCGCAACCAGTGGTGTAGTGCGCCGCATGAGATGGAAAAATTTAAATGAAAGTGTCATGCGGGCCTACTTCGGGGCGACAGAGGGGGGAACCAACCTCACGGCGTATCGGTCTAAAATGCTTGCCTTGTTTCAGACCCTTAACCCAACTGTGTCTGTGACTGCCCAACGCTTGTCGGATCAGGTGCGGGTCATACAACGGAGCCATCTGTTGGATGACTCTGCACTTGAGCAACTCCGTCACGAAGCGCGACTCCTTCACAATGATGTTGAAGTACGTAGTGTTGCACCTGTGGTCCCTGCGTCCGCAGACGTGCTAACGGAACAACCTTGTGAAGAGGTATGTGTTAGTGATCAGGATATTGAGCGTTTGAGGAGCACTTTGGAGGATATGATTTTGAAGTATAGATCCTTATCAATCAGTGAACGTCCTCGCTTACCGCGATTGCCTGTTAACAAGCGGAATATTTGCATTGTAAATGCTGTAGACCGCTTGTTATCACCATATGTGGATTCTAGTCTAGATTTATGCGATACCCATTCAATTTTGTACTGCGGGGCACTGACTGCATGTCGAGTGGCTGGAGTGGGGTTTTTAAATCCCAATCCAGATGCTCGACGTGGAGTAACTAGCCCGGTCTGGCAGTGCAGGATTGAGCGGCGCATAAATGTAGCTAGAAGACTCATAGCGAAACTTCTTTGTTTCCAGGCGGGGAATAGCAGACCAAGGGTTATGCGTTTCGTGACTCAAGCGTTTGCTGGAACTAGCATTAGACCCAGTGAATTTATGTCTAGAGTCACGGAACGCATAGACTTCTGGAAACAAAAAGTTTACGCATGGGCTAATCGCATAAGAAGGTACAGAGAAAGATCTGAGAGATTTCTTCAAAATCGTATGTTTCAGAGAGATCAGAGGTGTGTCTACCGTAGCTGGGAGCAACCACGAAGCCAAGTGGTCGATTTGCACCGACCAGATTCTGCCGCGACTACTACGTTTTGGAGCGGTATTTGGTCGGTGCCAATTGAGCACAGTGAAGGTGAGTGGTTTAATGTTGTCAGACGCGCATGCGAATCGGTCACTGAAATGGAACCTGTAACTATCACTGGCGCCGACATAAGTGGTGCAGTTCGTTCGGTCCCTAATTGGAAAAGCCCAGGACCGGACGGACTGCAGAACTTTTGGCTTAAGTGGTTCCGCAGTTCGCATGAGCGGCTGGCAGCCCAATTCCAAACTGCAATTGAATTGGGTACGCTCCCAGATTTCATGACATCAGGTATCACACACCTGATCTATAAATCTGGATGTACTACGGATCCTAAGAATTATCGACCAATTACTTGCTTGCCTACCATCTACAAGCTCCTAACATCCATTCTGAGAAGCAAAATTGAAACACATATTTGTGCAAATAACATTTTGGCAACAACTCAGAATGGATGTAAGGCTGGATCCCGTGGTACTAAAGATTGTCTCCTCATTGATATGGCTATTTGCCAGCAGGTCAGACGAGGTAAAAAGAACATTTCTATGGCCTGGATTGATTACAAGAAAGCTTATGATTCAGTGCCCCAAGGGTGGTTAAGGAGGGTGTTAGAGTTGTATAAAATACATCCTACTCTACGCTCTTTTCTTGACACATGCATGGGGCAGTGGAACACAGGCTTTCCCAATCTAGGTCAGGGAAGCCTTTCTGCCTCCTCTGACCGAATTGGAATTCGGCGTGGCATCTTCCAAGGTGACAGCCTGAGTCCATTGTGGTTTTGCTTAGCTCTGAATCCTTTAAGCAAATTGCTAAAGAGGTCAGAGCTAGGTTATCGTTTACGGAGAGGGGGCGAGGTCATATCGCACCTTTTGTACATGGATGATCTCAAATTGTACGCATCCAACAAGGCTGACTTAATGACTTTGCTTAAAATTACCGACGATTTTAGCAGAGCCATTGGGATGGCGTTTGGAGTTGACAAGTGTGCGGTCATCAATGTACAACGGGGGAGGGTTGTAAATTCAGAGAATTTACAGCTTACTCAGGATGTGTCTCTTGTGTCTCTCTCCGAGAATGAAAACTACAAATATCTCGGTATGTCGGAAGCATTAGGCATTAATGACAAAAGCATGAAACAGCTGCTAAAAGAACGGTTCTTTGGTCGCCTGAAAAAAGTACTGAAAAGCCTTTTATCAGGCGGCAACAAATGCCGTGCTTTTAACAGTTGGGTCATGCCAGTCTTAACCTATTCTTTCGGCATACTGAGATGGTCTCAAACAGAGCTGGATGCCTTGGATAGACAAGTCCGTCGATTGCTGACAGCATACCGGATGCATCATCCACGTTCATCTGTAATGAGGTTGTACATCCCGCGGAAACATGGGGGTCGTGGCTACTTAAATGCCAAGACTCTCCATAACCGCGAGGTGTACAATCTTAGGGAATATTTCCTTAAGGTTAACGTGGAGATGTATCAGGATGTTGTAGCCATAGACAAAGGACTCACGCCGCTTTCCCTGGCTACCACGAACTGGCGGAGGTTGGAGGTTTTAAGTGTCTCAGACCGCATTAGCGTATGGAAGAGTAAGGAGCTACACGGTAGGTTCCATCGGGCCTTAACTGGTCCTGATGTGGACCAATTATCCTCCGTGGCTTGGCTACGCTTCAGTAACCTCTTTGGGGAGACTGAAGGTTTTGTCTTTGCAATCATGGACGAAGTCATCGTAACGAATAACTACCGGAAACATATCCTAAAGGATGGTACGACTGACATTTGTCGGGCATGTCGTCGGCCCGGTGAGTCTATTAGACATATCGTTTCCGGTTGTTCTCGCCTTGCGGACGGTGCATACTTGCATAGGCACAACCAAGTGGCCAAGATTATCCACCAGCAACTTGCCCTTAAATATGCCTTTGTGGATGCTGAGGTACCGTATTACCAATATCAACCTTCACCAGTTCTGGAAAATAGCCGTATCACGCTCTACTGGGATCGATCTATTATTACGGACAGGACTATTGTTGCCAATAGACCTGATATAGTAATAATAGATCGGTCTGAGAGTTGTGTAATGTTAGTTGATATCACTATCCCACATGACGAGAATCTCGTGAAAGCCGAAAAAGAAAAATTATTAAAATATTTGGATCTGGCTCACGAGGTTACCGCCATGTGGCGTATGAAATCGACTACCATTATTCCGATGGTCGTTTCGGTGCACGGGCTAATAGCGAAGAGCTTCGACCAACATCTCAAGAAGCTCTCGCTAAACAGTTGGATTAAGGGCCCGATACAAAAGGCGGTTATTTTGGAAACCGCACGTATTGTGAGGAGGTTCCTGTCTCTGCAGCCCTGACCACTGGTTGCTTGAGTCATCGGATTCCGCAGCCGGTGGAGTTCTATTTTTTTATATAATATGTTTTATTTATTTTTTATAACAAATCATATATTATATATAAAAATAAGAAATTAAAGATATATGGAGTGTATAGATAAGTCACCAATGAAGCTATCCTATGATAAAATGAGTCACTTCCAGTAGTTTTACTCGTACAAACGTTAACCTTTCAGTCAATTTCACCGTTTCATTCAACAGCCAGTATTTCATTGACGCTCACTGTAGCGTATAAATCAGTATAGAGCAACGTTTTGAAGGGAAATCGTCGGGAGTTTATCGGTAAGCAAATTTATACGTTCAAATGAATACCGTGTTGTGGGTTTAATACTTTAAGTCTGATAGGATTTGTTCTAAGCATTGTTTATTGAAGCGCTACCCCGATGAAATAAGCCAATGGAAGGGCTCTTAAGTTATAAAGGCTTTAAAATTGTGCCTCCATTTAGTTTCGATTTGTGAAAGTTAACGTGGTTTGAACATTTAAATTAGTTATAACATGTTTTTCCGATACTTATTTGAATTATATTGTTCAATTTCAACCTTATAATATAAATTTTATTCGTTTATGTCTAATATTCATTTTATATGCACCAATTTATTATACTTTGCACACAATTATGTGAAAGCGTTGAATCTATTTAAATAATTATTCTGAATATGATTTATTTAAATGAATGGAGAGAAAAAGATTTCAAGCTACGTTCATTATAAGCTAATTGCATTTCAAACAAAGCCGAGCTTTGCTCAGTTCAATACGATAAAAGATGGGAACAAAACTTGATGGCTAATGAATGCAATCTCAAAGCTTGAAAACCAAGATATAAGCAGAGATTAAACTTGACCGCCGTCCGTCTAACCGCGGGTTTCCATTGCAAAAACATGTACAAAAACGTCTCATCTTCCCTGTTATTCTGTTTATAAAACCAACAATATTTTTTCATACAGTTTTATTTTAATCTTCGATTAAAAATTAAGAAACAGTAAGTTTTTGAACAAGATAAAATAAGTAGATTGTACTAACGTATTATATCTTCATTCGTCATTTCACTAAATAAAGCTTCGCGCATACAACAACATAGATCCGAAGTCAAGACTCTTGGGATGCTCAGATTTCATTAACTAAAAAGTTTCCACAGCTAGCAGATTCAGCCACATGGAAGCGAGTCGCAAATAAGATTATAAACTTCACGAAGAATATAACGGTTTCTGTTAAAGCTGGATTAATAGAGACGGTTAAAAAGGACGGCGAGTGTTTTGCCAGATTAATAACAGCAGTTACAGCTTTGCCTTATTTTTGTCGAATTTTCATACTTGTCTCCGTCGGTGGTCGAAAGCAGCTTTTTAATTACGGATTCGTATATTTTTTAATCCAGCCTTTGTACGGCTAAAGGCTTTAGTATAACGCTACATGGGTAGTTGTTTGTGGCTTGTCAATATTCACCGTTATGTAAAGCGAAATAATACTTCTTACTAATATTATAAATGCGAAAGTTTAGATTGATGGATGTTTGTGATGTTTGTTATTTTTGGATGATGGTGGACGTTTGTTAGAGTTTGTAGCCTAAACGGCTGAACGGATCTCGATGAAATTTGGCATAGATGTAGAGTATGGTCTGGAAGAACACATAGGCTACTTAGTTTTTGTTTAAATTTCAAGCGGACGGAATCGCGGGCGAAAACTAGTATTTATATATTTTTTCCTTTAATGAAGTTATGAATAAAATTACATTTGGCTTTAGTTCATGTCAAAATTTGCTATGATATTGATTACTTTGAATACTCTGTCCTCAGTGGTATTTCCAAACAGTTACGACTTAGGGGCCTTCAAGAAAAGAGCGTACTCCTCCCTTAAAGGCCGGCAGCGCATCTACAGTACCCTTGGCATTGCGGATGTTCATGGGCGTCAGATCAATTAATATCAAGCGATCCGTTGCTCGTTTACCCCCTTTTCCTATTAAAAAAAAAAAAAAAACAAAGGATATATTCTGTTAATAACAAAAATAAAATTCCTTTCACTATTTTGTTTTAAACTCCTGTTGAAGCGTCTAGTACCTAACTATTGAGAATTAAAAAGTTCAACAGTTTAGGTTACTTTTTATATTTTATGAAAAGTTTGAAAATGATTCATGAAGCAGACATCCCCAGTGCTTTAAGTTATGACAGCAAAAAGGAGTGAAATTTTGAAACTTTCTCGTCTGAACCTGCTCACAAAAACAGTTAGGTGGAGAAGATAAAGTTACCTTCATTACTAATATTTTACTTTAAAAGATATAAAAAGAAATGTATGTTTAATATATCTGAAATACTCTATGATGGAAGATATTTCTATGATTAAAGTAATTTAAAAAAAAAAAAAAAAAAAAAAAAAAAGGATACATTCTGTTAATAACAAAAATAAAATTCCTTTCACTATTTTGTTTTAAACTCCTGTTGAAGCGTCTAGTACCTAACTATTGAGAATTAAAAAGTTCAACAGTTTAGGTTACTTTTTATATTTTATGAAAAGTTTGAAAATGATTCATGAAGCAGACATCCCCAGTGCTTTAAGTTATGACAGCAAAAAGGAGTGAAATTTTGAAACTTTCTCGTCTGAACCTGCTCACAAAAACAGTTAGGTGGAGAAGATAAAGTTACCTTCATTACTAATATTTTACTTTAAAAATATATAATAACAAGAAATCTATCTTTAATATATCTGAAATACTCTTTGATGGAAGATATTTCTGATTAAAAGAATAAAAAAAAACTATTTATAACTGTAAGACAAAGTGTCAATGGCACATCACTTTGTTTAGTATTTTCAACTTTTTTCAACTACACCTATAAAGTAAGAATTGTTCTTTTGTTTCTAGTTAGAATCGACGCCATTTTGCATTTAGCAAAAGATTAAGTTTTGAATTACCAATCTTACCGAAACGTCTATCTCCTCCGTCTCATTATTTGATATTATTCAAGAGTTTTCCTTCAAAGTTAAATATGTTAGATACTAGAGTTACAGATGTATACCTAGAGATTGGTAAATACAAGCTAAGCTGACGATTTCTATCTCATTGTCAAACAGATGGAACAATGTTCTACTAATCTTTGATCCAATGCAATCACTATTTCTACCCTTGCTTTTGCATTCTTATACTATAAGTTTTATTATCTTTTAATTGCTTCTTTGAACTCATAAAATATGCACACAACTTCTGTCATTCCCGGAACAGATCTATTATCAGCCGTAAAACAAAGTTCAGCAGTTAAACAGAACGTTAAATCCGTTTTATTCTGTTTGCTAAAGAACAGTTAATTTCTGTGTTTTTATGACAGTTAAAATATAGCAAAACAATCGTTGAGTAAAATAAAACTAACCTCAAAAATGGCAAAAATTATTTAACTATTGAATAAGCCTCCTAGTTTCAAATGTTTAATTACTATTTCTGAAAAGAATTATTAAATGAGATATAAATATTGTTTACTAAATAATTGCTTAATAAGAATTCTATTATATTCTATAATTAATAACATTTCTAAGAACAAAGTTTCTGTCGAAATTTTCTCGTATAATTTTAGTATACCTTTTACCTCATTCTCACAACATAGTCGTTCGTTGCCTTCAGTTACGTGAGCACTGTAAGCCGTAGCGATGTGGTGTTATAAAGCACTTTATAAGCAAAACATAGGACGCTAAACGCCTACTGTTTATTTACCGCAAGATAGTTCGAAGACTGTGGAGTAAGTAAACATTGTTTTCTTTATATAAGAAAAGCTTTTTTTGCTTTGTTATAGTAATATAATAAATTTTGCTAAGGCGTGGATATGGTTGAGTTTTGTACCGTATTCTTTCATTCTTCCTCTTTTAGGGTATGTCCCACCAAACTGTAAATTTTCGAATAACAATCCAACGTTTAAAATGTGTGATGGAAATATCGGATTTTGTTACCTTATCTGTCAGTGACGTCATTTTTAAGCTAACTAAGCCTCTATCAGCCAGTGTTGGGATAGGCCCTTATAATTGTAACAAATTGAACATGGTACCTTAGCCCAGGCATTCAATCTCAGGAAACACAAGAGCTTAAGTCTAAAGTGAATTCAACGCCAAAGCAAAGGCTTTTCATACAAGACAAGACGAAGTTTCTAACAAGACAGGCGGTACCGACAGCTTGCGAACAATTGAAGCTGATGACGTCTCTACTGAGGAAGTTCATAGACTGAACACTTCTACAAATCTTGTAAACCGTATTAGTCCTGATCGAGTTTTGATTATGCCGAATAAATGTTGTCAATTATTAAAAAGAAGTGTTTTCTCCGCAACATAGTGTTTTATTATTTCATAAAACCGTATTAGGTACTGTTTGTCAAGTTTTTTATGTTAGTTCAGCTCAGTTTGCACCGCGCGCCGCGCTGCCGCTATGAACAATGCAAACTCAACAACAACGTAATACAATTGCTCACAAGTTATGATAACAATCATTGTTGTTGACTTTTTATTTGCAAAGTGGAAGGAAAAGTCGGCAAAATTGCTGTTGAACTAACTAGTGGCAATTCTAAAGTCTTATTAAAACCACAATCTATATTATAACCAGGAAAGCGAGAGAATTTTTAATTGCTTTTGTCCTAAGCACTAGTATTCTGTAAATGAAAGCCGGCATTAATGATGTCTACAAAGATCAAGAACAGCCTCTCAGAGGCTTTGTAGCTGAGAGACATCCTATGCTTACTAAAACCAGACCATCTCCCAGCTATTAATTAATCTAAAAATTAAAACTACACTTGTATTTGGTGTATTTTGCAACGTAATTGCACAAATTCACGTATTATTTTGTCATATAGGGATTTAATATTATTTGTGACTCCTCATAAACCTCACTCAATATTCTCGCTCAGCATAGAAACGAGAAATGAGATCTGTGAATTCCACGTGTTACAAGTAAATATCCGACGTTATCCGAAAAACGATTGCTTACGTAATGGAAAACGTAAAAATCGTCGCTTCTCTCGCGTATCTTTGTTTGATATTTAAAATCTACCTCTATCTGCACTGTGAATGAATTGTTTGAATATTGAGAAATATACAAAACGTATCAGTTTAAATAAAAATTCAATCTGTCAAAATATGTTCACGATTTAAAATGAAATACATTCCCCGTCTGAAAACTGAAATCTATCGAAGCGGAATATTTCCACTGCAAATAGGAGTCGAAGTTGCGATACCGCTGCGGCATGTTACACACAAATACATTTCGTTCAATCTTAAATAAAAAAAATAGATGTGTTTAAATCTCACTACGAAAAGATTTAATTAAACTACTGAGAAACTTAATCTTTGTTATAATAAATACGACTAATAATTTTTATAACAATGTTTAAAATGAGCTATAAAACAAACACAAACTTTTTTTAGAGACTCATTAAGCCCGGAACAAGGGTGCTTAGGAATCCTGGTAGTCGTTTGGATATTATTTACGAGTCATTACACGTGACCATTTAAATAAACCTAAGAGCGGGCGCACATCTTTGACTAAACTATCGCACAACAGTTGTGCGATTGTTTCGATGCACAACTAAAAATCGAGTAGTGTGCACACTTCCATATAAGCTCAAACGAATCAAAGCGCGACTACACAGTTGTGATAGTTTATCATATTTCTCTTGAATACAGCAACGTATAATTTCTGTATTTTTTAATTGCAAAAAATAACATTCAAATACATATTTTTATAATAGTATTTTAAAATGAACCCTTCCATCGTCCTTCCGAGTGATATATTTGAATCTGCGAGCACAGACGCGGAAGTTTATGCAACAGTGACGCTACTGGGACGGGTTCACATGTAAATCCATTTCATTCAACCTGACACCTCGCCCTCGCAAACTGAACCAGATTGGAATGATTCGAGGCGACATCTTGGGTCGAAGATTACCATGCCTATATCTTTAATTTGTATTTTGCTAGTTATGTTTCTCTTACCATTAACTTGTACAAACGACTAAATATAAGATTTATTTAAGTATCTTCTTACACACCATAATTAGTAATGTCATTTAGAATACAAAACAACTAGTCATACCCACGTGTATATTACGTATGTTATATGGTCAATTAGGAAATACCTCTAATGTTATTATTGCACTACAGATAAACAGAAATAGTGGCAACAAATGCACTTTGTTACAATTTGTAAGCTGCTTGCTTGAAAACGTGCAAGTGGTCAAAGTGGCCATAACCACACGCTAGCGCTGCGTTGCGGTCTCGTTAGTTGTGCAGTAACGGCCGACATTTAACTTGACGTCTGCACAGGGACCACGGCAGAGTAAGAAGCTCTGCCAACGCATGCTATAAACATAATTCAGATTCGAAACAATTATTAAAACTACATTACGCCACAGACTTAACAACTACTTTTAGAGTAGTGATTAGATATCTATATCTATACTAATAAAATAAAGCGTAAACACACACTTCTTTGTTGCCTAAGATGTCGGCAATTACAGCATATTTTTGAATAATTCTTTTTTTTAATAAAAAGCCCTACACTTACGTCATGCTTTAGGCTTTATATTTTCACGCCATTAAACATAGGGGGTAAATATTTTGGATAAAAACCCTAATGTGGGAAAGAGACCATAAGTTGCTGCCAACATCAGGAAAGAAAGATTGCTAAGGTTTGTCATGTCATGTCATGTAATTTTGACATTTGCTATTGATAATTTGACAAATGTAAACAATAAAATAAAGTTTTTATAATTTCACGCGGATGAATCCGCACGCGAACAGCTAGTTGGAAATAAAAATGGCTTTAATTCGAAATGTAACTTCTTGCTTACTATGAAATAAATACGATTAATAATATACTAAGCGTGAAATACGGCACTGTTAATCTACTTTGTAGGATTTTCGTAACAATGCACATTTAATACTAGTAACTATTATAGTATTTTAACAAACTGCAAAGAAATTAGAAAAACGCTTCAAAAACTCGAAACAAAGGAAACAAACCAGGTTGGAAGCTGCCCAAGTTGTTTGTTGTCATAAAACTTTAAAAGCGGCAGCGAGAAATTTGTCACTCGGCCGGCAAAGTTAACGCGATGCCCAACGATTTATAGACAAAGCTCTTCAGTGAGCTATATGCGGTACTGCAGTTTTTAGTACACTTTTTAAGCAATAAACTACCGAAAAAACCGAGCTTTGAAAAATTTTTTCGGTAAAGAAATGCACTACGGTTTTATAACCTGGTTTATAAAAAATATTACGTTTTATCTGAAATTAATTTGTCCGTCCAGTCAAAAGACTGTTTTATATTTTTTCTACATAACAGAAGAAATTATTGATTTTAATACAATGTGGCACGTTTTCGAAGCAAGAACTTAATCAAGAACGATTTGTAATTAAATTAACCTGCTCTATAAAACAAAAATGCTATAAGATTATATTGGGAACAGGTTTTCGGGGCAGCCAACCATGCTAAAATTAATCTGTATGCAAATAAGTCGTTTCGTGCGTCACATAGATTATTCAGAACGTCCGAACGGAGACGGGTATGGGACAGGCTACCGGGTTAAGCAAAGGGCGGCTAGGCCAGGCTGAGACAGACAGTAATGAGGATAAAGGAAAATAGGAACTTTGGCTCGAGCAACAGGCGCCCTGATCAATGAGTCACGCTTACCTCTTTCCCTTTCCTCTGTCTGCGCCGCACTTGTTGCGCATGTCAAACAAAATCTGTGAATCCTTTACCTTTACAGTTTAATTACGAGACTGCTGGTTTTTGGATGACTACATTCTGAAATTCTTTATGGTGAAAAGGTCTAAAATGGAAATAGAAATGCCAATACATAATGCAACTCTGACATCAATACTTAATTCTCAATCTACAAAAACATATTAGTTAAAATTTCAGTTTTTCAAGGAGAATGAGATGGATCACAATATATTTTTGTACAAATGTTTCGACATTGTAAACCTAAGGTAAAAGTTTTAAAAAAATTATAAAAAAGATTCCAAAAAAATTATAGTCTGTATTTGTCCTAAATATAGTGCCACAAGGCTCTTGTGGCACCTTTTTGACATTGACAGGGTGGCGCCTCTGAGCATTTAGGGTTACCAGCAAGGTAATATGTCCGCATTAAAGGGAAATTCTTTCCTTTTGAAAACGAAAACGCAAATTGTAAAGAAAGTACTAATGTAATGATGAATGATGAATGTAACTAGGAAATGCCCCAGACTTCGTTTGTCGGTTAGAAAGCTCTATAGTTAAAGAATCTTTGTAGCAAACTTTTAGCAATGCAATCTCTTGAGACAGTTAGGGAAGGAATAGTCTTAACATAATAGAAATAGTCTTACTTAGCGCTCGTCTACAGAATAATAGAAATCTTAATGATTGTTGTTTATAATCAACGCACAGTACGACTATGTGGTATGGTTTGAACTGTGCGTTTTAAAATTATCAGTCAATTAGTTTTTGATACATTACTGAATACACACAGTAATTTCCTTATTACGTAAGTAAATATGAAATTTATGTCAAGAAGGCCATACTTCAGGGTGCAGAAAACACGTTAAAATAAAGGGTCGGTCACTGCTATTTGAAATAGGAAATAAAACAACTTTCAGCAAAATATTTTTAAGTCAATTAGTATATAACATTGTTTTTTTTTAAATTACAAATCTAAAAATATGCGTCGCCTTAAGAGTTAGGGAATTTCTTGATTAACTAATGGTAATAAATTCTGATTTCAACAGACACAAGATGATTCACATTTTCAAATGTAATTACTGGACCCCCCTATTTCTTCTCAGCGATAAAAATATCTCCCACTTAAAAATAAAACTCTCTTGCACTACTTTTAAACACTTTCATCGCTTTATTTCATGGAATAACATTAAAAGGCAAAAGTAATGACGCCAAGTGAACTGACAAGCTATTAACTATTACCCTGACATTAAATGTCACTTCTCATTGCCGGGTGCCAAAAGAAGCTTGTACCTAAATATTTAAATTTACAATGTATTAATATTTGAAAAATAAAAGAATTTTTTTAATTAAATAATATGGAATTAAATTCGTGTTTGATTAACTTATAAAAATGGCATTTGACAAATAAATCATTCATCGATTATTTTGACAGATTTTGTAGGTGACGTGCAATGCAGTATCCGAACGTCAAGTAGAATGTGGTGAAAAAAATGTGAGAGAATGTCAATTTCATGTTCTAAGCTATTTTTATATATTCTGTAGGTTCATCAAACCTATCTGAGAAATAAATTATCATCAAACATATTAGATAAGGCGAATGTAGAATTTGTATTGAAGTGCGTAAGTTTCGACCTTGTAAGTTTTAACTCTGTTGGTGGTTGTTTTAGTGCATTACATTTTATTTTGTAGCAATCATGAAAAAAGCTATACAGAAATGTTGGCGTGATTCTGCCACTTTAATAGTCGCTACCAAAAGAAAGCAAAACATCACACCTGTGAATAGAGAAACGGGTAATTGTAACTACGACATCTTGTTACAGACTCGAACGCATAACGCGTCATTCCCGAATAGTGTGGTGTTCCCGGGCGGCGTTTGTGAGGCCGCCGACGGAGACGAGGAGTGGTACAAGCATCTCCGTACCTTCGGATATTCGGAGAACGATTTTAAAAGTTTCCATCGCATTGGGAGTCCATTAACGCCTTTATTTGAAAATAATCCAATTCAAAGGTATGTACAATCTCATTTGAATAATATACTTATACAATTACACTGTTGTGTTCAAGTAATTGTTAGATAAATCACATTGTGCATGTTTATTGAACAGAATGTTATTGATTCAATCTATCAGTTTGTTTGCTTTTACATTTGTATTTTAGTGTGTAATTTGTCACTTCATCTGTCAGTGACGTTTCTCCAACAATTCATAATCCAATTGGTTATATTTAAACAAGTGTTTAGTTATATTTAACTTTGAATATAAATGATGAAATTTTATTGTTATGTTTTAATAAATATCTTAATTTAATATTACCGAAACATTAAATCTATTGCATTTTGTAGTCTCAATTAGAGTAGTGGCTTGCTAGAAAGACCCATCATAAAAAATCCTAATAAGTGTTTTACAATGTTGTCTAAATGTTCCATATAGTCAGGTGTAATATTTCATGAATTGAAACAATTTGTTTGCTCAGTGATAATGTTAGATATTTCTGTATCAGGCATGTCGCCTTGAGAATAACTGCTATAAGGGAGACTTTTGAAGAATTAGGATTCCTTATATGCAGTCAGAGTCAAAAATCTGAAAGAAACACTGATTGGGCGTCACTTTTAACTGATGATGATCTAAAACATTGGAGAGAAAGGGTGAGAAAACAATTACTGTTATATTAATAATCTAGTTAACCCCAAGTTTCATCAAACTATAATTATTTAACAACATAACTCACACCTGTAACTTGGTGGGGATGGCCAGAGATAAAGTACCTTCTTTTATTGCGGTCCTGACACACCTGTAAAATCTTTATGAAGGTTTTATGCAAAAATCAAACCAATTCAACATTTTCCTGGAATAACTCATATTAATACCATTTAAATTATTTAAAACCTATTTTAGGTAAGCAAAAATCCTGCAGAACTATTAACTCTCTGCAAGGAATATAAATGCTATCCAGATATATGGGCTTTGCATTACTGGAGTAACTGGCTTACACCTGTCAAACAACCAAAGAGATTTGATGCAGCTTTCTTTGTTACTGCTTTAGAGAATAAACCTACAATATACAGCAATTCTGAAGTAGTTAATGTAAAGGTGTGTATTTTATTTATATTATACTGTGGCAAACGAGCAAGCGGCCACCTGAATCCACCGAAATAGCTAAGTGACCGCTACCCATACACATCTGCAATTGCAGATGCATTGCATACCCTTAAGCGACAGAGGAGTAGATGCACATAAAGAGGATGTTTCCCTTTACTATGCGTAACCTCCACTGTCAAATCCACTTTCCCATCCTATCCTTTCCTTATAAAAAATTCAATTTAGTGCATATGGCCAAATTTTTTTTTGTTTATGCATGTTTATGTTTGATTTTTGGATTGCCTGTTTTAGTGGTTGACACCAACAGAAATATTAAAGAGCAGTAGTAAAGCTGAAGTTTTACTTTATCCACCTCAAGCATATGAGTTTAGCAGATTATCATATTTACCAGATATCAATGAATTAATAACATTTGCTAAGGAAAGAAGTCCTCGGGGTAACATATTATTATACACAGTGCCTGTACAAACTAAGGATGGTATAATTGAATTGTTGCCAGGTATATATTTTATATTATCAGAACCAAATTAATATTTAACCAACAAGCTATATTGAAATTTTGCAAATTTTAATAACTGTTTCAATTGTCAAAGCAAAATTTATTTAAAAGGTGGCAAATGGGCAATCGGCCCTCACAAAACAGTAGAATTACTGCACAGATATCCACAATCAGATGTGATTACTTAGATAGATTTCCTATTTGACAAGGGAAATGAAGAAAAAGTATATTCCTGTTTGACCTCTTCTCCACATTAATCCCATCATTTCCCTATAAGAAAGTGGAAGTGAAAGGGGACTTATATTACGCCTAGAGGCCTCCAGACCTAATGTAAGATTAAAATAGATAATATAAAAATATTTTACACCCAAGATACTAGTAAATATGTTATGCTAGCATAATAATTGAATGTAAATGAAGAAGTTGTTTTGTAGTTTTAGCTTATGCTTGCTTTGATGTGTGTTATGTAACTTCTAGACTTGTAACTGTGTACAAAACTTAACAAACTGGTTTTAAAAGTTAAAGAATTTCAGTATTATTATCCAATTAAATGTGATTTAATTATATAAATATTTAAGAATGTTCGGACAGGTTGTTATATATTAAAGCATAAACGATTCCTTTGGTAACTTAATGATATGGTTTATTTTTTTATGAATAGTAAGAAATTGACATTTAAAACAATATTTTTCTCTTTCAGGTGACTATCTGTACCCGTCCGATGTAGATTTCAACACTGAAAGTGATCCAAAAAAAGATAAAACCATATTAGAACTTCGAGGGAATAACCAACCGCTCCATAGAATCGAGGTGACAAAATCGAGAAGAGAATTCATTATACAAGATTATCATCCTGCAAATCATATCACTATGAATAACTTGATTATACCATTTCCTTCAAAAATTGTTTAAAAATTATTCACTCCTAAGATATACCTACAGTTTAGTGCTAGCTTACAGGCCTCATTAGATATAAATAATAGTCATAAGTTGATACAGTACGTCCATATCAAATAAAGAATAAGAATGGCGGGCTCGGGGCACACCTGGCCCAACAGTCAGGAGGACTATGAGCTGCTGGAGGTGATCGGCGTGGGCGCCACCGCCGTCGTGCACGCCGCCTACTGCCAGCCGCGCGCAGAGAAGTGCGCCATCAAACGCATCAACCTCGAGAAGTGGAACACCTCCATGGACGAACTCCTCAAGGAGATACAGGCCATGTCCAGCTGCAACCACGAGAACGTCGTCACCTACTACACCAGCTTCGTCGTCAAGGAGGAGCTGTGGCTCGTGCTGCGTCTGCTCGAGGGAGGCAGCCTGCTGGACATCATCAAGCACAAGATGAGAATCTCCAACTGCAAGCATGGCGTGTTCGACGAGGCCACCATCGCCACCGTTCTGAAGGAGGTCCTGAAGGGACTGGAATACTTCCACCAGAACGGACAGATACACAGAGACATCAAGGCCGGCAACATCCTGCTCGGCGACGAGGGCACCGTGCAGATCGCAGACTTCGGCGTGTCCGCGTGGCTGGCCACCGGCAGGGACCTCTCGCGGCAGAAGGTGCGCCACACCTTCGTCGGCACCCCCTGCTGGATGGCGCCCGAGGTCATGGAGCAAAACCACGGCTACGATTTCAAAGCCGACATCTGGTCCTTCGGCATCACCGCCATAGAGATGGCGACCGGCACCGCCCCCTACCACAAGTACCCGCCGATGAAAGTACTGATGCTGACGTTGCAGAACGACCCGCCCACGCTGGACACCGGCGCCGAGGAGAAGGACCAGTACAAGGCGTACGGGAAAACATTCAGGAAAATGATATCCGAGTGCCTCCAGAAGGACCCGACCAAGAGGCCCTCCGCCACGGAGCTGCTGAAGCACTCGTTCTTCAAGAAGGCCAAGGACCGCAAGTATCTCATGCAGACGCTGGTGTCGATCGGGCCGAGCATGGAGACGCGCGTGCACAAGGCCAGCAAGCGGCAGCCGGGCGCCTCGGGCCGCCTGCACCGCATGGAGACCGGCGAATGGGTGTGGGAGAGCGAGGAGGAGGACGACGACGAGGAGGGCGACGGCGGCCGCGACCGCCCCATGAACCAGCTGCCGCGCGCTGACTCCTCCGACAGCGATAGTGACGGCGAGCCGGCCGAGGGCGCCGGCTTCACCATCGGCTCACCGGCGGCCGGCGAGGCGCCGCAGATAGACCTCGTGCTGCGCATGCGCAACGCCAACAAGGAGCTCAACGACATCAGGTTCGAGTTCGCGCCCGGCAAGGACTCTGCGGACGGCATCGCCACGGAGCTGGTGGGCGCGGGGCTGGTGGCGGCGTGCGACGCGGCGGCCATCGCGGCGCAGCTGCAGCGTCTCGTCGACCTGAACCTGTTCCCTGCGCCGGGGGGCGGCGCGCCGCCGCGTTCCCTCACCTTCCGGCTGGACTCGGCGGACCCCGCAGACGCGCTGGACGAGAAGGGCCTGGTGGGCTACGCGCAGATATCCATCGTGGACTGAGCTTCCTAGGTACTAATCACTTGACCGATCGAGCGCTAAACTATTTTATGCTGTAACTTAAGTAACTAGATATTTTATATGGGTGGATATGGAATACATTTATCATTCAAAGCTCAAATGATTGTATTAAGTGATAGCAAGGTGAATCTGAATTTATAAGATTTTTTTTTATTGAATATTGTGTTTATTTACTGCTCCGTATCTTAAAAACACTGTAACTGATGTATATTATTTTAATGAATTTATTGAAGTGATCGATTTTTCCGCTATATTTATGATAGGACGTTGGCGTGCTTGTGATTCAATGACATAATGTTTGACATGACACCAAAGTATCGCAACCCGTAGGGAACACCTCATCCGGCAGAGATGCGCGAGTGCCATAACTAATGATAGTGACATAGCATGCGGCGGGCGGCCGCTGCGCTGTGCTGTACTGTACTGTACAGTACTGTACTGTACCGTACTGTACTATACTATACTATACTGTACTGTAGCGTACTGTACTATACTGTACTGTATGTTCTGTGATGAGTGTATGATATGATATAATCATAGTAATACGAAGCTTTCGCGAACGCTTTTTATCAGGTCATTACAGTGTTTGAATAAATGTAGCAGATGTATGTAGTACCACATATGTTCTTTTTATGTTGTTATTTGTTTGTTGCTTATTTTAAAATTATTCTTAAAATAATAAAATGCGAATTTAAACGACTGGATGTTTTATTAAAACCACTACATGTAGTGTCTATATTACATTTCACGTTAGTACAAATTTAATTTTACATCGAAATACCAAAAGTTTACAAATTTTAATCCTCAAGCCATAATAATGTATTATACTTGCACTATAAATATGTGAAATTACGCAAATGAACGCTCGAATGAGACTATTGAAGCATTAGAAGGCGCAAAATTCCCGACTTTCTATATTATAATTTACACATATCGTTAATTACTACGTCAAGTGCAAAACTTATTACTAAATGGAATATCGCATAGCGATGTACAAGAGGGTTACAAAATTTATTAGGCAAACAAATTAAACTTGAGCATACAAATCAAATACAGAGGTTCCCTATGATCCAACACCTGCAGAGTCATTGCTTTTAAAACGAAATTAGTGTAAAAAAATATTAAGTACATGTTTCACTGAAATTTTTAAATAAATTGTAATAATTATATTATGATAATAGTAAATAACACAGGTGCTCGAACCAAAAAAAACTAGATAAACAGGTCATTGGACGTACGGGTTACTTGTTTATTTTAAAAAAGTCAAAATTCCAAAAATCCTTAAATAGTACCATTAAAAAGCTAATAAAATTGGCCAATTCATTGGACACAAATAAGCTAGTTTACCAAATAATGGACATTTTTTTCTAAATGGAACTAGGATTTTTAATAATTGCAATAATTGACATAGCATAGCAACAATAAAAAGCACACCTCATCAAATAGTTAAAAATGAAAAAATCACATGTTTTGAATCTCCGGAGAAATTATTTGGCCAAAAACAGAGTTCAAAAATCAAAACTTCTAATAACTCACATAAATCTAAAATGATAAAATAACGATATAAAAAACTACCAACACAAGAATAAATACTTTTTAAAATTCATTTAGTATTTTATAAAAAAAATACTTTTAGGTTTCATAACTTGTATTAGAATAAACGAGCATTATTGACAAGTAATTAGTATAATGACTAGAAAGCAGAGTAGTAAAATAAAATCTTAAGAATTCAAAAATCAAAACAAAGTACAGAAAGCACGACAAAAAGATTAGTCATCTCTGGCTTACTAAAAAAAAAAAAATAACGTATTTACAATAAAAGTAAATTGAGTTAAAAGAGGATTAAAAACAATTAAATAAATAATCTAGTATTAATAAATCTAGGTCAAAATAAAATTAAATCTAGACAAATCACATAATATTAACACAACATAAATGCATAAATATACGAAGAAAAAATCTTAAAGTTATTGTACCATAATTGTTAATAATTTATTTGAACATTGATTAAATAAAAACAAATTAATCACAAGCACTGATCTGTACAAAATGGATAGGCTTAAGGCAGGTTTCGCTTTGTTCCAATTTAAGCGCGTCTGTTAATGTTAAGGACAGTTAATTCTATCTTTATTATTTCGAATCCTCATCACCGCAAACGGCAGCGACAAAATGGCGAAAATTAAATATGTACAAAATTCCACGCATTATAGCCTATCCATATAATAAAGATCAGTGCGACTAACCTCAACACAAAAATGGAAAAAATAGTGGTATAAAATCATACCAAAATCTGGTGTTAACAAGTTTTTTTTTATTTTAAATCTTCTTACTGTTTAAACTAAAACCAGTATTTATATAATATTGGAATGTAAGAATACTAAAAACACATATTTTCTATTTTACAAGCGTATTAGAGCTAAAGTAAAAAAGAACTCTATTCTATGGCACTTTTGTTCAAGCAAGAGTAAATATGGAATGTATTATATTTTGAATGGAAAAATTGTTTCGTTACATATTTCAAACAATAATTAAAATACACACTTATAATAATATTAGTAAAGATGTCTTGAATTGATAACTTAATAAAAAGATAATTTGTTATAACATCAAGTTATAAACTTGAGATTCTTTAACCGATCACCCAAGCACATACAAATTCTTCAATTACACATTGGTTAAGTATTTTATTAAAAAAAAATGTTGCATTAAGCAAACAATAACATAAATATATCTATATTTTGTGCTCAAAGCTCAAATAATTCACATTAGCGTATCAAATACATTTTTTTAATAATAATTACCAATTAATAACATAAAATGAAACCAAATTATTGGTTAATTTAGATAAATCGATTTATACAATACCACAAATATGGCGGAATGATAAAATTAGCAATACATTTTAAAGCTAAATATAAGAAAAATTTGTGCGTAAAGTAAGCGTATTGTGACCTTATATGCTATTTTTTATTGCTAAATATTATATTTTTATGACTAAAATATCAACCTCCAAAAATGTGAAAATTACATAAACATGGTATATCAGGCTTTATTATGTCAAAGTTATTTTGGCTTGTATTGGCATCTTTTGTAATTACTGGAATATATACAAATGCAATATACATAGGGTGAAATGTTAAAGATAACAGTTGGATATTATTTGAAAAAAAAAACATTTAAAAACCGTTCACTAAACGATAATCTTTCATTTGGATATTTGTATGAATTTTAAAATAAATAACAGCCAACGAAAGGCACGAGATTCATCATTACATATGTAGATGTAAATTGTACTATGTGTTAATTTTAATTTATCTCGTCCAATGACATATTACAATGGTTTAAATAAAAACATATCAGATCTACTCACTAGATCACACGGAAAAAATACCTCACACTTACTCTAATAGAATAATAGACAACTATAATCCGTTAAACATTAGTAAAGCTGTAAAGCAACAAAACACTAAATACCAAAATGGTTCACAACTATCTACAGACGGACCTCCACCACCCAGAGTCTATTCAACATGAATATAACGAAAAACCAAGGCATATTGTCCTCAAAGATCCGTCTATAGAGATTGACAAAGAATCAGAAAAGTTCGATGACTTTCTTCTTCAAGTACTCCTTAAGGGGGGTATAGTAGTGATGTCTGAGGGAGATAATTTCTGGCTTACGTTTGAGTTGCTGCAGCAGCGGCCAGTCCGTCTCGAAGAGCAGCAGTGCTCCGAACGCCAGCGAGAGCCATACGAACAGGAAGGAGGGTATGAAGGCGCGCAGCAGGCTGAAGGGGCGCGGGGGCGGCTGCAGCGCGGCGCGCCACTCCTCCTGCGCCCCCGGCACCCCCTGCGCCCCCTGCACGCCGGACACGTGCGTGCCGTGCGTACCGTGCGTGGCCGCAGACTCAGTAGACGAGTGCTCGTAGGCATCCCGGCTGTACTCAGGACAAGCAGCTGTAACATTAAAGTTATACTAATAATATTGCTATAATACTATACTAATAATACATTAAAGTTATATTAAGTAATATTGAATAATGAAATATGCAGAATTATAGTAATTATAATCTAGAGCCGGAAAACCTTTCAATTGAAATTATTATCAGGATTTGCTTTTATGTTTCTTTTTCAAAAATGTAAACTTGAAATGGCTCTCCTGAACATTTAACCTAATGGCGCTTAAAACAAATAGCCTTTCACCCATCGATATGTTTACAATATTGTGACTCGCGCCATAGTGTAATTATGAACACGTTATGTTTATAAAAGCTGTTAAAATAGGATAACAATGTAGTTACTGGAGGTGTTGTCGCAGCAGGCGAGCGCGATGTCGACCGCGGCGCCGCTCAGCAGGCAGGCGCCGTCGCACACCTCGCCCTCGCCCCCCACGCCGCCCACACCGCCCACACCGCCGCTCTCCTCCAGCGGCGCGCTGTGCGTCGACCGCGGTAGGCTGCTGTACCCTGCGTTAATACAACACAACTGTATTATCGACATATATATATATATCTCTCTCTCTCCCTACCAATTTTTGAGACCAAATTACATACAGTCAGGAAAACTGAAGGTCCACCACCTCGTAGACTACAATCATTTGAATGTTTGGTACGTATTTTTATCTTTTAACTTTTAACTATACAAAATCAACTTAAAACATATTTCATATAATAAACGCTAAATAAACCTCAGTGGTTTTTCACTAGCGCTTCATTGGGTTACGTACATAAATATTGTTTTAGTTTAAGCGTAATGTTTTTCTTCTTTATACAATTTATTAAATGTGAGGGTAGTTCGTTAATTAATCTAGGTACAATGTATGCCGTGCGCTCGCCGTACACATTTTTTGCGCCAATAGTTTAAAATTGGTTTTGTGGCGCAGAACAATAACACTGACGGACTTTTAAATGTGTCGGTACGAATAAAAGTACACGGCTAATTCTCTTATTATCCCATCGTTTGCGCGAGTCACTGCTATCTGATTATTTACAAAAGGCAGATTTATTGTAAGACTATTTTTCTGTAAATGGAACACCGCGGATTTCCGCAACTGTACATAAATATAATTACATTCCTTTCCTCACAAGATGCTTACCAAAGTCTCCAGTCATGGGTGTGGAGGGCGTGGCGGGCACACTCGACGCTTTCCTCCGGCCGCCGCCGCTTGAACCTTCCTCCTGACCAAAAATAGTTTACTAAAAACATAACCTCAAAATATAAAATACACAAAATATTTAATATAATTATAATCTAGTAGTAATGTAGTTGTTTGGTCTAGTCGAGACCATTTGAATTTGACTATTATTATATGCGAGAATTTAGATGGATGGATGGATTTTTATTAGAAAGTATTCTTACTACTTTAGCTACTTTTTTGATTCCCCGCACACCGGATCACAGAAAAAAGCGAGTTACACCAATATTATAAATGCGAAAGTTTAGATAGATGGATGGATAGATGTTTGTAAGAGTTTATAACCCAAACTGCTGAACGGATTTCGATGAAATTTGGTAAAGGTGTAAGACAATAGTCTGGATCACATAGGCTACTTACTAAGTTCCGTTCAGACGGATTCGAGGGCAAAAGCAATACATAAATATAAATCTAGTATCTATGTGTAAGTCTATATTATATGTAGACAATACCGAATGATCCCTGGGCGGCAGTAGACCGTCTCGTTCCAGTATCTCTCTCTCGGTGCGGCCCACATACTTGAACTTGGTACCCCACGAGAATAACCCGCCGCCGGAGTACACACACGCGTCCGAAGACGATGGCAAACTGCAATAAAAGATTTTTTTTTATTTTAATTTAAAAATTATTAGTAGATTTTTGTTAATCATACTAATATTATAAATGCGAAAGTTCAGATGAATGGATGTTTGTTTGAATTTGTAGCCTAAACGGCTGAACGGATTTCAATGAAATTTGGTATAAATGTAGAGGATAGTCTGGAAGATCACATAGGCTATTGTTTTTACGGGCGAAAGCAAGTTTACTAATATTTCCCTTAACCATTTTGAGCTGTAGGCTTGTGCGAGAATATGGTTCACGACAATTGTCGAATGCCGGGATTCGAACCTTCGACCACAAGATCGGTAGTCAGTACCCCAAACCAGGCCATTGGCGCTTAGCGTTTATTAAAATGATCCTTTAAAGAAATAAATCAAATAATAATATAGGTCTTTTTAATTGTGTTGTCGGCTCAAGGTCTTCCCTTGTATCTTTTCATGCCCCGCTGAGCCTTTTTTTAAAGATTCCTTGGCGTTTATTAAAATACTAACGTGAAAAACAGCATCTGTTCGATAGCGCAGCACCACACGTGGCGGCACGCGGCGCCGCTCGGACATTTGAAGCCCACTGTGTGCTTCTTCTGAAAGAAAACATTTACTTTAATAAAATTACTAAGCCAATCCCGTGCGCCTTCATCCACATAAAACTTTAATCCATAATATTGCAAATTTTATTTTGCAAAAAAAACCCTTGCTATTGATTGAAAATTTAAGTAACCATGGCAACCTTGTCAAATAACAAAGTATGTGTTTACGGTTTATTATATTATAGTGTGTCTAAATAAGATAGATTAGTTTGATAAATGATGTACATAAAGTATCGAATTCAATTTGTATGAAGGTAAATGCCGTACTTAATAGACAGGTATCGTAGTGACGAAACAAACACACATAGCGAACAACTATGAACTATCGATATTCGGTTTAAATAAAATTTATCGAACTTAAATAAAATTCTTATGTTCTTATTAACTAGTTTAGAGGACAATTCTAGTATTAATTATGGTATAGAGAATTTAGCGATGACAATAATAATAGCGAAATCCAATTCGATTACGTACGGCTGTAGTAGTAATGAATATTTATTCACTCTCATTATTTGTAATGGTTCTGCAGGTCATTATTAATTTGACTGAATAGTGTTTTTTTTTTAATTCATAAGTTATAACTATGAATCTATCGATTCCAACTTCCATTAGAATAAAAATCGAAAAGATTCATGCTTGATTTTACACAACCTATCCCTACTAAATTGTCACATGAATTCATATGAATTGTCAAACTAATCTAAATTATTTAGACACACTATAGTATAGAATTGTATTAGCATGTCCAATAGACTATAACTTTAATTGGCCTGTCCCAACGATATAGGACTGGCTGACAGAGGCTCAGATAGCTTAAAAATGACCTCACTGTCAGATAAGGGAACAAAATCCGATATTTCCATCACATATTTTTACACGTCCATTTATCCGACAATTTACAATTTGGTGGAACAAGCCCTTAGTTTTATAATTTCTAATGAAAAATTAACTTACTTCAGGATAATTTAGATGCACGATAAACATGCGTCCTTCGAAGTTGATTTTGTTGACTTCGGACCACTTGAAGTGGTTGGTCTTGCGGCCGCCCTGGAACGAGAGGATACCGCCGTGGTTGATGCCCACATACAGCTGGTTGCCGCGGTGGTCCTGAAAACAATCAAAAATACACACAGTTACCTATACTAATATTATAAAGAGGAAGGATTTGAATTTTTGTATGTATTGAAATAACTCAAAAACCACAGGGCCGATTTCTAAATTTCTTTCACGTGTTATTTGAAACGTGAATGAAGGTGAAATTTCTTTCTATCAGTGAGTACCATTTATTTTGTACTATTTTTTAATTCCACGCGGACGAAGTCGCGAGCAACAGCTAGTCTATAAAACTATCAAACCTTAACAGGATGTGGGTCAACTCCGTAGGTATCAAGCTGGCAAGCGATCTTCAGGAAGGTCCGCTCAGCCTCCTGAGTGCTGAGACCCTTCACGCCGCCCGCGCCGCACGCCGTCCCTTCTACAGGCTCCCGGTGCAGCTCCTGGAAATATAACGCATTGAAAATAAACAAATTACAAGCCTAAAAAGCCTTAAAGTGGTAAAAATCATGTTTATTGTGAATTTAATCATATGAGTAAACTAAACCTCGGTTTTCATTGTTTGAGTATCTCCAATTCAATAGGAAGTTATGAAGTTAATCTCTATTAAAACCTCTGAAAAACAAGCATTATGTCAATAGTAATAAGAGCCAATTTTGTACATACCTGTATCCTGGCCTCAATCGCATCTGTTTGTCTCAACAACAGTCGCATCTCCGTCACATAGTTCCCTACATGTATACTCGGATCGTAATCGCCTAGTTCGACTGAAAATGTCAAATTATAATTGAAATATAATACTTAAAAATACAAATGAATTACCTAAAATGATAGTACTTGACAAACATGTTGTATAATAAATAAGGATGAAATAGACAATAACGGAAGTCACATTCAGTTATCTATGCCATAACCACTATTAACAGAACTAAAAACCACAATCATATTCAATACTCTATCAGACATACAAATAAACACAAAGCATAAGCAAAATTTGTACTAATATTTGCCTATACTCAGTTTATTCCTAAGTTTAACTTTATACCGCGTTTATTTATAAGGCTGAAACAAACATATTTAATAACTATGAAATACACTAAAACACAAATTTCAATAAGTCTATGTAATAAGAATGCCATACTTCTTTTTTATAACATAGAAGGCCACCGGAATTTGCACAAATTGTGAAGTGACTTTCCCCACCCATAGACATCCACAATTTCAAATATGTTGCCTACCTTTAATTGACCAAAGATACACGAAAAGAGGATATTTAGGAAAAGGAAAGGATGGGATACTTCTTATAAGTGGGTTCAAAGGGAATGGAGACTATAAAGTTTTGTACAACTAGTACATATTTTACCTATTACAATGACTAGTCAATTTTCGAATTTCATTTTGACATAATTTACGCGACATTTTTACAGTGAAGGAAAACATCATGTTGCAATCTATACATATCGGTGAAGAAATTCAAAGATATGTGTAAAGTCAACCAACATGCACTTGGCCAGCATGGTCAACTATGAGCCCAGTCACCACTAACTTAGGGTACTTAGGGTACTCTCAGTGGGGATATATAGTGAGCCGGTGATGATGAATAGCTTATGTTACTTACTCTGTATGATTAAAGCACCAAGCATAGCTGCTTCATTAGCTGTACAATACAGCCTCCCGTGCAAGAGGTCCCGTTTAAGTTGCAAGTATATTTGGAACCGAGTGACATCCTCTTTCAGTAGTAGTGGGTTCGGTGGATAGAATTTAACTCGAAAACTAAAGAGTATAGGTGACGAATCTGAAATAGATTATTTTAACTACTAGACTATCCCATCCAACCTTCATGTGAATATATCAGTTTTTAAATTGAAGTCTCTTTTTTTTATTTGTTGAGATCTTTTCTATTGATGGTTTTAACTCTTTTGTTTCAGATATAGGAAATTTTTAACTTATTAATAATGCATACCATGTAAAATACCAATGTTATTGCATTATTAATTTAAACAGAAAAATGATATCATACTTCTTACATTCTCTTGAGTTGTACAAAATGAAACAAAAGAAATAATAGTGAAATTTTACTTACCTTTTACTTGTTTTAATATTAATTTAGCAATATGCAGCCAGTGCTGAAATGCAATGTTTGACTATGAATAATAAAAATTGAATATGGTTTTATTGATATTTGTTGCTTAATGTTGATTGAAGTGAAACGGTATTGTCTTGCATTACTTTTTCACTTATTATAATTTTTATCAATTCATTCACATTGTACTGCACTCCACATGTCTTTTTTTCATCAAAATAATTTAGTGGAAAATATAACGAAGTTAAGCAACAATAGTATAAACATATTTTACCCTCTGGCCTGCAGAATCCACATATCGAAGTCCAAAATAATCAGTTTCTGCTAAATTCAACTGCTGGCATACATGCTCTAAAAGATATTTCCCCTTATAACCAGGCTGGAACATATATTAATAATTTCATAACATTATAAAATAAGAAAAAATAGAATTCACTGATTGTACGTTTTTTCCAACTTATTCCTTCATCAATGTAATTATTTCACACACTAGGGTTGATTAAATTAGCAAGTTTTTAGACCTGCATTAATTTTTTTTAATGAATAATGGACAGCAGTCAAGTCGAAATAAAGATCATTTATTATAGTGACTTACGTGAAATTCGCACTCTAATATTTCAGTATCTTCCAACAACCGAACAGTACATTTATAAACAATATTACTATCACCACGACTCTTAAACATAGTGCCGAATTTATTCCTCCAATATTGTATGCATGAAACACTTATAATTAATCAATTTGACATATTTAATTGAAGTGAGATTTTCGCATCAGTTCTTGTATTTTAGTTGAGCGTATTTAAGGTATAGCACATTGTAATTTATTTATTTTTTGCAATATTTTCTGATTTTTGTTAAAGTTTGAGGGGTGCGGGTTATTGGTTGTGCGGCTTTCAAGTGACTTTTGATACAGATTAAAAATACATAAGAAAATAATGTCATAAAATAGAATCAACAAATTAATTATTAAAACATGATTTACATTTTACTAGATTGTTATCAAACACTCAGTGAAGATTTTTTAAAAATACCTTGTATTTATACAAGCAAGAAATGTTTAAATAAAACCTTAAATGATGAAACAATTTTTTCGTGAGAGTTATCTCCATTTTTTTAATTCTATCAATAAAGTTTATTTAAAGTGGTTATTACAATTGCAATAACGCGTTGTATACTCAAAATATATTTAAATTCGAAAATTAGAATTGCATCATATTTCATAACAAATTTCCGAACACATGGGCAACGTTTCACAACGTAAACCAGATATGACGTCAATGGAAAATTAGGGTAGCCAGGTAGGGAAAACTGCATAATTTTGAGGTGTATTCGTAAAGAATTTAAAAATTTAATCATTCTAAAATGAAGAATAGAATAGAGAAGGAGAAATTGAAGATATTTGGGGAAAACAATCGTCTTCACGTTTTCTTCCACATCACCTTTGCTAGGTTAAAGGCAAAACTTGCAATCTTATAGAATTACTATAAATTTGGGACGAATTCAGTCTCCTTTGAGCTTCCGCAAAAGAAATTAACGCGAAATGTTGTAAAAACCTTTTAATTAAACCTTTACAGTCGTGGCCTTTTAACATAATATATGTAATTATGCGGTTACAGTTTATTACTTTGCTAAAAGCCAAGAAAGAGAAAAAGAGGGAAACTATAGTATAAACAGATCTACGGTGCAATCAATAAAACATTAAGACTCCCAAGTCCATCGCTTAGAATTATGTGTATTAATAGCTTTTATTTTGTTTTAAATTATCTTTAAAGTAAGATTTTGTTTTTTTAAATCGCCACACTAAAAAGCGGATGTGACTACTTTTCTTTCCTTCTAGTTTGATCAATATCCATTTCTCGTTCATTCTGTTGGAGTCTTTCTCGGATATTACACGCTGACTGTAATCCGTGGTGAGTGTCAAAACCAGAAGATAGTTCTTGTGTCGTGAAAACCCTAGTGATTTATTACCTTTATTTTAAAATTGTGTTAGTATTTAGATGTAATTTTTTTTTGTTTTGTTTATAGAACATACGTTAATCTGGTTTTAGTTTCTTTTGAAGTGGATTAAACATACATTTTAACATTATCACGTGTCGACTTTAATCCGCGAATCCTATCTTTCTTTTGTTTCTTAAAGTGTTAAACTTAAGAAATTCTAATAGAATCAAAGGATTGGTATTTGCGATTGCTTACGCGTCATTCTCTTTTGCATCAACCGGCACATGTCACCACGTGGTGTGAATCACCCTGTTTTCTGCTGCAAGTTTTCCATACCTTAAAATTTTATTTTAGTAGTATTTCTATGCAAATTATAACAAGTTTCAAATAATACATTAATATTTTGTTCGTACAATAATGGCAGACTTTCATTGTGAAGTGTCAAGACGGGGCGAGGCGGCCATGCCACCGCCGAGCCGCCATATTGCCGGCCGCGTATCTAACATGAGGCTATGACCTTGTGAATGTGCATCGCGAGTCCTTTTTGCAATTCTACGGATTTTGTCTCAACTAACTTTTATTTTTCCATTGTTCTAGACTAACCAAAAATGGGCAAGGAAAAGATACATATTAACATTGTCGTCATCGGACACGTCGACTCCGGCAAGTCCACCACCACCGGCCACTTGATCTACAAATGTGGTGGTATCGACAAACGTACCATCGAGAAGTTCGAGAAGGAGGCCCAGGAAATGGGCAAAGGTTCCTTCAAGTACGCCTGGGTATTGGACAAACTGAAGGCTGAGCGTGAACGTGGTATCACCATCGATATCGCTTTGTGGAAGTTCGAGACTAGCAAATACTATGTCACCATCATCGACGCTCCCGGACACAGAGATTTCATCAAGAACATGATCACAGGAACATCGCAAGCTGACTGCGCCGTGCTCATCGTCGCCGCCGGTACCGGTGAGTTCGAAGCTGGTATCTCCAAGAACGGACAGACCCGTGAGCACGCCCTGCTCGCGTTCACACTCGGTGTCAAGCAACTGATTGTTGGAGTCAACAAAATGGACTCCACTGAGCCGCCTTACAGCGAATCCCGTTTCGAGGAAATCAAAAAGGAAGTATCATCATATATCAAGAAAATCGGTTACAACCCAGCGGCTGTCGCTTTCGTACCCATTTCTGGCTGGCACGGAGACAACATGTTGGAGCCATCCACCAAAATGCCCTGGTTCAAGGGGTGGAATGTTGAGCGCAAAGAGGGCAAGGCTGAGGGCAAATGCCTGATTGAAGCCTTGGATGCCATCCTGCCCCCAGCTCGTCCCACCGACAAGGCTCTGCGTCTTCCCCTGCAGGACGTATACAAAATCGGCGGTATTGGAACAGTGCCCGTAGGCAGAGTGGAAACCGGTGTCCTCAAGCCTGGTACCATCGTCGTATTCGCTCCTGCTAACATCACCACTGAGGTTAAGTCTGTTGAAATGCACCACGAAGCTCTCCAGGAAGCTGTACCCGGTGACAATGTTGGTTTCAACGTAAAGAACGTTTCCGTCAAGGAGCTGCGTCGTGGTTACGTCGCTGGCGACTCCAAAAACAACCCCCCCAAGGGAGCTGCAGACTTCACCGCACAGGTCATCGTTCTCAACCACCCCGGTCAAATCTCCAACGGTTACACGCCAGTGTTGGATTGCCACACAGCTCACATTGCCTGCAAATTCGCAGAAATCAAAGAGAAGGTCGACCGTCGTACTGGTAAATCCACTGAAGACAACCCCAAGTCCATCAAATCTGGTGACGCCGCCATTGTCAACCTTGTGCCCTCCAAGCCCCTGTGCGTGGAATCCTTCCAAGAGTTCCCCCCTCTGGGTCGTTTCGCCGTACGTGACATGAGGCAGACCGTCGCTGTGGGTGTCATCAAGGCCGTCAACTTCAAGGAAGGCGCTGGTGGAAAGGTCACCAAAGCTGCCGAGAAGGCTTCCAAGGGCAAAAAGTAGCTAGCGCTGTTAACAGCACAATTCTTTATAAAGCTGCGACACTTCATTCACCGAAAGGTGTTCCGAAGGAAAAAAGGGCTACAAACTCATTCCTTTTCTATATTTTTTACAAGGCTTATACTATAACATTATAATTTATAAGGTTATACATATATCTGAAATATTTTGTTATGATTGCAACATGTAAATTCATAGAATAAATGTAGCCTCCAGTAATTTATAGTTTTATTTCTTAAGTTATATCACTCATGTACCCTTTTTATCATTAAATAAATTTTAAATTTTATTCATTTTTTTGTAATTATCCTATAACATTTCATAGTAGACTTCAACAAGAGTGACAAATAAGCCAATTGCATTTGCAGTTATCAGTGCCAAAGGCACCATTGTTGAAATGCACACAAAAAACATTTTCTATCGTTTTTATCTTATTTTCACCTATGTAACGAAATTGGCATGGCCAATAGGGGGCCCTGATAACTAGGGATGTTATTATGGATGTCCGAAATTTTATATTTATCCATAACATCGTACTTAAAACATGGTTCCAATTGGAAACTTGTAATAGAATGTAGCTATTTTGAGCTACAACAAAAGTCGAATCAATGAAGTGAGATATGCGTAGAAAACATAAGGGACCAATTAAACTGACGATGGTGACTTTTTGAAGGAGAGCAGAAAATTTATTGAAAAGTAAAAAAATGAAGTTTTTAACTAGAACATTTCGAGGACCTAAAATTGAAATACAAATAAATGTTCAACAATGAAAGGTCTAGAAATCTAGAATCTGAAGGAATTTACTTACCACAGCCTTACTTTTTGCGATTATAAAACAAGCTTATTTTTATATCTTAAATAATATTAACAATGGTCATAATGACATTTTAATATTAAATTGACAAATGAAGAAAGTTTTTTTTCTAAACAAAATATTAAAAAGTACCTATTGGTTGTTTAGTTGCCCCTAGTATTATTCCGTTCATTGGCTGTATTCTCAAAGATTGCAGAGCCCCAGAGCCCGAGCACTTGCACACCTTACATCTCTGGCCCTAGGCGTACACAAATATTCTTCGTTCTTGGGCGTCGCCAGGGGGTAGCTGCCCCCCCCTAGAGAATCTGTATATGTATGTAGATAGATACCAAAAATACTTGAAATAAGACCATATTCATTGTAATTGCCCCCCAGCGGCGTTAGGGTAGGGCAATCGCCCAGGGCACCGGAAATTAAGGGGCGCCACAGGCGCCATTTTATATAGCATTTAAGGGGCGTTGTAGAAAAGTCGCCCAGGGCCCCAGCCTGCTGTTAATTCTAAAACAGGCTCTGCACATGAGATCATAGCGATACACCCGTTCGCTTTTTCTATTAACTAGTATTGTTGTAGTCATACTAATGTTATTGAACCGCACGAAAATTCCATATTTTGGTCTCATTTTAGATTACAAACCGCGCGAGCAATGCCCTCGACCGACGGCGCTGAATTTGGAACCATTTTGTCAATGCTCGACGATATGCAAATAATGAATGTATTTTGTGCAATAAATATTAATAGTGGTGATAGAGCGGTGTATTTCGAGAATATACTCGTATAAACAGAATTTATTTTACGGAGTCTTTAACAGTGATAGAGCCAGCAACATCTGCTGCATGAATGGGCTTGATTAACCAGTGAAATACCACGCCCACCCAGAAGTCAGGCGTGAAGTGAAAGTAATTCTGCGTTTCGTCTGGTAAGCGACTGTCTAGTTTTAGTCCTCTTCCTACCCATTTCTTATAAGGAAAGGAGGTGATTAATGTGAAACCTTCCCAAAGTAGATTTTATTGGAGCAGGAGTGGAAAAGGAATGTCCTTTATTTGTGCTTCCCCTCCTCTGTCTATAGACAACGCATCTGATGTCTATAGACAGCTTCGCCAAATTGTACTATAAAAAAATCTTAATTATAGGTAAAGGATAAGAGAGGTAGCAATAGGTGACGAGTACAATATATTTGGGATAAATTTAGTTGAAGTTGAGGCAGTAGCGGTTTTAGCGCTACTGGCACCCTGGGCGATGTTTCTATTGCGCCCGTTTTTTAGCAGTTTAGAGGGGAGTGTTAAAACAGGTTGATGTGAGACTATGCAATTCGCAGATCTGATTTGTCCTGCGCCCTGGGCTGTCGCCCAACCGCGCTCTGCACTAATGCAGGTCCTGAAGTAAGGGGTAGTGATAGTTTCCCTGAACTACAACTATTAATAATGGTTATGGATAGGTAAATATTTCTTCTATAGGGTCATCGGAATACTATTTTTTTATTTAATAAGCTGCTTTTTATTTATTTGCTTATTTAATAAACTACATTTGATGTGCCTTTATACCTCTCATATCATATGATAAATGTCTTAATACTGTTACTTTGTGTATGTGGAATATGTGAAAACAGTTTGTCACAAAATAAGATTACCAATAAAAGTAGTTGCAGAAACAGTAAAAATAAAACAAACAAATGTTTTAAAACATTTACTAAATCTATTTAAATAATATATCTTAACACAACAAGATCATCACTAATTTCCTTTATTTTCCTGCAATCTTTCTTCTTGTTCAATGATAAAGTTTGCCCAATCTTCAGCTTCTTTGAGCTTACGTCTTCTTGTGTAAGGAGCGTACCATAATTTATTGCCTACGTAAAGTGCTGTAGTAATAGATACAGCCATTAACACCTTCGTAAGCGGACTTGAATGTTTAAACCATCGCCTTATTGGATCCATAGTTGATTACTCAGAAGGACTGGTTTCTAAAGCTTTTTTCTTTCTAGGATAATGTTCTTCGAAAAGAGGTTTCCAAATGTAAACACCAGAAAAAACCCCTAATATAGTAACTAATGCGATTTGTCCTCTTGTCCACGATCGCGGCTTATATATTCTCATAATGATATTATGATCATGTTTACACTAAATCCGGCTATATAAGACAGATTTTAAAAACTTTTTATTTAATTATTACAAGTTTGAGGTTATGACCAGTTATGACATAACTTAGTGTCAAAATCAAACGTCAATCTCAAAGAGTAGTTAGGAAATAGAAAAGAAAAATCATGAAAACTATGTCACTCTGTGTCAGCTGTCAGTGTCACATGTTGCCGTGGATTGTTTTGGTTCTAAAAGCATCTTGTTTTTAATATATTTTTATATTCTAATGTAATTTTATATTTAATTTAATTACATTATACTAATCGTTCACTCTAATAAGTAAACCTGAACAATGGAGAGGCGTCCTAGATTTTCACCCAATATTTTACTTACAGGTTAGATGTTAGTTCAGAATATTTATGAAAAACATTAATTAGGAGACTTCACCACATTGTATATTTTTGTTAAGTAATCTAATAACATTTCTTAATCAAAAACATTAATTTCGTTACTAACAAATTTATGACGTAGGATACACAATGGTGTATGCTTTGAACAACAATCCTTCATGTGTGTATAAATCTTAGAATGGTATTACAACAAATGATCTTACCCATATCCAGAAAATAACATTTGTTAATACTTTCAGGAACACCAGGGGTTGGTAAATCAACAATATGCCAAATTTTATCTGAACGAACAAAGTACACATGGAGAGAAGTATCAAAACTGGCTGAAGAATACAATTGTTTAGAAGAATATGATCCAGAATATCATTGTCCGGTGTTAAACGATGATAAGGTAATTTTATTTATTATTGGTTAACTTATAATCTTCATAATAGAACTAATCTAATAGTTTGTATAATTGTTTCCTAGATGCTGGACATTATGGAAAGTATGATGGAAAAAGGTGGGAACATAGTTGACTACCATGGCAGTGAATTTTTTCCTGAGCGCTGGTTTGATGGTGTTTTTGTTATCAGAACAAATAATACCATATTGTATGATAGACTAGTAGCAAGGTTAGTTAATATTTTTAAATTATCTATACCATACCATAACTTAAACTCTGAAGCCTCTTCTTTTTATTCACATATAAGTAAATATATTTGACTTATTTAAAAAATTGAAGAAATATAGATAAGACCATGTGTTAAACAGAATAATGATGTCATCAATGAGGTAGATAAAAAAAAAAACTGGAAAAAAAATATTACTCAATCATTCTATTTTCTGGCATTATCAACAAAATTAAATATATATTTTTATTATAGAGGTTACTCAGGCAAGAAATTAGAAGACAACATTCAATGTGAAATATTTGAAGTATTATTAGAAGAAGCTCAAAATTCATACAAATCAGAAATTGTTATGGAACTACAGAACAACACACAGGAACAACTCCACGCAAATGTTGAAACTATTATAGAGTGGATAGAAAAATGGAAAGTGGAAAACCTGTAATTGTTTTGGTGACTTTACCATCATAATCTGCAGTAAACATGTTATATAGGGGGTTCAAACACATATTCCTATAATGCGGAACCTTCAACTGCTTTATAGAAGACTTAACTGTATGTTATAATATATGACATTAATTTGTAAGAACTACTGCTGTCTTATACCTAAGTTTGAGATGACTATAGTGAGCCTTAAGCATTTATTATGGGCACTCTGGTCATAAATAGCAAATCATTTCTTTTTGTATTCAACATGAGAGAATTTCGAAAGAACTATACATCTGTATAGTTCAAGAAAAATGTTTATATATATAATCTTATAGCCTAATTCTTGTGATTTTCATTGTTAAAACATTTAGAAAAACATGTTATATAGGGGGTTCAAACACATTCCTATAATGCGGAACCTTCAACTGCTTTATAGAAGAGTTAACTGTATGTTATATGACATTAATTTGTAAGAACTACTGCTGTCTTATACCTAAGTTTGAGATGACTATAGTGAGCCTTAAGCATTTATTATGGGCACTCTGGTCATAAATATCAAATCATTTCTTTTTGTATTCAACATGAGAGAATTTCGAAAGAACTATACATCTGTATAGTTCAACAAAAATGTTTATATATATCGGCTTGAGCTAGCACGATATCAGAATTACTATTACTCGAGATCACATGTGGGCGGCCATGGGTAAAGTCGGATTCAAGGACACAATACTATATCATCGATCTACCAAGCTCATATCGTTCAAACGATGTTCTCGCAACGATCCCTATTTTCAGAATGATCTAAGTTCGAAAGTCGCTTGGCGGCGCTCGTGTTCTAATTATGACTTAAATTCAAATTGATTTCTTCTGATTGCGACATATATATAATCTTATATCCTAATTCTTGTGATTTTCACTGTTAAAACATTTAGAAAAACATGTTATACTTTTAACACACATATTTGTGTAAAGGAATTTCAGAGTTAGTGCAACTTCATTTTGTAAATATACAAAGTTTACTGTTAAAAATATCTAAGTTGTAAAATAAATTATATCATTTCTATGATTTCGTTTTTTTTTGACTTTATGGCAACACAATAGTATTTTGCCAGAATTCTCTTGATGAACACAGGATGAGGTTTAAATAAAAACAATAAGTATATAAATATTTCCTAATTTATTTCATTATCCCACTGACAAATATAAGAAATGCATTTAATATTACTGTATTTAGAATTATCTGGTAGATTCTAATTTGTTTTGATCAGATACAATTGTGCCCCTATTTAATATTAAAATCTATTTCAACAATGATATAAAATTATTCGAGACAATTGTAAAGTGTTGCCCTATATCAATTAATTTCTATTTAAGGTAGCATAAAGTGTTGCTACTTTTAAAATTGTGATGTGTAAAAATTATTTATTCTGTATATATACTCTGTATCATATCAAAACAAATGAGTTATCTATAACATTAGCAGGCACTCTCACACGATACATTCACACACAGATCTTTCATAGAAAGTTCATCACAATGTTGCCTACAACTCGTCCTTCTTGGCAACACCCTTCCTGTCCCAGCCTTTGAGCTCACTGGACGCGTGCTCTGATACGTATTTCAGGAAGTCTTCCAACGACCGGCCGGCCTACAAAAACAACAAGTTAACAGTTAAAAAACAGTATTAAAAATCTTTACGTGATTGAAATGTTTCTATCTAAAAACTGTTATGACCTTTAAACGGTTAAAACTTCAAGGTGATCATACAGTACAAAAAGTTTTAGTAACATATGATTGGAGTTACCACAACCTCTGTATTCAGTGTCTACTGTAACTAGTACTAAATATTAAATTACTTTAAAAAAACAATTATTTTATTTGTTAGGTTAAACAATCATTTTCCGGTCACAAGTGTGTCACATCAAAAAGTTTTTTTTGTACTATTTTAAATTACTTTAAAAAAACAATTATTTTATTTGTTAGGTTAAACAATCATTTTCCGGTCACAAGTGTGTCACATCAAAAAGTTTTTTTTGTACTATTTTTCTAAAATACTCACGTTATATCTAACGGGCTTCTTGTCGGAATCCTTGGGTTTCCAGTAGATAGTAGGGAAGCCAGACACATCGAAGAGGGACTTGGGCCAGTCGTTGGCGGTCGCGTCAATCTTCACAATGTCGACATCTTCATTCTTGAGCTATAGAAAACATACGGATTTTTTTAAATACAAATAGATCGACATAAGATTGCTGAAGAATACAAAATACTTTAAGCAGTTAAACAGTTCTACATTGACTTACTTTTTCACCAAGTTCATCCCACACTGGAGCCAATTTCTGGCAATGTCCACACCAGGGGGCGTAGAACTCAATAAGAGCGTCCCTGCCGCTGTCGGTCACCAGCTCCTTGAAGTTCTTGCCAACTGCCACCTTAACTGGCCCATCATTGTTTTCTGGCAGAGCCTCCGACTTAATGAAAGGCTCCAGTTTACCGTCAATCAGGTCTTTGGTGAACGCGAGTAAGTTCTCAATGCTAAAAAAAAAGACAGAGAAAAGGTTTTTCAGTTAAATGAACTAACTTAGTTAATCTATCCTTTACCTTAGAGAGCCTTTAATGACCAATTACTGGATACTAATAGCGGGAGTAAAAGACGATCTTGTTCTGGGATTCCAACATAAAAAAAAACTGTAAAAAACGACTTACCTGAACTCAGCAGTCATGATAAACTTGTTGCCATCAGCATCGCGTCCCGCTACAATGGGCTTGTCTGCCTTCACATAGTCCATGCCATACTCATTCAGCTCGTGAACAAAGTCATCCTTGTCACTAACCGCAAAGTTCACCTCGCTCATCTCCTTTGCTACCTAAAAGGTGAAGACAACAAATATATCATCTATGACAATCTTCTATTTGTAACAATACAGAGGTTATTTAAATGAGTACAGTCACAATAATCCGCAGTGTTGCACTTTCAGAAATGTTGCTTCATTCCTTAAATCGAAACAAACTACGAAAATAATAAGAAGCAGTTAGCAGTGTACCACTGACTGACTTTTTTTCCGACCGATTTAAAAGCTGCCTTCTATTGGTTATTGTTCCTCGTCATCTCAAAGTGAACAAAAAGCTTGAGGTGTAACGCCTCATACATATAAGAGAGTATTTAAAAATCAGAAGCTACCTTGAGCACACGGTTCCTCCAGTAGTTGGTACCCTTGGGGTTCTTCACATAGTCTACATCGTAGTAAGCCACCACCAGAGGGTTGGTGAAGTCCTGAATGTTGTCCTTCTGACGCACGCCTACTAAACCATGGCTGTAAATTTAAAATTAATATTAAAAATTGTCACCGGACTTAATCCACATTAATAAAGAATGATAAACAAAAGTTGAAGGCCAAATACAAGATTACATTCCTTTACTTGAATGAGGGAAGAAAGGAATGTTTGCTATCTCTAATTTCTATATAATTCACTGTGTAAGCTGCATAGAGGAACATGATATATGTTTTTGAACATTATACTCACTAGTTCTCCTTGATGAAGGCCTTGAGGTTGTCACCTTTGTACTCAATTGAAGACTCTTCAAACTTGTTCTGCAGACGTTTGGGACGGAACAGTACGACATTGTCCCTGGAAAAAATTGTTATTTAAAATATACGTATTTTGAATTAATCTCAACTCGAGTTATCCATAAATACGTAAGGAATGGAACAAAATACGACCTCGTTTGTTATTGGTCTGATAAAGAGCGTGAAATAGGTGAATAATTTTGCTATATCAACATTATTTGAAAGTTAATAAGGCATGTCCGTGTCGGCGGTGTAATTACAAATATATTTTCACACACGTATTTTTCCCATTAATTACCAATGCAAGTTACGATAAAAATTATCTACTCGTAATACATTTTGAATTTTGTACGAGGAACAATTCAAGCAAATTTAAAAGTGCCACGATTTGAGTGAACCGAAAACGACAACAGTCCAAATGAACATCAGGTGATAGAATCTAAAACCAATTCTAAAATATAAATTTTCGAAATTTCGAACGCATACTAACAAAATCTTAACCGTTTAACACATTGTGAATTATGAGTTAATGCATATTTAACACGTAATGACTCTCCAATATCTAACCATGCTTATCGTACTTTTGATTCGGCTAAATTAAAGATGCTCCGATGGTACGCCGGTATGTTTACCACCGATAAGATTACGCAGATTATGGGTAATTGTTAAAATACCGGCATATTAAAAATGAATGATAATAATTTTCAAGATTGTAATCTAAACATTAAATTGCATTGCAAAGTAAGGTTGGTATATTATTATTGTTTTTCTTTAATGTTTGAATTACATATTTTTTTATCTATACTAATGTTACAAAGAGGAAATATTTGTATTTTTGTATGTATTGAAATAACTCAAAAACTACTGGGCCAATTTTAAAAATTATTTCATCATTAAAAAGCTACATTAATGCTGAATAATATTGGCTATATTTTTATCGTTTTTTTATTATTTCATGTGTACAAAGTCGCGAGGAACAGCTAGTATTTTATATGTAGTGTTATGTGTTACAAACACTTTTATAGGTTTATGTATTGAACTATAATAAATTAACTTGAATACATTTGATAACAATAGAATTTAAACCATTTCACATCAATTGTGCAACCAGAAAATAATAAAGTAGAAATTCTATAGTGTATTTCTAGAAGTATTTTCTATGTAGTAATATATTTAGAAAAAAAAATTATTAAAAACGATTACTCAGTCACAATAAATTAAGATATTGGTAATTGCATCCTTCTCCTCCATCCTGCTATGTGTAAAAAAAGCAAAAATTCTAACATTTACCTCTAAAATATTTGTGAAGAAAAGCTGTAATATTGTAGTAGTGAATTTAGACAAATTGATGCTTAGTTTGTTTTTTTGTGTCTTTATTAAACCACTAAAGATAAAGTTATATTTGGATTCAATATAACAATTGAAGAACATTTCAATTAATGTTCATAGATCATATTTCATTTATCATAATGGTGATATTAATACCACTATGAATAAATGAGTGTCAATTTATCTTATCAAATAATGGTAAAAACAAATTTTAACTAAGTAACTACTGCTACTGAACACTATTAATAAATTGTATAAATTATAGAAAAATTTGAATAAACAGCTATTTAAAAATACCTACTTATTATTCAATTAGTATGTGAAATATTGCTATTACTAATTATAATACTTTTTTATGTTAGTACAAGTGTTATAGTGTTATGTTGTTGACAATAAATACCCAACACTTGCGCAAATATTCTAACAATGCTAAAAGAGTTATGCTATAATTATGAAAGATAAAAAAGTGACTATCAGCAAGCTGCCCCAGTATTTAACAATAAAATTAAAATGCAGTTATTTTACACAAGTTTAAAGCAATAAAACTAAGACTTTCCAGTGACAATTAACTTGAGAAAAGTCAAGTTTTTATACTTATCAATAACAAATAAGTCTATTAACATCAATACTTACTTGTATCCAGATTTTTCTAGAACCTCCTTAGCAGAAGAATGACCGAAGGTGACTTCCTCACGCATCTTGTCAGCTGTCTTGAGGAACTCTCCCTTCAGATCTGTCTCCTTTTCAAAGAATCCAACTACAACTACCTCATCCTTGGAAGTAAATGCTTCATACTCAGGTACAGTCAGCAGATCCTTGGAGCTGGGTCCAACTTGCGCCCGCATGTATTTCACAATACCATCTGTAGAGTTTTCATTACTATTTAATTTATTTTTAATAGAAGCAAAATAGTTATAAGTAGAGTATTTTGGTATTAATTGAGAAAAATATATTTTTAATATACAGTTACGTACTTGATTCTCTAGGTCCGTTATATTCTTGAGATAGTTCGCCTTTTCTGAAGATTTTAAGCGTAGGGTAGCCTGACACGGAGAACTTCTCGCAGGTGCTCTTTCCACCTTCCGTACAATCTACTTTCGCGAGCATCACCGGAGTTTCATCGTTCTTCAGGATGCCGGCCGCTTGCGCGTATTCCGGTTTCAATCTCTTACAATGACCGCACCTAATTACATTTAAGTGTTCAGATTAAGTTTTAATAAGTTCAATTAATGTAAGTCAAGTGATAAAAAGGGATATATACTCCACCAACTCACCAAGGTGCGTAAAACATGACGAGTGCTGTATCATGCTCGGATACTAAGGCAGAAAAGTCGGAGTCTGTAAGGTCTAGTACATCTTCTTCAGCCGCTTTACATAAATAAATTAAACTTAAAAGTAACACAAGTTTAAACGAGCCTAACATTTTTACGGCAACTTATTCTGCGAGTGGAACCGTGCGATTATTCTCGCCGACAATGTGAAGCTGAGGGAAAGGACAAGGACCGGAAAAATACACGTATGATGCCTTCGGTGACATTAGCCGGCACAGCGTTGGCCGATTTTGATTGGTTAATTTTGTCTGCGTTCACGAAATTATTGTTGAGAATTTAATTTAGCAAAACAAAATAAATAGTTTCGAAAGTTTTGATTTCGGCATATTTTTAAAGAAGTAAAAAGGAGTCTTACGTCAAATGTCTATTGCTTTCTTTGGTAAATTAAACACTGAATAATGTTGCACTCATAAAAAATCACCATCGAAGGCGGCAGCACATCACTATTAGCTTGGCATTTGGCATTGGCAGTTGGCTTCGCTGTCAAACGGAAAATGGCAGCGACGAGTGTTGTCGTTCTCGACAGAGGCAATAATACAACTTGTACCGTAAATCTTTTCGGTGAGTAAGCTTATTAATTTAAATGATTGGTAACGTTTTAACTTCTATAAATGCTTCACAACTGAAAATTGTTAGACTGTAATTAATTGTTTTAACACCTATAAAAGTTTTTGGCAGTATTTATTTTCTTATGTAGGCGCGGAACTTTTAAAATGTTTCTAAAGTTCATAATATCTTTATTCCGTAAACTATAACTAATGGTTAATATGTGTAGCTTAATTAATTGCGATTTGTTCAATACAAAATCCTATTTTGTGTCTATTACAGACGGTAACGAGTTTTTTTTTCGGTTTCGTTGAATAGAATAAGTTGTCTGCGGCGATATGACCTTGGCTATTGGATTGTAGGAAGTAAACTGTATATACTTGCTTCTAAATTGTAAGTTGGTATTTGATGTACTGACAAAAAATATTCATAAGTTGTCTAACAACATTAGTATATAATTACTATGTAATCTTTCAATAGACATAAAATTCTGATATTATATAAAATAAAAGTTAGAAGTCTTAATATTTTTTGTAATCAATATTTTGTATTATAGCATTATATAAAATTTGTAAATATTTAAATTTCTAGAGTGTTTTATTCACAGAGTAAAATTATTTTTAGCTAAGTTCATAAAGGCCAGACTAATATAAAAACAAGTACTTAATATGAACTAAGTAATCGAATCAAAGTAGAAAATATACCAGAGCAAATTTCTTCATTATGTTCTCATCTTGAATTGACCTTTATTTGGCATTGGGGAAACATCTTTAATAACTACCTTGCTTCCTGGGTGGGACGGGAATAGTTTCATGTGGAACTCCACTCGTAAAAACCTCTATTAAGAGAAATCCAGGACATTCAAAGGTCTCATATAGACTAAAACATATGCTTATATTGTTACAGGTGCTACAGTAGTATCATGGCGTGTGAACAATCAAGAACAATTATTTGTAAGGTAAGTGCTTAAAATATAAGATTAATTATAATCTACACCAGGTGATATGACTCCACTGAGAAGGTTGGAGCCTCCCTAAGCTAGGGGTGTATACGCAATAGTCAAATAACAACTACCACAAAATAAAGCAATATTAGAAATCTTAAAAATACATTCCTTCAGAGATAATTTCTTAGAACTAATTGCATGTTACAAGGAGAATGTTAGTTATGAGTGTGGAAGGGTACACCGGTAGAGGTAGACCTAGAAAGAGATGGATGGATTGCATGAAAGTTGACATGATCAAAAACGGAGTTATGACTGAGATGACGTATGTTAGAGTTATTTGGAGGACAAAAACGTATTGCTCCGACGCTACGGGAGTAGGATAACGAAGATGATGATGATAATTTCTTAAAATTGCATTGTTGATTTCTTAAAATTAATTCTCCATTTCCGTGCTGTTCAAATAAATGAATGAGGCACAAATTATTTTATAAAAAAATATTTATACAATTCGAACATTTGAAATTATCAATTAGTATTCAAGTATTAACTCAACTTTGACACGGTGTAATTACATTGTGCTGGTTATTAAATTAACATAAATAATTCATTGCATTGGCATTAGCATACACATTATTCAGATTTGCTGTATGTAAGGAAGTATCAAGAGTGATAAGTCACTCTACTTGTTACAGACAACTCTACTTGAGAACCTTTTTAACACAACATATTTACATCTATGGTTTCATTTTGAAATACTTTTATACAAGCATATCATCACTCTTAATTTGTACCAAATAAAAATAAATAAAAACAAGTTGATATGGAAAATTCTAGAAATTAAAATGACTGTATATATTTTTTGTGTGATAGTATTTTCTCGACTATTCATGATTTTTAATTAAATAATCATTCTTCCCCAATCGAAGATATTAAAATCTTCTGATTGATTTAAGATCGATAGTAATTGTCATTTTACTAAAGAATCTTCCTAAATAGTCAAGAAAAAACGCTCTTCGGAGCGGAACGATGGCGACTCCTTATCGGGGACGTTCAATTCTGATTTGTCAAGTCGCTTTGCCAATGAAAAAGTTAAAGACAATAACGGAAAGCCGAAAGGGCTCGAAAATGTGACTATTTTTTTCGTTTTCACTTGTAATGTGAATTTTCTTAGTAAAAATTTAACGTGCACCTAAAGATAAGTTAAAAAAGTTTACTAAATGTAAGATTTCTTTGACGATAGCCATAAAAGTACCCAAGAATCATTAAATCTGTAGGGGAAATGTTCTAATAAACCGCAATTATCTTTTACAACAGACTACCTTAAATAAACCGTTTCTATCAAATCTCACGTTGAATTAATTTCATTGAACTAAGATAAAAATTAAAAGCAGTATCGGAGTTAGGATAGAACGTGGTGGGGCCACCATCTTAGGCACTGGACAGAAAGGGGCGGCATAGGTCCAATAATAACATAGTCTCACGTAACCTTGTTAAAACCTGAAGGCATGTTAAAATAGGAGGCGCCGTAGAAATCTCTCCTAGGGCACTAGTAGCCCTAAAACCAGCCCTGAGTAAAAGTTTAGTCAACCTTTACTGTTTACTAAATATCTCAATTAAAATTGATAATTCTTATATTAACATGTCTAATTGTATAATACAAAACGATTTAATTATAACAATAATTACTTACGAGTGTGATAAAAGTACAGGTGACCGTGAGTGTATCCGGGTCGAAACGACTAGCTTCCGCTCATAAGTCGATTAGTGGGGGATTTCGGTAGTACGTAAGTACGTATAAAGGCTGGTCTCCACGGTGCGCGAGGAGATACATACACATCAAGTATAATGTGGAAATACTGTCGTGTGCTTCTATACGATGCGGAGTGGTCCATAGCTCTTGAATAGTCACGCGCAGTGGAAATCTACTTTAATGCTCAAGATGCTATTAACATAATGACCAACAAATGATGCCCAATTCATGATAATTCAAAAATTATGACGTTTGCGATTCATACGAAATTAATTATACTTTAAAAACAAAATGCCTTAAGGTCATACGATTTACGTAACGTTCATTACGATCATCTTATTGTCCACGTTGATGATTTGCTAGATGAATACAAAACATGCAAAGAACACATTCAAGATGGTATACAAAGAAATAAATAAACTACGGAAGAGTTACATTAAAAATTATCTTGCTACTGCTGTGTGTTTCAGAGGCCCGAAATTTTTAAAATAATTATATCTTAGTAACAAGACTGTTGGTTGTCTTACGGAAGCATATTCTCTCTCTTCAATTAAGTCTAGTGTTTTATTATTTCAATGTAAGTTTAAGTAATAAATTATAATATACTGGCTGATGCTCGCGTCTTCGTGCGCGCGGAAATAAAAATTGTAATAAACATAGCCTGTCACTCATTGATAACGTAGCTATTTATTGGTGTAAGAATTTTTGAAATCGGCCCAGTAGTTTTTGAGATTTCAATACATACAAAAATAAAAATCTTTCCTCTTTATAATGTTAGTATAGATAAATCTAGATATTCAACATTGGTAATTTGGTACTTATAGCAGCAAGGAGTTATCCGCTCTCGTACACCTAGAAATTAATGCAGTACGATTTGAATAGTACATAGAATCTCGTAGTACAACCGTTTTATCGCAATTAATTCGATATCAATTTAGAGGCGCACGTATTGTGCGGATGCAATTTGGCGAGAAGACAAAAACACGTCTCGACTGCGAACGGCTCTAACAAACGACCGACTGCCGCTAATGATTCTGTGTGCCCCTACATACCTACAGATATCACTGCCTTTGTCTATATAAATGTTTTGCACATCATTTAAACCATTTGATAAAAATATTTCTGTCGAAATACAAATGCTTAGTTGTACAAATTAAAAAAGTAGGGTGATAAATAGCTGGTAAAGTTATTGATTTCCTTTAATTTGTTTTGTAAAGTTACGTGTAGCATCTTACTATAACTTCATTTGATTACTTTTGCAGTTCCTTAGGTTTCTCAAAAGAAAACAGAAAGTCTTCTGCCCTGACACAATAGTTAGTTTAATTTAATGGTACGTTTAAATTCATGGTAACTGAATAGTTTCGTTCGGGTTTAAATCTAAAGGGTCCGAATCGAATTTACCGAACTGTAGTGCTTTCTCGAAAATCGTCCTAATGAAAATTTGGATCTTACAATCTCAAACATTCATTTCTGTTTGTGTAAAGTAGAACTAATTTTCTTCAGGTGAAAACTAGATCTGTAATGTAAACGCGATTATGCCAATTTCATACATTTGGCTCTTCTGCAGATTTATGTAGAAATATAAGAATAAAATATAATTTTGTGTTATTCCCTCAAGCTAAATATTAATTATTCTAAGCTTTGGTCCGCAGTTGGCGCGGCTACGTCCCGGCTCTACGCAAAAACTTACGCGCCTTCTGTTCTAATATTAAACATAGTTTGTGCTCGAACTTTTTGCAACGCCTTCCTTCCCCAACCTTTCTCTCTTTACGTGCTGATCGCTTGACCCTTTTTAAACATAAAATAACTGATGTTTAGTTTGCGTTAATTTTTGTTTTTAAAGTTTGTCTTTGATTCAAGAAAAGTTATAAGTAACATGTATCTTAATTTCGTAGTTTGAAAAATATGCTAGCTTTAGTTGGTTAGGAAAAAAGTGAGAAAATATGCTTGTAGCCACCACTGAAAATTTTGATCTTAAAATCTCAAACATTCATTTCTGTTTGTGTAAAGTAGAACTAATTTTCTTCAGGTGAAAACTAGATCTGTAATGTAAACGCGATTATGCCAATTTCATACATTTGGCTCTTCTGCAGATTTATGTAGAAATATAAGAATAAAATATAATTTTGTTTTTAAAGTTTGTCTTTGATTCAAGAAAAGTTATAAGTAACATGTATCTTAATTTCGTAGTTTGAAAAATATGCTACTTTTCGTTGGTTAGGAAAAAAGTGAGAACATATGCTTGTAGCCACCACTGGAAATTTTGATATAATTAAGTTAAAAACATTGGTAATTTAAGTTACAAACATATAAAATGTTTTATCACTAGCAATATATTATATTATAGGAATTGGTATCGGTAGAGGCGAGCGGCGCGCTGGCACAGTGGCACCGCGGCCCGCCCCTGCTCTCTCGGTCTTGTTTTTGTGGCCGCGTCTGCAGCCCCGAGTCGCCGGTACTTTCTTCCGCCTCCCTCCCTGCCTCCCCTGACCCATCTCCTCCCCCCGCCCCACGCGCCGATGACAAATGGTCCCCGGGCACCCGCCTCTGCCCGCGCCTCCCGCTGCCTTTCTCCGGACGCCCCGCTAATGCCCAGATAATTTTATGCCGCTCCCGAAGCGATGCAGACAAAGATCCGGAGAGGATGACCGCGAGATCGCTCCCCATCGATCGTCGACGCGCGTCAATGGATGCGAGCCTCACGTTACGCTGCCTTCACGGATCGACGCCGGCTGAAACGGGTTTATCGCGCCATTAGATGCCGATTGATTGTTTTCCATCTTTGGCTCGTTACGCGTTCCGCGAACTTATCGGAAAGTTCATGTCGTCGGAGCGGAACCGATCGCGCTTTATAGATAACGTGCTCGGTCGTACAACTCAATCCGTCAGTAGCGCGGTTCTATAACAAATGGAAAAAAAGACGAGTTGTAGCTTGAAGAATGTAAACGTCACCCAGCGCCCGGCGACCTCTCGGCAGCGGGCGCGGTGCGGCGGCGGTCACACGCCATTGACTCTGTTGAATAGTCGGGCCCGCTGCGCCCCGCAACCGTCATAACATTATCTCCAGTTTCCACTCGCTTGATAAATTTTGATTTAAACGCTTCACGTACCGCCATGAACTCTAATTGCGCCTATCCGACATTCTTGTATTCTAAAGAACTATTCAAGATTCATTCTATTATGTAATTAAATAAACTCTCACGATAAGCTACTGAATTAGACAAGTAGATAAAATCACTATCCACTTTTTACCGAGCTGATTTATATCCAGTACGGTTGAGGTAAACTAAAACGAACGTTCACGTGATCTCCAGCAGCATAAACTTTTGTATTCTTTAGTTGAGCTGATTGATTCAAAAACAGTTTAACGCCTTCTGTATGTTCATTATATCTTTTATTTTAATTATTTAAGATGATATAGTTCTATCAAGCGACATCGTTTATGAGTAGTCAGTAAATGGTAAAGTGGGTGCTTGGCGTTGTGGTGTTCCCGCTGCACGTGCTGATTATTGCGGGCCGGGCGCAGGCGGGGCGACTTCGCATATGTTGTTTTTATTTTTTGTCCGTCCGGTGACACCCAAGACATCGATTGTTCTACGTTAAACAGCTGCGATGTGAAATATTAGAAGGACCCAAGCGTACCTCGGGTCTACAAGCAATTTAGCAATACGAGCACCCACTCGATAATGACTGCCCGATTGCTCAGACGTTGATTTACTAAAATTATGTTCGCAGTTTGCTAACGCTTTTGATTTATCTCGCGCCGACTTTACCGACGTACGTAATTATCATTCGACTGTACGATTTATCACAATTAAACCATCTTTATAATTTAAAATATGAATTTTTCATATTACATTTGACCTTAGTTTTGTAAAGGTTGGTACCGTCTACTTCTCTGTGCTTAATTAATGTTGATTCATTTTTTAAAGACCACAAACTTTTGATGTGATGAAATATATCTTGTCACGGATGTCTTGAACATGTCATCTCTTGATGTAGGTAACATTATCCTTACATTAGCTGCACATAATGTTTTAACTAGGAGTGACTCATCTTTTTTTGTGCGTTGTTCTATCGCTCAAAGTTCAATAATTTCTTAACATAGATTTAGACTTTTGATTTCGAAAAAAATATATTGATTAGGGTTTATCCATGTATCGCTAAGAATAAACGGTTACTTGATACAAGTCTATTCGTCCCGATAATTTGTAATTTAAATGGTTTTAGATCTCAATGTAGTTGTTGCTGATTTTTGATCGATTATTCGACTCGGTACAATATTTACTCGATTGCTATCATTGCTTTGGTACATCAATTATTTCAAATACAATATATAAAATCGATAACATCTTAGAAATGCTGCTGGAACATCCTACGCTCATCATCTTATCGATTTTCGTTCCACTAAAGCTTTGATCGATTCATTATGGGCGTGTAATCGACTGCTTCGATTTAGTCGAGTCACACCCGGCCTCTAGTGTTGTGTGTTATGATTCATAATATATTAGAATAAGCACTGCCTTATATGGCTCCAGACACTACGATCTGTCTTGTTATTATAATTTGATATTGCTAATTTAATTAGTACGTAGGAAACACTGAACTCAAAGCTTTCTAATATGTATTGATTTGGTCGGTTTAATTTGATCTGAATTAAATTTGGTACCAAGAGACTTTTCATATACGATTTTAGGCGTCTAGGTAATTTTTCCTTATAAATAGAGTGCACTTTGATGAATTAAATGCGCATAAAAATTAAAAAAAAACTGTATTGATGTGTATTCAATTCGGGGTTTAAATTGCAAATGTGATTTGTGACGTCATCATAGTACAACAAGTGCAAGCCGTACATGGTGATGTATGATATACCATAGTGTTGGTGCACAGATGACGCGTGACGCGGCAGATTGCGCGCCAACCAAAAAAGGCGCGAGAATCTGTCGCCTTCAGTGCGACCAACACCATTTGGGGCATCTAATTTGATGCCCCTTTTAAAACTAATCTTATATTGGGATAATTTTTGTTGATTTCGTATCGCAAATGGGTATATTCTCTTAGATATAAAATCTGTCTTTAATATTGTTAAGTTACTGTTGTATGTTAATTTTAGTTTAAAATCTATGTTAGTTTTCTAGTAAAAGCGCCAAGCTCAAGCTGCCTACAATATCCACTAACACTTTGTAACAATGCTGTCTCAGTTTATTTTATTCTGAAGGAAACGTAGTCCTTGTCTGCAAGAAGATAAATGGCGTAGCATTTCTTTGCTTTATTTTGCAATTTAAGATTGAGTAAAGATTTGTACTATACTAGTTTGGTTTTTACAAAATTAAATTCTTTCGTCAGTGACTCTTGAAGTCAGTTATGAACACAATGCCAGTCTAGTGGTAATAATGCATCTAGGTGGCATCGCGTAATCGGCTTATCTCCGTATCACGAACCGTTTGTTAAATCACCGCACATTATAGGGTCGCTATACGTTTACATTTTTTAGGACTTATGCCAAAATGATTCTATGTAATATACGATATCTAAGGGGTTCGAAAAGATCGATTACATTTTAACAAACAAGTTCTACTATATACTTACAAAATATAATGTAATAGTGAACGTAAAATTATAGTTTAGTCAAATCGTCTTATACATTCGTCCTTGTAAGTCGTGCAAGTATGGTGACCGTATTCGTAAGTCGGTGCGTTGCGGTCGGGGTAGCCAGCAGGCAGCAGTAGCCCGGGGCTCCGGGGGCGGAGCGCCTTATTAATCGTCTGTCCGGAGCATCTGCGGCTATAGCGAGCTGACCCCTGTCGGCGAGGTGAGGGGGTGACTTGCGGCCAGACAGCCGAGCCACCGCTGTTTGTATCTGTCCCCGTTACAATTTGCATTCGGACAATTAATGTCGCCTTTTTGTACACGCTTTGTCTACACTTGGACGTTGGAAGTCGTCGTTTGTTTTGTTTACAGCTAAATATATTATTACACTCGAACGTAATTAGTTTACTTTGACTTATGGGTATGATTTTTTAGGATGTATTTAGACATAGTATATGGATAGAGCTACGATTATATGTAGATACACAGATAGATGTGTTGATGACATATTCAAAAACCAATGAACTGTTTTAAAAACAAAGATGAAGCTCACTAAATACAGTATAAGCAAAATAGTAGTATAAATTTTGCTTATACTCAGTTTATTCCTACGTTTAACTTTGTACCGCGTTTATTTGTAAGGCTGTTAGAGGTTATCTGAAATTGTGTCAGTAGATTTCACGTAACCTGCATTTAGGTCAGTATTAATTCGTGACGCTCATCTTAAGGGCGTGATGTTAGTTATTAATAAACATTAATTTCAAAAGACGTATAGTGTATTGCCGTTGGTAGGCAGCCTACGTGTTCCGGCCTTACTTTCAATACGCGGCCCTGGGTTTGCATCAAGGTTGTCTAAACTTCTATGACAATTCACGAACACTCCATAACGGAAGCTCAAGATACAAGAGGTTTAAATTTTCTTAGCAATGTGCGTACTGGAATAAAAAAAGATATTGAAGATTGGCCATTATTTTGTCACGCTGCAACTGTTCTGCGCTTGGGCAATGAGAAAAATCTAACCTTGAAGGATCTTTGTGGTTTATGTTACGAACTACGGTGTTTGTGGCTTCATATTAAATTGAATGCAGATATTTTTCCGTTTTATTTTTGAAAAACAAAGCTATAAAACTGCAGATTATTAAACCTACAGTTTGGAAAACAAGAAGAATTATTATTCATTCATTTTAATTACCACGGAATTTTACTTAGAATATGTTAATGAAATATTCACCGTTTTAATTGCATTTTACACTTGCATTAAACTTTGCATTAAATAACACAACAAATAACAGATACCCATAATTTAATGTAGCCAAATGACTAAACGACGATTTTGTATGAAAACATCGCGTATTACTTATTTAATACAAATGTAATTTTCTAACAAAAACATACATTTCCTACATTGTACAATCATCTCGCATTAGTGTTGTAACAACTAAAAAAGGTTAATCTAAATCTCGTTAACTATTCTGTTTACATTGCGCCGGTTTTCATAATCCGGTTAAAAGGGCTCGTAGACTGAACTTTTTGTAATCGATTTTATGTTGCGAATTATTTTTGTATCGATACTAATTATGTGGATCGATTAATTAGTATCGTTGTTTAATGCTGGCTGAATGCTAAGACATATAATGAATGTCAAGATATTTTATGACAATAATGATGCTATTGTTGCTAATTCCACACTACTATACATAATGGAGTATGTTTTGTTACCTGTCCTAGTATTTATGTTCTAGGATATGGGAATGTTAATCGACAAATGACGGGTAAGATATCTGATATTTGACGATACCTATCGACAATTTTTTTTTTTACAAAATTTAAAAGGGTTTCATATGCCTTATTAAGCGTTTGTGTATTTAAGAATGATGTAGATAAAGAAAGAGGAAAAATTGTTCTTCCCTTTGTTTCGAATTGAATTCTATTATTTTTGTCAGCTATCAGCTATCTCATGATATTGTTAACTAGTCAAGATTATTATGATGTAATAATTAATATTAGTTTACATTTATAGATAAGATTTAAGAGAGATTAAAGTATGATTGTTAAATTAACGAACCGTGTATCGATAAAACATTTTTAATTCACACGCCTTCTTGATTAGATTTTAACACCAAACAAATTTTAATCATATTATTGTTAAGATATCAATAATTTTTATTGATTTATTTTTAGATCGTAACAATTAATCGTTTCATACTGACCTGTAATTATAATGCGATCTACAAAATGTATTTTTAACATCCAATTTAAAAGAAAATAATAAAAAAGTTGTATTAATGCAAGGGATACATAAATAGATGTTCATCATAATTACTGTAACGCCTATAATGTTTCAACATCAATCTATGAGGCAATTAATTGAAAAATATGATATTGATGAGTCGTCACGATGTGCCTGTCAAACTGGATAGTATGTGAGGCCGATAAGATTAAAAATAACTCGTAACTACTACCGTAGTTTATATGAGGTCCTGAATAAGAATCTTGAGCCTTACCAGTATTGGAACTTAATATTTTTGGTGCTACAAAATTATGTACCAGCTGTTGCTCGCGACTTCTTCCTCGTGGAATTAAAAAATATAATGATGAATGTAGCCTGTTTTCAGTGGTAACGTAGCTTTTTAATGTTGGAAGAAATTTTTAAATCGACCCAATAGTTTTTCAGTTACTAAAATAAATATAAAATCCACTTTATAATATTAAGTATAGATTCTGTCCTCATGTAACCGTTGGAGATTTGGCATCATCAGATTTTGTTATAGATAGTGTAACTTTTTTTATTTTTATTTGAGTGTGTTCTTGTCGCTGTGCATCGATATTTCCTTGATCCTTAATTTCAGATAGTTAGTAAGTAAATTAAATTGAATTACATATTAAAAAAATAGTTTACTACTTCTAACTTAGTCATAGTTTCGTCTCGTAATTTGTTGTGTACTCCACATTTTTATTACTTTTTTCCAACAACCTGTTTACGGCTCCTTAATATGTCAAAGCGACACGATCCAAGTCATTAACTCGGTAGCCAGTTCAATGAGATCCATTTTCTTTTTTACTTTAGTCCTTGCGTATGGCCATTGGTTAAAATAATTAGAGAATTCATTAAATTTATTGGAGGGCGGTAATTGGAGCCTCGTTGATATTAATCGAGCAATGTGCAAGTATGATAATGCTATTGTGTATTATGGTTATTTGATTTAAGCGATATATATAAACATGATAGTTTTTTAATACTGACGTCGTTAAATTGCACCTTGGTAACTGAAGCATTCTTGTGACATTTAGATTAATAACTCGCTAACGATTTTACTTCATTTATAAGTACGAAGACCTTGTTTCAATACTTATGTAGTAGACTTTGTAATCTATACTATCTATATCTTTATCTATACTATCTATATCTTTATCTATACTATCTATATCTTTATCTATACTATCTATATCTTTATCTATACTATTATAATAAAGCGTAAACACACACTTCTTTGTTGCCTAAGATGTCAGCAATTACAGCATATTTTTGAACAATTCTTTTTTTAATAAAAAGCCCTACACTTACGTCAAGCTTTAGACTATATATTTTCACGCCATTAAACTTAGGGTGTAAATATTTTGGATAAAAACCCTAATGTGGGAAAGACGCCATAAGTTGCTGCCAACATCAAGAAAGAAAGATTGCTAAGGTTTGTCATGTCATGTCATTTTGACATTTGTTATTGATAATTTGACAAATGTAAACAATAAAATAAAGTTTTTATAATTTCACGCGGACGAATCCGCACGCGAACAGCTAGTATAAAATAATTTATTTATATTTAGTGTATTGGCATTATCCAACTTGCATATATAATTTATTTTAATACGACAAAGTAGAACAATTATTCTACGATAATCCAGTATATCAGATCATTACTACTGTATTTTATGTGGCAAATGATAAGCTTACGAAATGTAAACCGTTTAAAAAAAGCTTTTAAACCGCGTCAACACTTCGTACAGCGATATAGCGTACCAGTTAATTAGCATTAGTAATTTTATTGACGCTACGTTTATAAATTTTTATATAGGCCCGTTACTGGAATGATGAGAGCGGGTCGATATTAACTCCTTGGATGGTCATAACGAGTTCTATTCATTACATCTCGTGTAATTACCAGGGCTTATCGTACAACGGTAATGGGGACACAATATATTCAAGTATGTTACAAGATGTTTGGTACAGGTGCTTGTAGAATTATTTAAGTCGGGAACACTCTGTATAATTTTTAATAGGCCCGTTACTGGAATGATGAGAGCGGGTCGATATTAACTCCTTGGATGGTCATAACGAGTTCTATTCATTACATCTCGTGTAATTACCAGGGCTTATCGTACAACGGTAATGGGGACACAATATATTCAAGTATGTTACAAGATGTTTGGTACAGGTGCTTGTATAAGTCGGGAACGGTCTGTATAATTTTATGGTTCCACTATTCATTATTTTTTAAACCGTTAATAAAAAAAATCATTCGTTACAATTTTAATCTATTCTATTGTTTGTTTGTTTTTTCTTATCTTTCTAAATTTTGTTAAACATAATTTTTTTTCGTAACCCCCTTTTTTAATTTAACAAAATCAGAAAGATTACATTACTAGTAAAATTACAATTGTTTTAAAAACTATTGTTTAAAACAGTCAAAAATTATTTTGTCCGCAATAATTCCTTAATTTGTAAATCGTATGGTGACCCTAGTATCAATAGTGGGTTGGACCTAAACGATGCGCGCGCGCATCTCACGAGAACTATTCACGTGACAATCTTGAGAAATATCAATTCGCAGTACTGCGCCTATGAAAGCCGAGAACAATAACTATGAGAGTTGGTACACATTTTAATTACTTCCAATTACACCCATATCTATCCGTTAACGCGTATGTTCTATGAACCATAAACTATTTTATTTGCGGATTGAAATGCGTATAATGAGATGTGAAAGAAAAAGTAAAAAGAACGTACTCGCCTGACGTAAATGATTAACTAGGTAATCAATCAGTTACTCTATACTTTGTGGTATGTTGATTTATTTCATTAATAGCTCATGGCTGGCTATTTATAACTATATTGTTAATAATTTCATTTGATTAAATAGTCCCTCTAACCCTAATCTGTGCTTTAATCGTAGACCATAAAACATTTAGCTATTTAAATATCAGTAATATCCGTTTTGTAGGTCTAATAAAATTAATTGCCGTTGAAATTTCAAATGTTTTGTAACAATTATGAAAAGAAAGCATCGGTCGGTCAACATTTGTCGTGATGGTTTGTCTGAGCAGAATGGCATTGGCAGAATGGAACGGGTTTGCGGCCTGGTAAAAACTGGACCGCTGACGAAGCGGGAATGTATCGGATCAGAGGCGAGTCATGAAGGAATTCCATCCGGAATCTCTAATTAAAACTTTATCTAGCCCCCTCTTTGTTTTCGCGGAATCCATTCGTTTTATCGCGGGCTTGAAACGCCTCGAATAATTCTAATCGTTGAGTGCATTAATGCTCTTCAGTTCGGTAAAAAGTCGACTGGGAACTCATTTTGATGGACGTGACAGGTGAATAAATATTGCCAGTTCTAAAATAAAAATACCCTATCAGACTAAAATATATAGTAATTGGTACGCCATTTTTTTGCAATAAATTCCTAGTGCTTGTAATCAATCGACAATACGCGTGGAACTAATTATTTTGGCTCTCGCAAACTTTGTCACTTTGTACATCATATCATACTTCATAATAATATTATAAATGCGAAAGTTTAGATGGATGGATGGATGGATGGATGGATGGATGGATGGATGGATGGATGGATGGATGGATGGATGGATGGATGGATGGATGGATGGATGGATGGATGGATGGATGGATGGATGGATGGATGGATGGATGGATGGATGGATGGATGGATGGATGGATGGATGGATGGATGGATGGATGGATGGATGGATGGATGGATGGATGGATGGATGGATGGATGGATGGATGGATGGATGGATGGATGGATGGATGGATGGATGGATGGATGGATGGATGGATGGATGGATGGATGGATGGATGGATGGATGGATGGATGGATGGATGGATGGATGGATGGATGGATGGATGGATGGATGGATGGATGGATGGATGGATGGATGGATGGATGGATGGATGGATGGATGGATGGATGGATGGATGGATGGATGGATGGATGGATGGATGGATGGATGGATGGATGGATGGATGGATGGATGGATGGATGGATGGATGGATGGATGGATGGATGGATGGATGGATGGATGGATGGATGGATGGATGGATGGATGGATGGATGGATGGATGGATGGATGGATGGATGGATGGATGGATGGATGGATGGATGGATGGATGGATGGATGGATGGATGGATGGATGGATGGATGGATGGATGGATGGATGGATGGATGGATGGATGGATGGATGGATGGATGGATGGATGGATGGATGGATGGATGGATGGATGGATGGATGGATGGATGGATGGATGGATGGATGGATGGATGGATGGATGGATGGATGGATGGATGGATGGATGGATGGATGGATGGATGGATGGATGGATGGATGGATGGATGGATGGATGGATGGATGGATGGATGGATGGATGGATGGATGGATGGATGGATGGATGGATGGATGGATGGATGGATGGATGGATGGATGGATGGATGGATGGATGGATGGATGGATGGATGGATGGATGGATGGATGGATGGATGGATGGATGGATGGATGGATGGATGGATGGATGGATGGATGGATGGATGGATGGATGGATGGATGGATGGATGGATGGATGGATGGATGGATGGATGGATGGATGGATGGATGGATGGATGGATGGATGGATGGATGGATGGATGGATGGATGGATGGATGGATGGATGGATGGATGGATGGATGGATGGATGGATGGATGGATGGATGGATGGATGGATGGATGGATGGATGGATGGATGGATGGATGGATGGATGGATGGATGGATGGATGGATGGATGGATGGATGGATGGATGGATGGATGGATGGATGGATGGATGGATGGATGGATGGATGGATGGATGGATGGATGGATGGATGGATGGATGGATGGATGGATGGATGGATGGATGGATGGATGGATGGATGGATGGATGGATGGATGGATGGATGGATGGATGGATGGATGGATGGATGGATGGATGGATGGATGGATGGATGGATGGATGGATGGATGGATGGATGGATGGATGGATGGATGGATGGATGGATGGATGGATGGATGGATGGATGGATGGATGGATGGATGGATGGATGGATGGATGGATGGATGGATGGATGGATGGATGGATGGATGGATGGATGGATGGATGGATGGATGGATGGATGGATGGATGGATGGATGGATGGATGGATGGATGGATGGATGGATGGATGGATGGATGGATGGATGGATGGATGGATGGATGGATGGATGGATGGATGGATGGATGGATGGATGGATGGATGGATGGATGGATGGATGGATGGATGGATGGATGGATGGATGGATGGATGGATGGATGGATGGATGGATGGATGGATGGATGGATGGATGGATGGATGGATGGATGGATGGATGGATGGATGGATGGATGGATGGATGGATGGATGGATGGATGGATGGATGGATGGATGGATGGATGGATGGATGGATGGATGGATGGATGGATGGATAATTTAGTTATTTATACAAATATATTAAATTATCTAAATGGGCTTCAATAGTTTATCGTTTAATTAGACCATTAATATTGTGCACTATCGTGTTGCATTTCTCAGTTAGATTCAATGAAAATGCACGATGCAGCGCGAATACAATTCCCGAACACAACGTGGGAGTAAATCGATTTATTTATTGCAACACTTCGCCTCATTTGCACTTCTATCTGGCGTTTTGTATTCTAACCGCTTTTGTTTGCTACATAAAGCTGGTACGCGATTACCTCCAACTTCTGAAGCGAATTATTAAATGTTATCAGCAAGGTTACAGTTAAATTTTAACACCGCCAATAGAAAAGTCGGCGATGAAACTATACTTAACTATTGACAAGTTCTTTCTCTCAAGTCTATTTAGATAAAAGGGCAGTAAAGCGACGTGCAAATGGCGTCGAACAAGTTACAAAGATGATCCTAGGACAAGTATGGTGGCATCGATGATCCACCGGGCGGTGAGCGACGAGCGGCGACGTCCCCAGCCCGTCAGTCGTGTCCGAGCGACACAAACACCGAAATGCTAAAAATGGCATAAATAATTTATACGTTGGCCGCTCGGCCGCCGGTTTTTGCACTGTCCGACCTGTCCACTGATGCATTTATAATATAAGGGTGCTTTTTGCACCGTCCCCCGGCCGCGTTGGAATGCAACCGCTAAAATTGATCTTGTTTCAAACGTGGCTGGAAAGTTAAGCTGCTGGATTGCACGACGTCAAACTGAGCTATTGGTATACCAGACATGGATGTGTCGTCAATAGATGTGTCATATTTCGTCACAATTAAATGGAAATTGACTAGCTTCTGTTATTCACGGAGAAGGTGTTGCTGAATTTTAAGATTTTAATTGTGTTCTTTAATTCATTGTTATTGCTATTTGTTAAGTATGTTTGAATTGTTTCGTAAAATTAGCGGACAATGCCAAGCAGTAAAAACGTATCATTTATTGCAAGGGGATCAAAATGAGTAGCATGAAAAATGTTTCCCACTTATTGACGTTATTTTGATGGACAGATTTACAGTCCTATTTATGTTTTATATCCTTTACATTCAAAGGTAATATCATTGTGATAGCGATTCGATTCGCCACATAGACATTAGCTACGCGTCTAGATGGCGTCTTTGCACCGTGAATGACAATTGTGTGCAGGAAATTACCATAAATATTTGCAAACGGAATCGTGCAATTCTTATCTTGTATCATAAAAAATAATATAGTATTGTTTTAAAAGATAACAGCCTTTTTTTATAAAAACCTAGGTCCTTTAGCAATAATCAAAGGTCTATGTTACTTTTATTTGCTATTGCTACTCAGACGATGTAATCCGCATAAGAAAGGTGGAGTTAATTTCTTAGCGTTTTGCCAATGGCCAAATAAAAATAGTAAAAACTGTAAAAAGGGGTGTATATTTTATTTTAAATGATTATAATAATTCACGAATTAAATACATCTGTCGCTTTTTACAAATTAATAATGTATTAATCGCTTCATTTTTAATTACAGTAAACAAGCCGTGTTCGACGGCAAAAGGGCGATACGAGGTGGAATTCCGTTCGTGTTTCGTAAGTACAATAATTCGTTTCTTAGTTTTTTATTATATTTACAAAAGGAAAGTAATTCATTCTCTCTTCATTTTACATAATTTATCTACATGTTTACATAATTTACAAGTTAAGGCTTACACGACAATTCCAAATTGTATAAAATTATTTGCCTTGTTTTTAATGGCGGGCTGAGAAGAGGGCAATGTTTTTAGCACGTGATGTTTTTTGTTTATATCCCATTTCATTATGTGATGTGGTATTTCCAGCTCAGTTCGGGCAATGGGCGTTTGGTCCGCAGCACGGGTTCGCGCGCGTGGCTCGCTGGCATGTGGAGAAGCTGCCGGAGCGGCTGGCCAGCGGCGACGTAGAGGCCATCTTCAGCCTCATGGATGACGACTTCACGCGCTCCATGTGGCACTTCCAGTCAGTATATCACAGCTAACCTAAATGATTGATTTCCTTCACTGATCTATCCTACTTCCTACTAATATTATAAATTCGAAAGTTTAGATGGATAGATGTTTGTTAGAGTTTATAGCCTAAACGGCTGAACGAATCTCGATGAAATTTGGTATAGACGTAGAGGGTACTCTGGAAGAACACATAGGCTACTCACTTTTAATTTTTTTATTTCCACGGGGACGGAGTCGCGAGCGAAAGCTAGTACTAATATAATAATGCGTAAACATACACTTCTTGAATATGTAGAATGTCAGCAAATATTTTTTAATAAAAAGCTCTACACTAATTACATGCTTTAGGCATGCATATTTCACGCTATTAAACTAAGGAGGTTTTAATTGGAAAACACCTTCGTGAGGGGAAAGGGACAAAAACTTAGACCTAATAGCGGCAAAGAAGAATATTGCTATGGTGCCGGTAATTGCTGCCAGTGCCAAAAAACTTCGTTGTTATTTGCGAATTTGAATTTTGGATTTAGAATAGAACTCTTTAGAAATACAGCTAATAAAATAGAGTTTATATAATTACTGGCGGATAAAGCCACATGGAAACAACCAGGTCTATGATTATTTATTTTATTTAGCCTTTTTGTTCCAGTAACAGGACCCCATTCCGGGTATAGGCCTCCAACCTTTTCCATAAATATTAAATATTGCGATAATGAACGGCATTGTTATTGTGTTCAGGTTCAGACTGACTTACCGGCTGATCCTGCGCGAGAAGGAGTTGCACTTCAACATCGGGGTGTACAACCCCAGCAAGGAGTTGACGTTCAGCTGCCAGCTGCTGCTGCACACCTACTTCAAGGTGCCCGACGTGCGCCGCTGCCAGATCACCGGCATGCATGGATGCATGTTCGTCGATAAGGTAACAAAGGATTTTGTTACATTTCAATCACTAGTGAATGTTTTATTTGTATCATAGTGATATAGGTCCAGAAAGCATCTACGAGGTTATGTTGAGTGGAGTTTTTTTTTATTTTAAGGTGGCAAACCGGCAAACGGTCTGAATCCGCCAAAATGGCGAAAGAACCTGCAGAAGAAATTACAGATGCGTTACCTAACCTTAGTAGACGGAGGAGATGCATAATAAGAGGATATTTTCCCTTCCTATGTGTTTCCTCCACCATTAAATCAACTTTTCCTTGCCATGTTTCCCTTTTAAAGAAAAGATAGGAAGTTACCAAAATTAGGCCTCCCGTACCAAACTCATCAGACGAAACGCAGATTTACTTCCACTTCACGTCTGTCTTCTGTGTGGTCGTGGTATTTCTACCTGACCCTACAGTGCGAAGATGTTAAAGTGGGCTCTACCACTGTTAAAAGTTCTGCTTAGAAAGTTTAAAGAAGAGGGTTGTATAATGATGTTTGTCAGACGCGCGAGGGCGCGGTGTACCAGGAGACGCGCGAGGTGGTCACCATCAACGAGTGGACGGACCGCGTCTACCAGAACACGATGCAGGAGCACATCATCACCAACGTCGTCAGCGGCCGCAAGATGCGCATACAGAAGTACAACTTCCCAGACACAGGTCTGTGATTAATCTCTACTAATCAACACTACGCCCGTATCACAGCCCGCACAAATATTCATGTTTTATGTGAAAACTTCTAAATTTCATATTAAGAAAAAAAAACTACATGTTTAATATTTAATTAAATTTAAAAATCTTACTTCTTACTATTGTTATAAAGAGGAAAATTTTATTTTGTTGTATGTATGAAATAACTCAAAAACTACACAGTAGTTTATTTTATTTTCATACCCTATTTCATGTTCTAATTCTTTCACCATTAAAAGGCTATATTATCAGTGAGTAACATAGGGTATTTTTTTTATTTCACGGAGACGAACTAGCGAGCAACAGCTAGTAATATTATAAATGCGTAAATTTAGATGGATGGATGTTTGTTAGAGTATATAGCCTAAATTGCTTTAAGGATTTCGATGATTTTGTCATAGATGTAGATGATAATCTGGAAGAACACATGGGCTCTACTTTTGATTTTTTATTCCACAGCCGGAGTCGCGGGCGAAAGCTAGTGACAGATAATAAATATGTATGTGTATGTGACATTGTTTGCAGTGATCTGGAACCCGTGGGCGGAGTTCGCGAAGGAGATCGGCGACTTCGGGGACGACGAGTTCCCCAACATGGTGTGCGTGGAGGCGGGCCGCGTCGCCGCGCCCATCGTGCTGCTGCCCGGCACCGCCTTCGAGGCCAGCCAGATACTGCAGGTACACTCACTCACACATCATCTCCATCATCACCACCTCCACCACTGTACCTCCACACTGACCTCGGAGCATACCCTAAGTTAGACTAGGCCTTAGTCAACCACGCTGACCCACTGACACATGTCATGCCACAATATATACCCAATGGAAATAACTCGTAAGAAGTCAAACACCCCTTCGCGATTTGGCCTGTCGTTAGGGCATTGTTTTTTTTACATATGAAGGGGGCAAACGAACGGCGGGATCACAGAGGTGGTCAACGACGCCCATGGATGGACCAGAGGAGGAGTGGTTGCGATAAGACCTAATACATTTAGAACCTAGTATTAAAGTTGGCATGTTAGAAACCAATATACTCTTTAAACGTGCCAACTCCTGCGTACAAGTAATTTATTTGGCAGTAGTAGAAAGAAAATTTACTATACTTTGGTATTTTATGTAGCACCATAGTGATTTATATAAAAAATGTTCATTTTCAGGTGATGTAAGCGTTTGGTGTAAGGTCGTACTCAGCCGTCCACGTGGCGACGTCACGCGCCCGCAACGCCCCCGCCCCGCTCCCTGCCCCCGGCTCCGGGGCAAGACTCACGCCCAGCACACTCGGCCCCGCCTCTTGCCCCCGCTCCCCGGCCCCAGGGTGTCGCCTCCGGCCCGCACACTCGGCCTTGCCCCCTGCCCTCGCCCCTCAAACTTGGCCCCGCGCCCTGCCCCCGCCCCGCTCCCTGGCCCCGGAGCATCGCCCCCGCGCCCTGCCCCCGCCCCGCACACTGCAACCTATTATAATACATATTGTTAGAATAAGCACCAGTTTGTTTTGCATTCCGTATCTACTCAATACTGTCCTACTATAATTTCTTAAATGGTCCCTATTGTAGATTTGGTATAAGATCTACTAAGCAGTTTGTGTTTTACGTTATTTTGCATCTTTTAAACGATTAGATCGTCTCTAAATATTTTCTTCGTTCCACGTCTTCCATCTTGATATGTATTTTGCGTTTTTTTAATAATTTTAGGCAATGAAATAAGACAATACAAAATTTAATTCGATGTAATTTAAAAGTGTTTTTACCATTCCAATATTTTTTTTCCTTTCTAGATTTTTTAATGATTAGAAAATGTTAGATAATTTTCCTATAATTTTACGGGGCTAAATTTAATTTACTTTAAATGTAGCTTATAAAGTTATTTCCATACGTTTTAATAATAGTGTTACGTTAAATGTTATCTCTTAAGATCTTCAAGTTATTTTGTTGAGTGACCCCCGAAATAGTTAAGTTTCTGGCACAAATTCAATACCTTTGCCAAAGCATTTGTACAAAAAATATACTCATCTCGCTCATTCTCATTGATAAAAAGAGATAGCTATATGTTTTGTACGTTTGTTTTAGGCAGTTAAAACTAGTAGTTATGCATTGTTTATATTATTCTAGTCCAGTAATCGAAATACGCTGGGTAACAGAATTGCACTATTTGGGTTTGCAGTAATCCAGTGCTGATATCGATCACTGGACTGGAATAAACTGGGCGTTAATAAACTTATTTAAGGCAATCAATAATTAACTTTAGTACTAGCTTTTAATACTCAGTACATCGCATGTTTTAGTAACTTATGTTAACATACTAAGCAATCTGTAACGAAACATGTAATCTATTTGAACAATTTTGTAAACCACAAAGCAATTCAATTTAGACCATTTTTTAATATTTTTTACAACCAGTCCTTAATGTAAATACCCTTCAGAAAGTTTTTTTTTGTACAAAATATGGAGATTTTTTTTAGTGCACATTGTTCGTATTTTTTGTTTTGGAATAATTTGGAGGCTTTTAATGTATACGACATTTAATATAAGAATATGTACTTAGATATAATGAGTTCCTTATTTCACACGGTACGAATACATTTGAGTTGTACAGTCAGCTACAAAAATATGAATACATTTACAATACTTTAACCCTTAAATGCCTGAAGTTTCTTTGATAGCGGGGTTATAAATCGCATTGAGCTACAATCGATTTTATTTTAATATTAGGCTGTTTTTTTGTTACCTTTGACTGACAATCTTCAAGTTAGAAAACAAAAAGGAGCATATCAGGAAAATGTTGCTATCTTTGAAGGTATAGATTTTTCAGCAACAAATTGGAAGGATAATATATAAAAATATCGTTTTGTTTTCTATACTAATATAATAAAGCGTAAACACACACTTCTTTGTTGCCTAAGATGTCAGCAATTACAACATATGTTTGAATAATTCTTTTTTTAATAAAATGCCCTACACTTACGTCATGCTTTAGGCTATATATTTTCACGCCATTAAACATAGGGGGTAATATTTTGGATAAAAACCCTAATGTGGGAAAGAGACCATAAGTTGCTGCCAACATCAAGGAAGCAAGATTGCTAAGGTTTGTCATGTCATGTCATTTTGACATTTGCTATTGATAATTTGACAAATGTAAACAATGAAATAAAATTTTCATAATTTTATGCGGATGAAGTCGCAGGGGAACAGCTAGTATTTTAATATTTTACCCCATTAGTAAACACAGTAAAGGGTACACTTGTATATTTTTTAAATGAAAAATCAGGCTTTTAAGGGTTAAAAACATGATTAAACCCGGTCCAAAAATTCAAGATCGAAAGTAAGGGAAAATACGTGAATGCATATTTATGAAAGGTAAATATAAGTTTCTGAATCTTTGTAAATGTTTACATATGCCGCTGACTGTATAGTAATTTACCTCTGTCGAATAAAGTCGGAATTTCCATACATTAAGTGTTTATCTGAACCCGAGTTGACCTGACTATCGAAAAACAACTAATGATCTTGCAAACAAAAAGAAAATTAACAAATAAGGATTTTGCTATCATATCTCGGGTCCACTTTTTTCTTATCTAATTTCGTGTCAATAAGCAATTTTACAGTTACTGATATTGTATAATGCACAATTTTTTTGCCGTCTTTTTCAGTATGGTATGTGCATATTTCATACAAAAGTGTAAACTCCCAGTAAGTAATGTCTATTAATATCTATTATAGCAGATTAACTTACGATTAACTAGTATGTAATCTGGTACGGTATTAGGATGAATAAACATCGAAACTAGCAACGAAGTGTACTTTTATAGGTGCAATAAAGTTAAATAATGTACTATTAGTTTTATTTCACTATCCCTGTCTATACCTCATTAGAAAACATTGAAGTGATAACTTCTTATAAATCGATTACGCATGAAAAAGCACGACTTATTGTTCCTGAGACGAGCGTGCGAGAAAGCGGAATAAGCGATAGAGACGGGCAATCGACTAGACGTTCGACTTGTGACGTCATCGCGTAGAATTATTGTCCGTTAACCAAATATTAATAACTGTGTTAATATCTTGTAATGTTTTGAAAAAAAAAATCCTCTAATATGTTAGTATGCAACATTTTTTTTTTCTTTGTATGCAAAGAATTCCGAATGAAGACTTCACTACCATAGACTAAATGAAACAATGTACAGATTTAAAATTTTTATTAATGTTCTACAACTAAAATAAACTTATGTTTACACATTGGCTTCTTTATCAATAGGCTTAACATCCCATACACCAACTTCTAATAATACATCCTTCTTAGATTCAAAGTATTCCTTGTACCACATTATGTGATCTTTTTTCTCCTGCGCCGTGTAGAATGGATTCTTTGAAAGACCAACACACACTAACTCCATGAAATGTCTGATCGGTCCACTGCTGGGACACCAACCTTCTAAGTGGACATCTAGGAATATATGCTCAGAAAAATGTACATTATTTTCGTCTTCCAATCCTGAAATAGAAATAATAAAGATTAATTTTCATATAAAGCCAAATAAAAGTATTGCATCATCCTCATACTACTGTTATAAATGCAAAAGTTGGATGGATGGATGTTTCTCCAAAACAGTATAATGAATCTCAATGAAATTTGGGACAGATGTAAAACTGAGTTTGGATGAACACATATGCTACTGCTAAGTATTTTTATTTTTCAAATTCAAGCAGAGAAAATTGCAGGAAAAAGCTAGTATGACATAAAAAAATTGCTTATAAATTTAAAATGCCATTGTAATTGTACAGAGTAAAATAATTACCTTGTTCATTATTAATAGGGAACTGCCAGACTTTCCCCTGCTCTGTCCACTGTACCATCTTCTGGAAGTAATTAGCTGAAGGTTGTAATGTGGCTAGATCTAACTCTCTTTGGTTCAATCTCTCCCACACATCAAGCTTTGTGCCATAGTTCTCTTCTTTCGCTTTAAATATACATAATGGTTCTCCACCAAATATATTGACCATTGTAGCTTGAGGTGTGCTATTAGAAGAAAAAGAAATCAGGTCTTTGTAATCAAAAATCAGTAATAATGTGTGAACTTCTTACCTCTTTTTAACAAATTCTTTTCTTTGTACAAATCTTGTTTTTGGAGCTTCTGTCCGTGCTTTAGCCACAAGACGTTTAACTTGCTGGCCACGAGTTTCCGTTTTGAAACCTTCATCACCCTCTTTTGTGCGATCCACTTTCATTCCAACCAATAAGTCACTGGAATAAACAAGAAAGTTATTTGTATGGGACATAATAACTGTTGATTTTAGAGATAAGATTATAAATGTAGCTGTCAGAGTAAAAGTATGTAGAACTTAACTGACCTTAAGCTTGTAGAGGTTTGATTAATTTTTCCGAGCACTTTTGACAATAATTCTGCTTCAGTCTGTTTGACATCTCCACCAATTGCTTGAGCAACTTCCTCTGCTGCTTTGGTAAGATTCTCTTCTGTAAATATTATTTATTAATTTAAATGAGTGCTTGAAAGGTGACATGACCACGAAGGACTGACATGATGGGAGATAGATTAACCCGGAGGACGAAAAACCTAACACCGACTTACGGGCGTAGGGTAAGGATGTGAAGTAGATTATTTTCTATTAAAGATTGAAAGCAATGAATATTATGGCCTAATAGAAACAATTGCACTTCAGCTATGATTATATTTTTTATTTGCACTTTTGATTCTAATATTTTGATATATTTAGTTTACTTACCTATTTTTTGTGTTTTCCTTTCTATCTCATCGCCTTTTGGTTTCCGGTTTCTCTCAGGAGCAACAGTGAATTTTTCTGTATATTCGATTTCGCTTATTTTAGGCGCTGCCATCATACTTTTGAGAAGAGCTTGAATTTTTTCTGTTGCGTTCTCAGTTTTATTTTGTGCTTTATCCTCTTTATCTTCTATATTTGCAATCTTTCCATCCTTTTCTGGTGGTTTCTCCGACAAACATCTCACAATTATCCTGAAATCTCGCCTGAATTTTAGTCTGAAAATAATAAATGTAATAAACATGGGAAAAACAAATAATGCAAAATTAAAACGTAAAATTGCATATGAACGACTTGAAACCTTGTTAACATTTTGTTTTACTGCTTTTTAGTATGTAAGGTTTAAATTAATGTACGTGTATTGTAAATAAATACTTGATTTATTTTCTAAAAGAGGTTATGTTAGTGATGTGATTGTGACGTTTTCGACTTCCATAGAGTAGGCAAATGCGCGATGCGAGTGACAGATAGAAAATCGATTTCCTGCTCCTCGAAAGGAATATCGACTTTTTGTAAAAAAAAAAAGATTTGTTAGACTTAATTATACCTATAATAAATGATTTTCTTGTTTTTTTTTAGTTTTCGTATTCCTATGATTGAACCATTTTTACTTTCATGAATGTCATAGTTTGGTAAATTCCCTTGTCGTTAGGTTATTTATTTTTCCCACATTTACATATAAAAGCTTAAAAAATCCACTGTAAATAAAGTCTTTTGATTTCACGACAAGTATTTTGTTTAGCTCACAGCTACATTAAATCAATGTTCTATAAGTATGGTATTTTATGTACAGATTTGAGCGGTGACAAAAAGGCAAATCCATCGTTATTTGTAGTAAATAACGTAAAAAAGCAAAATAAAACGAATAAGTATATTTCAATGTTTAAGGCACTTTATTGGCGGACGGGACTAATTGCCGTTTATATTTACAATTAACATCGAATTTCTAAATTCCATATTTAACACAAAACATTTGTGTAATACAATTTGATAAATACACAAAACATATTACTATTGACACAATAAAATACATAAATATTAACAATAAAAGGAGTTTTGTCTTTGCTGCAGTATAACATGTTTCATCAAGTATTTATTTTTAGTATTAATATTGTCACATAAATATTTGTCAAAATACTTTGTTTCCGTGGGTTTCTTCGGTCAAAGCACGTATACAAAATTTATTTGGCATATATATTTTTGTAGGAGAGATTGCAAAAATTCTTGTAACAGTGTTTTGGCTGAATTTAACCCAGTTATTGTACAAATATTTCGAATTAAAAAAAAAAAGTTTGTCATACACTTTAAAGGAATACTGTAAATGATTCCAGTATAAATTGAAAACTATCGGTAACATATTATGAAACATATTACTAAATTACAAAATAAATATCACTATTCTTAAAAATAACTTATTTGTAACAAGTAGCACTGCGGTTACAATCACATATTATTACAAATAAAAAGCTGAAATTGAAAGCAGCAATGGCAGTAATGTTTCAACAGATTAAAGCTCTTTATTTTTCCACTACATATATCTTTTATTATCTTTGAAAAACCCGCGACAATATTTTTTTTAATATTGCCTAAACAATATAAAATTCTGGCTTGGGGGAGCTTCAATCACTTATTAAATCGCTTTCTAATGCACGCAAAGAAATTAGCTTTATATTTTTCCTAGGGCTTATACTGATCAGCCTACACTTTAAAAAATCTAAAAAAAGATCTTAATAAAGAAAGTTACTGTTACAAAATAAATTTAGAATGTACTAAAACTTATGAGCACTGGAAGACAAAATATACCCTTTTCATAACTTTTACTTACAATACTAAATTCTGACTAATTTCCGGTAGGCTCTATTACTTAATATGACAAACCAACTATCAGCACCATTTTTATAACAGTATACAACATTTAAACGAAATTTAAACCTAAATTAACTTTAACTACACCATAACAATGCTTTAAAGAATAAATAAGTACGCCAAATAAAAACCAGTTCGATGTACTAAATGCTTTTGAGCAAATAAAGTCAAAAACTATGTCATTTCGAAATCAAATTAGAATAGTTTTATTGTTAGACAATAATTTCAACTAAATATATCAATATTGACTTAAGATAATTAACATAAGTACACAATCGCTTGTGATGCAACCAATATACAAATGAAAATCAAATATGGCACTATCAGCAACATTTTGATACCATGGCAGTGACTTATTTACATAACTATTTTTTTTAATTAAAAAACCTCAAATCCTTACTGAAAGTACACTTATGACATTCAGGGAAAGGATACGAAACAAATAACCCTTCATTCGTCAAAATCTGTTCAGTCGTTACTGCTCTAGGTGGTTACAAAGATTTTACAAATATTCCTCTTGAGTCAAGTAAAATTACTAAATTTACTTATATCATCAAAGATTACCTGATAATGAAAGAGAGGCTAGTCCAATTGTTTTTTAATGATAGTTGTCTACATGTCTAATTTTTTAATATAAAACTTACAAGTCATTTTCAACACATTTGTAGTCTAGAGCAACCTGCCTCCGATTGCTGACGACATAACTCTTCCAAAATCTAATAATTATTGAATTTACATAATCACATTTCACATTAGGAGCTAATTTTAATGAATCCGAAGTGTGTGAACCCTGGCCGCAGCCACAATGTTCTGTTCTGTTCTCTCTGGGCGATGTTGACAGTATCACCTTTGTAAAGTCTGGCGAGTGTGTGCGTTGCGCAGGAGATCTGCGAGTGGTCGAGTGCGCGAGTACTGGAGTCGTCGCCAGTCGCACACGTGCTGAGTAGCCGCGGCTCCTGGTTGGGTTGCCGCGCCCATATGAAGTAACAGTTAGGCGCGTGTGTTAGGTACACGATCTGGTGGATTTATCAATAGGTTTATATGAAATAAGGGAAATCTGAGTTTTTAAAAGCTAGTCTTTTTTAAACAATAAGCAATAAGAGGATAGGCTTTTAGATGTGTTTGTACGAAAAATGGTCGGTTCGTGGTTAATTACTTTTGATTACTACCACGTCGTTTACGCATCTCACTGCAACCTAATTGATTATTTTTAGGAAAAGTTGGTATTGGGCTCATTGCGAGGAACAATTTATTTTTTCTGAAAGTAGAACACTACGGATTTCCGCTACTGTAGCATAAAGATGTAATAAAATTGACTGGATCGGAATCTCGGATTTTCGGGTAAAGGACAGCTTGTTATGATGCGGGTCAACAGCCTTCTATTAGATTTAAATATTAGAAATACTGTTTTGTATTAGAAATTATTCATAAATTTATTAGCACACGCGTCATAAGGCGGATAACTGACGCTATTGTTTGTCCTGTTTAATATTGAGTGATGAATAAAGAATTGGTTTTTACGATTTAATTCACACGACTAAAGACTGAACTGCTTCTAACATAGATATAGGAATTACATTTTTTAAGTAGAAATTTGTTAAATCAGTACTAACCTGTGTGTAAACGAAGTACAGTCCAGATTCCTGAATAACGAAGTAGTTGCTATTGAGTTCTATTTTAGTTTCACTGCCTTTGGTTGACACTTCAAGGTCGCGTAGCCAAGGACCCACGAATGCTGAGGAACAAATAATATGTTAAAATTGTTAAAAACACTTTTCTAAACCGATCGCAGTGAAGAAAAGATTTTTTTTTATAACATAAGGGGGCAAACGAGCAAGCGGCCACCTGAATCCGCCAAAATGGCGAACCGACCGCTGCCCATAGACATCCGCAATTGCAGATGCGTTGCCCACCCTTATCCGACGGAGGAGGTGACGCACATAAAGAGGATATTTCCCCTTCCTGTGCATCTCCTCCACCGGCAAATCCACTTCCCCTTCCCATCCTCTCCTTATAAGAAAAGGGTGGTAAAGAGAAAGGGACTTAAATTAAGCCTCCGATTATTATGGTCTGTTAAATACGCAATTGTTTTTCAAATCATTTAAGTATTTGCTTTTGTTTTATGTTTGCACGAATTTCAAGCGCGTTAAAGTTATAAAAGTTAGTTTTTTAATGAATTTATTAATGTTACCTGATGTAACTTGTATCTATAGGCCTTGTTTGCACGATAAGCGGAAATCGTTAATATAATCGCATAATTAAATAATTACTGCCATTATGATCACTGAGTTATATGAGTTGGCAACACTTGATATGCGAGCCATAAATGATTGTATTTATTAGATGCGATATACAGCATGTTGCAAAATTAAATTTAAAACAAAGATCCTTCTCTTTTTTTGAACATCATAATTAAACGATAAATATTTTAAATTACAAACAACCTAAAAAATTCCGACCACTTACATTGTTTAGAAATGAGTAAGAGACCTCTCACTTTAACCACATATAAATGTATTATAATTATGAGGAAAATCCGTTACTAAGGGCCGCGTAAGTCTAAATGTATCTAAGTATGCTACTAGACTACAATTCTGAGAAAATAAATGTTTCTCTATAATCTTACTAATATTATAAATGCGAAAGTTTAGATGGATGGATGTTTGATAGAGTTTGTGGCCTAAACGGCTAAACGGATCTCGATGACAATTGGCACAGACGTAGAGGATAGACTGGAATAACACATAGGCTACTCACTTTTGTTTTTTCTTTTAATTCCACGCGGACGTAGTCGTGGGCAACAGCTAGTTTACAATAATCTTAAAGCGATTGTTCTAACGAAGGCGTTATGAGTCATAAAAATCTATTCTTTGTTTATTAAAATGTAATGTTGATATGAATTTGTAATATCAAAGTGGAGCTGTAACTGTAACTTTTTTTTAAATAATAGTAGATTGAATTAATTCCTTTAACCATTCCAACTAAGTTCTAGGCTTGTGCTAGGATATGGTTCGACATTAGTCGAATAGCGGGATTCGAACTCTCGACCGCAAGATCGGTAGCCCGTACCCTAAACCGGTTATTGGAGCTTTAACTGGGTTTAAACTTTAAAGTATTCCACCCCCTCTATATAGTAACCGTGGATTTCAATACCTAAACATACAGTAACTTATCATTATCTCAGATCAAAGACTTATTACTAATGTTTATTTGTACAACAGTTGGATCACGCCAGCCAATGATCTAGATTAGGTGTTGCGCCAGCTGACGCCTATGTATTCGATGATAATTTAATTGAAATGGTAGAAATGTGTCACATAACGGCACGAACACTTAAGATAACCGTAAAGTGGTTCTTTATTTTGCTCCAGCTTGCACTGCGATAGCCTAATATTTGAGTATCGGAGTTGTGACCTAAGGTTAAGATTTTTGAATTATGAAAACAATTTTATTTATTCACTAGCTTTCGCCCGCGACTCAGTCCGCGTGGAATTAAAAAATAATATATAACATAGCTTATGTTACTGACAACGTAGCTTTTTAATGGTGAAAGAATTTTTGAAATCGGCCCAGTAGCTTTTCATTTCATTACAATCAAATAAATAAAGTTTTCCTCTTTATATTGGTATAGTTTACGCGTTGCAACATTTTATAAAATCCCCCTTTTGTCGGTAAACTAGCAAGTCTATAGTCTGTTTATTCCCGATCCATTGGCATTTCCCAGGGGTTTTTTTTTAAAGAAATAATGATGTTTTAGGTCATTTCCTAATGTATTTTTTTTTTTCGAAATAACAAATTATAACAAACTTTTCAACGAATTTTGTGACAAAACTTTTTTATATTCCGCAAAACAATTAACATAATTTTTATAATGTTGGAAGCTTTTTTGAATGACATCAAAAAACTGATATTCTTCTAAGTAAGAATTATTTAACAACTAGCTTTTCTCGCGACTCCGTTCGCGTGGAAAAAAAAAAAACAAAAGAAAGTAGTCTACGTGTTCTTCCAGACTATGGCTTAAATCTATGACAAATTTCTTCCAGATCTGTTCAGCCGTTTTGGCTACAAACTCTAACAAACATCCATCCATCTAAACTTTCGCATTTATAATATTAGTATGATAGGCAGCCCTATTTGACTGTTTACTATTGTTATTGTAAATTCTTGATAAGGAATTAAATGCTTCCGTTTGAGTGTTTGCGTCTATTATGAAATTAATCTTTGAAACTGGATCGTGTCAAGAGATTTATATAGAGCAGTTAGCAACTCAAGTTTCATTGTTCGACCTAAATAATTACAACTTGACCATGTGAATTTGTAACATAAAGCAAATTAATTTAAAACCAAGTCAATAATTTACGCGCGAAAATGAACACAGACCCAATAATGTTTTAATTTCATAAAGATTAAAATAAAGATCATAGATCTTAGGTACAATAATATGTTGTTTTTATATTCAGCTAGCTTTCGACCGCGTCTCCGTGTGCGTGGAATAAAAAAAACAAAAGTGAGTAGCCTATGTGTTCTTCCAGACTATCATATACATCTATACCAAATTTCATCGAAATACGTTCAGCCGTTTAGGCTTCAAACTCTAACAAACATCCATCCACCCATCTAAACTTTCGCATTTATAATATTAGTATGAAAGTATGATATTTCGCATTGTACAATAAAATTAATTTTAAATATTGTGATAATACTAAAAAATTAGAAATTCACTCTCTTAACCTTAATCTATCTGAAAATATTTATTTTTGTCTTCCTAAGCGTTATATGATTTTTAAGTCCACACACAACTAAATAATTACTAAATAATATATTTACATGTGCTATTGTTAAATTAATCACTTTAAATACTTCAAATTAAAAATTATATTGCAATATTAATATTCTAAATATTATTACTATTTGTAATATTATTAACACTAAAATTCCCATAAGGAAATTAATTAATAAATTGACTAACATTTACTATTTGAGTAATCCTTATTAAAAAGTCCAATAAATTATAACTATTTATGTGCGGAATGCACATCGTTAATTACAGACATCTTTCCTTAAAAAGAACACAACAGTGTCTGGCTACTTCGTTTGTAATCAACAGATTAATTTCCATCTAAACCTTCTGAAGCTTAATCGAGTATCAAGTTTGTATGAATAACTTAATTATTCCAATTTGCATTTTATAACATCTACAAAAGGTTGCAATTTGAACGGCTAGCTGAACATACAAACAATGCATACAACTAGGACTTAGACATCCTGCATTACATAAATTATCATTTTAATCACATATTTGTTGTGCGAACGCTACTCTGATATGTGAATGAATGGTACTAATGTTATGACAAACAAATGTAAACATTAACACAATGGAGTTACAGTTAATATTACATTGTGCATATTAGGAATTAAATATATATTTTTATATTGAATTGATTCTTTGTTAGCTTTATTTGTGATTCACCTCAATATTGATTGTTAATACTGTGATTCTATAGAAAAGTTATATTATAAAAAAAATAAGGTTGAAGTGTATAAAGTTTTTGAATTAGGTAGGTACTACATGGAGAGGAAGAGTGGAAAGGGCTTTATAAAATTGATATAAACTTTTATAATGGTGTAAACATACCTTGAGACCCCATATTGACTTCCCTCATGGCTCCATTAAAGTGAACTACCAGAGGCTCTAAAACATAAATTATCAACCATTAAAAAAAATTAAAAAAACCTCATACTTTTAAAATTAAGTTAAATAAAATATATACCTTTTTGGAATGCTGCCATGTCATAAACAGGGGCCTTGTCTTCTTTGGAATCCTTTTTACTGGAGTCAACAAGCAACATGTCCTCCCCAAGGTCTTCAACATAGTACCTCCTGGCATTTGGTGAAATATCCTCCTTGGCGAAGTTCATACGCGGCTCGCGGCCCTCTGCTCGCACTTGAGGCCGCAGCCTCGACACCAGAGCACTATGCACAGGCTTGTCCTCTTCCCCAACACCGTCTTTGAAGTTCTGAATTAAAAACTGTTCTCGCACCAACTCTATCTGTTTCCTCATCGATATCATCTCGTTCCAGTAGTAAAATGCCACCGAACAACTAATTATCATACACACGACGCTAAGCAAGAAGTTCATTATGAACAAAAGTTTTATTTTCTTGGAAGACGCTATCGACAAAGTCGTGTTTATATGCACTCCGACGTCTGCCGGTTTCTCTAAAAATATAAAACAAATTGATTTCACGTAGTTAATTTAAATTATTAAAAGATGAAAAAGTTATAATCACCTGTTTTTAAATGTATCACAGTTCCATCTTTAACTTTTCTATCGTTACTAGTATTCAAAAAAATATTCGCCGCACCTGATGAGTTTAGAGGAACCCCCTCGCATAAGTTTATTTTTCTATCTGCATCCATTATTATTGTTATAGTACAGCGTACTACTGTTTATGCAAAATATTAACGTGGGCGACGCCGTCCCTAAACAAAGGAAGTAAAGCTTATTAAAAGTTCGCATGAACCGCACGATAACCGAGAGTTGATAACAAAAAACACATTACATACCGAAAATATTTCGTTTGCACTACATAAACTCACTTAACTATGTTCTATTTAATTCTATTTTAAGTTTTTCAAAGTCTTAATTCTCTAAAAACCGGTCCGTTCTTACACCAAAACAAACAAAAATGTAAATAACACAAGCGAAACTTTCAATTTGTTCGTTTTCTGACGGCCCACAATGGCGCGATCGTGCGGCTTGGCCGCCCGCTACTGGACTGTATGTCGTCGCGCCAAATTCAAACTGAGAGCCTGTGAAGGAGCGGTTGGGCCGAGAACAGAATGTGGTCGCGCGCGGTACGTCACCGAGTGCCTGCAGTGCGTGCTCTTAACTTTTACCAATGAATGTAATGCTTCTCATAGTTTTAATCGTCCTTTTATTGCTTTTGATAGAGTAAAATTGCAACCCGCAGCAATTTGCAAATATTGTAACAAACAAAGCCTTCACATTAGGTACACCTTCGCGGTAATTTCGTTGTAGGTAGGTACATATAATTTAGTCTCATTGTGTTAATCTGTCCAAATAAAAATTAAAACAGATTAATTAATAACTATCGCTTGCAATGATTTAAAATTAAGTAATGGTCACATTGTATTTTGTATTGTTTAAATATTAACAATATTAGTTTTTTTTTTAATATTTCTATCATAAATACAAAATAAATCAGTATCTCGTCTCGATACATAAAACTTATTTCTCTTTTTGAGTACCGATGACGTCACGAAGTGTAATTGAAATATAATTACCCAAAATTCCGTAAAAAATCAAATCTGGAAAATATATTTTGTTAGTAAAAAGATTTTAAATGAAGACTGCAGATAAATAAAAATATACCTACTTCTTAGATGTTTTTTATAATACGGTCATTGTTACTTTGACCTGTATATTGTTAAGGTGTATATTACCCCTTACATATCTCAGGTAGATTCCGGAAGAGAATGGAAATCATAAGTAATTTGTAAAACGAAACGTACTAGCGTCTCAAATATATTTCCACAACGCCGGTTGCTGAAATATAAAGTACCGGCGAATCCAAAAACAGATGCAATGCTTATGACTGCACCTATTACAGCCCAGCTGCTTCCATTCCTTGCTCTTATTAAGTGTCGCATCGTTTATTGATAATATCCGAGAATTTGCACAGACTAAAAAAAAAGATAACGCAAATTACAGAAAAAAAAACTAAAACAGTTGTAGATAGTGTGGTGTGGTATCAAAGTTCAAACGATATAAAAAATATTATCAAGGCACAGTTTTAATTTAGCGAACATATTTTTTTAACGAAAACTTCGATTTAATAGAACAACATATTGTGTGTTTGTATTATGCGTGTTAATAAAATGTTATGCTTCCCCTTAAGTACAGCAAGCAACATGCAAATATAACTTCAGAGATTCTATTCGCGGACACGTGCGAATTGTACAATGCTTTCAGATTTAGACTGCAATTTATACTGAAAACTTAGTTATTTTTCTTTGTTGCTCTGATATTCGTAACGTAAATAAACTGAGGTATTCAAATCAACAAGTAAATTATCAATCATTAGTTTATCATGGTAATTAACTTATGATTTATGTTCAAAGTTCAGGAATTCTTGCTTGATTGGAACGCAGGCTTTACTTCTGTGTGTGGCAGTAATTAAATATTTAAGTTTAATAAAAGATTGTTATGATTGTCGATGGTACATGTAAAGATATTCCTGCGGCAGGGATAAATATCTGTGCGATCTCCAGATACACTGGTACTGGCTGGTGATTGGATATTTTCGTCTTGTCTGGAACAGTATTCGAATCGGCTGCTAGTGCCATGCCAATGTACATATTTGAGATGTCCAAGCTTGCCTTATTTGTTTTCAGTAGTAACCATCCCCTGCTTCTTTAATGTTATTGTCAAATTCAAAATTAGAATACAACTGCTATTATAACAAAGGAGAAAAATTGATAACATTTGCATTACAAACAAATAAGCGTTTTTCTTTGTTTTAAAATTACAGTAGGCGCGAAAATTAAAATTGACATTACAACTACGCGTGTACTTTTATTAAGGCAACAGAAAAGTTACAATTTTGTTTGTCATATTAGCGACAATGAAGTATATCGTAAATTATATTTAGTAACTTACTAATAATAGCCACGTGGTTATAGAATCTAGTTTTTGTGTTGGATGACCTAAATATGATTCAACTTTACACGTGCTCTCGTGCAAGCGTTGGTTTAATATTGTCTATGATACGACATCCATAACTATCTGTGTGTTGTTATAACTTTTTTATACCAGCAGGCAGCATGTCAAGGAATTTAAAAGATTCTGCCACATGAAAAATATTCGGCATGATAAGTCTTTTAATCAATTTATTCAATTTGGTTAAATACTCGAAAGCTTATAAGAAAACATGATAAATTCACTATCAATCGAAAGTGTGCCACTATGTGCGTACTGAGAATTGCAGTTTTTCGTTACGCGGAAAACTTAATGATTCGCCTTTGTACTACAGACAAGAAAATAAGCTGAAAAATTGGAACTCACGTGAATCACCGCGTGACTGATTCATACAACTGGTATGTTTGAAACTTGCAGCGTCTGCAACGAAATATTGATTTTATTGATGAATACACGGTCTTTGTCGTTTTCATTGTTATGATACAATGCAATAACATTGTTATGTATGAACAAAGAACGCTTTTAGCATAGTACGGGTTAAAGTTCCGGCAATATAAATAAACTCGCGGTTGCTTTAAGACAAAGTTGCATGGGAACAATCCTTATCAGCTGCGACTGGTGTAGCAAATATTTCTAATGATTGAAACGTGTTTATTTTTGTCCAACAATACACGTATTGCCTATTTTAAAAAGTATCGCTAGGTGCGGAGTTTCACTGTTTGATAAACCTATTTACCAAATAACTGATCAAAAAGCGTCAAGCTAAGTAGGATTTATTTATATGGCACGTAGATTTAGACAGAATTTGTCCGTTTTCAGGTTATTCAAGATTTTTTATGACATGATATGTGTGGTTTGACGTGTGCTCTCACATTGAGGAAGTAATGCCGGCGGCGGATGAGTAAGCCTGTCATTGCCCCTGCTGTGGCACACATAACCGTTACGCCAATGTTTACATTTAGGTCGTTCTCTCTGTGATGATTTACAAAAAAAATCTATGACAACGTGCCCAAGACCTTAATTTCAAGGCTTCGTTTTTTAATAAGAAGGAATTTGGAATACTCATACTGGCTGGTTATAAATAAGGTATAACTATCGGATAACGCAAAAAAATCTTTGTTTAATCTGTGGTCAAAAACCGGTATAATAACCTTAGAAACAACTCCAGTTCGGGTTTGTGGATAGACAAAGACCACGGTGGCGTGGCGCCCAGTTTTTGCTTTTAGTACTAAGTAAGAATTTGAGATAAACTTGGCAGAAACTAAAGTCCTTTCTCTTTTATAATATTAAAAATAATAAAGAACACGTGACAGTGTGTCGTCTCGTGCAACATTTTGTTCTAATTTTAATCTTTGTCATACGCGGAAATGTGCGTACTTCTTATTTGGAGTTCGAGGAAATTAACGACGTGACGATCATTCACATCGTTCTAATGGGGAGTAACAGTACGAAGAAAGCAAATTCATGACATTCTCCTAGCTCACTATGGTGCTTATCTAATTTACGAGCAATTGTTACGCAATTACTGCACGTGGTAGTAAACAACGCATGTTTGGATGGCTACCATTCAAGTATACGTATATGTATGTTTATTATTTTTAAAGTGATGGATGATAATATCAAATATTTGGTTGTTGTACGATCATACTATTCACGGTACATTTGGATTTTACAACATAATTTTTGCCATTCAAATTTTATTTTTGTACTGCATTTTGGGACACTAACATCAAGATAGTGTTTTGTTTTAATTTGGTAAATCGCGGTTTTCGTGTCTGTTATTAATATTAAAAAGTGTGTAAAATTAGCACCAGTAACATGCGGTAGCGGCATGCGAATTATTGCGAAAAAAGGTTGAATGAACCGGGGGGGTGACTTACTTTTGTATAATGCGGCAGCATCCGAAACATTTCCGCATAGTCTTATGAAATTAGGAAAACCACATGTTTCTGTATCCCTAGGATTGTCTCATTTACCTCATTTCTACATTTAGTTTCGTTTTAAATGTACATAACGAACAAAAACTTATTTAGTTTGATATGGTTACCCTAACTGTAAATGACCTCTTGCGAACGGACCTAACCATGAATTCCCTTTTGCAGTTTAGGAGAAAAAATACTTTTGTTTGGCTTGCATGACTGGAACAAAGAGTTATTCTTCCATCTTAGCATAATTTGTTGCAGACATATTAGCTATAATGAATGAATAATTGACGAAAATGCAGTTTTAGATTTTTGTTAAAAAAATGTAAATAATTGCCAATATAACCTATGGTGAAATTACACACTTGCACGCGCGAAATATTCGTGGAGTACGTGAGTAAACACACGACGTTTTGTTTTTCACGAAAACGAGTGTTATTGGTGTTAATGAATAATGTTGATTGGCGTTTGTATCTGACCTTTTAACTTTTATTAGCGAGTAGCTTTCAGCCACGACTTCATTCGTGTGGAATTAAAAACAAAAAACAAAAAAGGAAGTAGCCTATGTGTTCTTCCAGACTATGCTCTACATCTATGCCATTCATCGAGATCCGTTCAGCCGTTTAGGCGGTAAACTAAAACAAACATCCATTTAAGAATTCGCATTTATAATATTAGTAAGATATGTTTGATAGTTTTATCAAAGGATCTATAATGGTAAACATAGTTTTAATTAAGAAACTTAATTTTAGGAATCGTTGAAAACTATGTTCATTTCTGTAAAATAAAATGGAACTAAGTATTTGAATGTATCAGTTCTTTTTAAAGGATCTCAATTTCGAAAGGAGGTTACGAATTTGGCCGCTATTGACAAGGATTTTAAACCGTTATCGTACCGAGGTTGTTAAGACCGTTATTAACGTGGTATAGTTATGTGGGACAGTGAAATTTATTCTTAGAATTACGAACCACGAATTCATACGTCTAGACTAGACGAAGCGGTATCAAAGCTGAGGGTTTATGATCACGTTACCGTTTAGTAATTATTGCTAAATAGGTATTATCTCAAAGTACATTGATTCTAAAGAGAATTGTATGTACTTAGAGATATAACTAAGAAGTAGAAGTTGTTGAATTTATCGATGTATATATTTAGTTGACAATACCTTATAATGCGGGCAAAATATCTGTGTTCACGAATTCAAACATTTGGGATTTTGGTAATTTCAGAAGCATGCACCTGTCGGCAGGTGTCTTCCTTTCGTATACAAGGCTATGAGGATGTTGCCCCAGGTATAAATAGTACCTACTTCGTTGGGTACATTTTAATAGCGACAGACAAAGATTTCTCGATTATAATTTTAAAAAACTCTTAACCTAAAATTAAAATATCTATGCACAGTACACACTACAGAAATAGACTATGACAAAAAATGTGAAAATCATAGAGTAGGTAATAAGATTTTTACTTTTAATTTGACCTTTATCAATCAGATAAAGTACATTTAATATGGTAAGTAATTAGTGCTTAACAATAGTGTGGGCCAATTAAGTATTAAACAGACTGCATTACAGTTTTTTTTTTTTAAAAGTACGCAGAAATTTACTAACCCCTCCCCTCTAACTTATACGACCTTGTAATGAATGTAGCAAAATATTTTTTTACATACGCACTGACGCCTTCTGACGCGGCAATTGCGTGGCGATTGAATGTCGATTAGAAATTCCGACCTACCACAACATGATACATATTAGCCTAGCCTTGTCATCGCTCAATTTCGACTATAATATTTACATCTAATTAAAAAAAATAAAGGCAAAACAAATGAGAGAAAAGTAGACAAATTGCTGTGTAATGCATTTTCTCATTTGGAGGCTGAATTTGTTTTCAAACAATAAGTTACGCAACATGTCTATTATATTACGTCGTAATTTCTCTTGTACAGTCTATCGTAAAGTTGTACAATAATTAAACCTGCATTCTAATACCATTTTAAAATGAATAGAAGATGGTTCAAAACCGTTTAAAACAGTGCCAACGAGTACTTATGTGGAGGAGTGTACGATATTTAGAACGTTTCCGTGAATATTCGCATATAGATTTGCAAATCAGCGTGTTGTGTCTAGAAATATTTACTAATTTAGTAAATTAATTATTTATGCCAGTTACACACAAGGGCAAAACTGTAAGGCAGAGTAGTAGACAGTGTAGTACTGCTCACTTTGTGCTTTAAAGTATTAGGAGTATTGGATAGTTTACTACTCTGCGTACGCGTTTTTCTCTCGTATGTAACTAGCATAACGAGGGAAATAAGACACTGCGCACTGTTACACCATGCTAGTTCTTGTTTACAATCAGCACACCTTGCAATGAAATGAATACGAGCTAGATTTTTTTCGGCTAATTCAGGTCGCTGAGGTTGTTTGGTCCAGTTGCGAATGCGTACGTGCCAACCGCTCACAAACACTGTAAGCTATGCATATTGTTTGTTTACTATCACACGTGACTTGCAACATTGTACCGATTTATCGGTTAACGTTAATTTATGATGTTTTCTGATATTTTTTATGGTGGCAAACGAGCAAATGGCCACCTGAATCCACCGAAATGGAACGCGACCGCTGCCCATAAACATCCGCAATTGCAGATGCGTTGCCTACCCTTAATTGACGCAGGAGGAGACGCACATAAAGGGGATATTTCCCCTTCCAATGCTCCTCTACCGTCAAATCCACTTTTCCTTCCTACCTTTTCGTCTTAAAAAATGGGTGGGAAGGGAAAGGGACTAAAATTAGGCCTCCGGCACCAAATATTGGTTTCAATATGAACTTACAGAAAGATGCAGTGAAGTTTCAATAATCTATTCTAGATTGTTCGCTCTATAGACGAGGTAGCCAAAGCCCATTTAATTTTCATTCCCTTAATGTTATTGTTTGATTATATGGATCAAATTAAACAGCGATATGAAATGTGCAAAGATTCGATACTTTTAATTCTAGGTCATGAGTCATGGGCGTACTGATTAATCCAATTAAGAGATCATATTGTAATAGAGACCTGAAAACCTAAAATAAAATGGGAACGTAACAAGAGATGTTACGGTCTTGTTTAATCTAGTTGCCATGAACTCATTGTGGCATCCTTGAAATGTCACCGGAACCTCTATTTTGATATGTTTGTGACACGTGTAAGGATGACTACTGTGATATCACATTTTGTAATAGCGCGCAATAACATATGGTGGCATAGCTTATAACACTTGGTTAGTTTGTTTGTAGTTATCTATACATTTGTTTGTGGATCACGTATGAACACATTTTTATTCTGTGTAAGACTGTTTTTCTGTTTTTTTTTTTTAAATAAGGATCTCATGGGTTCTTCAAATGACTGCAAAAGTGTTGCTAAGTTTAAATTTATATGTGTTTAGGTATATTGTAAATTATTTATTTCATACTAATTAATGCCGAGTTTCGTTTACTCACGTAGATACTTCCAAGACAATTGAAAGATCACACGCAATTTGTTGTTGTTATCCTAATTGCATATGTCAAAAGGTTCTTTAACCTTTATTTAACTCCACATTCAAGGAGCAAATTTTCGTACACAGTTCAACAACCTGTTGCGACGTAATGTGTTAAAATACACGAATAAACTGTCTGTAAGGGTTTTTGCACTTTACCCTACATAGGTTTCCCTTTTGATTTATTCAATCGCGTGCAAAAAATGAAGAATCTCAACTTGAGTTTTGGTTTATTTTAAAAGATATATGATATGTAAGTAATTATTTAAAAGTATTAATCACCAGCTCACACACATCCCCCGAAGGGCTCAGAGCCTACCTTTTTTTTTCCGAAGGGGAATGCGTTACGCATACTCCGTGCCTCGGGGTAGGCACGACAGTTATGTGGGACTCTCCCCATAATGGGGCATACACCACTAAACCCCTCCGTTCCCTCCTGGCCATTATGTGGGGCGCCACGGGATCGCTTTCGCTTGCCACCGCGACGCCCCACTGACCGCCCCGGGAAGGGGCCCTTGATGCGTCCCAATGAATTGGGACGCTGCGCCCCAAGGCGCCCCTCGGAGACGGCACCGTGCAATGCAGGTTTGGAACCCCGCCATCGCCCGCTGGTGCCGCCGGGGTTTATAGAGCCCCCACCTCGAGCCTACCCTAGCTCAGAGCCTACCCGAAGTTAGGGTGATTAGGCCATAGTCAACCACGCTGGCCAAGTGCGGGTTGGTTGACTTCACACATATCTTTAAATTTCTTCACCGATATGTGCAGACGCTCCCATTTGACGCTCCATTTGAAAGTATTAATTATGTCCAATTATTTCTGCGTTAAAAATTATTCCTCGTAATACTCTATGTGTGTACAAAACAAACTTATATCAACCGTCCATCATCTGAGAATCACGTCTGAAAAGTATAGAGTGAGATTCTTGTCAGATAATCCAGGAATTTCTGGAGTCAAAGTCACTCATATCGTCCGCTTGTCCGGTTTCAAAATAAGCAATCGTTTATTGTCATACCAACGTGTGATTGTACGGTGGTGTGACCACGTGTGACAATTATGAAGCCTAGGAATTGGTAACATGAGCCATGTTCCACGCATAATGACTCAAAGCGTAAAGTAACTTCATTGACTTTTGTACGCTATACGCAAAATTACACTTTGATGAAAGATGCCGTTCGATTATCGATTTTAATCCAAAGGCATTCGATTCTACGATGAATGATTATAAATGTTGTTTGCGAGTTGATTTTCCTAGGAACAAGCAGGCGTGAAAAACATTTCCGTGTTAGAAGTTTTGTTGGAGCGACTCCGGGAATCGATTAAGTTGTTTTCGAGCTCGGGGCCGCGCTGTCTGACGCTAACTTCGAGAAAATGAAGCCTATAGTGTCCTATTGTTTGCCACGTTTTACTTTGAAGTAGTTTTAATCTATCGAAGCTGATGAAAACAGGTTTTCAATTTACGAAAGGTGATTGTAAATCTTCAAATTCAATAAAAATATGTAATTTTTTTTTGTGAAAAAATTAAGTTTGACTTGAATTGACTTATTTTAGAGAACCACTGATTTAGCGCCTACCTATGACTAAGCTACTTGTGCTTCTAGTTGAAGTTTTGCTGGATACTATGCATAGTATGATATTCATATTACAGAGTAACCGTAGTAAACTAGCTGTGGTAACAAAACGAGTTTATCAACACTAGTAGGGGTTGCTTGTGGTTTTTTGTAGATTTATTATACTTTTTTCAGAAATGCATCTTTCGCGTAATTTTATACTAATGTAGAAAGTATTGAAGTAATGTATAATTAATATGACACGCATATCTTAATACTTTATACTTTAATATCTTAAATTGTGTATATTATGCACAAAATTATAAATATTTTTTTGTAATATCCCAAGGTAAAGAAATTCGGATGTGCATAAAAAATTAATTTAATTATGAAATAAGAAACAGAGGTACTTTTTCTATATCCTTAATTTATTTTATTCGTATATATTTTGTTAATCCCTGCCATAATATTGTCAGCAATTGAGCACTCCTACAAAATGCATTGCGTTTGTCAGGAAAAAACATCTGAACGTTTCTAAATATTATGTAGACGATTGAAATGCAGGTTTATACCAACAGATGGCACTATTTCTAAAATATAATATTTAGCTCTCGTGGCGCCATCTTTGATTGCTAACTTTGCCATTTTATCCTCAGTAGGAGGGTGGAATAAAATACGAAAATGCATTTTATCTGCTACTCCTTAATAGAGGAGAAATAGGTGTAGAAAGAAAGAAATTAACAAGAAGCATTCTATATGCATTCAAAATATATTTGAACTCGATTAGAATTTAATTAGTGGATTTGATTTTTGTTGAATGCAATTTGCATCGTTACATAATGTCGTATTATAACACTATTTATATCAAAGTAGCAATCGATATACCTGTGGTAATTTTAGAACGGAGTCTGCTTACTAATTGGGTAACAACGCGACCACTCCAATAAGGCATTGCTGATACGGGATAGAAATAGACAATTCTAAACTAGAATATGGACTAGTGACTCCTATGTAGTAGGCGTACAAATACACAGTATCGTGTGTATGAGTATTATAAGTTCGTGAGTATTAATATAATACATTTTTACATGCAAATGTTTTTCTAATTTCATCAAAATTTATTAATTTTAAAAAATATCATAGCAATCATACTACTGCACAAAACGGTGCTATTTGTCACTGCCAGGCAGGTGCAGAAAAATAATTTTATTCCCGAATAATATTTTCTACTGTATAATTGCTCCATATTTATCATCTAACTTCTAATCTCAAATGAAATGTTGAACCAGTATATCGAGGCGATAGCCTCACTTTTATAGATTGACTAGCTGTTCGCGTGCGGATTCATCCACGTGAAATTATAAAAACGTTATTAAAATAATATTAAAATAAATTGTTTACATTTGTCAAATTAACAATAGCAAATGTCAAAATGACATGACATGACAAACCTTAGCAATCTTTCTTTCTTGATGTTGGCAGCAACTTATGGTCTCTTTCCCACATTAGGGTTTTTATCCAAAATAGTTACCCCCTAAGTTTAATGGCGTGAAAATATATAGCCTAAAGCATGACGTGTAGGGCTTTTTATTAAAAAAATAATTATTCAAAAATATGCTGTAATTGCTGACATCTTGGGCAACAAAGAAGTGTGTTTACGCTTTATTATAATAGTATAGATAGATTTGTGAAAAATGGAACTAAAATCATCGGTTCCTCTTCACGGAATTTAAATACGTAAATTTACACTGTTATATCTTTAGCACTACTTTCGTATCGGATCCTTTGAATTGTCGATCGTCGATAATCTTGGCAGGATTAAATTAAATCCTTGTTGTTTCATTCCTTATAATCTAAACATACACAAAAGCATTGATCGGTTCAAATATAGAAATGCAATCAGGCTTTGTTAATATTAATTTATCACCTAAAACAAAACATAAACATTTCTCAGTTTGTTTATAAGTAAACAATCAGGCAAAGAGTTTCCCTGAATTAATTTTCGCAATGTTACAATCGGTATCTTCGTGTTTCAATATTGTTTGCAAGCTTTCATGTCAGGCGGAATGTGTTCAGAAATTACAACGACGAAAAGTTTATTTCAAGACCTTACTGGATCATTTTAATAGTTCATTTTTAGTCGTAATTAATGTTTAATTATTATTGCGCTAGCTGGAGCTCGCGACTTCAACCGCGTGAAATAAAAAAATAATAAAAGATATAGCCTATGTTACCTACTAATAACGTAGCGTTTTAATGGTGAAAGAATTTTTGAAATCGGCCTGGTGGTTTTTGAATTATTTTAATACATAAAAAATAGAAAAATAGAAATCTTTCCTCTTTATAATATTAGTAGAGAAGTATAGATTGTAGCTAATGTAATCAGAATTAGCAAAAATAACAGCAAATAACCTGACGTTTTTCGGGTGAAGTTCAGAGAGGAAAGAACTTTTTACTCTTTGTACTTTTCTCCATTTGAGTTACAACGGTTTTAAATACTCCTTATACTTAACACTATTCGAACACCAAGTGTGGTGTCGTTTTTAATTGCATTAAAAGCAAAACCCTCACCTACTTCACGGATACAAAGTGCAAACTTGTTAAATTCAGTTACCTGCGCACGAAACTGCAACTCGGCAGAAAAGTTGAAATTTATACTTCATACGATACTTATAAAAATAAGTATTAGATTCTTGTCGCACTTGATATCTCTACGTGTGCAAAAGGGATTGAATTCAACGTAGTTAATACTATAGGCTCCAAGATTTTTTTGTTTGTAGGATAATCATTGTATATTTTATTAATTAGAGAAATGGATCAACTAAATGATAAATATACCTTTTTATATCTTTTTTATCCCGAACCTTCAAAAGGAGTAGTTAGTTCATTGGAAATCTTATCTCTAAGGAAATCTTATTACAAAGGATGATTATGAAATGAATGCCAAGAACAAGTACACGACTTAGATCGAAATCATTGTTTTTATAAAAAAACAGCTTTTGTATTGGTAATAAATACAGGTTAAGGTTCTATGGTGTCCTCAGATAACAGACAGCAGAGTCGTCGAAGATAACTATTTTTCTCAAATTTATCCGTGGAAAATCAAATATAAAATATGGTCACCATCTGGGGGGCGAAGTGGCGCGACACATCCGTCCTAGAAAAGCAGTGGAGCGACCTTTGGACCGCCTGCTGGCGTCATAGAAGAAACGGAATGTTGATTAAGCGTTTGTTATATTTTTGTTGACATATTCATTTGTTGGGTCGTCGGGAAATACCCGCAATTAATATTTGAATTCGATATTTATATTTAACCAACTCTAAAAGTATGTCACTTATAAATTATAAAACATGGTATCTAAAAATATAGAGTTTTTAGTAACATGATGTAATATAATAAAATAATTTTTGAAATTGGAGCAGAACTTCAATCAACGATATGATATGCGAGCCGTTTTAGCAGACAACTCACGGTTAGAGTGAGAATGATATTTTTTTAACACATATCCTGCAGTTTACATTATCCCGTTATCTTAAACCTGATATCAATATGGCGTCACTAATTTTGAACGTGTTTTTATTGCGTTTTCAATAAAATTTATGCAAAATATTGCGTAAAATCAAAACATACGAAGTCTTACCACAATTTATAAATGTGGAGTAATAATGTCGTGAAGCAATATTAAAAATGATACATTACTAAGTACCTAATAATGCTAATTAAAAATATTTATTGAAAAGGTATGGTATCTCCAACAAGGCGGATTTTCAAATTCATGTGTCGATGGGAAATGGGAAACCAATAAGTTGTTCGAATTTTGCAGCGCATGCACTTATAGGCTGTCGTTAGGGGGCGAGTGCAGTGTTGCGCGGGCGCAGCTCACTCGCCGGCTCGCTTCACTCGTTCGTAGACCGTCCCAAGAGGCGCGCGTGTTTCCCTTTGCCGGACGCCTCTAGCCACGTGCCCGCTATCTCAACAAGCCCCTCCGACCCGACCTTCCGCGAATCCGATAATGGGGCGATAAGCTATTATTTAGACGAAGATCTGCATCTTAAAAATTTCGCGAGTGCAGTGTCGGGATTGTTATGGAAAATAGCGCCTTGATACCAGATACGATGTATACGAAATCGGACGCGTTGAAAGACGCCAGGGACTTGACGAAGAACTTGGTGGGTGGTGATTACGAGCGACAGTATAAAGAAGAGAAGAACTGCAAGGGACGTAGGAGATGCGTTCTTTTCGGAGTGTCTCTTGGTGTGTTGGCAGTGTGGCTGGTCGCGCTGACGCTGGTCCGAGAGATCCAGCTGCGGCGTCTACGGGGGGAGGTAGACCAGCTCACCGCCAACGTGATCGCGCTTTCCGCTAACGTCATGTCGCTCAATCAGAAGCTCTCGAATAATCGACTCTTCAATGAATTCAAAAATCTCGAGGACACGGTGAGTCTAACCACTTGTTTACTTTCGACCTGACGTCAGCTAGCAGTTGAAATAGAACGAAATGACACGTGCCGAATAAAATTTATTGATATGCTTGTTTACAACATCATTGACATTTTTATTGCTTAATATATTTAACTTCAAACGCAATGAAAAACATCAGAACAAGTGCCAAGTATTAATAATATAAGAATCTGTATAGGTAACTATGAGCAGTATTCCAGTTTAGAAGAATGCGGCGTTTAATTTAAAGGTAAACAAAGATAATGTACGCGGTAGGTGTTTTAATGTCAGTAGATTAGGTGCAGCATTGGCGCCGGTCCGCCGGTGTAACGACAAGCAAGCCGGCAGCCGTGTTCTGCCCGTACTCGGCCGCAATTTACGTAACAGTCTAAGTATTTATTGTTAGATAACGCACTTGTCTCGGCCAAGGTTCTATCATCAGGCACAGTAATTACTTTCAATTGACTCCGCATGGCGACTTCTCGTTAAACATCTACAATGTGCTATAAACATTATGGTTCTTAAATTAATAATAGCTTTAATTCATGCGCAATAATAGTCATGACATCGGCGCCTAGACCAAGAATATTTTTTTCTGTAAATAATCTCAGGTTGCAATCCTGAAATATTACGTTCATTATTCACTGATGTATGTTTTTGTGTTCTAGCCCACTTATTTCTTGTAAACAAAAAAAGTTTTAGGTACTTTAAAAGCAACGTATTTCGCTTTAATATAACGTATTTTATTTCCTTCGACGTAATGATTTTAGTTCGTCCCTTTGCTCTAATGAAAAGGGACACCCACAGGCCTAATAGACACGTCCGACAATTACTTTGAACCTCTAATCGGGTAAATCTATTAGTGTGGATTCCGTTTAGTTAAATAATAAGCGATCGGACGTATAGATAAGGTACAAAGCGTGGGGTCGTAAGGCCGAGCTTAGAACAGGTTTGGTTCGCGGAGGAAACCTGTTACAAATGTAAACAAAAACGAATCTCCTCATCCGCCGTCCGCCATCGGTCGCCACGAGACCAGACATTACGTAATCACTAAACATAGCCTTCGTAGTGTTATTGTTGAAATTCTGCACAACTTTCGTCGCATGTTATGTTCAGTTTTTCAAATTCCCCTTCAACTGTTTTTTCTTTAATTTTATATTATAACTAGCTTTCGCCCGCGTCCCGTCCGCGTGGAATAGATAAATACAAAAGTGAGTAGCCTATGTGTTCTTCCAGATTATCCTCTATGTCTATACCAAATTTCATCGAGATCCGTTGAGCCGTTTAGGCTACAAACTTTAACAAACATCCATCCATCCATGTAAACTTTCGCATTTATAATATTAGTAAGATTAGTAAGATTCTAAAGCAGACAAATGCGTATTCATTATTTCTGCCTTCGATACTATTATTACTTCTTCTAAGTCAATGAGATCTTTTCCTGACATATTGTTGTGCATTACATTATCATTTACATTTCAGTAAAGAGATTGTATGCAGAATATAGAAATACATACCAATTAAAGTTAGGTATTGATATTTACCAAAGATTTCCGCGATTTATTAGAACTATAACCACTTTCAGGTACAATAAGTAGGTCAGAAAACTACTGCTAATGAATAATACAAAACATTTGTATTTGTGGTTCAATTGTTAAGGCGGACTTTGCGCAAACAATGGCTTAGAAGGTAGATATGGAAAAAACTCAGGTATACACCGCACCTTGTTTCTACATTATAGTTTTACCTTTTTAAACTTCAACGATATACTAAATAGTTGTTTAAATGATACTCTGATAATAGTAGCTTGATTTTTTTGCTGTAAATAATATTCTATTTAGTTAGGTCGCCTAAATTACAAAACCCATATTAGACTATATAAGTCTTACCGTGACTTATCGCCGTAACACAAAACATGGTGGAGGAGACGCATAGGAAAGGGATATGTCCTCTTTATGTGCGTCTCCTCGTCCGTCAATTAAGGGTAGGCAACGCATCTGCAATTGCGGATGTTTATGGGCAGGGGTCGCTTTCCATTTCGATGGATTCAGGTGGCCGCCTGCTCGTTTGCCACCTTATATTGTAAAAAAAAAACCAACTGGTATATCTTTTCAAACGAAACAGGTGCAAAACAGTACTTAAAGTATAAGAAAGATCTACGAACAGATGTTTGTTTTGTAGTGATTTTTTTGTACCATAATCCGAGCAAGGGATTTAAAGTGACATGTTGACTAAGATCAGATCGAAAGTATCGAAGCCATTATGCTGTCATCTCTCCATTCTTGCTTTTGTTATATTGTTTTATTCAATATACTTATGTGTTGTGTCGATTGAAACTGGTTTCCATCGATTTTGTGTTACACTTCGTGAATTGACAAGCCGTTGAAGATGCGGGCCGCTTAAATATTGATTCATTGAATAATTAAATGGATAACAATACAAGTTTAGATTGTACGATCTGACAGAAATACTTACGATGAATTATAACATGTTTTTTTTTATTTCTTTCTTTCCAAAATATTATTATATGGTTACATAAGTCATTCCCGCCAAACCACTTACGTGGTTTAGAGGCGTCGCACCTTTTAATCATTTATTTTATACAGTTGTTATATGTGTTACAGTGTGTTTTTTTAACCAATAATTAAACTTACTTTTCCATTCAATTCGATTATCTAAAACTCTATCCACCCTTTTAGGTGTAGATCGTGAGGTTATGTTACCCTTTTTGTATTGCTAAAGTAAACCGCGACCTCACAAACAAGCGATGAAAGATAAAAGATATACGATACGGCTATTATGTTACGTCTAATTTTACCCTTAAGCTATCCTTTGTGTTTCGCTTTTGAAAGAATACACGAGCAGTAGGCTGTTAAGCTGTTATACAATGTTGCAAGTTATAGCCAGGTTTTCACTATGGATGAACGTGCGTATATTTTAGGTACACAGTAAATATCAAATCCTACCTTATCTTAAGGATCGTTGTTTTTGTAATTAGTAATTAGGCCGTTTGATTAATTGCTACACGCACATTTGATGGTTACTTTAGTTCCTGTAGTCTATATCAAGTCTAATTCTTTTATTAAATCTCAACTAATCGAATCCTTTTAACCAATTGAAAACAATTTCGGTGTGAGACGAGACATCCATTTCTATTACAAAGTGTCAAGGAATAAATATTGCATACTTTTTATGACATTTTCTATGATGCCACAAGGTTGAAACAATATAAATGTCATACATGTACGTGCTTTGTGTTACAATATTTAATGTATATTTACGACATTTGTTACAACAGGCATAATATATTGAACGATATAAAACGTTTATTGCTTGATATGAGAGTGGGATGGGAACTAATTTTACATTAAAAATGTATTGTTTCAAATATACAGATTAAATATATTTGTGAACTAGCTGTTGCTTGCGACTTATCTCGCTTGAAATTAAAAAATAATAATAAAAATATCTGCCTATGTTATTCACTGATAACGTAGCTTTTTAATGGTGAAAGAATTTTTGAAACCGGCTTAGTAGTTTTTGAGTTATTTCAATATATACAAAAATATAATACTTTAAATAATAAAATATAAATCTTTCCTCTTTATAATATTAGTACATATAGCTATGTACATAGGTGTTCAGGAGTTGGTGCTCGTTGTAACATAGAGATATATATTATGTAGTAGGTGTTACATTGTTTATATCTACTTTGCTCATTTGTCCTCTATCTATAAATACGTAAGTTTGTCATAACGTCAAAATGATAATGATATATGTATATTGATTATAGTATTATTTGTTAATTTACCATTGTGTGGTTTAAATACGTTTATTTGTTACTAATGTTTATCATTCAATGTAAATTTCGTGTTGCAAAGCAGCCGACATAATTTGCAAATAATTTGACGCGAACATATGTCAAACTGGACGTGTAACTGGCAACCCAGAGTGATTAAATGGTGACAGTTATTTAGTGTAGACTTAGGGAGAGAGACTTGAAACAATTAGTAAGGTATATATGTGTTTCATTAATGTTGATTATAACAATTTCATTTTGACACCTACGGTATCATTTCTCTGGATTTATTGAATCTCTTTGAGTTCTATTTAATGGGTGTTTTATTACTAATTATGTCGTAAGCTTTCGCGACAAGAAATAACAATGGAGTCGTGAAATGAATTCACAGAGAAATTGGCCGTGGTCCAGCCACGTTTGTACAGTTTGGTACGAGTCTATATTCGTTCCATGAGACTTTATTGTTGACCACCTAACACCTACTGGTGTTGCTGTTACACAACTTAAACAGCGCTCGAACAGCACGTATGTAAATATCATTAAATATTATTACTTTCTTTTATAGCTACCGGTTTGAAAGCATTTAACGAAACGAATACTTACTTTGAAGCATAAATAGCTTACAAAATTCAATACTTACGTTAACTTAACTAATACTAACCTAAAGAAGCTACTAGATATTTACAAAAAAACTGACAGCATCTTACCATATTTTTAAATAACGTAATTAGTTTACAAAAGTTAAATAAACAAGCTAATCATAATAACATATTAAACTGTATCATAAACATAAATCTGAAAAGATAAATATGATATTTGTTTACATGCTGGCCGAAAACACGGATAACCATAAGACTGTCAGTTTTAAGGATGATTAAAAATATACAAGGGCCAGTATGTAAACCTCTTTCGTGGCGTAACGATGTTTTAAACATCGTGGTACCGAGTGGTTGGCGATGGGTTATTAAAAATTAATGATACTCGGCCGCGTATCCGTTTCACAGGATGTTTAAAATCTCACGATCTGATGAAAGCTTTATTGTAAATAGCAAATTGCTCGATTATTAATTTTCGCTCATTGGAATGAATATCGCGTTTCATCTTTAAAATTAACGAAACAATTTCGTGCTCGGAGAGCCGCGGCGGAATTAGTGGAGGGCCTTGACAATTTCCAAGGATTCAGACTAAGGCCATACAATAAACAATTGTGTCCTATTTCGTTTTGTTTCGTAATCCCTCTTTTGATTTTGTGATTCTACTTGAAACCCGATGAAATTCATTTATATTTTCGTTAGAAAGTCGCCTTAAATGCGAGACTTTCAATAAAAATTGTTTTCGGTTAAATTGGTCGATATAAAAAATATAACCAAATTCTATTTTTAATAAGTATGTTGATAACATTTCCGAGACCAACGCGATATGCCAAAAATATGGCTACAGAGCGATGACATTAGACAAAGACCTTGAAAAGTAGTTTCGTTGCGTTAAACAAACCATTTGGCAAACATTTGATCCAACATTGGCGGTATGATCAGTATATCTATCATCTAGTTCTCTTACTAAGATTATAAATGCCAAAGATTAGATGTGTGGATGGATGTTTGTAAGAGTTTATAGCATAAACTGCTGAACGAATCTCGATAAAATTTGGCTGGGCATGGGCTACTTATTTTTTTTAATTCCACTCGGACTTAGTCGCAGGCAAAAACTAGTACCTATATAATTTCACTTCGTTGTGGTTTGGTGTGTCAAGGAGTGTGGAATGCATTTGGCCTTATCCTTGTATATCTTAGTTTAAGCCCCTTCATTTATTTTATTCCCGGATTACGAAGCAGCTGAGGTAATAATATATCCAATTTATGATTCCTTTATACGAAAGGTTTAATCGATTTTTGTGAACGTAAAGAGAAATCGGATTAACTACAACCGTATATGGTGCTGCGGATTGACAGCTTTGCGAGCTATTTGTGAAATTTTAATCCGCTCGTATCATGTTGTAGAGATAAACGGTAAATTATATTGCCACATATTATTTATGCACATTTTAAACATAATTTTAAAGTCCTTTTTGCATGAATTTTCGTAAATTCTAAACAAATATCGTATATTTTTCACCTACCATTTTGTTTAGACATGTCAATTGGTTATTTAAGGCATTGTGTAATCAAAATTAGCATTGAATTTGAAGACAATTTTACGTGACACGATTAAGAAAGGAGTTATGACTGAGATGACGTAAGATACATTTTCTACCCTTGAGTTGTAATGTGAAAATTACAAACGCGCATGTGCGTAAGAAAAGATAATGCGTAGGAGTTGAAATCGAGTTCGTGACCTGTGAGATGACAATTGCAGTCGCAGCGCCTACATCATTGAATCACTCGACAATGTGCCCAACAGAAGTGGTCATAGTCACTCCTAATTACACTGGACGATGACCCCTGCCCGCATCTCTAATGCAATTTATCTAACACCGGTAGAAAAACAGCATTCGAGTGTGTACAATTTTCACTCTTATTACACATATTCTGATACACAATAAAGCTTAAAATGGTATACAATTATAGTGAAATGAAAGGTGAAACGTGATGTATGACTTTTAAAAACCCAGAATAAATTGGATCGTGTCCGTTGACAATTACCGCGTACGGTAAACGCTTGGTCCCGTTTTAATTAAGGCTTGACCGGACTTGACTAAAATATTTTTACTCAAAAATAAAAGTTTTAAAAGTTTTAACGAGCTTTGAGCAACGATATGTGAGATGTTTTCCGTTGGGTTGGTACCTTAGGAAAAGTGGTATGAAAATATTATGTCATTGTCTTTGAAAGACAAATATTTTATACTACAAGTGTTACGCGGAATTTTACGGTAACGGGCGAGTGTATTTAAAGACATGCAAAGGTCGTGTCCACATTACAATTGTGTCTTCCAGGAATAGGCCACTGAGCTCACCGAACGTTAATTACTGAATGCATCGTCCTATCCACATTAATCAGAGCGTATTAAGCCGCTTACATATTCGGTCCTAGGAGGAACGAATAGACCGCGCATGACTGTACGCACTGACCTCAATACACTACCGACTTTACATACTGAAAAGGTGATTATTCACTTAGTATTAGTAAGGGAAATCTTTGCTTGGCGCTTATACTGGTACTTGATTTATCAAATATGAATATTTTATTTGCCAATAGACTTCCCAGTTAGACTAGCTTTCGGCTACACATCCTTATTTGACCATAAACAACATTTGACAGCAGAAAACTAGAAAGCATTGGAAGGTAACGTCATTGTATAGTTAATGTAAAAGGTAACTTAAAAATTGTTTTTTGTTGTTGTTGTGTATATAATGTGGCTGACATGTCATCAAGTAATAAAATGGTTATAAAAAGATGCTAAAATATCACATTTTAATCAAAATTCCAACTTCAATGTGTAAGGGTCGTAAAGCAAATAATAAATACTCGGGGACGTATTGCGCGGCAGGTTGGCAGGCAATAATATCCAATACTCGACTCATTCTGACATTCCGCAAATGCGTTCCTTCTATTTTGGGACCATAACTGGGTTACACAAGGTTTGCTCCTTGTTGATTTGCGTCATTTGAATCCACCTGTACGCCATCTATGTCCAGATAGGGTACAATTAGAAAAAAAATGATGTAAAATGGTCATTTTCTGTGACGCACCTTTTCAAACTGTTTAATAGTTTATTAATAAAACTTGTGGTTAATAATTTGGTTAAGTTTATTATTCATACGTAGTTTAGTCACGATTTCGTCGTGTAAATTCCATTTTGACGGCCTGTTGAATTAACGATTTTCGTTTTTGGAAATTTTATAACCTAAAATTGTTAGCGTGAAATCCATTAATAATATTGTTGTTCATATAATGTTACAATGTCATTTAACTGTTAATGATAATAAAAAAGTGTTTGTACAGTTTACCAACGTTGTTATTTTTAATTATAATACAAAATAAGCAGCGCACGTTTCTCTACGTAATAGACACCGTGGATTGTTAAGAACTTCGATGAAAGACGAGACGTCATACTCTACTCTAAATAGTGCTGTTACTCTTTTAACGTAAACATTTTTTAAAATAATTCAGTCAATATTTCACCCAATGTAACTTTAAATCTTACACATATAAATGGGAAAATTTAGATGGATGAATGGATGGATGTTTGTTTAGAATTGTAGCTTAAACTGCTATTTTGATGTCGATAAAATTTGGTAGAGGTTAGTATGGAAGGTTACTTACTTTTGTCTTTTCTTAAATTCGATGGAGTCGCGGGCTAAAGCTAGTGTTTAAATAAATGTAGAAAATGGACAATTTTGGTGTGTGACGAAATTTTTGTCTTTATGAGTCCTTACAGTTTTCAAAGTAAAATTTATTTGAAATGTGTTGATAATTTAAATATCGATGTTCGAAATTTTAATCGATATTTTAATTGTAATTTTTACATCACTAGCAACAGGGTCGCTTCAATACTAGATACATATCTCAGGTAGTTCGCTGTTGGAATGACTTATAATGTTTACATTTAACTTTGTTTACATTGTGCCGAGTAACTCTATACTTAAGGCCACGTTCGGTACAATGGCTATTCCTTTGCAATTAACCTGGTGACTTGTAGCTTCTATTTTGATTTGTTATTTCAGTTCTAAGAAAGAATTTAATAGAACAAAGCTTTGAGACGTGGACTTTGGATGTTTTAGTTACCATTTCCATATACATATGAAGTATGTTTTGTAATTATGTTAATGCTTCAGTAATACATTAACGAAGTTAATGGAAATACAATTAACCTCTTGGGTTAATTGTTAATTAGTTTGTTTATAAATGCGATTTCTTATAAATGCAGTATTTATATTATCTGTATTAATGTCACTGCTTAATTACAAGGACAATAATTAAAACATTGTGTGTTGCGTACAGAAATATTGCTTTATTTTTTAAAACCATTTAATAAGCAAAATATGTGAAAAAACCAAAGAGTGGATTTCTATCAGTTGTTTTACCAAATTGTATTTAAAAAAAAAAAAACTAGCGCCATCTACATTTTACAAGTAGATGTCGATTTGAGAAAAGAAAAACTCCCGATTTAAAAAGTTTACAATAATTTTCGTTTGCAAGTCGGAATTTGTCAATGCTAATAAAATGTACGAGAATAACTGAAAGTTTTATAGCAGAACGTGAGGAAGGATTAAAAGTTTTATTGCGCAGTAAATTGACGCTTTTTGCAATCAAGCTTTCAATGTTATTTACAACTTATTTTCGTATAATACCTTGGTAGGCCTTGGAAGTGCTCGTTAAAATGTCATCGAGAACTAAGAGTGGGCGAGAGCACTTAAATGGCATAAAGAGAGTTCCTTTCAGGCTTTGTTTATTTATTGATACATGACGTGGTAACATTCGTTACTGTGAAGTTCAAAGACAAAGATTCGCATTAGTTTTTGATAGAATTCCTTGGCAATCAAAGATTGACACTAGACTCATTTAAATCGGCTCTCAAATCAACAACTAAATTAGCAGCTCACGGTACAACGCTAGGTGCTGTGACTATGGGAGCCGTAGAGCCGAGAACCGCCCGGTTTTTCGCAAGTCACACCTTTATGCAGGTACGAAACTGATATGCGAGGAGGTACACTGATCTGCTTTTCCCATGTGAACGAGAGTCCAATCTCTACAAAATTTTTATCCACGACTTATTTTGGCGGGATCTCAAGGTTCAATTTTAATTAAATTCCATATACTTAATTGATATTAAACTTTTCGTTAGAAATATTACTCAAATCTTGTCTCATAGCATAGTAGAGGTAAATGGTTAGTAGCGACCACAGGTACTTAGTATTTAGTTCTATAATTAGCTGCAGAATTATTTCTATTCAACAACGCATCTGTATCCTCATTTACAATACATTTGACATCAGCAAAAATAATACAACTGTCTGTCTGAATACATAACGGATTAGTAATTTTACTAGTATTAAATTTTCACCAGTGTTTTATCCTAATATATTTATCGGCTTACTCATTATGTTTGCGTCCAGTAAACGCAAAGAGGATTATTTGGCTGCGGTCGGTCGAGTTCTGAGAACACGTCAGTTCCGCCAATTAGTGTGTACTATGTGCAACGTTTTGTTATAGTTCATAAGTTACTCATTAATGAACATTTGACTCATAGTTTAATTCCTTAAATGACATTTTAAATCAATCTCTTTTAGCAACTAGTTACTCTCAGTTTAATAAGAGTAACGAAGTATAAAAGTAAGTTATAAGTAACCAATACGACTTAGGGTCCTTCAAGAAGCGAGCCTACAATTTCCTCAAAGGCCGGCAACGCATCTGTAGTTCCTCTGGTGTTGCGGATGTCCATGGGCGTCGTTGACCACCTCGGTGTTCTCGCCGCTCGTTTGCCTCCGTCTCTTATAAAAAAAAAAACAACAGTGAAAACTTGAAAATTTGCAACTGGCAAGTAAAATTTATTTGTTACAAACAAAACTATAACTCCGCAGACACTACTCCAAAGACAATTGTTAAAACGTGCTCGTACAAATTTAGTAGAGCCTGCTATTGTTTACACACGTTTTGCTAACTAAATTAATATTAAACAATGCTTTAACACGAACGTTAATTTAGGACGACATAGTTTTACATAATAGTGATTTATATGCTTAAATAATTTCTATATAAAGTGACGAGCGCCTGATGCCGACATCAAAGCCCTATTAAGTTGTAGTCAACAGAGTATGAAGGCTTCATAACTTTAGTGCTTAGTGCGTCAAGTTATTTCAGCTTTATTGAACGAGATTAAAGTTCAGAACCCGCATGTAAGGGATTCAGTCTAAATATAGTAAACAGGCTTGTCTCATTTTAAATTCAGTTAACAGGCAACTTATTTAACTTGACGTGCCTTTGAATTTAACAATATTAAGCTCGGGAGATAATATTATTAAAAATAACATAAGGGAGGAAGTACTTCCTTATTACTTCCTAGCTCTACAGCTAATGTATTGTTTGAAGTAGATCTGAAAATAAGTTCTTTCGCTAATGAAAAGAAAAAGACAATTGGCTATCCCCAGTTTCTCTTAAAAAAAAAATTGTATATGTTGACTCTGAATATATGCTATTTTTATTAATTACTCAGACTTATGGTCGAAAACCGGATTGAATTCCTCACAGGTTTAATTCTTGATAGATAAATATCGCAGCATCATCGAACATAATATTCTTTGAATTGACTTATCAAGTGAGTAATATTCCTCTTGAGTGTGTGTTTGGTTCTAGAAGCCGTGGTAGTGGTAACCAATTCTACAAGTTCTTAAAAACTCAAGTTTATTACCGTATGCAAATTAATAATTAAAATGAATAAATAAATGCAGTCGTGCATCCTGTTGCATAAAATATTATTTTCTTCACACGTATGTCATTGATAAACCATAAAAGTTTTTAATTATAGAATCGATTAATCGAATATCCACGTTTCTCATTCAGAAATATCTCGATAAATTATTCGCTGGAGAGGAATGGAAGGATCGTCTGCCGGCGACGTGTTCTGACTGCCGACTTGCGGAGGTATTATGAAAGTCCTCTAAGTCATTCCTATAGACTACACGTTCGAATCTCCTTGAATATATTACGTATTGAATATAAGCAACGAATGTATCATTTCTAGACGAGTAACTCTTTTGACATTACTCACATACGTAATTTTGACCTACGAAAATGAATGACGATACGAATTCTAAACTTTTGGTTACTAAGATCGTATAACCGTAACCATTGAGTACTTTTTGCATTTAATACACCGTTTTTAATTCTGTATAATTAAAGGAACGAAAAACATAACCTAAAACTAATTAGACATGAGTTAACTTTACGTCTGCTGTAATTTCAAATGGTCCTGTACCCTTCTAGTGTATTATTATTTATTACCGACTTTTGTACTACAACTTTATTATTTTCCAATAAATTGTTTCTCACAATATTATTATTTCTGAGTAATAAAACATTCCGGTTTTCGTTACCGTCGGTGACACCCACGCGTTTGTGTTTTTAACAATTTTATTATACGAAGAATCAGATAATTTCTCATACATTTTATGTTATTCGTGATCATTTTATTTATTTTTTTAACTTGCTTTTCCATATGTATCTATTGATTTAAATGTAATTAGGTTTTAGACTGCACCCAGACAGATAACCTAATATGACTTCGAATGACTAGACTTGCTTTAGTCGTGTTTGTAAAACCTATTAAAATATCAAATAGTTGTGAAACTGAATTTTGTGCATGATTTCTTTACGTGGAATATCTTTAATTTTTAGATTAGGACTTATAGTTAACTAGCTGTTCGCGTGCGGATTCATCCGCGTGAAATTATAAAAACTTTATTTTATTGTTACCATTTGTAAAATCCTCAACTGCAAATGTCAAAATGACATGACATGACAAACCTTAGCAATCTGTCTTTCTTGATGTTGGCAGCAACTTATGGTCTCTTTCCCACATTAGGGTTTTTATTCAAAATATTTACCCCCTAAGTTTAATAGGGTGAAAATATATAGCCTAAAGCATGACGTAACTGTAGGGCTTTTTATTAAAAAAAGAATGATTCAAAAATATGCTGTAATTGCTGACATCTTAGGCAACAAAGAAGTGTGTGTTTACGCTTTATTATAATATATAGTAATAGTATAGAGTTAGAAACTTACTCAATCTTACATGTACATAACATTCGGCCGTTAATTATAATAATTTCGTAGAAGAGGTTATGTATAAAAAGGCGATTTAGGAGCGTCCCAAACTCTCCGCCTATCGACGGCTTTCTCTTGATATTGATGAGTCAATGTTTACTATTTAACTATAAACATGTAACATATTCCGGGTACTTTATATAAATACTGGTGAATTTTAAAACAAATTAAATGAAATAAACATTTGCCAGTGATTTCTGGCATACATCCATGTTTCATTCAGAATCTTTATAATATCGGTAACCGGATTGGCGTTGGCCCAGCGCGGACCAGCTGCGCCTGTTTACAACGTGACATTTTAGGACTTTAAGGTAAACAAAGTCATCAACTAAGCAATTTTTCTAGGTGGAATTTTCCAATGTATGTTAAAGTTTTAGGTTGTAATGTTATGTATAGAATATACTTATATAGACAAAAACGTCCACCTAGAGATATCATTAGACTATGTATGTACGATCCCATAATTAGAATAAAACTTCGATAATAGAAGTATTAACAATGTTACGTCTGCGTATTTTTTATTCATTAGTTTTTCTTCATAACGCCAGCTATAATAGTTTTTTTTTTACATTCTCATTTTAACTAATGCTAAATCAATTGTAACGTCCATCATGAAATGAAACGAGGTTAAATATTAGGAAGGAAATGTCAGCCGGCGCTATTTATACAAGAAATATTGCTTCAGTAATGGCAAAGTTATTTTTAATTTAAATGTCGAAATGCATTCTATGAATGCGTGTCTTTTTTGGTTTATTTTACTCTCGTTTACCATGAATGTACATTTTTCTTTTGACCTAATTAAAACGTTCTTGTTTTTTATTATGCTTTATCGGAATGTTCATTTTGATGTTTGCAACCGGACCAGCTTACTGACATTTTAATTCATATTAATTTACCAAAGAACTAGCTGTTCCCATGCGACTTCATCCGCAAAAAATTATAAAAAAAATCATTTTATTGTTTACATTTGTCAAATTATCAATAGCAAATGTCAAAATAACATGACATGACAAACATAGCAATCTTTCTTTCTTGATGTTGGCAACAACTTATTGTCTCTTTCCCACATTAGGGTTTTTATCCAAAATATTTACCCCCTAAGTTTAATAGCGTGAAAATATATAGGCTAAAGCGTGACGTAAGTGTAGGGCTTTTTATTAAAAAAAGAATGATTCAAAAATATGCTATAATTGCTGACATCTTAGGCAACAAAGAAGTGTGTGTTTACGCTTTATTATAATAGTATAGATATAGATAGTATAGATTTAGAAACTTACTCAATCTTACATGTACATAACATTCGGCCGTTAATTAATTTCGTAGAAGAGGTTATGTATAAAAAGGCGATTTAGGAGCGTCCCAAACTCTCCGCCTATCGAGAGCTTTCTCTTGATATTGATGAGTCAATGTTTACTATTTAACTATAAACATGTAACATATTCCGAGTACTTTATATAAATACTGGTGAATTTTAAAACAAATTAAATGAAATAAACATTGGCCAGTGATTTCTGGCATACATCCATGTTTCATTCAGAATCTTTATAATATCGGTAACCGGATTGGCTTTGGCCCAGCGCGGACCAGCTGCGCCTGTTTACAACGTTACATTTTAGGACTTTAACAGTACGTAAACAGAGTCATCAACTAACCAATTTCCTAGGTGGAATTTTCCAATGTACGAGTATGTTAAAGTTTTTGGTTGTAAAATGTATATAGAATATACTTATATAGACAAAAACGTCCACCTAGAGATATCATTAGACTATGTATGTACGATCCCATAATTAGAATAAAACTTCGATAATAGAAGTATTAACAATGTTACGTCTGCGTATTTTTTATTCATTAGTTTTTCTTCATAACGCCATCTATAATAGTTTTTTTTTTTTACATTCTCATTTTAACTAATGCTAAATCAATTGTAACGTCCATCATGAAATGAAACGAGGTTAAATATTAGGAAGGAAATGTCAGCCGGCGCTATTTATACAAGAAATATTGCTTCAGTAATGGCAAAGATATTTTTAATTTAAATGTCGAAATGCATTCTATGAATGCGTGTCTTTTTTGGTTTATTTTACTTTCGTTTACCATGAATGTACATTTTTCTTTTGACCTAATTAAAACGTTCTTGTTTTTTATTATGCTTCATCGGAATGTTCATTTTGATGTTTGCAACCGGACCAGCTTACTGACATTTTAATTCATATTAATTTACTCACTACCTCGAGATCATTTCACTGCCACGGGTCATTTCTCGATATTTCCTCGTATTTTCAAACTGTAAACAGGTCACAGCTGAAACGAGTTATGTATTCGCCAAACATATATATAAATATTTTGATCTTAGTTCATTGATCCCGAACGCAGTGGCCCGAAAAAACAAAGAGTGACGGCTGTAAACTGTGATTTAGTGGCCGACGTCCAGGGCCGCATTCAATTATCAAACATCTACATTGTAACGCAACTACAATCTATACGAAATAAGAAGTGTGTACAAGTCCAATAACAACTGAAGCAATGTTAACTGTTAATTTTGATAATATGACATAAGATTAAAATACTAGAACAATTTTAAAACTATCTATGTACTTAAGAAATCTTTAACTACAATTTAAAAAAAAATCAGTAAAAAATCCTCCGTTAAACATATCCTAAGTCCGTCTCTGTACTTGATAATGGTCCAAATGAGTTTATTTACACATCGATTGTTCATCGAAGCGAAAGAATCGTATAAATCTCGAAATGGACTGTAAATAAAAAACGCAAACAGACGAACGCGAGCGCGAATAACTTATCGAACAGCCGTCGATGGATACGACGCGCGTCAATCGTTTTATTTGCATTTAATACTCGCACCAAATTTCGAATATAAGCAAACATTTATCAAAACATGCACATTAAATTTGCTTTAGTATGCGTATATAAAATGTTGAGAGTTGCGGTTATACTAAGTATTTGGTAAAAGTAGCTTTATAAAAATTAAATCTCATGATTTTTTTTTTGTAATTCCGATATGAGGAATAAATTAAGGAAAACACATTGACAATGTTTATTAGAATATACACTGCCTTTTGATATGTACATATGTGACGAAACTGACAAATCTATTTATCGACTCTATTATTTTTTTTTTTGTAATTCCGATATGAGGAATAAATTAAGGAAAACACATTGACAATGTTTATTAGAATATACACTGCCTTTTGATATGTACATATGTGACGAAACTGACAAATCTATTTATCGACTCTATTATTTTTTTTTTTGTAATTCCGATATGAGGAATAAATTAAGGAAAACACATTGACAATGTTTATTAGAATATACACTGCCTTTTGATATGTACATATGTGACGAAACTGACAAATCTATTTATCGACTCTATTATTTTTTTTTTTTTTTTTTTTTTTTTTTTTTTTTTTTTTTTTTTTTTTTTTTTTTTTTTTTTTTTTTTTTTTTTTTTTTTTTTTTTTTTTTTTTTTTTTTTTTTTTTTTTTTTTTTTTTTTTTTTTTTTTTTTTTTTTTTTTTTTTTTTTTTTTTTTTTTTTTTTTTTTTTTTTTTTTTTTTTTTTTTTTTTTTTTTTTTTTTTTTTTTTTTTTTTGTAATTCCGATATGAGGAATAAATTAAGGAAAACACATTGACAATGTTTATTAGAATATACACTGCCTTTTGATATGTACATATGTGACGAAACTGACAAATCTATTTATCGACTCTATTATTTTTTTTTTTGTAATTCCGATATGAGGAATAAATTAAGGAAAACACATTGACAATGTTTATTAGAATATACACTGCCTTTTGATATGTACATATGTGACGAAACTGACAAATCTATTTATCGACTCTATTATTTTTTTTTTTTTTTTTTTTTTTTTTTTTTTTTTTTTTTTTTTTTTTTTTTTTTTTTTTTTTTTTTTTTTTTTTTTTTTTTTTTTTTTTTTTTTTTTTTTTTTTTTTTTTTTTTTTTTTTTTTTTTTTTTTTTTGTAATTCCGATATGAGGAATAAATTAAGGAAAACACATTGACAATGTTTATTAGAATATACACTAGCTTTTGCTCGCGACTTCGTCCGCGTGTAATTAAAAAATATGGCCTATGTTACCACAGATAAAATATCTTTCTAACGGTGAATGAATTTTTAAAATCGGCCCAGTAGTTTTTGAGCTATTTCAATACATACAAAAATACAAATCTTTTCTCTTTATAATATTAGTATAGATTAAAAAGTATCCCAAGTCCCGGCTCCCATTAAATTACAGTCGCTCTGATAGGTCGCGCTTAATCTCTTTTCCAGGTCGTCTAGCCCTAACGACCAGCAAATTGCGTCCAATCCATTTACTCACTACCTCGAGATCATTTCACTGCCACGGGTCATTTCTCGATATTTCCTCGTATTTTCAAACTGTAAACAGGTCACAGCTGAAACGAGTTATGTATTCGCCAAACATATATATAAATATTTTGATCTTAGTTCATTGATCCCGAACGCAGTGGCCCGAAAAAACAAAGAGTGACGGCTGTAAACTGTGATTTAGTGGCCGACGTCCAGGGCCGCATTCAATTATCAAACATCTACATTGTAACGCAACTACAATCTATACGAAATAAGAAGTGTGTACAAGTCCAATAACAACTGAAGCAATGTTAACTGTTAATTTTGATAATATGACGTAAGATTAAAATACTAGAACAATTTTAAAACTATCTGTGTACTTAAGAAATCTTTAACTACAATTTAAAAAAAATCAGTAAAAAATCCTCCGTTAAACATATCCTAAGTCCGTCTCTGTACTTGATAATGGTCCAAATGAGTTTATTTACACATCGATTGTTCATCGAAGCGAAAGAATCGTATAAATCTCGAAATGGACTGTAAATAAAAAACGCAAACAGACGAACGCGAGCGCGAATAACTTATCGAACAGCCGTCGATGGATACGACGCGCGTCAATCGTTTTATTTGCATTTAATACTCGCACCAAATTTCGAATATAAGCAAACATTTATCAAAACATGCACATTAAATTTGCTTTAGTATGCGTATATAAAATGTTGAGAGTTGCGGTTATGCTAAGTATTTGGTAAAAGTAGCTTTATAAAAATTAAATCTCATGATTTTTTTTTTGTAATTCCGATATGAGGAATAAATTAAGGAAAACACATTGACAATGTTTATTAGAATATACACTGCCTTTTGATATGTACATATGTGACGAAACTGACAAATCTATTTATCGACTCTATTATTTTTTTTTATCTTTCGGCAGTTTTTCTTTTATTCCAAGGCGTATTTTTTAAAATCATCTTTTTTAAAATAGAGAGCACATTTGACCTATATTTATTACTTCGTTAAAAACGTTCGACAGTGTTTGTTTTAAGATTCGAAATATAGGTACAAGAAATTATTAACTGCATACAAATACGAGTCAAATATATTAGCATATGCACTTTGCGTATATCAATGCATCAATGATCGAGATGGAAAAAGAAATCATATCGAAAATTTGCACATCTTTAAAAATAAACCATTTCAAATACCGCACTTGAATTCGTAAGAAATGCCTGCAGCATTTTTTATCTTTTTTTATCTTAAGCACCTTTGCGTGGGTGGACATTTATTTTATAATAAGCCTGTGCCATTTTTATATAAAGCCTGTGTTTCTGGGGATAATATAACATAGTGGTGCAAGATCTTTTGAAATCGGCCCAGTAGTTTTTGAGTTAACTATAAATAGAGTACATTAAAATCTCTTGATACACTCAAAACCATAGTTTGCGATAGGTTCTTACTTCCATTCCCAAAGATATCATAGTCGTATTTGCAAAAATTATGGTCATTGCTTTCCAAGCTATCAATTACCAAGATATGCTATATTCATTGCTTTAACCAAATATATCTGTCCCTGCTATATCCGTAATATTAAGAATTAAACTTCATAATAAACAGCATACGTTACTTTTAACGCTTCAAAAAGACGTGGGCGTATTGCACAGAGATATTTAATATGAGAAGTGGCAGATGTTTTCCAAATGCGGCTAAAAGTTGTGACAAGTAATCATATATCGCCGTCACGTTTGACTGACATGCAATTTCAAAATGAATGTCCTTTTTATGCTTTTAGCCAAAGTTAAATGGCTTTTGTGGTCAGTAATGTATGGTTAAATGTCATGGTGGTGTACAGTAATCACTAAATTATTTCATGTCACTGGTACAGTTTGATTACCAAAAACATTTCGTAAAAAAAAAAAAAAATTTAATATGTCAACTTTATTGTTAAAAACAACTACACTTGCACTCCAAGAATTAATTATAATACAATTTAAAATAAAATGTAATCCTTAAATAACAGTTCATAATACTATAAATAGTTTCGTAAATATAGCTTTAATTTTTAGATACGAATATTAATTTTGAATTTTAAAAGGTATGACCAGTCTAAATGTTCGTATCACTGCACACTTTAGTTTGATAAATAGACTTGTAACGTGCCGGCTGTCACAACCAAATTAGACTTTCCAAACAGATTACGAATATAAATTGTAACATGCTTTTGTTCTACGTTTCCGAACTCGTTATAGAAACGTTTATTTGTAAGATTAATTCCGTCGTCTCAATCTTATCGGATTCTCGGCTCGCTGGGGAAATTCATTTATTGGGGACTCGATTGCCTAATTCCTCGACGGAAACAGTTTTTCTTTGTCGTTACATAACAGAAAAAAAGAATCGATTATTTTAATTTCCTGTCAAATAAAGTAAGTTTTCTCACTATTTAATACCGTAAAGTTTGTGTTTATCTTATCAAACGCAATGGATTATTTAAGTAACTATTAATTAAAATAAATATTGATTAAAACTTTGTGTACGTCTTTGAATTCGACGCTATCACAATTCGACGAACATTCAATGAGTAATCTATATACGGAGAAATGATTATCTTGTTTGTTTGTACAAATTAAAACTTGCTTATGATGTGGTTTTGTACATTTGTTGTGTTAAAGTATGATAGACCATTAGAGGCTTTCCTATATCCTTAACACAAGAAAACAAAAATAAGGTAATTTTTAATGGCGTTAATTATGTAATAAAAATACCTATCTTACAATTCTTGTCATATTAACAGGTAAAAGTTTCGCACAGATAAACCTTCGATCTTTTACAATAAACAAGCGAGAGTTTGTGTTGTGCGAGATATCAATAAAAATGAAGAATGTACATTTAAGAGGCAATAATCTCGTGCAAACAAAGCGAAAAGTTCTATCGTTTGATTTTTACACGCGTCCGTAATAAATGTTCTTTCTATTCAATAATAAATTCAATAAAGTGTGCTCGGAACATAAAAGTTCAGCCTCGCTCCGGATTGCTATCAAATGAAACGGTTACAGATTTATTTTTAAAGCAAATCGTTTAATGCCTGCTGGGCTTCAACCTGGACACTAAAGAATGTACTAGGGCTGTCGGATGTTTATTGCAAAAATCATTTTTTACTAGTTTAAAAAAAGTATGTTTATAAACTTTTCAATATATTTATTATAATAAATTGTTGAATGGTTCAATACAACTGATGTGATGTGTAAAATACTTTATTAGACTTTTAAAATAACGACCAATTGATTCAGTTCAATGATAAAAAGTAAGATAAAAAGAGGGGTTAAAGTCTAGCTGCAGTTTTATAAGTAGCCTTATCAAATTCCTTATTTTATTTTATTCATCTAGAGCATTTAGGCACCAACAATGTACTCTATTTTAGGAATCACTTCAAATGTTTTATTCAGACAAGTATTAAAGCAAGTGACAACCCTAATATTACTTTTTTCGTTAATTCTTGTGGCTTACAATTTTAGAGAGAAGAAAGTAAAATTACCTACCACGCATGTGATGTTAATAGGTGTTATTTGCGTCGGTTTAGAATTTCAAAGATCAATTTAATTGATGCATTCATCTTTCATTTTGTTATTTCTTTTAAGATTACATTGAAAAAAGTTCATTAGTTGTGCCTAATACGTTCCTTAATAGCATTATTGAATGCATTTTAACGATTATTAGATAAACTTTATTTACTAATGATTTGTTGATACCAAAATGAACAAGAAAGTTGGCGTAATTATGTTGTAAGAAATGTTAAATCTGTTACTCGTATTTCTGTAGTAAATTTCATCATAAAAGTCTAGTCACTAATGACCAGTTTCCCAGAATCGTTTAACCATTCGTTCGTTCGATTAATTCTTGATATGCGTTTCCGATCTACGTAGCTTGAGTTTTACACCTTTGAAATTTAGTTTAACTTAAAACTTGAATTAAAGACACTAGGTAATGATAAAATAAATGAAAAGTTCAGCAACCCACCATAACTGGACTAAAATAAATATTACCTATACACATCATGATAAAAATATTAGGTACGCCGTCTTCGTAAACAAGTATATCATATTCCAGATCTTGTTTTGTTACCTCCATTGTTAGTTACTGACGAAGCATACTCTCATATTTCTTTACTCGATACCTTTATATCTCGATGACATACTTTGTTGTGTTGATTGACATGAAAGGATAGGTCTAATTGCTATGTTGCCATTAAGGCGTACAGACTACATAAAAGTTCCCTATGTTATATGTTACATCGCGTATCCGGTACGTACTTTAGACATCTTAATGAATTCGCATACTTTTTGTTATGTTTTCTTTTTTTTTGTACATCAGTTACTCTACTAACTTTCACTCTTTTTAAAAATGCATTGTTGCATCAAAAAAAATGTCATTTTACGACTGAATTATTCTTTTGTTTATGTTTTTTTACTTTTAAATATTCCTGTATAATAATATAAGTCGAGATAAATTTAAATTTAATCCAACATAATCCTATTCAACTTATTTTGTCTCTTTGAACATAACTCGAGGGGATCTGTTTACCTGCGTACTTTGGCCGTGATTCTGCATAATGTGTAAGGATCGGGTCAGCTTTTTGTTGATAATAATTTGTTTATTCTTTTACATATTACGCACAAAGTTACATAAGGTATATTATATATTTAAGGTTATTTATCAGTTAATAATGAACGCAATTAAATAATAAACGTACGAAATAATCCGAAAACTTCAAATTTTATTTAAATATTTTTATAAAATTTTACATTCATCATTACCGTTTGTTTATTTTCTAATAATTAGCTTTTAGCATTAACAGATTAATAATTAATTAAAATTTAGCATAATTTGTTAATTATTATAATCTTTTATTACTGTTTGTATAGCCAATAGTTATAGAACTAAATTTAAATTACTATCTATAGGTATATTTTTATTCATATTTTAGTTTGTATTAAAAAAGAAAATTTCTTTCACAGATATACGCAGACGAGGATCAAGATGGCAACTTGGTTGAAGATATAACGGTAGCTACTGATAAAAGTGATGAAATCAAAGAGTCTGAAAAGAAGGGGAACTATTCTCCGCTGAACAAGCTGCACGGTCTGACGGTGCTCGAGGATGACGCGCAGATGGCTGATGATGAGGATATGTATGATGGAGACGAAGACGCCGAGAGCGGGGACTGGTACCCCGATTATTATAAACAAGGCCCCAAGGTAAAGATTCTAAATAATAATAGTTACCATTTCATTCGTAATTTTTATATCATCTAAACTATTATAAAGAGGAAAGATTTGTATTTTTGTATGTATTGAAATAACCCACAATCTGCTGGATCTATTTAAAAAAATATGGCAGTATTTAAGAGCAGCATTTTCAGTGCGCTATATTTTTTAATTTCACGCGTACGAAGTCTCGAGCAATAGCTAGTCTTTAATTTATAAAGAAAATATTTAAGGCAGCTGTTTTATTGAGTTTTAAAAGAGACGGTTTGGAAAATATCGCTCCTTGACATATTTCTGTGCAAAATATAATCTCTGCAAAATAGAGTTTACATTGGCAGAATCTTAACACGAAATAATAATCTCAATTTATAATTGAATCTATGTTTATTTCTATTTGACCTGTTTGATAAGATAACATATAGCAAAGTATAAACACATTTAAGCTTACATTACTTCCTATCATACGTTGAGTTTAATTAAAAATATAATTAACTAACTAGAAGATTTATTTACATAAGATTATTAGAAAAAAATCCTTTCTATCTTCACAATTCATTCAACTTTTTTCCGATTCAAAAGACGTCAAGGTTAAAACTGACGGATATTTAAAAATTTTACGATTCGGCGAGTTATATTTGTAAAAGTGGATATGGATTAGATTAATATATCGCTTGAGTGGAGGTTTATTTTTTTCTGTTTGTGATATAGTATTCTAATGTTGAAAGAAATCTGTCCAGTAGTTTTTGAGTTTATTCATCACAAACATACTGAAATACAAATCTTTTCTCATATTCAATGTGGATTCATTGAGAAGTTATCGAATCTGAAAATAGAATGTGGGACACCTGGCTTCTGTTTGTGGTTATCCAATGGCGAATCATAGATTGAATTGAGGGATGACGCAAATGCGGTTTGGACGTTACGTTTGCATACGTATGCAGGCATTCAATTTGTGATATCACGTGCTAAACACAAATCTATTTGCAAACTATCGAATTCTCTGCTGCGCAATTAGTATTTTCCATCTATTTGTATGGCTTCTTTCGCGTTAAAAGCGAATTTAAGATCTAGGAATTAGCAATTTAATGTAGCTTCGATAATTCGATAATAATCATTCTTTAATTATGCTCCTTTATATTTAGTTTTTAGTTCTCTTTACCACATTTACACTTTTCGTTTCGTTCCATTTATTTTCCTTTCGCATGTGCTTAGGACAGACGATCAAATTACTGAAATTCGACCTGGAAAGTTTTTAGTCTGTTTGCCTTTTAAACCAAGATACTTTTTGCAAAAGGCATTTAATTATAATTTAGTCGACAGCATTTCGACGCGTTTTGTTTTGCTCTTCAGTCATGTCTCTGCCGCAGAACTAATTATCTTAATTACTTTATGACGCGGATTACCTTTTGTAAAAAATTTTAAAAACATTTTAACTTTGGATTGAAATAAAGTACTTTTATAGTAATTACATTTTTAATAAACATTTTTATAATGAAGCCTGTACTATATTTTTGTTAGTTGATTTCATAAAATCTCTGCTAAAATGAGAAAACTGGATTATTTGTTATCTTAGATTGGGACAACGAACATGGTGCGCCTGAAGCCAGAGGACTTCACGGACGCGGTTCTACCTGCGGACAAGAAAAGGCAGATCTTTAACATCACGGAGATGAAGCGTCTGCTCAACGAGAACCCTGAGCTTACCGACATTGGTGAGTACACATGTAACTTGCAGTAACCAGATTCTCAAACCTGATCTATGGCAACACAAAACATCCTCCACGGTTTCTTTTGTTTGTTCAATTTTACTACTAGAGATTGATCTTTTTTTGTTATTTAGAAATTAAAAAAAAAAACAAAACAATACCAACTTCAAAATATTTGAAAACGGAATGCACTAAAAAATAAAACAATTGGATGTTCTGTCTTTACTATCTTGTCTATATTGTTATTTTGTAATCGGTATCATCTAATTTGTAACAGATTTACCAACAATGAAGATACCAACTAAAGCAGCAACAGAAGAGGTCCGAGTGAAGCGCAGCGTGTTCCCTGATGCAGCGGCGGACGCCATCGCTGAAATGCCGGTGCCCAAGATCATCTCCAAGTCAGACGACCGGTTAGTACATAGTTTTCATATCTAATGGTCAAATTGTAGTTAAAGTAGTAGTTCAATTAACTAGCACAAAGGAAGTGTTGCCAATATTTATTGTAAGAAGTAAAGATAAAGATTAATATCGAAGAGTAATAGTACTGAATGTAAAAGCTTAACAAATTCACAACTACAATGACCTAATTAGAATCCAAATTAAGAAAATGTATTACAAAAGAGCTTCAAACAACATAATAAAAATGGTGTTTCAGTCATCTGCTTTACTGCCTATAAACCTCAAAAAAACAGTCATTAACGAATATAAATACACGTTCATTCTTTACCTCTAACGACACATCAAAACTAAACATTTTTTTGCACGCTGTACATCACAGAAGCATAGCTCAAAGGTAGAGTAAGAGACAAAGGAAATTTATAATGCAATACGAGTAGAGAATATCAGGTGAACGTACTATCGATCGACCTTATTTACCGACCTTATTCAAACTAAATGGCGGCATCATACTGTGTAATATTTATAATATAGTTAGACTAATAGGAATTACTAGAGGCGATGCTATTGCGATTACTTCTACTGCATGGGAATAAAAATTACATAAAAAAAGACATGACAGCTGCAGTAAGAAAAGTGTCTTGTAACACTTTTTTGACAATGATAGGGGGCGCTAGTGAGCCATAATTTAGTTTGATATATGTCAAATTGACATGTTATATTAGCAAGTTAATTTTTACAAAGCAAAAGTATACAATCCCAAAGTTAGTAAACTCTTCTCCTGGCAACATTAACTAATAAACAGACTAAGAGCGTGCGCACACCTGAAACTAAACTATCGCACAACTGTTTAGTCTCGCTTTGATTCCTATGAGCTTATACGGAGATGCGTACACTATTTGATTTTTAGTTGTGCAACTAAACAGTTAAATTGGCTGCGAAACAATCGACAATCGCACAACATTTGTGCGATAGTTTAGTCAAAGGTGCCTGCTCTAAATAAAAACTTTTCAACATATTAACACTAGTGTGTAATCCTTACCCAAGGTAAGCGACCACAAGTATCTGGTTTCCAAGTGTCATCAAGTGCTGGATTACACTGTTACACGCAGCGATGTTTACTATAATTATCTATGTGTGCGAAATATCAATACGCATAAAATGTATTAATTAAGCATTAGAATTTACCGATCTCTTTATTGCTAAGGAAAGCTATAAGCTAATACACTCGTAACCATAGATATAATGTTTGCGTTAAAGTAAGAATAAAACAAAACACTCCCGCTTTTAACAAACTGTCGTCAAAGATTAGGTATGTCTATATACTAACAGTTTACTCTCCCTTTCCCTAGTAAATAAATAATTACGTTACACATTTACCCCAGTTATCACGCAATTATTTTATACACAGAGAAATAATAAATTATAATTAAATAGTAAAATAATAAATTTAGTTTAAAAATGACAATAGAAAATGTAATCATAACCAACATGAGAAATAAGTACTAAAATTACATCGTTAGTAACATAAGTAATCACATTAAAGTTATTTGTCCACCAACTTAGAATACTTATCATAATAAACGACTAGGGTTCCCTACCTATTAGAATTGTATGCATATTTTTATCCATGAAAATTTAGCCAAATTAATTTAATGTTGGCAGTTAGGCCTTAATGCCGACCTCGATTATATTAATGGCTCTTTTATATTGATATTCTATTCTTGTCTCAAATTACTTTGACTTTTTTACTTAATTAGCTTTTGAAAATACGCATTATGAATTATTAACCTTATTCATCATGAACTGAAAGAAACGGAATAAAAGCCATACTTTATATTTGTAAGGTTAGAAAAAGTTGTATAAACAAACATAACATTTTTTAAAATCTTGGGCCAAAACGTAAATAAAATCTTTTTATATAATACGACTAGCTTTTGCCCGCGACTGCGTCCGCGTGAAATTTAAAAATAATAATAAAGAAATGAAAAAATATAGCCTATGTTACTCACAGATAAATAAATTACCTTTCTAATGGTAAAAGAATTTTTAAAATCGGCCCAGTAGTTTTTGGGCCTATTCATTACAATCAAACAAACAAAGTTTTCCTCCTTATAATATTAGTATAGATAGAATGTTTTCCTATGTATTTCATAAATAAAAAACTGTTTATGAAAAGACTTTTTACTATGACCAGATTTTGCTTTTTCTTTCTCCTGGATTAAAAAAAACTTTCCTTGATATTTATCTTATTAATGATCACATCAAAGGACGTTGTATTTCAATATAAGCCTTTTATAAATATAAATTAAATTATATTTTCCCTCTTTCTAGTGTAGCGAAGCCATTTTTAATAACCCAGCGCTCGCTTCGTTTTCAAAGAGATTAATATCATAAGTTAAAATCTCCCTCAGAGTATATTTTTTCATTGCGTCCATTTAATAAAGGTAAAACACCAGTTCACAAAGAGAACTATTTTTTATTATTCACAGTAGGATTATATAAATTAATTTAATTAAAACTTTCTTTATAAGCTATCAAAGCGTTTCAAATTAAAATTAATTATCACATTATGTAATTACTAGTTTTTAAAAAATTATTCCATTTGCCTTAAAGCCTAGAATCTGTAAAACATTTTTGATTTCGACAAGAAAACAAATGATTTTGTTTCAGACAACGATAACAAGATTTATTTCGATGTAGAAACAGGGACAAAATGACTAATATTCCCCACGTGTTCGCTATATAGGTCATATTTCAACATAAATCTAACACACAACCTAGAAATCAAGGTCTATTACGATATAGCAAAATGTTGTGAACAATATATTACAATTTTAGAAATTCAGATATTTCTGTAACAAGTTTTAAAAAGAGATGTACTCGTAAAAGGTATTTATTTCTAAAATAAAAAGATAAATGTTAAGTGTGGTCAAAGCCACAATATCAATCGTTATGTCTTTTGTTACAGTCGCAAAATGAAAAAGTTCATATCAAGCACAGATTCATCCATAGCCGACAAGATGTCTCTACACACGGTCACAAGAACTGCAAGAAACAGCGAAGACGAGGTATGTGTATTAAACCAATCGCATTTGCCTATTAATAAACAGAACAAGAATAAACCTTAATGTCATACTTCAATCCATATGTCAAGTTAACACAAAACTATCCAAATATATAATAGTATTTTTATGTCCAAGTATGTCCTATGTGTTAAAGTGTGTAACTTTATTATTTAGGAAGGACGCAGGAGACCATTCATCGCCGCCCACTTCCACGGCAACACGTCCCATCTCAACCCGGAAATTCATGAACATTACAAAGGTGAGAACTACAACTCCACAAGTGGAAACACAATTATATAAGAAAAAGAAAATATTTATTGCTGAAAATTACCACACCACAACTGCTAGTAATATACGAAATATTAACTGTTGCATGTGACTTTGTCCTTTGAAACTAGAAAAAAAAACTGATTCAATCAGACGCGTTCATCCTTCCTGATCACCATGAAAGTGGTCAGCCGATTAACCATTGTAATATGGTGTAGGTAATGGTCTGGTGAGCGTGTCCCACGACGCGCCGCACGACGTGTGGTACCCCTCGCCGTGGACACTCGCCTCTCCACACCCGCGGCCCACGCTCACCCGCGCCGGCCATGTGCACGTGCATCACTCCGGCGTCTACCTCGTCTATGTTCAGGTGGGTTATAGAAACTTCAAGAGAGACGTTTTGAGTTAGGGTTGTCCCTTCCTCAATAAATACTAGCGGATTTAGAATTGGAAATTTTTCAAATTGTTTGAACTTATGTGTGATTGCAAAAGATAAATTATCTGGTAATATAGCCAGTGAAACCTCACACATTAGACGAAACGCAAAAATATAGAGAAGGTAATCCATCAATTTAAAACTATACAAGGTTTAGAATTTTGTTTGACTAAGCGACTAATATGATAAAAATTATGCCCCACCACAGATCTACTATCTGGACAGCCACGACGTGATATCATGGGTGCTGCACCGGACCAACCCTGGTATCGAGGGCCGCGAGACTCTCCTGCAGTGCGCGCAGTCCGCGCACTCCCCCGAGCCCCTGGAGAAGCCTAACTCCTGCTTCTCCGCCGCCGCCCTCTTCCTGCGCGCCGGCGACAAGCTCGCCGTCAGAAACACCGGCGGCAACAGACACTCGCTCATGCAGCCGGAGAAGAGCTTCATAGGTCTTATTAAACTGGCCGACGCCGAAGAACCCAATCAAGAGCTATAATTTCTGATGTGTTTCTAAAATCTCATTTCTTGCCTAAAGCCGCCGCTCCTCAGGCGCATAGTGATACGTTCTTTAGTCAGGAAGTGCCATTGTTGATGCGATTCAAATAAATCGTCATTCGATTTAAAATCTTTAATTTTATGTTTATCGATAAGCTTAAAACATTAGTGTTTTTGGAAAACTTAGTTTTTAGAAATAAATTAGATTTTTTTTTTCAAATTAAGTGAAAATGTACAATGAATACGTAAATTCGGATAACGCTGTGTGTGATACGTTCATAGTTCTGCTTAGTTTTTATAAGCATGGAATTGATAGTTTAGGCTTTTGATGTCAATCAAATTTTCTCATACGTAACTTAGTTGATAGTCGCTCGTATTTGTACAATGTATTAAACCGATGTGGTACATTGAATCTGTTATACCATTGATATTATAAGTATAATGTTACGGTTATTCATAATGTAATTTATTTATACGTTTTGTAATTCATTTATTACGGACACGTTAAGTCATAACATTTATTAAGGAAAACGCAATCTGGTATTGGCAATAACGAATTTTTGTACGTCTACCAATTAAAATTATATAAAAGTTTCATTATTTTTCTTTTATTTTAGACTAGCTTTCGCCCGCGACTCCGTTCGCCTGGAATTAAAAAACAACAAAACAAAAGTAAGTAGCCTATGTGTTCTTCCAGAATAATCTATGCCGAATTTAATCAAGATCCGTTCAGCAGTTTAGGCTACAAATTCTAATAAATATCCATCCATCCATCCAAACGTTCGCATTTATAATATGAGTAAGATAGAAAACCAAGAAAAATGTTAAGAATTTTACAAATATTTTGCAAACATTTTTATGCATAAATAATACTACAAGAAAACACAATCATATTTAGTCGATTTCTACTTTACCATTGATTAAAAAGGATACAAAATTTAATATCACAGCAATAAAGGAAATATTCTTTGAAGCGAAGCTTACGGTATTAGAATTTGTGATCTAGGAGAGGCGCGCAGTTATTCGACCTATGTTAATGCGGACCAGACTGTCGGCGTCTATCTCATCTCCATATTTATATGGAAAGTAGAATTGGACGGACAAATCCTTACATAGAATTACAGATTCTTGTTCTACATGTTACAACAATGCTAAATGTTACATTGTCGAAATTCTTTGTTGACTAAGGTTTATATCAAAAAACTTTTCGCATCAGCCGATACCTTCTCCTCAAAGGTCAGCGAAAAAGCTATAGTTCTGCTGTAATGTATGTTTATGTGCGTCTCACATATCAATAAACGACCAGAAGCCAATGCTCGTTTGCTATTCTCCTATAAAAACGGAGTACACGAGATATTTCATATTTTAACAATATTGTTTTTCCTCACGGTTGCTAGGGTAAAATAATTGACACAGACAGATCGCGTAACCATAAAGGCCCAACGGAATGATGTAGGTATCAGTGTAGTTGTACATAACAAGATTGATTACAGCTTTCGTGTTGCCGGGAGCGGTCGGGCCGCGCCGAAAGCTGTCATAGTAACGAGGTTATAACAGGACTTTACGCCCCAAGCACACTGCCCAAAATCCGAAGTTGAAAAGAATTAAAATAAAACACTACCGAACAGGCAAATTGTTGTGTAGTGGGACAGCAATCAGAAAGAAAACATGGATTAATGTTGACATCATGTTAATTATGCTTGTAAACACTTTGCGCGCTCACACCTTTGACTCAACTATCCCACAACAGTTTAGTCGCGCTTGTGGAGGTGCGCTCACTGCTCGATTTTTAGTTGTGCAACTAAACAGTTCAAAACGAAACAATCGACAATCGCACATCAGTTGTGCGATAATTTAGTCAAAGATGTGCCCGCTCTTATCCAATGCGCTGACAAGAAATTGACATGACACTGTCTTGCATCGTCAAACCGTTTAGATAAGCTTACCGGAATTTGTATTTCCGCGCGGCTTTCGCACGTTAGTGTGCTAGGGGCGTATGTGATAACACGGGCGAGAGAAATTGGAGCCGAAATGACGAAAAGCACATTAATCTGCTTACATTTCGCATGGATTACGTGTAGCGATGTCTGACAGGTAAATATTTTATTTTGAATAAAATGTACCGAAACAAAAAACAATGGAAAATTTCGAATCGCTTTCAATGTTTCATTTGTTGTTGTTAATTACATTGGATATGAAAAGTTAACAATAACAAATTGTTAACTTTTCATATCCAATTTAATTGAATTTATAGTTAACCATCGCTATAACATTTTTAAACAGCCTTGCCTAATAGTGTTTGTCCTTGAATGCATGAAGGTCGTAGGGGTTAGAAAGGGGTGAACGTGAAATGTGAATTTACGTAAGATGTCGCATTGAGGACGGGGCGACTTCGAGATGAGAAATAATGTATAGTAGTATTAACATATAATATTTTTTCTTTTAACAAAACATCATCATAAGATTCCTGTTTATTTTATGTAACCATCAAATCGTGAACTTTGACCGTGTATATTTTGCCGACAGCCTTTTGTTGAAATGACTAAGAATCGATAAATTGCAACTTAATTATTAGTAACTTAACTATGAATAGTAAAAACTTATGTGTTTTTTAACCATGAGTTTAATAATAAAATCTGCACATCGCAAAGTTTATTGGGAATATATTTAAAGAGAATTTCCCGATAAATATGTAGGCGATGTTCTCGACGCTTCGCGACCTTTGTCGTTTGATTGCATTTGTAAGTTAAATCAGTAAAAGGAAATGATATTCTCTTCAGCAAATGTCACGTACAAATATATTTTTAACTCAATGCAATTTGCACTCAAGATGTTATCTAGGTTGCTGATTTGAATTTCAATGCAGTTATTTCGTATTTTAATGACATTCTAATCTATAAAACTTCATTAATAACTCTTCTTATAATTATACTAAAACTATAAGACTAATAATGTAAAACATTTCGGGAATTTGAAAAAATATCGTTTACTAATGCTTCAGAATTGACAAAGCTTATAGTTATCATGCGCTAAATTTTAAACTCAAACAATGATTAAAGCACTCGTATCAGAGTTTATTGTCAAAGAACAATGTTTTAATAGCTGAAGACATAAAACTCGGAACTTCAAGAAACTAGCGATTACTTTGCAACTTTTAATGATACACTAAAGTATATATTTGTTATGAAACTGACGTATATTGTATTAAATCTATACATAAAATAAAATTGGAGTGTCTGTAATTTTAAAAGAATAATTCCAGACTTCGGAAAGATGATGTATTTACATTGCTGAGAGCGAAAATCGCATTTTAAAATTCTCTGTCTTTCTGTCTGTCTGTCCGCAAGCCGCGTTTGTTCCGGGTAATCTCCGAAACGGCTGTGCCGATTTCGACCGGACTTTCACTGAAGTGTAGCTGACATAGACGGACATATTATAGGCTATTTTTTATCTTAATATTGCTTGGACGAAGTCGCGGGCATCAGCTTGTTGTAACATAAAGTAAAGTTAATAAATGAATAATAAAGTATCATAGCTTATGTTACGTTGTTACTTGGAACTGAACTTATTCTATTACCAATACTTCTTATTTGTGGATTTGCTGGTATTAGGATAACAGTTAAAAACTTAGATTTGTCAAATCTTGATTATGTATTTACGAAACTTATTGTAAAAAATTGTCAAGATAACCTTTCTTAGTGGAAACTTACTGCGCTTGTTTATAGAGATGTATCTTCAAAGCTCTGTAAATTAATTAAGCTTAAATAAAAGCTTTCCCTGATACACCATTTCCGCTTCCGCTTTATGCCTTTGCCTATCTTCAACTTTTGTCCATCTTCATACATTAGGTTATGTAATTACTTCTATTCTTAAACTTTCTGTAAAGAAAATGTATTTTATATTAAAAATATAAGATATACTCGTACATGATTCAATTAAGTACAAGTTTCCAACAAACATTCCATTTTTAAATTATACGGTAAAGTATCCAATATCTATACTTAATATAATAAAGCGTAAACACACACTTCTTTGTTGCCTAAGATGTCAGCAATTATAGCATATTTTTGTATAATTCTTTTTTTAATAAAAAGCCCTAGACTTACGTCATGCTTTAGGCTATATATTTTCACGCCATTAAACTTAGGGGGTAAATATTTTGGATAAAAACCCTGATGTGGGAAAGAAACCATAAGTTGCTGCCAACATCAAGAGAGAAAGATTGCTAAGGTTTGTCATGTCATGTCATTTTGACATTTGCTATTGATAATTTGACAAATGTAAACAATAAAATAAAGTTTTTATAATTTCACGCGGATGAATCCGCACGCGAACAGCTAGTTTTGTATAAAAACCTTCCCCCATTATATTAACTTAATAATGATTTATTTAAAGACCCTCTTTGTAATAATTTTTTTTATTGTAAAATTTGCTCTTCGTTTGACGAATAAGTGTGTTACTTAATAATGTAGACAATTTTGTTTTCGTTGAGTTATTTTATTATTCATAGCTTAAGTATCAAGAAGCTTTCATATTTATTCAAATTTGATAACGTAAATTCTCGAAAATGTGAAAAACATTTTCTAAATAAAATTTTAGCAAACAATTTTAAGTACATGTTTTATTTTTGTTTAATTATAATAATACTTTATCATAACTTCCACAAGTATAGTTACTTAAGCTTTAAAAGCTTAAGTATCAACCTTTAATGATAACTTATAAGGAATACGTTTTATTTTTACATCTCTTTACAGAAAACTAAAACACAAATGTAATAACTATTTGTTCTAATAAAAATAACTTACCGCCTACTGAGTCAAAATGCTATCAAAACTACAAAGTAAACTACAACTTGACAAACTTTCTTATTATTAGATGAAAATCAAAGTACCGTTAATGATCTATTCCATTAAAATATCTTGTTAAAACTCTCAACATAATACTTGATATAAGATTAATGAGATTTCCTTCAGTTTGGGGTCAACACATTTCAAGTCATAAACTAATTTTTATTTAAAAAAAACAATAACTGCTTTCTCATCGTACTCCGAAGAAGATAACGAAGACCAAACCCACATACATACAAGCATACTAAGATATTTCCAAAAACAAGGGGGTAAGCCTTATCAATTAGACGAAAAAAATTGACAAGGTCCATTAATCCCCATAAAGTTAAACACTATAACTTGTAGAAATTCATATTTTCCAAACGTTTTTCTTTTGAATAATTTATAATTCCAAGTAACGTCTAAAGATATAAACGGACTCATCTCGTAGAGTGCACTATCTCGGTGTCTAGGGAACGGACCGTCGCCACCCTCAGTGGTTCGCTGTCGTATCTAATAAATAGAATTAACCGTGAAGACACCGCAAGAAGCGAAGCTTTTAAAATATTAGAATTCTTACATAAAACCTTGATAAGGTTGAAAGGTTATTTAACTTTGAACTTACAGTAAAATATTTATTTAAAAATAATGAACGTGTAAGACACGTATATTTATATTTCTGAAATAAACGTTTTTTTCTTTACGATATCGGAAAGAAATCTAAGGCCAGTCTAACATTAAGAATTAGTATGTTACAAGTAAGGAATAAAATATTAGTGCTAGCAAATTGGTAATTTTAGAAACTTATTAACTGAAAAAAAGACAAATAAAAATCTTTACCGAATTCACAAGAATGCTAAAGTTTAATACAAAGAGTTAAATTAATCTAAAAATAAATTCGTCTAAAAGTTTTTACTTCAAGTGTTATTATGGGACTGTAAACTTCAAGTTGTTTATTATCTTTACCGGTAAATGAAATAATTTGTTCTGGAAATTGAGAATTAAATTTGAGATTTCATAAGTATTATTATTTCTCATACAAAGAATATCTCTCTCTTATAAAGACCGAAAACACATTTAAAATCCTGGTAATTATTGTGTTGTTTCATAAAATATTGAAATATATCCAAACCCGTAACTAATTTCGGATTTTCTTCATCATTTACTTAACATTTAAATGAAGAAACAAAATTTTTCACAAACAATTCCGAGAAAGCCTCGAGGATAACTTACTTCTTAGGATAAATTCTTGTTTACTGCGGCCTCTAAGCAAAGGATCGCTTAATTAATTCATCTTCAAAGCAATTTCAATTGTTTGCTCTCTAAACCCCAAACAATCATACTTCATACTAATATTATAAATGCGAAAGTTTAGAGGGATGGATGGATGGATGTTTGTTAGAGTTTGTAGTCTAAACGGCTGAATGAATTTTGAAAAAATTTGATAGTAATGTAGAGGTTAGTCTGGAAGAACACATAGGCTACTCACTTTTGTTTTTTTTTAATTCCACGCGGACGGCGTCGGCGAAAGCTAGTTCTTCTAATATTTCCTGATTCAAAATGTCAGCGTAATGAAATTCCATGATTTTTCCTTTGGTATAATTATATGGAATTAGTAGAGATTCGCATAGCGATGTTTAGGTCGGAGCAATAATTGGTGAGACATCGGTCGGGCATCTTCAATTAAATACCACGGGGAAAGATCGGGAAGTCTTAGAGATATTCATACTCAGCGTTCACACTGCGATAAAATACTTTCTTGTTATCAAATATACTTTTGTTTGAGGTGACGGGAGATAGATGATCATGAAGGGCGAGAACCTGGTCGGCCGAGCCTACATGAGTTGGATAAGGCCAGGGAGATGTTGACTTTAGTTTTACAAATAATTTATTGTATTAGAGACAATATAGCAAATTAATTACCTGCACATCCTTGTATCTCCTTCGGTTCTTTAACTAATTCTAGATAAAAAATTGAATTGGATATTGATTTGTCATTACTCAAAAGTTTTTATTTAATTTAGTCGATGGAAAATATTATACAAACTTTGTATGCTTTTGTTTGATAGAAATACATAAAATATATTTTCACAAACAATTCCGAGAAAGCCTCGAGGATAACTTACTTCTTAGGATAAATTCTTGTTTACTGCGGCCTCTAAGCAAAGGATCGCTTAATTAATTCATCTTCAAAGCAATTTCAATTGTTTGCTCTCTAAACCCCAAACAATCATACTTCATACTAATATTATAAATGCGAAAGTTTAGAGGGATGGATGGATGGATGGATGGATGGATGGATGGATGGATGGATGGATGGATGGATGTTTGTTGGAGTTTGTAGTCTAAACGGCTGAATGGATTTCGAAAAATTTGATATTAATGTAGAGGTTAGTCTGGAAGAACACATAGGCTACTCACTTTCGTTTTTTTTAAATACCACGTTAGTTTTATTACTACTTTATACAATAAATTTTATTGTCCTTTTGTCATACTATCATCTATTAAATAATTTTATCAATTCGTCATTAACCTGCTTCAGAACAATACTGGTTACAAATATCATGAATCGCTATCACATCTCAAAGAGCTAATACTACTGACTAGATCTGTAGTAAAATATAACGCTATACTTCTAACAATGATATAGTACTCAAGTGTATAGATATGATATAATAAGAATAACGTATGATTGTATGAATTACATGCATGCTAGATATTGCTTACGCCCACACATCGGGTCAGCAAAACAATAGACGCATAGGTCAGCACAGCGATGCAATAAGATGAAGTAAATTCAAACTGTATCACAATAAAACAAAAGGGATTGTGTGGACAATGCCTAAGCTATCCCCCGCCCGGTATCGATCTCGTTCGTTATGTAACCCCCCGCGCGACTCCCCCCCGGTACCGCCGTATCATTCATAGCACCGCTGTGCCGGACTCACCCTGACGGAGCCCAGCGCTCACCCCCGTGCGCAGCTCAGTTCGCGCAATCTTCCCTCGCCGGGGCATAGTTGATATCCAGACATCGCAGCAAGAGGTCGCCACCTACTTACACACTGTGTTTTGTTTTGTCTCCGTAATAAATGTATTAAGGTAAGGAATTACAAAATTTATTTATAAAAATGATATGTATTATTTATTTTTAAGCATTATCATGACTTTAACATGTACTTTTGACAGTTTATTATAATCAGAATGTACGAATAGTCATAAAAGACCAATAAAAATATGACCTACATTTTCAGACTGGATTGATATCTTCATTTAGACATTTATTAATTTTTAAATCAATGTCTGCAAACACATTCTATTTTATTTAAATCAATTACACATGTCATCACAAAGCTTTTCTTTGTTTATTTTTCGTTACTTATGTTACTTTGACTTAATATTAATATTGCTTCACTTGATGTTATAGTCAAGGTTTGTAGTAATAGACAGATAATCATGTTTATTTATAAAAAAAATAAACTGCTGCTTCAATCATTATACAGGAATAAGGAATTACATTCATTATTTGTTATTTTCGTAATTTCAGTTGTTTTCAGGTGCTTCGTTAACGCGATATTACGTAAATGGCTAACTCAAAATCAAACACCACTATATGACTGAAATATGAAGTAATAAAGAGTTGTGTTACACCATTTTTAATTATTCCTAGTATTTTATTACTTGGTCGTAATTTGTATCAATTTTCCAGCGTAATTTTCTTGGAAACCAAGCTCAAATGTAACATTTTCGGAAAAGTTTTAGGGACTTTCCTTATGTCAGTTGAGAATCTATTCCATTTTTTATCAATGAATTAATAGCTTTATAAAAAGTAAAGCTAAGAAAACACGAAGCTAGTTTCGTAAAATTCTAGGTTTGATTATAGTATATTCTCTACTGTAAAAATGAATGAAAGCTTACCACTTGTTGAATATAAACTTAAATATCAAACATTCAATTGTTTTAACATAATAAAAGATTTTTATCACGGATATAATAAATAATACTTTACGATAATTAATTAATAACTCTCTTCAGTAATTGGTAATTGCTTGCAATAGTAAATGTACTCTACAAATTTTGTTACTGTGTACTGCATGTCGGATGTACTTTTAAATTTAAGCGGATAATGCTGGCTATATAAAATACATAAGCCGCCGCTTTCCGCTGGCCACAATGTTAGCGTGGGGCGGCGGTGATCGATACTGAAGGAAATACCTAGTACATACGAGCACTGTAACGTTTTAGTCTAGAATAATATGAGTTCAGCTGAGTTTTGATGCAAATGTTGTACAATAACCAAGACAAAGAGTCATCAGTACTGATCGAAAACAAGTGCATATTTTCTCTTTCATTATTTTAGCAAAAAAAAAAAAGATATAACTCTACAGTGGAAACTTATGAAGACAATGTTGCCAGTATGTTCACACACCTGTTACAATGTAGAGGTGTGAACGTCGTTTTATACGGCAATAATTTTCAATAATAGCTTTGTGGCTTAGCTAAAAGCCGAGAAGGGACTCCCAGTGATTTATTTCAGCCATTATTAGATACGTGTAACCGAAGGGAGAGTTGTAAGGGCGCGTGAAGATAGATTTAATAGTTTGAACATTATAATAATAGAGATATTTTGTTTTATAAAAAAGAAAACTTAAAAATGTAAATGCATACTTCACTTTTTTAATACGGCCTTTAGTTGCTCAAAGCTAAACTAAATGATATTGGCAATAACGCACAACCAATAGGGTCAAGACGTAAGTTTATATTAATAGAGCTTAAACTTTAATACCTATATTACCCAACTTGAATAGCCGCTTCAAACTAATTCCAACTTCATAGAAACTTGAATGAAGTACAATATGAGCCGCCTACTCGTTAACTCAGCTTTTGAGCGGCTATCTAAAGTGCTTTCGTGTCTTGAACTTTCTAGGAAGCTTACAAGATAGAAATAGATATCTTGGTACTGTATCAGGCAAGAAATAGATCTTAAATAAAGATCGAGGAAGACTTCGCAATATGAAAATATTAAGATAAAATATATGTGTATTTTTAATCGAGAGCAAAGTTCGGAAAACTTTTATTAGTTTAGTCCGTTACAAAACTCCGTTATGAAGAAAAGTTTCTGATAATTAATAAATATTTACCGTCGCCATTCCAGTCATTTAATAATTACTGATTTCCAGTATTTTTTTTACTTCCAAAATATCAAACAAAAATTTCTATATTGTTCCGAAAACTAAGTTACAATCACTTTGAAAACATTTTAATACCTATTTGAAATGTGAGCTGTAGTTCTTGTGTTAATTTGCGTCTGACATCTAACAATTAGCACAACCAGTTTAATTAATGCTTCTGACAGCTTTGATTGTCTTGCTAATTAGTAACTGAGTTGGGAAGATGATGTAATCTTGTATTTATGATATCAAGATATTGAAATTAAATACTTAGTACTGGCAGAGATGATTTTTAATTGTAATAACGTAATTAACTTAAACACTCAGAGCTACTGATTACGCCAGAATGGCGCGCTATTCCAATACGTCTAAATGACATTGACAGCTGTCAGATAGGGACAGCACGTATATGTCAATAATCTAGTGTTGCACCAATCCTCCAGCGCAGTACTGATGTTTTTCTCTCTCTTCTTAATTTCGAAGTATTTGCAATAAAAAGTATGTATTAAATATGCACTTTTCCTTTATTCTAATTCTAAAATAATTAAAGACTAAATAAATATGTTATTATGTAATTTGTAATTATAACATGTTTTTATATTTTTGCTTACGATGCTTAAATAGTAATAAAAAAGCTCTCTCTGTTCGCTATTCACGCCACATTTATGACGCAGTGAGAGTGAAATACAGCTTAGAGAGCACAATGAAAGCCTTTTGCCCGATTCAGAGGCAGTCAAGTGCGCTTTTCATCGCTTAGTGTTCGGTTTCCCGGACGTTTGCCAAAAAAACGTAGCTAGAAAATAGCAACGCACTTTCTTCCTTTTATAATACCTTTTTTTCACATCTTTATTTTGTAGCAAACTTTTTAAATTAACAACCCCGTGTATCATTTAATGAAGTGTCTATCATTTGTAATTACTTTCTTGATTCTCATGTCACTCAATAGGTTTCGATTAGAGTTTAATTTCCAGACACTTCACCCTCTTCGTTATAAAATGACAAAGACTAAGTTATTCCAGACAGTAAACTTGGAATTGAACTATTTTTTACTGTTTATTTTTTTAATTACATTTGATTTGTCTAGATTTTTATTCAACGGAATAGGCATTAAACTAATAGTGTTCTTAACGTTCTGGCCGTTAAGCATTTATAGCTCGCTCTCAGCTTTGGTAGCTATTCAGTGCTTTTTTATATCGGGTCTTGAAGTATATGGCTACGTCATTCTCGTAAATGATATAAAATATGACGACTCAATGATGTTTTTTTAATGTTTTATCGCTATTTTCTTGTGCCATCAAAAAATCCTGCGTAATTTTAAACGAAGTATTTCTATGTCATCAAACATTTTCCATGTAAACTGAAAGAAAACATTTGCTTTACTTTCGTAAACATTGTTCTTTGATAGAGTCTCTTGAAGTTGTTTATTTTTCATTTTCGTACCAAAAAATTTCGTTATCGTGTATTTTTAGTCATCCTCTTAACTTCTTATCTGACAGGAACCTTCCTCCAGCTCTTTTAATCGACTGCTATTAACGTTAGTAACTTTATCTACTATCAGTGATAGACGGTATCGTTATAAAAAAAAAACATTATCACAGGATTGCAATTATAGATAAAGATCCTTCATTATACATTATCGCGAGCTTACTACACTTAGCTATTAATTAGTTTCCTGTAGACTGATTTTTCTTACAAACGAAAAAAGGAAGCTGTTAATAATTAACATCTTGGCTATTTATTGGTAATTTTATTTTAAATTAGTTACTTTTCTTTTTAGCAGCATGACAATAAAGTGGTCGTGGGTGCTGGTCGCGCTCGTAGTCGCCAGCGCGAGCGGCGAAAGGGAGCGCAGAGGGTCGTCCCTTCGGGGCGCTCTGGAGGCTCTGCAACGACGACAACGGGGACGCAGCCATGGCCCGATAATGCCTCCGCCTGACTACGAGGACATCTACGAGTATCTGCCTCCACATGCATATCCAGGTTTGAAAAAAGTTTATTTTTGATACGCATAACATTTAAAGAAATAAATTCACAGCACATCTAAATGTGTTTACAGAAAACGACTACGTCATAGATACGGAAGATACTGACGAGAGTGCTCCAAAATACATCTTTGAACTTTTGGATGATGAAAACGAACGTTCTCCAGAAGGTGCCTACGAATATAAAGTAATCAAAAAGAAAACCCACCCTAATTCCTTAAAAAAGGAATCAGCGTTTCGTGAAAGGTCCCAAAATTCCGATAATGACGCGCTTCGGAACATATTCATGAACCCGAACAATGAAGACGATAAAATGCAAGATCGAGCAGAGAATGATGCTGAATATGCGCTCCTCTTAAATCAATTATGGTCTAAATATAAACAAAACAATAACAACGTGCGAGCTGATAATACAGAAGCACCCCAAGGTGTAGTCAAATTGTACAAGGAAAAAGTTGTCAAAAAAAGATATCCCGACAACTGGGGACCCATTGCATTTAAAAAGAAACGTAGTTCAGACTTAGCAGAGGAACGATTAAATTATGAAGAGACCAAAAATGGTGTTGATAATGTAAATCACAATTACAATGCATATGACGTAGCGGATAATGATAACAACGACATGCAAGAAGAGTATGCAATCGCTTTCCAACCAATTGACGATGACAGACTATCCGAAATTTTAGATGATGATCAGTATCCCTACGATGCGATTGAAAAACGCTTTCCAGTCACGAAGCGCAGCAGTGGACCCTACATTAGCCCTCAACAGAAAAGGTTTGCGCTCAATCAAAGCAAACGAGATTTACCAAAAACTTTTAGAAGTAACACTGGAACCGATCCGAAAGTCTTAAGAGATCTATCAAAAATATTTGGTGAACCTGAGTCTGAAATCATTAAAAACCCAGTAAAAAGAAGCAGCGATCATGACGAAAGCTCGCATGAGATGAAACCACCTAACCTCACTATTCTAAGCCATAATGAAACACATCAACGAAATGTTACGCAAGATGAAGAGGACAGTCATGATCATCATAGCCACCTAATTCATCATCCGGGTTTGTCTGGAAAGAAAATTGAAAACGACCACGACCACGATCACGATCACGATCACGAACACGACCACGATCACGATCACGAGCACGATCACGATGATGATCACGATCACGACCATGCTCATAATCATGATCACAGCCACGGTCACGCTAAAAGTCATGTTCACGACCACGATCATCAACATGAAAATGATAAAGCTGATAAACCTCTGATCATCAAAAAGAAATCCATAGACTGGTCTGATTATTTTGGAGTTGACAAGCGGTTCAAGAAATCTGTTTCATTTGTTAATGATTTAAATCAAGATAGGCTCAGGAAACAATATTTCGACACATTCAATAGGGAAGCCATCTATCCTGTGAACTCTTTTCGTAAACACACGTACGTAAAGAGAAACTTCATTCAGCCAAAACCAAACGAAGAGACAGAAATTCAGATAGATCATACGCAGGCTGTTGCAATTCGTAATGACAATAAACGAAACACTGCTCTAGACAACGATTCTAAACTAGACAATATCGACAAAAAATTGCGAAATATGGAAGGACTGATCGTGGATGAAGCTTTACACTACTCTAATGTTGGTGAAAAACTGGATTCAAAGGAAGAACAAGAAATGAAAGAAAAATTACTGTCTCGCTTGGCCGCTGCATACAGCCTGGAGAAGATGAGAAAAGCATTAAAAGAATTTAAGCAAAGCTTGCAAACACAGAAGGCAATAAATATGAAACTGTCTACCGGTAATGACGAGACAAAAACTAAAAGGGTTGCAGTAAAAAAAGAGAAAGCTATTTCAACTACCAATGATGTAGCCAATTACCTCAAAGACGATGATAAAATTGATGATTTCCAAGACGAACAAGGTGCGGGACATTATTTGAATGGCAAAATAGAAGAACAGCTTTCGGAAGGTTATATGGGTGGCAGTGGACGACATCGTACACCAATTATGTCAAATGGTAAATGCTCAGATTAATAAATGTGCAAAATACCTTAACAATTTAAAGACTGTGGCATTAAAAATGACGTTTTTCCAGTTGGTTCAACGGGCCCATGTCCAGTTCTTGCAAAGATTATTCAAAGGTGCCGTGGGGTTGATTTATTGGCCGGAGATCGAGGACAGCTCTTCCTTACTCATTGCAGCCTTCATCAAATCTGCTACTTATGTGTAAGATTTTTATGACAATTTTCCACATTACGAGGATTTTTCATGTCTAATTATTACTTTTCTTCCTATTCATAACATCAATTTATTTCAGGGCGAAGCGGCACCGACGACTTGCGATTTAGTTTTCCTATCGGAAGCTGATACTACTTGTGAAGGCGACATGAATTGCCAACGTGCGGCGCGCTCCACTTTGATGGCTCTTCGGGAGCTGCACGACAACCTGACCGACGAACTAGACGGAGAATGCGAGGCCAGCCCTTGCCTCGCTGCCACTTTAAAACTAAACAACGGTTGGCAAAGAGCACTCCGACGTTAGATAATCCGTTGAAATCAGTCACGATGATTTGATCATGGCATGTTCGCATGGTTTACCTATGCCCGAAAAAACTTTTAAAAAAGTAGATCGTTCTGGATCAATTCGATGACCAGAACATTCGTTAATGTTATTTTAAAATATTAAGTAACAAACTGTTTGGGAAGATTTTACGATAGTTGTATTTTTTCTAAAGATCACCTTACTTATGTGTACTTCACTATTATTGTCGTAATGTTTTTAAAAACATCCATCCGTGTCTAACCAGCCATAGACACGCATGGAGTTGAGAATGATCTCAGTAATTACCTGTAGGATTAATAATTATGATATTTATGCGAAGATCTATGCTTTTGTTGTTTAATGTACTCGTATTAATGGCATGTGCTGCGCGTCGTATGAACAATATTGTAAGTACGTTTTATCGATTCTATCTAATGTGTCATCTAGCCGTATTCAAGTATAAATGGTTCAGCGTAAAAGAAGGAAACTATCATAAATTCGTAGATGATGTTTATGCGTGTATTGATATGGTAATTTTATCGTTGTTGAATATTTACTTATATACTATACATTACTTGTTTTAAATGTGTCGAAGTAATCTAAGATTTAACATTATTGAACAATGTAATTTCAATATTTATCTTTGTGTATGTGAGTTATTAAAGTTATCAAATACTATAAATTATTGGCTATATTTATGTTAATTTAGGTTTCTTAATATTTTATATCAAATAATCAGAATGAAATTTAAAAAGAAAAATTCAAAGCTTTCTCAGACGCTTCTCGATTGTGATATGATCCAGAAAATATGTTAAACGTTTCCGAAGGCTGTAGCACAACTTAGCTCTAGTGCACCTGTAGACTATACTAGGACAATAAAGATATATCGCTTTCGTACGACTTTATGTCACAATTAGGCAAGACGTCTATCGTTATTTAATATCCATTTCATGTCTTCCGAATATTGGCAAAAAAAGACTATAAATCGCGCAGTAAACTCATAATAAATGTAAAAGTTTAAACAAATGAAGCCTTTCTCATTCAAACATTGAATTTAAGAATAAGAAAACCTTATGTACAATTACGGACAATCTACAAATTACTGAAACTTGAATTATTCATACATGGATGTTATTACTTTATTCGTATAATGTTCTAAAACATATATTACACTAATATAAATGGTTTACAATTAATAAATTGTTTTATTACCTAAAACACGTATGAAATAAAGAGGACATCTACCTTCCCAACAACTGATGGTAAAGATAGTAACCATAAATTTAAATTTCTGACGAATTCGACTCTTTGATATCAAAATTCAAGATGTCTGGAATAAAGATATCGATGTAGTCGATGGTATTACAACGTCGATGGTCGAGTTACACTGATAATTCTGATTTATCAACGCATACACTGATAAGGTGCAAAGTGCCGAACAACAGCGACGATAAACTATACCTCTAATGTATTACAAACAAAACTGCTGGTAAAAATAAACAATATTATTATGGAAACTACAAATACGGAAAGAAATATTGAAGGAATCGACAATCCTGCTGCAACGCAAGGTATTTATAAAACCAAACCGCGTAACATGTATTTCTTTTTGAATCGCATACCTTTGAATTCCCAGAAACGAATGCAATGTCTAATATGAATTTCTACTTAGCTATCACACTTTTATTTTAAAAAAAAGTAAACATAAGTGTAGGTATGTAAAACCGGAAGTAATATCATATTTTCATGCTATCTCAAGTAACAAAAACGTTATTTTGCATTTACATTTTCCGGTCATTGTAAAACTAATTTGTAACTTTGGTAGGATGCGTTTACACCTTTTTTGTCAGGTCTTCTTCACAGATATACGATTTATTATAACCAAAATATGAATTTTGAAACGAATTTATTTTAATAAGCAACGTTTATTTACTTCTTTAGTAATAAAAGATCCATTTCACAGATGATGGAAACAAATTAAGGCCAGATCTAGTTATAAGCGTGCAGCCGCAGTCACAAGGTAAATTAACATTAATCCAACACTTACTTCATTATTAAAATGTAACATAGTTTATTTAGAAAGGAAGAATATCTATCTATTCAACCATCTGACGCCCACTGCTGGGCATAGGCCTCCCCTAAACATCGCCACGATCATCGGTCATGTGCCTCTCGCATCCAGGAAGAAGGATAGAAACTAAAAATAATCGTTGATGTTTCAGAGAGCGTTCGCGCTGAATTGCCCGTGTCCACAATGAACTGGCATTCCCGGAGCGGTGGACAGTTCATTCCCATGCACGGACTCGACTTCCTCATCGGCACTTCCAGTCTTGTTATACAACAAACTGTAGAACTTAACGACCGTGAGTTAATTACACATTAAAACATTCGATCCCGTAAAGTAAAAGCAATATATTTAAAAATTCAAACGCTCTCCGGCTGATTATATAAAAGTGGAGACGCCACTCATAAACAGTTTAGTCCAACGTTGTATCTGACTATGTTTTTTACTTTCCAGTTACATCAAAAATCGATTCCGAAAATCGATATATAATTCGAGTGCCGAACGGCGAGGCGTTATACTTCGCTAGCGAGGTGTCGACATCAACACAGCGATGTCTGTGTGGCACGGGGAGGGCGTTCGTCATGCATCTTCATGATAACACTCGCCAGGAAGCTATGGTGCTCAGGCGGCGGCTAGCTGGGGCTTCGTGCTTCTTCCCTTGTAGGCTACAAGTACGTTCTGTCATAAAAACAGCTACTGAATTACTCTAGACAAAGACAATTATTTGCATTCGAATATATCAGCGTTTCCCATACTGTTAGTATATATGGTATACCTCACTAATTAAATACCGTTCGTTTAATTTTTAAGTTTATTTTATATTTTAAATTTAAAATTACTTTGTACTTGAGGTCAGTACTCAGCGGTGCTACACAAGTTACGCATGCATACTGCGTAGTTAATACGTAGACAAACCGTAGCACTTTGTTACGGCGTGACTTCTACAGCAATCATGATATCAGCAAAACATCTTGTTAAAACGCTGTGAAGTAAGAGTATGATAAATTATAAAGTATCAGTATTAATGTTACGACTTTTTTTATTTGCTTGCACTTAGGAGATGAAAGTAGTAACACCTCCTGGCAATTACGTGGGTCGCGTGCACCAGCAGTGGTCGTGGATGGTGCCTTTCTACCTGGTGCGTGACGCCGATGATTGCGTGCTTTTCGTCATCGAAGGCCCCGCGTCCTTGAAGAGGAGCGCACTCATGTTATCAGAATTTAAGGTAGTTACATTTACAATTTTATTTCATAGTACTGCGATGTAATTTAATGATTTGGGACTAACAAACCTTGCGCAAAATGTAATATAATTAGTAAACATTTTCTGTAATATTGGGGACGTAATATATCTAAATGTCGAAGAGATGATACAAATTTGCTAGATTCTTACGAAATTTCAATACGACGACTTTCGACTTTTTAAAGACGTTCATATAATTTTTAGTTATAAAATATTTCAGATAATGTCAGGAGACTCGTTACGTGAAGTGGGCAAGATATCCCACGGGTGGGATCGTGAGTTGGTGAACTTCACGACGACTCTTGTGTTCCCGGAGACTGCGGTGCAACCCAAACACAAGGCCCTCCTATTAGCTGCTACTTTCTTGATGGTAATAAACTTAGTTGGTATTGCTAAGTTTTTCAATGAACTTGTAAAAAAATAAATCTTAATTTGTTTCAGGAATACACATATTTTGAAAGAGCTAAATCAAGTTGTATGCGATTCAATTGCTTTTAAAAGGCTTTTAAGGAAAAATATTTGTTTACTTTTATATTATTTAACACTTGTTATTAAATCTAACGATGTCTTTACTTATAAAAAGAATTTTAATGACATCCTTCCTATCCTATAGCGGCTATCTCCATCGTATCCTGGTTCCTGCTTACCTCAGACATGGACCTAAGTTCGACATCAACAAGAAAACCGCCATATTTAAAGTCGTGATTTTTTTAAATCTTATTATAACTCCAATTGTCAGATTCAAATAGTAAAAAAACTAAAAAAATGAATATTTAATACACACAAAACTAATTGTGTCTCTTTACGAACTTTATGAAAATTGTCATACAACTGTCATATTGTGTTTTATAAGATCATGTCATTTGAATTGTAATTTATTTGCTATAATTATGCATATTCTCGATTTTATATTATATTATTAATTTTTATAATCTATACCTATGTCACAAGATTTTTGTGGAACAGTTAAATGTAAGTCTTGGCCTTATCAGCAATATTACATCGGAAATAAAGATGAGGTAAACAGAAGGAATGGCGATGGTGAGAATCACTGGACGGGGGCGAAGGTAACTTTATAGTGATTTTTAAACACGTTAAACAATCACATACATACCAATAATTCTCTCTTTTCCACAATACCACTTTTTAACATTCAGTAGCAAGTTTTTGGCAAAATATAATTAACGACATTTGATCTTCAAGACAATAACTGTAGGTTAAAAGATATTTCCATATTCTGTATATATAAAGAGTAAAGAGTTATGGTAGAGCAAATAGAAGTATTTCTGTCGTCACTTGATGAACGTTTTACGTATCAAAGACACAGTTCTAACCATTGTTTTATCATAGTCACTGGAGAGATATTCTGGTCAATTCTTACGTGACACAATGCACGGCTTAGGAGAATATTTTTGGCGATATGTCGATAAAGAAGGAGCATTTTACACATACGAAGGACACTTCTATTGCAATAAACTGCACGGTTATGGCAGCCTATCCTATCCTGATGGACGCGTCTTTAATGTAAGCATAATAGTTAAGTTAAATAAATCGTATATTAAATAATTTTCGTTTGTTTAAATTGTATTATACTTTTACCCAATAATCGTAGAAGATACAAGCTCTATCAGCACTTCTCTAATTACGTAGCACTTCTGTATTTATAACTTAATTTACCTAGGGTTTATTTTACTACAATATAAAATTGGGACCAGGAGTGGAATCATGTGTAGACATTCGACAAAATGTTGGTCTTTGGCTTGGCGACCAATTAGTACGGTTAGCTTGGATGCCACCTACGTACAGCTTGATTCTGAATTTAAATTCAACTAATACTGGCCGAGCTTGTGTTGATGCACAGAGAATTTTATTGACAACACGTACTAAAACCGTAAGTACATATATTATCCTTTTGAAATACATTCTTTTTATCTAATCTAATATAGTTAAATCAATACTTGGACTCAATTATCGAAGAAATTTGTTTGAAGAGTGAGAAAATGTTACTAAAAATATTTATTTTCGTAGTTTAATGAAAACCCAGCAAAAGATCTTCTGATCCAGTACGGTTTAGATTCTCAAACAGCTGAAGAAAAATGGCCGAAACTGTACCCGAGAAATTGCACAGACATGACAAGCCCGGTGTTTTGCCTTCATATGTTCGACAACGTTTACTACGGAGCAAAAGAGCAAAACATTTTAATAGAAACCAAGATGAAAGAAAAGGTTTGAAATTAAAAAATTGAAACAAAGTAACTAATTAAACTTTTACAACATTGTTAATAGAACCGAAACAATTTCTATAGATTCCAGAAAGCGCTGAAAATATCGAAGAAAGTAAAACCTATTTCGCGTGGAATAATAACAGAATCATAAAACACATGATGCAACATGCATTTGCGCATGATTATCAACGAAACGATTTCGGTATAAAAATGTCAAATATTCTAACTGAATCTAGGAAAAATTTAAAACCACCGGGAAAGCATGAACAGGATTGCAGGTTCAGTATTTTATCGAATTGACTTAAATATGTAGTTTGTGACGAAGTTGAATCTCTGATGACAATAATCTTATACTGCCGTAGAACTTTATTGATGGCCAGTTACTTGGGTTATACGGAAAAAGTTGTTCAACTTATTAATGAGTGCAATATACACCCAGATCTAACAGACGTGCAGGGCAACAATGTTCTGATGTATGCTGTGGTAAGTGTGAATTTAATTTCATAACACTAAACCGTCTACACAACTTTTTGATTTTTTCCCTCGACAGTGCGGAGATCATGCAAAAATCATACATTTTCTTGTGGAGGCCGGAGCTAATATTGATAATTATAACGATTGTTGTTGCACCGCCCTTTGCATCGCTATAATACGATACGTTTGTGCTTATAAAAACGTATCTGTTAGATCCATGGCACAAGCATTGATACCAGAAACAAGTTTGCTACCAAGTCGTAAGTTTACATCTACTTTTATATGTTCATGAAAAATGAACAGATTGAAAGCTTACTTAAGTTTATATTTTACTTTTCGACAGCTTTGGAAAATGTATGTGAATGGTATTTAGAAAAAAATATAACGTCTCCCCAAAAACTTAACGGTCTCGTGAAAAATCCGAGTAAAATAATAAAACCTCAAAAGAAAACAAAGTCTGCAATGTCTCTAAGGGATCAATTTAGAAAAACTTTAACAAACTTATCTGTACAAGATCAGACTTTAGAAAAGGAAGAGGCTGATGTTGTGAATAGTGAAGACGTATTTATGTCTATTCTAGACGAATATTTAGCGAACATAGCAGAGATATTTTCAAGACCTACATCGGGGAGCAATGTTACATACCTTTTTTCAGTCAATGATATAGCAAATGAGATGTTAGATAGTGAAATGGAAGAGCAAAAGAAAACCACTGATAAAAATGCTAAAAAAGGAACTCCAGTTCCACCCAAAGTACCCAAATCGATAAACGAGATTCCTCAAAAAGATACCACTGGTTCAGCAAATTTTACAGACAGAAGTGAAAATGAAAGGTACACTTTATCAAACATTACTTTGATGTAAGCAGTAGATACTCGTGGTTTATTCTTATTTTTACTTTTTACAGCTGTCAAAGATCGTTAACTACAGTAGTGCAGTTACTATCGGACGGAGCAGATCCAAGGCTTATACGATGTCCGCAGCCAGCACTCTTTATGGCAGTAGCGTCAGGAAGTAGTACCTTAGTCCAGCATTTGATAGACCATGGTGCCAATGCAAATGAATGTTATTCACACGTAAATCACATTTACTATTTCATGTCTTTCCTTAATCTTTTTTGATATTCACTATTTTTATTTTATTTAGATTCTAGGTTATTCACCACTTGATATAGTAATTTCCTATCAGTTTACAATGGATAATTTAAATGTCATACGTGTGTTACTCGAAAGCGAAGCGGATGGCAAACACCGTCTGCCGTACAAGCCTCGGGATTCCTCCGAATTAATAACGCCAGGACCAACACTTTTGCATGCGGTACTAGCGAAGGCAATTGACGGTTCAATGGAAGAAGAGGTGGAACTTTTAAAAAATTAATCCAGTAGTCTATATAATTATGTTTTTTTATTAAAAAGGTTTTATTTAATCTTACAGATTCGTCGGGAGATTATTGAACTTCTTCTGACTTACAATTGCAGTCCCGTAGAACAATTTAATGGCCGTTCGGCAATAGACATAGCGATGTCGAAAGGAGCTGACGTGTTTGATGTATTTATAAGTCATTCGAAAGTTGACCTTAATGCAATTATTAATCAATCCAAACAAACTATATTAATCAAAATGTTTGCATTATCGTTTTTCAAGACATTTGAAAATAAGGAGCGTCTGGAAATTGTATGTAATTTAACTCAGTATATTTTTAGTACAAACACGTTCAGTTTTTTTTTCTAACTTCTGTATTAGTAGCTTCTTGAAACTTTATAACCTAAACTTTTCAGTTGACAAATTTGTTACTACGAGGCGCTGACCCTTTTCTACCTTGCCAAAATGAAGCAGAGGAATTTGATAACTTTTTCGTATACGCAAGAAAGTTTCTTGATGGACTTGATGGTACCGATGTAAAACACAGTCCAACTGGTGAGAGACACGTACATATACAAGTAGATGTAATCGCTAGTTAATTTAGTACATTCGAATTTAAAAAAATACAACACAAACAAATACAACACGATCGAAATGACATAATATTTCTATTTATTTCTTAACTAGCTGTTGCCCGCGACTTCGTCCGCGTGGTATTAGAATACATACGAACTATATAAATAACAAAAAGCTACGTATCCCTCGGGAACCGGACATTTCTCGAGGATGAACCTTATCCCATGTGTACTCCAGACTTTGTTTTATATCTGTGCCAAATTTCAATAGTATATGTTGAACCGTTGCAGAATGATCGAGTAAACATTTAAAAACCAAATTAATGAATCCCACGGGAATCGTAACTATTCCCGGGATAAAAAGTAGCCTATGTGTTCTTCCAGACTATGCTCTAAACCTGTGCTAAATTTCATGGAGATCCATTCAGCCGTTTAGGCTACAAACGCTAACAAACATCCATCCATCCATCGTATCTTTCGCATTTATAATATTTATATAATATGATTGTTAAACGTAAGCAATTACTTCGAAATAGCAGCCAATAATTAAAGTATACCTGTACACTTAACATATATTTTTTAAATTAGCAAGTAAACATGAACAAAAAGTGAAGAAAAACGGTAAATCTAACGTTGACAAAGGTGTATCGAAACAGAAGGCAATCCCGACAGATATTGATGAATATAAACTGGCGCTACAACTTGTGATGGATCTGGGCCGACTTTCGCACGTTCGTTGGCTACGAGCAAAATTTATTACTGTATTGATTAGGACAATCAACAAGTAAGAAATCGATATAACTCTTAATTTAAACCGAATAATTTAATACTTACCTAATTTCGGAACGAAATTACCTACTATTTTTATTTTTTATATTTCGATTTTAAAAAAATCACCTTGTCTTTGAAATATCGCTTGTAGATTTAAACATCGACACTGGAACATGATACTAAAAGAAATTGAAGACAAAACGGGAATCAGCTCATGGCTTACGACACCAGATTGTCTAGAAATTTGGACAAACCTAAGTAAAAGAATTAAAAAAGATAAAACCATTTTGAAATATTTACTCTGCATTGTATTTTATTGTTGCCGATACATAAATGATAAAACTGACATCGAAGTGAAAGTAACCGCCCATGAAAAAGCTACAATTGAAAAAGAAGTTCGGAATTATATTCGTAAACATGAAATGGTGAAGGATTTAACCACAATAACTAATTATTACACCGCTATTAAAGAAGCTAAGGAAGATGTAAGTATTTTATTTACATTTACATTTTAAATGTTTCGCTACCTTAACGGCTTAGCTTAGATTCTGATGTAGCGGCTTATTTTTTGATCTCCAAAATACGTCTTTAAAATTAGCCTCTACAAAACATAAAATGTGAATGAATGTAGTGTTTATTGTTTTCTTTTTTTCAGACAATGAAATACAACGTGTGCTTTGAATGTTGTCTACCTTTAAAGGAAGATAAAGTCGTATGTTCCTTGTGCAAGAGTGTTTATTTTTGTAATAATGAATGTATAAAATTAAATGTGGATAGAGACGACTGTCATCCCTGTAGCTATAATTTAAAGAAAATGTATTTTTCAAATTCTAACAGCGACTGTAATTTTGGTTCACGAAGCCAAAATTCATAACATTCAAGCTTAGCTACGAACCTAAAACGCACAGTTGATAAATTAGACTTGTGCAGCTCCGATTATTTTTAATGAAATAATTTTATATTTCTTTGTTCCCTAATATAATTATAAAAAAACCTGCTGAAATGTTTATTTCCTACTCTTTGTTTTTAACGCGACCAAAAAACTGGTCACTCTAAAACAATACATCAATAAAGTCAAAGTCACTTTAACATTGACATTACAAAGGCGGGATAACTGAAATATCAAAAACAATCAATGTTTTTGAATAACAAATAGAGTATACATAACTCAAATTATAAATATAAATAGGTGAAACATATCATAATAATGCCTCCACCAGCGAAGAAAAAAAAGACTTCACCTTCACTTGCGTCTGGGGGCTTCAAAAACAAAACAACCAAGTCAAGTCTTGCCGACTTCATAAATAATATTCAAAAGAAGCGAGAGAAAACAGCCGATTCAATTTTAGATTTTGGTTTTCTTAAAAAACGTGTACGTATACTATCACAAGTTGAACTTGTGCCTGATTATTGCGCTGGTGTTGTTTATTGGATGTCGAGAGACAGCAGAGTTCAAGACAACTGGGCATTTCTATTTGCGCAAAAGCTGGCTCTTAAAAACGAGGTTCCTTTGCATGTCTGTTTCTGTTTGGTCGAGAAATATTTGGATGCGTCATTGAGACAATTCCATTTTTTAATTAAAGGTAAAAAGATTTACCATATTAGTATTATTGATAATTATATTTAACTACTAAGCTAATCGTCGTGGTTCTAGGTTTACAAAAAGTTGCTGCAGAATGTAAGAAATTAAATATTTCTTTCCATCTGCTGGAAGGTAGTGGAGATAATGTTCTACCACAATGGATCATTGACCATAAGATCGGAGCTGTTGTTTGTGACTTCAATCCCCTAAGGATACCTACGAATTGGGTTGAGAATGCTAAAAGGAAATTCAGAAAGGATGTCCCTTTTATACAGGTAATACAAATTTATAAAATCTCAATTAAAAAATAAATAAAGGTAATGATTTGTCTTTAAATTTTCGGATTACAGGTGGATGCCCATAATATTGTGCCTTGCTGGATAGCTGCAGACAAACAGGTGCACACCATATACAGCATGAGATGTAAAATTAATTCCAAACTAGAAGAATACTTATCGGACTTCCCACCGGTTATAAAACATCCTTACACAAGCAGTTTTCATCCTGAGGTAATTATTATTATATTTCTACTTTCCTTTGTTTATTAACCCATCCAATGAAAATAATTACATATTAATAAGCAAAAATAGCAACTTTTAAAGGACTTTCGGAATATATTGGACCTTTAATTTATTACTCTTGTGTGCCTACTGTTTGTCAACATATTTGTAATATTTAAAATAATACATGTCAAAAAGGTATCAAAACAGCAATATCATCATTGTGCTATTTCAATATTTTTTTTATACGACACCAAATTTTTAATTGGTTATAGCCAATTGATTGGGACAAGGCAATAGAGACTAGAGAAGCTGACAAGACGGTAGGACCAATAGAGTGGGCCAGTCCGGGTTATGAGGAAGCTATGAAAATATTAAAGAGTTTCCTAGACAAGAGATTAAAAATGTTTGCTGACAAACGAAATGACCCTACAGAAGATGCTTTGAGTAACTTGTCACCTTGGTTTCACTTTGGTAAATGTTTTTCTACTTTTTTAAGAAGCTACCATATTTTTTTTTAAATTTTAGTAGATTTTTGTTAATTTACTAACATTTCCTTTAACCAAACCAACTAAGCTATAGGCGTGTGCTAGAATATGGTTCACGACAATAGTCGAATGGTGGGATTCGAACCCTCAACCGCACGATCGGTATTCCGTACCTTAAACCATTAGGCTATTGGCGGTTGACGCATATTTAAGCTAAAAATATGTATATGATTATAACAGGTCAGGTTTCAACACAACGGGTAGCTCTATGTGTTCAAGATTACAAATTACAGTATACAGAGAGTGTAAAGGCATATTTGGAAGTTGCTATTGTTCGACGTGAATTGGCTGACAACTTCTGCTTTTACTGTGAAACATACGACAATTTAGAAGGAGCTGATAATTGGGCAAAGAAAACTTTAGATAAGCATAGGTTTTGATATTTTCTTACATTATTTTCATTCTTGACATTATCAAATGAAGAAAATGTTTATTATATAGCCTTTTATACATATTTCAGGAATGATAAAAGATCACATATTTATACATTAGAAAAACTAGCTAAAGCAGAGACTCATGATGAACTGTGGAACTCCGCACAGCTGCAGCTGGTAAATGAAGGCAAGATGCATGGTTCTATCAGAATGTACTGGGGAAAAAAGATTCTAGAATGGACACCATGTCCTGAAGATGCACTTAAATATGCAATATACTTGAATGATCATTACAGCATAGATGGCAGAGACCCAAATGGATATGCGGGTAATTTTTTTTTTAAATTAAGCTGTGTTATCAACAATGTCTTAATTCCAAAGCTAGCTAAATTCTCTTAATTTGACCCATATAAAACTATGTATATTTGCAGGATGTATGCGGTCAATATGTGGTATACATGACACCAATTTTGTAGAGCGACCAGTTTTCGGTCAAGTTAGATACATGAATTATAATGGATGCAAGAAAAAATTCAACATTAACACTTTTGTTGAACTCTACGGAGGCAAGAAACATAAGTACATATCTGCTAACTAGTCTCATTATGGTAATAAAGGCCCCTTTTTAAGTTTTAATTAATACAAAAGTGTCTTTACAATGAAGATGTATTTGTTAAGTGATACAAGTAAATACGTTTATTATTTTTCTACATACGTTTTTATGTAATTTATTATTTTAAGCATAAATAACATATGTCATGATCACAAGGTGAATCAATAAGTTATATTTTTACAAATCTTTCCTCATGTAATAATCCCTGGAAATGAAATGTGAAAAAGAGTATCGACATAGGCAAAACATTTTAAATTAAATACTAAGATTACAAAGTTTTCTTTGATTTAATCCTATTTTTAGAAGCATATAAATCAAGCATAGGATATGATAGCCAACGCCGATTTAAATAATCATTCACAATAAACAAGCCACTACCAATCTCCTCTGTATAGTCTATATGCGTTTTAATTATCTATACAATGTCAGGTGCTGTCATTATCATCTTGAAAATGACATCTAAAAAGGCGCCAATGTTATTAAATAGAAATTCAAGTTTTAATTTTAAAATAATCGAAACATAATTAGGTTTTTTATCCAAAATTCAATGAAAATACTGACTTTCTGCTTATAACCGAATTTAAATCACAAGATGCCATCCGCGCCAAAGAAAAAAAAGCTGGCATCATCAAAAACTGAAAATGTAACAACGAATGCAACCTTATCAGATTTTAAGAATGAATTACAAAAGAAACGTGAAGATACGGCTAATTCCATTTTAGATTATGACTTTAACAAAAAACGAGTGCGTATAATATCACAAGTACAGCTTGTACCTGATTATTGTGAGGGTGTTGTTTATTGGATGTCGAGAGACTGCAGAGTTCAGGACAATTGGGCATTTCTTTTCGCTCAGAAACTTGCTCTCAAAAACGAAGTTCCTCTACATGTTTGCTTTTGTTTAATTGAAAAATATTTAGACATATCTTTAAGACAGTTACATTTTTTAATAAAAGGTAAAAATGACTAAGCATAAATAGCTAAGATCTAACATTATTTTGTTACTGAAACAATATTAAATTACAGGATTAGAAACAGTTGCAGAAGAATGTGAGAGGTTAAATATATCATTTCATCTATTGAAAGGTAGTGAATATGATGTACTAACACAGTGGATAGTTGATCATAAGATTGGTGCAGTAGTATGTGATTTCAGCCCTCTTAGAATACCAAAGAATGTTCTTGAAGGGATTAAAAAGAAAATTAAAGAGGATGTGCCTCTAGTACAGGTAAATCTTTATTATTTTTATCACCAATATTTGAATGATTTGCAGAATATATTACAAAAACATTGTCACAAATGTTGTTGTGAGCTTGTCTACCAAAAGTTATATTGTACTGTCATTCAGTATATCCATCAAGTTAATGTGAGTTTAGTTACATTTAAACTTACCTTCGAGTTTATGAAACATAAATACAGAGATAAGTAAATAATATATAATTTTTAGGTGGATGCACATAACATAATCCCTTGTTGGATAGCTTCAGAAAAACAGGAACTTACTGTTTGGGGAATGAGAAATAAAATAAGTTCCAAGATAGATGAATATTTAACTGAGTTTCCTCCAGTAGTCAAACATTGTTATACAAGAAAATTTCCTCCAAAGGTAAATTCATTATTTATATAAGTTACTGGCTTTTACCCTCTACTTTGTACAGAATTTTAAAAAAATATGAGTAAGTAGCTCAAGTGTTCTAACAGACTATGTATTGCTTCTGTGCCAAATAGCATCATAATCCATTAAGCCGTTTCAGAGATACCTTGTAACAATCATCCATCCAATAATTTAATCATCCATCCATCTAAACTTTTATGTTTATAATATTAGTAAAATGTACATAGAAGTAATCATTTATTTTTAATGCTAGTTTGATATTAAAAAATTTAATTATTTTTGCACTGTAGTTCATAGATTGGGACGAGACGATCAAAACTACAGAAGTTGACAAATCTGTAAAACCGATAGAGTGGGCCAGTCCTGGTTATGATGAAGTCATGAAGACTTTAAAGAATTTTCTAGAATCGAGACTTAAGATTTTTGCCTCAAAACGAAATGACCCAACACAAGATGCTTTAAGCAATTTATCACCCTGGTTTCATTTTGGTAATTATTAAATATATATTTTTTTACTTTTATGTAAATTAAATGATTTAAAACTCCCTTTACTTTACAGGTCAAATTTCACACCAAAGAGTTATGCTGTGTGTTCAAAAATACAAATCAAAACACACGGAAAGTGTAGATGCTTATTTTGATGCAGCTGTTATACGTCGGGAACTAGCGGAGAACTTTTGTTTTTATAATAACCATTATGATAGCATTAAAGGGGCTTATAATTGGGCTCAGAAGAGTTTAAGTGAACATTGGTATGCATTTTTTAATATCACTATGCTTCCGTTTTTAATGATTCTTTTTCCTTAAGAAGAAAAACGTATTTCAGGAATGATGAACGAACACACAATTACACATTAGAACAGTTATCTGCTGCTGAAACACATGAAGATCTGTGGAATTCAGCTCAAATGCAACTGGTCAAAGAGGGAAAAATGCATGGGTTTCTATGACTATACTGGGCTAAGAAGATTCTGGAATGGACGTCAAATCCAGAGGATGCGCTCAAATTTGCGATACACTTAAATGATCAATACAGTATAGATGGCAGAGATCCTAATGGATATGCGGGTAAGTACAGAGTAAGTGATAAATTAGACAGATTACAGATGGACAGTAACTTGACCTAGGTTCTGGCGTCAGTAATTGTTCACATTATGCAAGTTAAATGCCAGTCCACTTATGAAGAGATATTGTCCAACTGTACTGGCCAAATGTGAACCAGGCAATAATCTACTAATTTATAACAAATGCACAAATATTAAAATACTACTTTGTAATTTAAAAAATATAATAATTCTAAACAAAATTTTACTTTGACAGGTTGTATGGTTGCAATATGCGGTCTTCTCGACAAATGCTGCGTAGACCGGCCGGTGTTCGGTAGAGTTAGGTACATGAACTGTAATGGTTGCAGGCGGAAGTTTGATGTTGATGCCTTTGTAGAACGTTACATAGAAATAAAATAACATGGGCTGTTTTTAAGGTTTTAATTTTTATAGAAAAGAACATTTATGACTGTTATATAGTCTTGTACAGAAATAAATGATAAGATACAATTAATGATAATATAAAACATTTTCCATCATATCAAATGTACTATAAATTGCTATTACCGTTAAACATAACACTAGCTATTAATCCCGAGTTTTATTTACATCGTATTTAACGCATAAATATCTGCCTTCGGCGGTATTTTCAGACCGCTTCGACTTAGGGTTCTTAAAAAAACCGAGCATATCATCGCCAAGGCTGGTAACCCACCGGTACCTGTATCTGTAGTTCCTTTAGTATTGTAGATCCCCACCGACATCGATGATCATCTTTATGTTCCTGCTGCCAACATTTTCCCCTTCTCTAATAAAAAGAATTCCTTGCAATAATCCATCGAGATAACCATTCTGAGAAAGGTCAAAGCAACTTCTCTACAAATGGATAGGCTGAAAGACACATTTTATACCTATCTGCTTTGCGCCATTTTGGCGATAACGATTGCGGTTGATAGCGGTGGTGAGGATTCGAATAATCGAAATAATCTTATCGTTAACATCAACAGGCGCGTTTAAGACGGAACGAAGAAAAATCTCATTTCGAAGCAATACTCCTATCCATTTAAATAGATCAATACACTGAATTACGGACTATGGTAACACCGCCCATTGCTCAAAAACGTGACATTGACATGACAAGTTATAACAAGATAAAACGCGGGCAAAACTAATAATTACAAATATTTAATGATTCATGTGAACTGTTCAATACAATAAGGTCAAGGATTCAAATCATTAGAAATACTCGAAGCTCTGGGTTTTTGACCATAAAAATGGCATCTGCAGCTAAGAGAAAAAAGTTGTCTAAGGCGACTTCAAAAGTTGTAAACAAAATAACGAATACAGATATCACTGATTTTATAAATGAAATACAAAGAAAACGAGAAAACACTGCAGATTCTATATTGGATTTTGCTTTTATTAAAAATCGCGTGCGTATAATTTCACAAGAGCAAGTTGTACCTGACTACTGTGAAGGTATCGTTTATTGGATGTCAAGAGACTGCAGAGTTCAGGACAACTGGGCATTTTTGTTCGCACAGAAACTCGCTCTTAAGAACGAGGTTCCTCTTTACGTCTGTTTTTGTTTGAGTTCAAAAACTTCAGATGTTTCATTGAGGCAGATTCATTTTTTGATAAAAGGTGAAAACCGAGTTTTGTTATTTAAAATTCCACAAATTAAGTGTTGTTTATCAAATATACCATATTTAATTCTAGGTTTAGAAAAAGTTGCTGAAGAATGTGATAAACTAAACATATCATTTCATTTGCTGGAAGGAACTGGTCCAGATGTTTTGCCTCAATGGGTTATTGACCACAAGATTGGAGCTGTTGTGTGTGATTTTCTTCCTCTGAGGACACCAATGAAATGGGTTGAGGAATTAAAAGAGAAACTGAAAGAGGATATACCTTTAGTTCAGGTTGAATATATTACTGTGATATAATTATCTTTATTTGTGAGTGAGTTCTTATTATGTAAATAAACTTTCAGGTGGATGCACATAATGTAGTGCCTTGCTGGGTAACTTCAAAGAAGCAGGAGTATACAATATGGAACATAAGAACTAAAATCAACGGCAAGCTGGAGGAATACCTTACTGAGTTCCCACCTTTGATTAAACATCATTACAAAAGCAACATTAAAGCAGAGGTATATTTTATACACTTTTTAGAACAAAACATTAAAAAAAACCTAATCTAACTTGTTACTAATGAATTACATTAAACCTTAGTTTAATATATTAAAGGAAATATTAGTAAATTAACAAAAATCTACTAATATTTTAATAAAAAAAAAACAAATATTTTAAAATGTTGGAATTGTATTACAAACATCAATTATGTTTTAACACAAGCCATGCTCCTACCATTTTTATAGTTTAGAGTTTCACTTTAGGAAATAGATTGGGACAAGGAAATCTCAAGCAGAAAAGCTGACAAGACGGTAGGACCAATAGAGTGGGCGAGTCCAGGATATGAGGAAGCTATGAAGACATTGAAGAGTTTCCTAGACAAGAGATTGAAGAATTTTGCTACTAAAAGAAATGACCCCACAGAAGATGCTCTAAGCAATTTGTCACCATGGTTTCATTTTGGTAAAGTATATTATTGATTCTTTGCTAGATACTAGAACTTGATATTACGTAAATAAATATAACTAAAACAATGATTTATAAAAAAAAAATTACCAGGTCAAATCTCAGTACAACGAGTTGCGCTTTGTGTTCGAAACTATCAAAATCAATATGAAGAAAGTGTAAAACTCTACATGGAGGAGGCTGTTTCGCACAGAGAGTTAGCTGACAACTTCTGCTTCTACAGTGACCATTATGATGACATAAAAGGTGCTTATAACTGGGCGCAGAAGACTTTAGAAGATCATAGGTTTGTATACCTTCAAGATATATAAATTCATTATTTCTAATTTCCAGCCAGTTTACGTAAAAACAACTTATAATGAATTCATAAAAAAAAACATTTTCTCACACAATCATACTAATATTATAAATGCGAAAGTTTAGATGGATGGATGGATGTTTGTTAGAGTTTGTAGCCTAAACGGCTGAATGGATCTGGATGAAATCTGGCCCACATTTATTTGGAAAATCACATAGGCTACTCACTTTTGTTTTTTTTTTAATTGCACGCGATCGGAGTCGCGGGCGAAAGCTAGTTTCTTATAATTACTTGTTTCTATTAATCTATTGTAGAAAAGACAAGCGTACCCACATATACACACTAGAACAGCTATCTAAAGCAGAAACTCATGATGAACTGTGGAACTCTGCACAACTGCAGCTGGTCAAAGAAGGCAAGATGCATGGCTTCATGCGAATGTACTGGGGCAAGAAGATTCTAGAATGGACGCCAAGTCCAGAAGATGCACTTAAATATGCAATATACTTGAATGATCTTTACAGCATAGATGGCATAGACCCTAATGGATATGCTGGTAAGTACACATTTATATACTACACTATTTTATAATAAAACAGTTTATGTCAGTGATTCTCAGAATGGTTTAAGTGAATACCATAGTCTTTGGGAGACCTGGTAGGGGTACATGATCTCTAGAAAATTCCATAAGCTCACTAGGAAAAAAGTTAGGGAATCTCTGGTTTACCATAATAATTACATATGCAGTCTTTGAACTTAGGGGAAGAGGAAGACAGAAGAAGGAATGCATAGATTGTGTGTAAGAGGATATGAATTGAATTATGAAAGCTGATAGACATGTATGGAAGAGTACTTACTATGCTTACACTCCATAGGGAAATAGGCAGAAATTAATGCAAATATTTATGGGCTACATTCTTTCCTATACCATATGGTTGTTTGTTGTATAAAATAAATGTTATTATGCAGGTTGTATGTGGTCAATAAGTGGTGTCCATGATCATGGGTGGACGGAGCGCGCGGTGTTCGGCAAGGTAAGGTACATCAGCTATGACTACTGCAGGCGCAGGTTTGACGTCGACGCATTTGTTGACAAATACGGAGGGAAGAAACATAAATATATTGCAGCCAAATAGAGGAGATCACATAGTAATAGTGCTATGTATTCATGTTTTGATTTGAATCTATTATTTGATAAGATAAGTACATTTACTCAACAGTCAAAGCAATCAAATTGCTTCATATGTAACGTACTTCATTTTTTACGCAAAAATAATGTGATTTATAGTGAGTACCAATGTACAGTCGCGGAAATCTGCGGTGTTCCACTTTAGAAAAATGGTCCTATTTCTTGCAACGCGACAAACTCCTTCTGTACTTACAAATAACCAATTAGATAGTTGAGGAGCGCAAACGACGGGATAATAATAAAACGCCAGTAGTGTGTACCTCTGACGGATTTCTTTTTCGTAAATACACATTTATAAACGATTAGCTTTTATGGTGGACCACCGCTAGATTCCCCGACTGTACAAAGAATAGATAATAATATTAAGAACATTTGATATTTTACATTGGAATACTGCACTCATCGCAAAACTCAAATATATTCTTATTCGTGTTTTTTTTAAATAATTCTGTATTACGTCCTGATTGTGAAAAAGAGTATTTTTACAGTTATACCATTTTTATATACATGTTACTACTCCTACTGTGTTAACTTTTTAATATGTAATGTCTGATCTACCTCTTACAAACCTCACGTACCTATAATGCCATTTAATGGTACTAACGTTACACACATAAGTATATTAAAGTAAGTTAAAATAACTTATTGTATATGTATTATACATAGTGTATGTACCGAATAAAGTTTTTACAATATAATGTTAATTGTTTTAATCAACCTGTAAATCGCAAGTACCTGTAGTTATAGTTTAATTGCTTCTGTTTATTTCATTGTTATTTGTTTAATAAATTATCAATTTTAAATTAATGAATAAATACCGTTGCCATTTTATAAAATCAAATGTTTGGATAACGGCCACCCAGCATGTAAATGTCAAATTGACAGTTGACATTTCTACAACTGCAAAGTGTTTTAAAGTTTATCTTAAAACGCGCGTAAAATATTAAAACCGATATTATGAATTACGAATGAGATAAACTCTAAAGTTTTATACAAGAAAGACACACAATTTATGAATACAGTATATTCTCTTTCATTTTTCGCAATCACTAAAATGGCTTCAGCTGCAAAAAAAATAAAGTTGTCTGCGGGTTCTTTAAATGTTGACAACAAACGGGCCCAAACAACTGTAGCAGATTTTATGAATGAAATACAGAAGAGTCGGGAAGATACAGCCGATTCAATATTGAATTATGATTTTAACAAAAAACGTGTGCGTATAATATCGCAAGAACAACTTGTGCCTGAGTATTGCGAGGGTATTGTTTATTGGATGTCGAGAGATAGCAGAGTTCAGGACAACTGGGCGTTTATATATGCTCAGAAACTAGCTCTTAAGAATGAAGTCCCACTTCATGTATGTTTTTGTTTGATTGCAAAATATTTAGATGCATCTGTGAGACAATTTCATTTTTTAATTAAAGGTAACAAGGAGTTTGTTATTTTGCCGAATAAATTAAAATGATGGCTTAATTTACCATTTAGCTACATTAATTGAACTTATACCTACGTATATTTATGACATTAATTGTATAGGGTTAGAAAAAGTTGCGGCTGAATGTAAAAAATTGAATATATCATTCCATCTGCTGGAGGGAAGTGGCGCGGACGCGCTGCCTCAGTGGATCATTGACCACAAGATCGGCGCAGTTGTGTGCGATTTTAACCCTCTAAGGACACCCATGAGTTGGCTTGAAGGAGCCAAGAAAAAGTTTAAAAAAGATGTACCTTTAATACAGGTAATTCAAAATTCAACTTTTTGTTTAATTCACACAATTTATATGAAGGGATTTGATGAAGGTGTGCTGACACTACATAACTGGGATAAGAACAGGGAGATGATTCATTTGAAAGAATGAATTGATTAATGTCATTGATGAGATAGTTTATTTTCAATATTTTTTGCATTATATTTGTAATATCTCAATAATTCCAGGTGGATGCCCACAATGTAGTCCCCTGCTGGGTAGCCTCTGATAAACTTGAGTATTCTGCAAGGACAATAAGGAACAAAATAAATTCTAAGCTTGAGGAATATTTAACTGAGTTCCCACCGGTCATTAAACATCCATACACAAGTAAATTTAAACCAGAGGTACAGTCATCTACATTTGCAGTATTCCAGTTTCATAAAATTACATTGAATCTGGCAACTTTATAATTACAACTACTTTTATGGTAAGTAAAGTGTAATTTCTATGTTGTTAGTTAATGGATATTATATTTGTTATAGTCAATAGATTGGGATAAAGCAATTGATTCACGGGAAGCAGACAAAACTGTAGGCCCTGTGGAGTGGGCCAGTCCGGGTTACGATGAAGCTATAAAGACTTTAAAGAGTTTTCTAGACAAAAGACTAAAGATATTTGCTACCAAACGAAATGACCCCACACAAGATGCCTTGAGTAATTTATCACCATGGTATCATTTTGGTAATGTAATTTTATATTTAAATAACATACCTTTTTTTGTAGAAATATCAGTGTATAATCTTCAAATATCTTTCTTTAAAGGTCAGATTTCAGTCCAGAGAGCTGCGCTTTGTGTCCAGAAATACAAATCAAAATACACTGAGAGTGTGAATGCATATCTTGAAGAAGCAATCGTGCGTAGAGAACTGGCTGATAATTTCTGCTTTTACAATGAACATTATGACACCATAAAAGGTGCTAGTAATTGGGCACAGAAGACTTTAGACGATCATAGGTTTGTTTTTCTTGTAATAAAATAATAATTTTTTCGTGCTGCTTATTTTCTATTTTGTTTTCTGTTATAGGAAAGACAAACGTACCCACATATACACACTCGAAAAGCTGTCTAAAGCAGAAACCCATGATGAACTGTGGAACTCTGCACAGCTGCAGCTTGTCAAAGAAGGCAAGATGCACGGCTTTCTTCGTATGTACTGGTGCAAGAAGATTCTAGAATGGACGCCAAGTCCTGAAGATGCACTTAAATATGCAATATATTTGAATGATCATTACAGCATAGATGGCCGAGATCCCAATGGATTTGTTGGTAATAATCTTAACATTTATTTTTTATATTTAACTGCGTCTTATTGGTAACTCCATGTTGCAAACATAATGTTCAAACAACTGGCTTTAGAACACCTCCAGATTCTGTGCAAGTGCATTAAATATGTCCGCAGGCTGCATGTGGTCTGTGTGCGGGGTGCACGACCAGGGCTGGGCGGAGCGCGCGGTGTTCGGCAAGATCCGCTACATGAACTACAACGGCTGCAAGCGCAAGTTCGACGTCGGCGCATTCGTCGCTCGATACGGCGGGAAACAGCATAAATATAAAAATTAACTGTCACCAACAACTTCATTGACTGTACCTCTGAGGGGTCTATCACGAATATTCAGGGAACATTTGCGAGAAAAAATTCGTAACGTAGACAAAATTTGTATGAGATTTGGTGTATTTTACGTTCAGTAGTGATGCACAAATTTTGTTACTAAAAATGCTCTCACGAATATTAGTGATGACTCCTCAGAATAAATCAATCTAAGAAAAGTTTAGGCTGCTGTCAGTTTTAATTGAACATAATCCTATTTACTTAAAATAATTATCTGTCAGTCAGCGGAAAATAGTCTTATTACATTTGTTATTGAATTAAATATTTAAGGTTTAATGTTATAAAAATATAGTATTTGTAACTGTTTTGTTATTAATATTATTGATTGTTCAATGATCTGGGTTGTTTAATTGGTGGGGGAGAGGGTGATACCCTTCATGGTATCTCCAGTTTGTTCTGTTTAACCCTTAAATGCATGATGATGCATTTATACATCAGTCTTACCCAATAGATTAATATAATATATGTAAATTAACAAAAATCTACTAATATTTAAAAAAAAATGTACTTTTTCGAAAAAAAATCCCTTAATCTATGTTCAATTTACTATTCGTTTCAAGAAAAAAATCACGCATTTAAGGGTTAAGTCGGTAAAAACTTAATTTGAAATTTATTGGATAAATGTGTAGTCATTTAAAATGCTTGTGGCGTTGGAATCTTTATAAATAAAAATGTTTAGTTCTTAGCTCGACATCGAACTAATATTAAAATATATTGTATTATAAGTAGCTAACAAAAAAATCTAATCATTTATATTGTTGTCACCGTTAACTTCTATCTTTAGCATTCTATTACACTATAATTATGAGTTAAGTTTTCTTAATTCTGAAAGTACAAAGCAGTGTTTTTTAATTTTTAAGAATAAATGATAATTATACAATCTTTATTTTTCTTTCTTTTCTATTTCTGCTAAAATATCTAACTACTTCAAAAGCCAAAACAGAATCTCGAAAAATATTAAAGTAAACTGGATCTTCAACTCGCATTTTTAAATTTTGAAGAAATTATTAATATTGATGAATAATCACTGTTAAATGGTTATTATAAATGTTAAAAAAAAGTTTTAATCGATAGTTTCTTTTTAATATATTTTTGGAGTTGCACGACTTATCTTGATAAAATCTGAAAATCACGATAACTCAAAAATAGAACTTTTGCATAGTACATATAGGGATCAAAATTATCACAAATGATCTTCTCGTGAGAATACGTCGAATTACCAATAAACCTGTATACCGATCATACTGTATTTAAAAAAAAACTGAGCACTGAACGTCTTTCAACGAGTCAATGCTTGTAGTAAAAATGGGCCAGGTAAAAATCAGCGCAGTAACGGCCTGCGCCGTCCCTACAATAATTGGCTTGCCACCTTTTGCCACATTTTTTTAATGTTAAATTTTAACTCTAAGTTTGTATATTAGATTTCATAGGTAGTTTTTTTTGTGGCAATAAATTTACTATTTCTTTATTACAGAAATTTTTATTAATGTAGGAATTACAGTAATAAAACACAATTTGCTTTGCTTATAAATATTTTTATTCATGAATGTGGCTGTTCCGTGGTTACACAATCATATATTTCGATAAACATCATAAAATTAGAAATAGAAAAATAATATCAAATAGCTATTTCTCGTCGGAACTTTTGCGGAGTTAAGTTAGCATCGTAGTCAAAGGTTGAAGAATTTCGATTCCTATATAAATATAATACACGGCATCGAAAAAAAATATCTAATTTATTCATATTATATCATCACAAAAGCACATAACATAAATTTATATTCACGATCGATGGCAATAATAAAATCAAGGAACACAAAATATTTCATCATCGTCTATTATGTCACATTTTATTAATAACAAGTCTCAATAAATGAAATAATAAAATTATAGAAAGGAAAATCGTCATTTCAACACACAAAGGAACAATAAAATCGAAAAGTAAGGTAAAGGCGAATCTGACTGAATCGTTATTATGGTTATTGCAATGTTATTATGATGCGGAGTCCCGGAGCGAGCGGTCGCTGAACACAATGTGTGGCGTCACACGAGGCCGCCATACACGGCCCAACACTACCCAACACGGCCCATACACGGACCATACACCTCTGGACATACAAACGTTTATAATCGTAATTAAAATTCATAGAAAAAGTGAAAATATTGAAGACGGAGCGACGCGGTCGGAACCAAATTGCTGTTATTTGGGATGCACGATATTTTGTAACCAAAATATTAATGTTTAAAAACTAAATGAAGTTTCCACACGATATAAATTGTCAACGAAAATATTTAACATTATCGTTTTTATAAACATAGTTAGTCGACGTTTAATCAATTAAAAAAAAATCAAAACCATTTAGCAAAAAAATTCTTGCATCCCTGCCCTAAGTGGGAGACTGAAGTTGGTTATGTGTTATTATATATCTGGTGTCGACGTCGTCGTGAGGGAACAGAAGGGGGCGTGGCTTCGTTATATACTAATTGGTTGTGCTCCGTGTGTCAGTGTGTGTGTGAAAGCAGAGCTACATTCGCTGTCGGCTGTCGGCTGCGGCTGTCGGCTGTCGGCTGTCGGCTGTCGGCTGTCGGCTAGCGCTACTGCACGCAGCACGAGTTCTTGTGCCCGTTCTTCTTCAGCCTCGACTTGGGCCGGTACTTCTCCAGGTAGGACAGCTGCTTAGCGTTGATGGCGCCGCGACGCTGACTGCAAATGTAAATAAACATTTTAATAATGCCAATAAAATTCTTTTAGACAGGACTAGAGGAATATCAGCCAAGTTTTAGTCGAAAAAGACATAATTCTCAGTCATAAGATAGATTAGGAACTTATTCAATATAACTTGAAAAGTTCACGTGGCAAGATCAATACAGATCTTTATATTTGTGAGAGAAAAGATTGTGTACAAACGCTATATAAATTTGGAAATAACTAAGGTACTGTCAGTGTATCACCTTAAAGGCTTTTGAACATTTTGAAACGAGACGCGGAACAAAAATCAAAACAACTCAGCTTATAAATGAGTCTACGACAAAGTCAGTGATACACGACTAGTTTCTTTTCACTAATATCCCTTCGTTTGCACTCACTGCTATCTAATTATTTGTCAGAGGCCGAGTTTGTCTCGTTGCAACGAAGAAGGCAATTTGTCCTGAAGTGGAACACCGCGGATTTTCGCGATCGTACATCTGAAAAAGCAAATGGTATACTGACTCGCGTATGGTCTCGACGGCCTCCTCGTACTTCATGCCGAGCTCGATGAGCGCGATGGCCACCATGACGGGCGCGCGGCCCAGCCCCGCCACGCAGTGCACCGCCACCGCCGCCTCCGGCTTGTTGGCAGCCCTGGACAACGCACACGTATCTCAAATATACGACACTTAGTCTTTTTTTTATAAAATACTAGCTTTCGCCCGCGACTCCGTCTGCGCGGAATTTAAAAAAAGTGAGTAGCCTATGTGTTTCCAGACTGTCCTCTACATCTATGCCAAAGTTCAGCCGTTTAGGCTACAAACTCTAACAAACATCCATCCATCCATCCATCTAAACTTTCGCATTTATAATATTAGTATGAAGTATGAAGTATGATTAGGACATTCTTGTACTTTTTTTACCGTTCCAAGTAAGCTGTAAGCCTGTGCTAGATATGATTTACGACATAGTCGAATGGCAAGATTGGAACCCTCGACCACGTGATCGGAAATCCATACACTTAACCCATAAATTCCCGCTGTTGTATAATTATTAATCTTTAACTAAAATCATATATTTTTTTTATAAGAGAAGGGGGCAAACAAGCGACGGGAACACAGAGGTGGTCAACGACGCCTTATAAAATGGTTACTAGATTATTTTTTTCTTATAATACCGATCTTGCATTAAACATTATTTTTCCGAGAGGTTTGGAAAAATCACGCATTTAAGGGTTAAGCATTAAGTTATAGGCGCTTAAAAATATTACTTCCTTGTTGCCTATAAACTTTTATTATATTTAACATTTTATTATACTAAAATGGAAGTTAACGAGTCTGCTTTCGCTATTCTCAAAGACTACGGTAGAGTGAAAAATAAACAAGCTGCTTTGTCTGGTTGTATTGTAAAGCATTTGTTAAATGTTGGACGGTGTAAATGTTGAGTTGTTGGCTAATAGGTATTCTGCACGAGGACAGTGGTTCTGGTTGACTAAGGTCTAGTCACCCTAACCTAGGGTAGGCTCCGAGTCCCTTAAGTTAGGGTGACTAGGCCTTAGTCAACCAGAACCACTGTACTCGTGCAGACCCCCTTAGGGGACCTATAGGGTGATGAAGTATTGTGTTGTCTCACTTGTCGCGGAGGATCTCGAACCAGTCATCGACAACATTCGGCGGTGGGAAGGTGCCGTCATCGTATGCGAGGTCGCGCACCTCGATGCCCTCCGCACGCAGCGGCGCCGTGTCGTAGCTCGGCTCGCACACGCGAACCACCGTGCACACGTTATGCTTGCGCAACTCCTGAAACCAACACAATGAACACGTTACAATCAGCTACAGTTCAAAAACACTAGACTAGGTAAATGATGGTAGAACACTGGACTAGAGTAAACTTTTCCACTAGACTACTCCCTTAGGTAGAGCAGACTGCTCCCAAAGCTAGAGTAGACTACTCCCGTAATCCTGCTGTGAATTAGACATGTAATGCAGTTTCTTTTTGCATTGATATAACTGCGATGCTAAAACGCAAGTCACGGTGAAAGTTTAAATATATGTGACAGCGAAATAATTCATTTTTATCAGTTAAAAATAAATCAAATGACAATTAACAATTAAATATATATTTTTTAATTTTTTAAAAATATTAGTAGATTTTTGTTAATTTAGTAATATTTCCTTTAACCACTCCAACTAAGCTCTAGGCTTGTGCTAGGATATGGTTCACGAGAATAGTTGAATGGCGGGATTCGAACCCTCGACCGCAAGATCGGTAGTCCGTACCCCAAACCATTAGGCTATTGGCGATATGTAAGTAAAAGTCCAAAAACTTCGTATAATTTCAATATCCTCATAGCCAAGTACAGTACTCCATTAGTCGAGTGTAACAGTACTGAAGGTGGAGTGACATTCGAGCGATTGTTCTCGCCGCGCCCATATCACATCAGATAGCATCAAAGACATCACTATGCATACGTGCGCCGCCGCACGACAACAAATGCATCGTCATGCAATTATTTATTTTAAAACTCCTTATAGTTATTTAGATACAGAATTAGTACAAACTTTTTAATACTAGTTAACTATGAAAAAATGCAACGAGTCCTTTTAATTTGTTTTGTATAGGAAAATATTAATTGTTTTATAGAATTAATTTATTTGTTATTATAATTTACTTTTTTTTTATTGGATTTTATTCAAGGGCATATTGCGTAGTAAGGTTTGATGTGTGATGTGTCTCACCTGCAGGTAGGACTGTATAGTGACGTCCGAGGGGCGGTCGGTGATGAGGAAGCGCATGCTCTTGTACTCGATGAGCGAGGGCGCCGGGCGGATGTCCTTCTGCTTCATGGCGGTCGCGGGCGTGTCTCAGCGGCCGATACGATACGATGTCCCACACCGAGCTGGTGGCCTCACTTCACTCGCGACAGAACGTGCAGGTATCCGTCAGAGTCTAACAGGCAAATTGTCACTCTATTTCCACACAACACACTTCAGTTTCGAGGTTTTTCTTTAAAAAGGGTCCAATTATATAATGAAAACCACCCGCATGGATGTCGCCTTCAAACGCTCGAGCACATTCGAAGACAGACAAACGAAGGTACAGAATGGGGATCGAAAACTAATAAGGAATCAGCCGCGTAACATAAGTTGTTTTGTTTCTTTTCCTCTTCGGTTGAACTCCGGCAACTGAGAGTGATGATATGCTCCGATCAGCAGCGGGATTCGGATTTAAGGAAGCTGAAACAGAAATATATAAAAAAGGTTAGAGTAGATAAAACTGGGAAAGCGTCTGTTTGATTAATGAGCGACGACATTTCGACTTTGGTTGCGTCAAAGCGGCGGCGGACACCGGGGCGGGGTGCGGCGGAGCGGAATTAGGAATTTGTTCATAAAAATAGCCAAGTTTCGTTAGTGGGTGATGTGCGATGGAGTGGCGACGTCGTGGCCGTCATGTGAGCGGGCGGGGAGTGCGGCCCGTAGCTACTGAGCCCAGTGCCAGCTCCTTGCCGCCGTCGCCGTCGCAGCCAGTCGGCTCACAATCGTGCGATAACGGTTATTGTAAACACGGCCGACAGCGACAGCCGACAGCGCTCCCATTGTGTGCATTTCGATAAATGCGGACTCGTCGTGGTCACAATAATGAACATCGGAACGTGTTAATTAAACATCTCATGCACTCCACTTGGCAACCATGTGATAAGACGAAGGACTCTTAGAGGTTTTTAATTTATATGTGCATTTAATCGTACACACTGGCTTGCACCTAATCGTTACTTTAAAGTTCCAAAATTACTGATGACAATTGGAAATAGGCATTTTCTTACCTGTGGGTGTATGAGCAACATATAGCGTGTGTATGGGGTGTCTGGGCGCGCTCCCGGCAGCATGGGTCTCGCGGGTGCTCGCTGCGCTCTCGCTCACACGCCCGCACTTTATTTGTGTTGGGCCTGGCAGTACTCCGCGCTGTCCAAGCGGAACTCCATCAATGTCGCCACAGAAGAAATGCCCAGCTGCAACAACACAACCGAGATTACCACTACGTCATACTGACATTTACTGCCGCATCAATCACAACAAAACCACCATAAACGAAAATAGTACATACAATACAGTATGCCGACAAACTCACTAATTATGTTTACACATTGATTATTGGTTTTAATGAACCGAACAACTGAATGGGATACTGTGAAATTACAAACTATTTAAGAGCACTAATTAGACACTAATGATCACGTTTCTAAGGAAATGTACATCACGGCAGGCGTTAAACATCTGAGAGATACAGAACAGTCCGAACAGCACAGAGTTGTATAAATCGTTCGGCACACAACGTACTGGCATCTTTAAGTATAGCGAGTACTTCGGAAGGATATTTTATAGTCGAGTGGTGAGAGGCGACGATTAACGAGAGCACCGCACCACTGAGCCGGGCCAACGCGCAACAGATGTTGGCAGCAGTGCTCTGCCGTCGCCGCGTCTTGTTTACATTTACACATCTCTCTAATACGTTGATAAAACCAGAAACACTGCCAGCTATATGAACCGTCATCGCAATTAGCACACCGACATTTCAACGAAAACATCTCGGCACATATTTATTTTTGTTTGAGATTTTTAAGGAGCGACGGAAAGCAGACTTGGGATTCGGCCAAGAGGAAAGTTGGAATTATGTTGATGTTTCCATCTTGCGTCTTTAAATCACTGAAATATATGGCTACCTAATAACTCACAGCTAACTATAGTTCATAAAGGAGTGTAGTAGAGTGTAAATCATGGCTAAAAACAATACCAGAGCAATAAATATAAGACATCAACAAACAATGAATCAAATCAAAGTTTGCTTTTGAAACATTATTTTACGATCGAATTATCTGTTTTTATAAGATACATATCTAAGGATAATGATAACGATAAGATATAAAGATAAATCAACGAAAAACATATAATATTGTAATGTAGCAAATTGAAAAAAATACATTTAACAATCAGAAATGGCAATCGAATTCGGCGTTGAAAAGTCTGGCAGACAAAGAATAAACGATAAGATGTCCCCCAAAAGTTGGGGTCGCGTTCGATAACGCAGAGTTTGGGGGGCACAAAATTGTCCGAATGCCGACTAGACGGGACGCTCGATAAACCCCAGACTGCCAGTTTGCACATGTGCAAACTATGCAGACGATTTAACTCACAGTGTCTGCTTATTGCCGTCTAAAGCTTTATGTATGGTGATCTGAAGAAGTTGTTTGAGAGCCAGGGACATACGTGTATTTTATAGTTTAACCAATTAAAGCGGAATTAATTTTAACTTTATATCTATAAAATATGGCCCATCTTTCTATTGTTTTAATCAAGAAACATCTCGGGTTTTACGGTGATTCGTTTTACAGAGGATAATTGTAAAACTACGGGTACATCGACGAAGATGGACGTACGATAATTTCCAAGGCTGGAGTGTGCGGTCGCTGCGAACGAGTGACGACATCGATAACAAAGGACGGATTGAAAATATTTTCACACGGCTCTATAAACAGTGCATAAGCAAGGGCATTCGGATGTGAGCGCGGATGTTATTAGTCTATCAATAGCCGGCTGGTCGCGGGGCTTGTTATGGACAGACAATGTGAATTCAATAGACGTACGCTGTAGATCGGAGGCCACGTGCCCGCGACACCGTTTATCGGGAAGGCGCCAACTAATTTCACGAATCATATCGTTGGCTGATTGATTGGTTTATTTCCTTTGTGCCAGGTTTATGGGCGACTTGACCCTGTCACAATTAAAAGCTCGATTAAATATAGCGATTGTTTACTTTGTAAAATAGTAGGAACATTCTTACTGTAGTACGAGCAATAGTACAATCAAAGTTATGTAACATTTTCTAGGAATAGATCTGATACAGCTATAAAGTGACACATAATAAAAAATGTAAAAACAGTAAAAATAAATCTAATCAACGTCACAATCAATAGTGATACTCCGAAGACCTTGATTGATATAATAGAGTATTGATTATTACATTGTGCGGTATATTGAATGACATCCACAAAGTTGCAGCGTTTCCTCTACTATGCATGTGATGCAAGATACGATGCTAAGATTGTGTTATTTTCCTCAAATAAAACATTTTTTTATTCGATATAATTTAAAAACAAAACTCATCATACTAATATAAATGCGAAAGTTTAGATGGAGGCATGTTTGTTAGAGTTTGTAGCCTAAACGGTTGAACGGATTTCGATGAAATTTGGTGTAGATGTAGAGGATAGTCTAGAAGACCACATAGGCTACTTTTGTTTTTTTGTTCCACGCGGACGGAGTCGCGAGCGAAAGCTAGTTTTTAATATATCGAAAAACTATTTATAACATATGCAATAATTGTAAAAATGTTACAATTATGAACATGTATAGAATTGCAATCCGTCGTTTGAGTAAGTAAATATAGAGTATAATTCTAGATATTTTATTTTGGGAATCCACATAATTTATTCCTTAGTTACGAGTAACAACGACTAAGGAAGCATACATGTTCGAACTAGCAATTCAAGTGCTGGCAGCATATTGATGCACTTGAGGAAGTGTCGGCCGAGGTCAGTCCCACAATAGTATAACGAGCGTGCTCCGCCGCCGTTGCAACGCTTCTAGGAAACTTCGTTACCTTGACTTGTTACTTTATATGTCTATCTTTTCAATGTTTACATTTCTCAGATGAATTTTGCTAAAAAAAAAACTCAATAGTTTATGCACATAAAGAAGTGTGTGGATGTTCTAATCGCAAGCGACATATAATATGTCGACGTTCAGTGGTACGTCGATACAGCTGGGATTATTGCAGTCTGGCAACGAGATTGCTTATGTTTCAGTCACGTCTAGATAGACAGTTAAGCCCTCAACATTACTATAAATGTTGCACTAACGTGCTTTGAACTATAAATTATAATCATCTACTTATTAACATCAACTATTAAATACAGATTAATTTCAAATTCAATTATCAACATGTGTAATATATAGCCTTGTTATTAATCCAACCGACATACTAGTAGGCGATATAGTCGTTTCTCAAATTATCTGTTTGTTTACCGAAACATGACGTATTTAATGCGCAGCTCGATGCAGATGTATAGTCGCAATTGATGAAGGTCGAATAAAGACATCAATATTTGCAAGATTCGATCTATTTTCGCAAATAAAAATCACATTTGCGACAATGTTAACAAACAGACCATGGCGCCTGCGCACGATCTGTTGATGCTACGACACTGAAGATGGCGTCAAACAGTTATTTACGTATCGTATGAAATTTGTTTAGACGCTTAAAAATTGAACACTTAGAAATCAGACTAAATATACGATTTTCCAATGCTTCAGACTTATACTTGCAATACGTTCCTTTGGTAAATTCAAAATAGAGGTTTTAACATTTTAACTTTTCTTTTCTTTGAGTTTATTAATCGAGTTATTGAAGGCTGTATGTAATATAAAAAAATATAAATAGTATATATAAACGCCAAAAATGTAAATAAAAAAACAAATCCATCTATCCTAATACATAATAGACCAGAGTGAGCATTGAAAATAGTACAAAAGCCTTTTGTCGCCTTTTAACACCGAACCTTTTTGTGTTCGCAGTTGACCAGATATTAGGGTAACAATATTTATTTCAGTAAGTACATTCCTTTTTCGCAAATATAAATAAATACGCACAGGACCGACCTAATTTAAGATTGTAAATATTTTGTACAAAAACCAACTACATTTTTAAATAAATTCACACGCAATAAATTATGTAAATCTCAAGGCATTGTACAAGATAACGGGGATGTTTATATAAAGATTTAGGCTAGCTTCAATAAAGAGACAAACAGACAACCAGGACAGGTGAATGACGCGGTACCACACAAGATTACTCACGTAGAAAGAATTTACGCACAACAAAACAAAAAAGCTTCGAGAACACTATAACAATTGCGTCGGACAATTTAATCAAAATTAAAAGGTTTTTGTTTAATTTCGTTAAAACATAACAGGAATATTCTGCCTATATAACTAAGTAACCTTATTGACTCAAATTGTCGATGTTTCTAGCCTAGTTTAAGCCTGTAAATTATTCTGACGATAAAATTACATACTTTTGATTCAAGCTATGATTTAGCGGTATAGTAAGTACTAGGTGAACGATTTACTGATCTTGTTTATTACATCGTTTACATTTCGAGTCAAAATATTGATATTCAGCAAATTTATGGATATTACAAATAACATTTATGTTAGTTGTAGAAATTGCGTGTATTTCCATGGAGCAAACACTTTTTGTTCGTATAATTAACATCGAGGTCGCGTGTTTAAACGCTTGCTAGTTCTATGATTATTCAATAATTGTTAGTTGACGAACAAAATTAAATATCGTACATCAAATTTTGTGAAAACTGTACTTCGTAAAACATAGGTTGAACTATCAAATAAAGCTATTAAAAGGAACAATTTTATATGACAAAGACGAAAGTATAAATAAAGAACAGATGTACATATAACATTTAGAAAAGTAAAGAAATAACTGACAAACATGAGCATTAGTAAGTCCGTAAAAATAACAAAATCAAAGTCGTAACCCGAATATTTCTCCACATATAAATGGAATAAGCGAAATGCGTTCAACCCAAAGAGAACCTAGAGAACCTAAAAAGTGGCAAAAGGTACTGTGACTATCATCAACACAACTACATAATTCATAGTAAATGGTACAGAATACATGATCATATTCATTGTACATCATAAATAAAACATACACATTTAAAGCTGTTCCAATTTTGCCGCTGTTCTAAAGAGGCTACGAGATTAAAATTCAATTTATCAAATGAATCGATACCTGCATAACCCAAAAAATAAAATTTAAAATTACATTTTCTTGTCAAAATAGATAAGAATGTCTGAGTATGATCATACATTCTTAACGATTCGGCTATTAAGACAAATTTGAAACTTAAAACATGTCTCAAGGAGAAGATAATCACAGCTATTAACTTCGACCGTGAAATAATGACATTGGCAATGACATAAGCCCACACAGAGGAAGCCAGACAGCGCTAAATTAATTTACATAAAAAACTATGTCGCTTAACACACATCTAATAACGATATCAATGTTTGTTCGTGGTCACAACTCAAAACATGTTAAATAAACCGAGTAATCAAACAGGTATAATTAACACTAATTTAACAATAACTAAACCAACCAGAAAAGTGACAAGGGAAATGCTTTGTGTATGAAGAAATGAAGTGCACGTGTAACAATTAAAGTAAAGCCTACTGTGTTGTCAATTAACATGGACAATCGCCCGCCCACCAGTGGAATTATTTTGTTCTATAAAAAGAAATGACGGGCGTGCAACGAGCGAGCTCCAAATGAAAGTGGGCTAAACGTTTAGCGTCGGGAGCTATCAGTGGCAGTAATGGAATTAGTGAATAAAAAGAATGACTTTCCACAGTTAATTTACAACGTGCCAGTGTTTGAGCGGGTTTATCGGGTTTGTACGTGTTCCACCGCTTTCTATAAACTGGAAACAGCGCACCGAATTGATAAGATAGAGCGGGTAACTATCGAACAATGATCGAAAGCGTGCGTATACGTGTCTCCTTATACTCGGGCCACCTGTTGCTTGGGATCAAACTACAAAAACGGTGTGCTATAAAAAATACACAAAACCGAGCTAAAAGTAACGTTTGACAAAGTGCACCAAGTCGTGTTCTTGTCACGTATATTTACCATATCCAACAACCGGTGGATTAGTTACTTTACGTTCCCAGTTGTGTTCTACTTTCGTTGGAGTTTCGTCACATGTGCCGCGTTCATTTCTCGGCCTCGGTAAATGCAGTGCCTCCGGAGACTAGTGGTGACACAAAAACATCACTTACATGCGTCCAATAAGGGCGGATGGTAGCACTTTAACAAAGTTACGGGTACACGAGTAGAGTCGAGAAAACGTGAACTTTCGCGCAGCAGTAGCTGTCGTCGTAGACAGTAGAGTAGGGTTAGGCGTTTACATCGCAACGGGTCGACACTGTCCGTGCCGCGGGCGTGCAAAGACTGGCGAGTGGCGCTGCTGGCGGTGGCGGGCCGGGCGCGGGCGACCGCGCTCGACGTCACGTTGCCGGCCGGTCGCTGGCGTCATAGCACGCGCAGGGCTGCCAATTTTGCATTATCCTAATATTCATACTTGGAAAACTTTACTTTTTAATAAACAAAACATTGTGACAAAACGATATAACAGAAAACTCCTTTTGGGAATACTACTGCTGTTAGTCAAGGCACGTTTTTAATTACAAACGCACGAACTTTATATAACTGACAGCCTGACGCATACGCATAAACACAATGACGCACGATAATGACACTTATCGCTTGAACTTTTGTTTAGCGAGGAAATGCTAAACTTGTGACCGGTTCACTTGTTACATTCACGCATTAAGCCGATGGCGTTTTTATGATTGTAGAAAGACTAAACACGGTGTCGTCTACGTCGTGGGTGGTAAACGTATAGACATCGTGAGAAATGTTAATACGATCATGAGACCACCCTAGAATTAAGGTTTATCAGAGAATGGAATGTTTTGAGTCTGAACGCCTGTGTAAACTGTTGTTGCGGATGAGCTACTGCGTCGTGAACAATCTAATAATAGTAGAAAAAAGTCTCAACCAAATCCCACGCCGTGAATGAATGCGTGTGAGCTAGTGAGCACAGATAGTGCCAACAATACAATATTTAAACGAGAAATTAAAACGATTTCGGATTAAAGAATGATTTTTTATTTATTTATTTATTTACACAAGAAAATATATAATGTTTACAAATAATGTCGCCAAACTGCACAACAGTATGTTGGCGACAAGCACCCATTTCTTATATCTATTCTTATATATTTACATCCGTTTTCATTTTGTAAGAAATGCTTTCTTAATTTATTTTTGGCAATATTTTTGGATTTATTGTCAATGTTTACATCTCTGAGGAATTTGTTTTGATGGTTCAGGTTCTGGCGGTAAATTTTTGATCTAAAAACCCGCTCGTTGCTATGATAGCAGTTTTTCTTCACAATAACTACGTCTATGATATATTTAGATCCATTCCACATTGGCATTTCCGTTTGCGATATAAATTTAATAGGATAAATGGCTAAGAAACTGCATCGAGGCGATCGTAGGCGGGAAACAATTTAAAATGTTCACCGGACCGTATAATATACGAGCAACGATTATTTCCGTAGCGCAACAAGTTGAAGTAGGGTGGGCGTACTAAGTAGACAAGAGAATAGCCTATACTCAGGTCGTGGGTGTAGGTTTCAAACGCCTACAGTCTTTAGATGTAAACTTACATACAATCCTAAAGCCACAATATATTAATTAATGTTAATTACACAATCAATGTGTTTGCTTTGGAAAATATGTACTAAGGTAAATTGATTTTGCAAATGTATTATTTGATATGCTAATGACTTAATTTCGAAATCAAATCGAGTTACAAAATTTGTACATCCAGTAGTGATCGATATTTAGACAACAAAAAAGAGTGTGCGTGATACTACCTTCGTATAAAGCGCTTCAACACCATAAATATTTTAGGGCATAGATCATAAACTAGTCGCCTACAATAACATCAGATGTTTATTAGGTAATTTACTAAGTTTCGCTGTCTCTTTCCATCCTCTGCTAATCCCGATAAACGAGAGATTTGCGACTAATGTTAAAGGTTCCATTAATAAAAAAATGACAAACGCTAATAGATTGCTCGGATATTATAATTAAAACGGCAGAGTTATTTATGTAACAGCGACCAACAATCGGGATTTTCTTTTGGGCCTTGAATAAATGACGATAAATATTTGCTGACATCATTCAAGGTTTCTATGCTAAATTTCGTGACAAGCAGGTTAGGATCAGTTGATTTTTTGTGTGAAATTGGTATGCGTTAATTTAACAAGTAATGTCAAATATTACTACGACATTATGTCAACTTGGGTAATATATTCTGGAAATTAATTGAGGACGTTGAGCGTGATATATTCCACCAAAGTGGAGTCGGTACAGACTGATTATAATTCATGGGGATTATGAAATCCAAGGTACATGTATACGAAATTTATACATGCAAAAGTCAAATTAATAAGCGAACTGTTAACGATTAATTTTTGACATATGCCTTAGATCAAGATGTGCGTTTTTGATCAAGATTTCTGTTCGTGTGTGTCGGTCTAAAGATGTGTATATTAGAGGAAGTTTGAAAGTAGCGCCAGTGGTGGAGAAATTGAGAAGCAAAAGGTTAGCGTGGTATGGACATGTTATGCGACGAGACGATGGGGACATAAACCAGAAAGTGTTAAGAATGAATGTGGATGGCTACAAAGGAAGAGGAAGACCGAAGAAAGTATGGATGGATTGTGTGAAAGAGGATATGCTTAAGAAAGGAGTGGATTCAGATATGACGGCTGATAGAGATGTATGGAAGAGCAGCACATACTGTGCCGACCCTCCATAAGGGATAAGGGCAAGTTGATGTTGATGTGTGTCGGTCTAAAGATGTGTATATTAGAGGAAGTTTGAAAGTAGCGCCAGTGGTGGAGAAATTGAGAAGCAAAAGGTTAGCGTGGTATGGACATGTTATGCGACGAGACGATGGGGACATAAACCAGAAAGTGTTAAGAATGAATGTGGATGGCTACAAAGGAAGAGGAAGACCGAAGAAAGTATGGATGGATTGTGTGAAAGAGGATATGCTTAAGAAAGGAGTGGATTCAGATATGACGGCTGATAGAGATGTATGGAAGAGCAGCACATACTGTGCCGACCCTCCATAAGGGATAAGGGCAAGTTGATGTTGATGTGTGTCGGTCTAAAGATACTTTGAATGAACAAGAATAAAACATACTCAATGTTTAAATAACACACGTGTAAGAAAATTTATTTGCATAATTTTTTAGAACATCTGTCAGTTGAAACGTAAACAATAGCCTATTCTGCTCCACGTTTTTTTCTTAGTTATTGTTTTAATACGGAAGAATTGCAAGAAACGTAATAAATTATAATATTATTGAATGAAACATCATTCGATTGATTCATGTAGAAGCGAAAGTAACAACATCCATTTTTAACAGGTGTTAAGTTGGAAACGTGTGTAATCATTTATATCAAAACATTAAAAAAAAATATCATTGGAAAAACGTTCAATGTTACTGAATGTAACTTTTAAACGCTGAGTAATTCATGCGATTTTCCAGACATTAATCAATCTATGGTCCAAATTTTATTCAAATCCGTTCAGTCATTCAGGAGTTATATGGTAAGATACATTCATGCAGCCAAACATTCGTATTTATAGTGAGCAATAAGATCGTTGAGATTGTTTGTATGGATATCAAGTAATTCATTAACTATTATCAAATTACTTTACACCATTAATATTTCTAAGTATGTATCCTCCACATCTATACAACCACAAGTACCTACGTTTATAGTAGGACAAAGTTACGGTAACGAGTGCAGACGTGCGGTTACTTAGCAGTACAACGATCCTGCTCGGATCGGGTTTCGTACCAGCCGGCGATGACTCACTGCCGGAGGCACGGCATACGGTGTGCATTTTGATCGTACCAAAACGTATTTTGTCTCTATTACGAATGAAAGGGATGACATCAATCCTAGAGTACAATCACTGGACTTTTAAGGATCGCAAAGGTCTAAAAACCGTACAGCTGGATTAACTCCTTATTCTATAAAAGTATTACGTAAAGTCCTATATAGTAACAGTACGTATGTGTAGAAAATGATAACAATCGCTTCGCTAGCTGCCTTTGACGTACTTATTACGTTCAAAGTGCGATAACAACTTGTATCTGGCTAGGAAATCCCTGAAGTGGATAGAAATTTTAGGCGATTACTATAGTAGTAGTATCGCTAATTATCTTAGTGTTAATTTAATCTTTGAATAAATTATATAAAACTTATACTTTATTAACTCTGCAACCTTGCACAATACAGTTACTAGTAATGACACTTCGTGACAAACTAACTTGCCGTTCAGACTTCAGATATATCAGGAATATGGATCAGTTCGTGACGCTTCATTCTAAAGTTTACGAAATTGAGGTCACGTTCACCAAAACTGCAATACAGATTAAGCGCATGTCAGCTAACGGTGTATTGCAAGTGTGAGGAGTTACGCTGATGACGAAATTTGAGAAGTCTACGGAAACAATTTATTGTTTAAGAAATTTGACATAAACATCATATTACAATCATGTTTGCGATTTTAATCCTAGTCTATTCTAAAACTGAGTGACCTCATGTATTTAATAATACAAATGAAATATGTAAGTATAGCATTATCATAGAAGAAAGCTTTTGGCGGGTGCGGGGCGTCCGCTAAAGCTCTTAGGAGAGCAAACACTCGATGGCGGGATATAATATGTAAAAGCGTGTTCATTTATAAACAAGTTTGACGATAGCGAAATGTACAATAAAAAATATGTAACCTCTCCCAACAGAGTTCACATTGAGACGACTGAGACGAAGGTCATTCTCAAATTACTCGCTTAGCAACGAGACAAATACTCAACTCGAACAAATATGAAGTACTCATACGTAATACTATTGAACAAAGCAGAATATTTTGATAAGTAAAAATACTTTAGATAACCGATAAATATTGATAAATTGAAGTTGATAAAAAAGATTCCGGGACCAATATAAAAATATTCGAGAAGTACTAACACTATGCTTAAAAAAAAAACTATCTGAAGACATCTTACAGTTAAAAAGGTTTTACTGTTTTACTGACGGCTTTTTTAAGTAGTTTGCCTAAACACACGTCATCCAGTACTATAATCTAATATTAGTTAATATTTTTATTGAACTACTAGCTTTCGCCCGTGACTCCGCGTGAAATAAAAAAAAAACAAAACTAAGTATCCTATGTGTTCTTCCAAATTATGCTCTACGTCTATGCCAAATTACATCTAGATCCGTTCACCCGTTCAGGCTACAAACTCTAACAAACATCCATCCATCCATCCTTCCATCTAAACTTTCGCATTTATAGTATTATTAATATTAATATTAATTAAATTAAATTAATAAAATTATAATAGTAAGAAGTAAGATTGTGTAAAAATGTAACTGTTACTGTACATACATATAAAATGTTGAGGTTGGGAAAGTAATTGTAAGTATAGTCCTTTTGTGGGTGCGCGGTGGGGCGGTGTGGCAAATCAACTTTCACAAATCATATACCAGCGCACCAACGCGCTTCACTAGTTACCAACCTTTCCAGTTAACTATATATATACCATAGAAATCATTTCGTAGCTGTAAATACCATGCCCTTATTATCCTACCATGAATAATTCAAACTTTCTCTAAATATACAGAAGCAATATTTTGAATTCTAAACCAATGTATTAAGGAACAAAATTGAACATCCCCGTAAAGTATTTGCGGTTCTGCGACAGCAAAATTCGATTACAAAGCAGTTCGCAGGCGAACTGGCATTTAATGTTATCGTACCGGTTACGAACGATTACCGGATTGTAGCGTACGAACAAAACAATATTCAAGTAAACTTGCAAACTCATTGTTAAGGAACATTACCCGCTTTAATTACAGCTACAAGGTTTATTTAAGGTCTCGCTTAATAACATTCCAATTGTCGAATAACATGCATATAATTCTTTCCATCCTTTTTCTAACCACTATATTAACCAATAATTAAATCCAACTAAAGAAAGGCCGAATAATACAAGAATCATAATCAAAAACAGTAGTATTTTGGTACTAAAATGTAAATATTTACGGTATAAAATGGAAAAAACTAGTAGGCGTGACATTATCCTTGCCCCTGCAAGTCTGTCTGGGTCTAAAAGGTGACCGTTGCAGCCCCAGCCTGCAACGGGAAGCGGGTCGCGACCCACATCGCCGGGATCAATACTCGGTCATCGACTCCGCCTGCGCCTCGTACTACACACGACTAACCTACTTTATCTCCGTGCATTAAAACTCAAAATTGTACCACCCGAAATTGGAAACCACCCCGTGTGAATGTTCACTCTATAAATAGACATTCCAAAAGTTCAACGGTTCGAATAAAATAGCGTTGACGCGACGGAAATTCTTAGACGTCTGCGCCGATGTTACTGATACGTGGTTGGAAAGGGTTTCGGGTTAAAAAAGCTGTGTTTCTTTTAATTTAAGTATGAAATACATCACTTAAGCCCAACATAATAGATATAAGTTTGTACCAACTATTAAAAAGGCAAGTTCGTAATAAGTTTAAAAACTGTCAAGTACAATATTGTCAACGAAAATGATCGTAACTGTCTTGTCCCTACTAAGGGTACTTTACCTAATTCAGTCATTTATAACGCCTGAATAAATGGGTTATGGTTATTCATAAAACTGCATCCTGAGCTAGATAGCCAGCAGTACGTAATAAGATTTCATTAAGAAAAGTGGGTGGAAAGCTTAAGGTGGGTGTGTCTACTTCACCTTTTAACCTTTACTCACTTGACTTGAGCTACATAGTGAATAGTAAATGTCAGGCACAAACTCGCAATTGTAGTGACATCGTTCTATGACGTAAGCACTGAGGATGACGTCATTCCCAAGCTATAAAAGGCAATTAAAATGCAAATAATAAATCTAAAGATAACGTAATGAATATTACATAAGCCTAATAAACTCGAAAACTAAATGAATTTAACGTTTTTTGGAGGAAAAAACTAAAACCATAAAGATAAGATAAATCTATTCATAGTACCGTGATTGACTTATCAGTCATTAATATTGATCGAATTTATACAGATCCAGATAATCTAGACTTGGCCGACTGATAAAAAAGCCACGTCTGTATTAAATTACGGCTACACACATGGGAAAAACAAGACCATACTGTTTTTCATTGTCGTTCAAATTGCAGTACTGCTCTACGTCCAATGTTCAGCCCTCGTGTAAAACCAGAATTTGCAATTTACAGCGTGTCCTGTCGTTGGCGTGGCATCGTGACCCGGTTAGCGCAGGGCGTCTCTGACCCGCTTTACCTGCCACTCGTCGCGACTAACCCATTTACTAATTGAATTCCACCGAAACAATGCTAGCCCATCCCTCTGTACATCTGGCTTTATTTAAAGCCAGCATTCTAGGTGGCTTTGTTAGTTCATAAAACATTTAAAGGCTTTTGTAATTAACATAGACTTTCATACTAAAATTAATTTGTCACCGTACAAAGAATATTTTAGTTGTTCTGAGTTTAAATAAAAATTTCCGGCGCTTTGAAGTATCGTAGTTGTTACACGCCACCGATTAACTTTAATTATACAAACGGTTAAAGTGTTGTCTAATTGAAATGTTGAACTTTTATGTCGAAAAACGTGGAAAGCAGGAGATTAGGCAGATTTTATTATTACCATTACAAACAAAAAGAATAAACGCGGACGCCTAGAACAATTTCTAAGCGTCACGAGTCTTGATAATACGGCACTGCATTATGCTAAAGATGATAGATAAAAATATTATTTACCCATTCATTATAAACATATTGACGTAATTGATAAATACACAATACATATGAAAAACTAACCAATATAAACCGAACTATAGCATGTGTACGCTCTCTCCTCATCTCCTCTATTTGATAATCTTAACAAAAAATCTTACAAGAATTAGATAAAATAGAAATAATTGCATCATCCTTATTTAGTTTATGAACACAGACATACCAAAAACACTTTTGTAAACAAGGAAAATTTCATACAATAACTGGCCAAGTAAACAGGAAATATTGAAACGATGACGTTTAACTCGGTTTGTCTCTATCTAGACGGTACTGCTTGCATCTTATTCACAGGGGGCAAGTTAGAATATTGGTTTAACTATTGTGAACAACGACCACGGTAAACAAAAAAAACAATTTTAATAAGCAACTTATAATAATAAATCAAGCGCCAATAGTCTAACAGCTTGTGATACGGACTACCGAACTTGCGGTCGAGGATTCGAATCCTACCATTTGACTCGTCGTGGACCATATCCTAGCACAAGCTTACAGCTTAGTTGGAATGGTTGAAAGAAATATTAGTAAATTAACATAAAAATACTAAAATTTTCAGATTTTTAATAGTATTAAGCTTGCATTTCGTTGTGATTTCACCTATTTTGATTTATTGACCAACTTCCCAAAAGAAGGAGGTACTCAATTCGTCTATATGTTTTTTTTATGAGTGTTATAATGATGAGGAAACATCCAACAATGATATCATCTATCTTGATAAGGTTTATGATAAGAATAACATGAAATTTATGTTGATATAATCTCATCAGGATTAACTTTAGGATCTTGCAGTATTATAAAAATATGTACAAATATCGCATGTTAAATTGTTTGCGTTAATCTTGTTCTAAAGCTAATTACATGAAAATAAATATTAAAAACCCGATTTCGCCCGCGACTCCGTCCGCGTAGAATTGAAATAAACAAAATTGAGTAGAGTCTATGTTTTCTTCCAGACTATCCTCTACATCTACACCAATTTACATCAAAATCCGTTCAGCCGTTTAGGCTACAAACTCTAACAAACATCCATCCATCTAAACTTTCGCATTTATAATATTAGTATGAAGTATGATGTATTTTTTTGTACAATTCTGCGAATATGTGGTAAATGACCGATTCACGAATAAACATTGACCTTTATAATTTACAAGAACAATTGAGTACGTGAGTACGTAGCGTGTTTGATGTGCAATTTTCGTAAAAACATAATCTAGAAATCTAGACTTGAAGTCGATTGATTACGCACTGACCTAAGTCTCTTATCAGTTAATTTAAATAATAACCAATCGAATTAATCTTATTTCAACAAATTATAGTCATCATTTTTTTTTAAATAAAAACATAACTTTCTTGAAGTTAAAAGTACCAGTAACAGATTTAATATCTGTTGTATCCTTTCACTTTGCTGACAGGTGTCGTCCCCCTTCTGTAAGAAAATATCCCAGTTGCGCAAGAAAAATAAGTTGCATTTTTAGAGTTTCTCGTGAAATAAACGACCTAAAAGCGACTGTACAATTTTATATGAACCCTCAACGTGACCTCAAGACCTTAAAATAGAAAGCAATATACGATACTGTAAGTGCAATTTGTATGAATTCATATTTTTTTATATTTCAACCTAAATCGAAAAATTAAAGCAAGTTGTCTCTCTGATTATTCCTGAAGTATTTTTTTATATCTACCACGATTGAGTTGACAGAATGCATTTACGTATTTTTTAATTAAGTTGAACTTAAGTCTTGGATTAATTAGAAGTTCATTAACATGTTACATGTAATTTACGACGTCATTAGATTAAGTCTCGAGGTGGAGTGTAACGAGTCGCAGTTGGCAAGGGACGGGGATCGTCGCCCCTTCGATGCCCCGTCTCGGCAGTCTGGAGCAACGACCGTCGGCGTCGCCCCAACCGAATGACATGGAGTTTTTATACGTCGCTGCACCGGATACAACCCCCGCAGTAACACGTCAACCGCACACGAAATTCTTCACAGACGCTTCGTTAGAGATTATATACCTACTTAACTTTAGGTAGTAAATATTGGAAATAATATCAACATACACTTCGTTTGGAGTACTAAGCATCATTAATATTGTGAAGGATTAGAGTACAAAATCGGTTGTCTTAAATAGTAGATACCATCATTCTGTCAAGTTTTGAAAATGCCCTTATTCTAATAGTCATTGATGCTAACAATGCTGGTAATAAAAGCAGATTACAGTTATGTGCCAAATGTAGCACTAAATGTGTTAAACAAACGTTGAATAGCTCACTTTGTTCTATCTGTAGGCATTCAATTAATTATCAATGCAAATTAAAAGGCTCATTTAATAGAGTGTTCGCGAACGATGACGCCATTCTAGGTACGTGTGTCATCGGTCAACGAGGCACACCATTTTGGAAGCGGTGTTGATACCAGTCGCTTCGTGAATGTTCGAGTAGGATCGTGCGTGCTCGTGTTAACGGGCCAGCGCCTGCGCAGGCGCAGGGTCAACACACGCTCACCAAGGCCGGGTCGACGCCCCTAGCTATATCCAGAGAATCCAGAGTTACAAATATTGATTACATTCCATATTAATTTAGATTTAAACTACACTATAAGTAATTTCATCAGCCAACATTAATACGCTTAAATCGATAAATATTGAACGCGCATTTCAAACAATAGAGTCAAAGCCACGTCTAATTTTTACGACTTTTGATAAAAGGTAGTTGTTATGCAATCGTGACGTGTTATGCATCGCATGCATGTCCACGCGATATGCATTTCCATGGAACGTAGAGAATGATTAGTCGTCGCATTTGCGCAATCAATGACGTCAATTACTGCTCTCAATACCTTTAAATCATTATTGTAGCACTAGACAAACATGCTCGAGAAATTAAGCCTATGTAATGAACTTCCCACTTAAAACCCATAGACAATAATGTTCTCTAAAATCAGAATATTTAATTTCGATATGACATATTTAAAAAATTGAAAACTGTTTATCAATTATACACAAAAATTGGTTTCTTTCAAATCATTCAGTATTCTTTTTTTTTCTATGGGGTTGGTTATATTTTATGAGTCCAATGTACTAATTTCATACATAAACACCTAATATAAAATCATAATACTATCATGTGTGTCATAATACACCAAACAACTGAAGTTATCAGTCAGTTGACTTTAATATGACTCATACACACAAAATTATACCTTTACTAAACATGTGAAAGGAGTATGTCATATGGTGCAATAATGAAACAATACATTCCGAAGATATAGCCTAAAGCCTATGATATTTAGGGAAGGAAAACAAATCAATTGACACCTCACTGTACAAAATAGGTAAAAGTGGTTTAGAATACAATGGAATAAACATTAACATTCCTGAAGAACATTATGGATTGTGTTTGGAAAAATTAAGTTTATCTGATTTATTAGAGGTTTTGTAAGGAAAATAGCAATATATGTTAATGTTATGAATAAAGCCAAATTAAGACTTTGATTATAATTGAAACATTCAAATTTACTTGTTATAAAAGTTAACAAATATTTGAGACTAGCTGTTGCTCACGACTTCGTCCGCGTGGAATTTTCATATAGTAAAAACATAGCCTATATTACTCAGTGATAACGTAGCTTTTCAATGGTGAAATAATTTTGAAATCGGTCCAGTAGTTTTTGAGTTAATTCAATACATACTAAAATACAAAGTTTTCCTCTTTATAATAAACGAGCCGTTGCTCGCGACTTCGCCCGCGTGAAATTACAAATATAACCTATTACGTTCGCCCTTTTTTTCAACCTATTACCAAAAGTATTAACTTAGTAGTAATCTACGTAATAACAGAAATCTACCGATGCAAGATTCCAAATTTCTAAGTCCGGTAGCTTGTAAGCTGATTTTTCGGTTACCCTTATTGTTTGTGTTCGCGATATCTTCTAAACTATTAGTCCAATTTTAATACTGTAAATGACAATTTTATTCTACATTAAATTCTCCTGATAACAAACGTATTTATTTGGATAAGGATTAATATTGAAACCAATAAAAGAACGCTGCAAATAGCGTTGGATTTTAATTCATTTTGTAAACACAAAAGTGGTTATTGTAAGAAAACCGTTAAAGATAGATATATGCTATCGCGCACTTTTCTGTAGAACTTTTTAAGATCTACAATTCTTTCATACATCATTTTTATATACCTCTAACGGTTTAGGCAGCGTAAGCCGAGAAAAGTTAAAGTTTAGTGAGTTTTTAACGCCGGCGTCCAGAAACACGCTGTTTATTAATAGTTCCTGAACATTAGTAATAATAAAATATAGCCTATGTTACTCACAGATAAATTATCTTTCTGATGGTGAAAGAATTTTTAAAATCGGCGCAGTAGTTTTTGAGTTATTTCAATACATACAAAAATACAAAAATACAAAAATACAAAGTTTTCCTCTTTATAATATTAGTATAGATTAAGGTTATTTACAATAACACTTATTTCAATGTCAACTAAAAGTTGTTTAAAAGTATTTCTGTAATGTGAGATAAAGATTGTAAAGCTACATAGAGCAAAAATAAGGTCACTGAGTGAACAACAGTTTAATAATTTCCTAGTTTTAAATACTATTGCAACTTTATTTACAATTGGAAACAACTTTTTGTTTTTAAATGTTATGCAATATTAAAAAACTTGTCAACAATAACAAACAATTTTTAGTTACGTTAGTTCTATATAATGTATCAACCTTTATTATGTTGTACATAAAATAGTTTAAACAACAATAAAAACTGCAGTGGTAAATTGTCTTATGAGTAATTCCAAAGATAACTTTGACAATGGGAAAAGAATGTCATAAAAACTTGTCATAGTAAACTAACAAAAGAGATCTTAAAAGGTCCAGGTAGAAACATCCTTAGATTTTTTAACACAAGTTTCAATCATTTACAATTCTTCTGTGGATTATGGATTATTGTGTACAAAATCAAGAAAGTTTTCTCCAGTATTTCAAATTTTAGGTTTCTGTAATCCACAATTTTTATAGGTTATCAAGAAAAAAGCTAGTAAGAAAAATAAATTTACCACGGAATATATGAGGGTATTCCAAAAAAGCAATAAATTGTTTACCTCAATAAAACATTACGATCAAATAAAAGCCAGTTAATCTATAATTTCGCCTACCCCGATATTTTTATGTAAACGTGGCCGCGATATTTGTTATGTACATTTTCCAAGGTTTCACTAAAAAAGTTTTTGACAAACTAGAAATAACTTATCTGCTCTCAATATAGGTGCTATTTTACACGTCTAAAGTAGGTGTGCTCATTTCTTGTGAGGTTATTATTAAATGTTTCTTATAACTCGCAAAGTATTACGAAATAAATAACCAGTAATCTATTATTAACGTAAATACTCTACTTATATAAAAGTTTCACTTTAATAGTGGGAAAATCTATGAACGCCTGCATGGTGACGTACGATATTAATGGGAGGGTGCGACCTTCTTTAGTTAAATTTAGCGATTTGAAAGGTTTTTTACATGTTATACAATAGTAATATATTTACTTACCTCCACAGCCATACACATTGAATAAAAATTGAACGGATGCAGCCGTGAACAGCCAACAAAATTCACCACACACGCGGAAAACGTGTGCCTCGCACAAAAAAAATGCCGAACTGCCACTTAATGTTGCCAACTATGAAAAATACAATCCTACTAAGTTTGCCCTCAAAAAAATAATATTTCCTAACGAAAATTACATTTATATTTTATTTTCGGAAAAGGACAAGTTAGTGATGCATAGTTTTAGTAACGTTTACTTGTTTTAAATTAAATACATTTCATCACTCTTATTCAACACTCAACTAAACAATCACAATAAATACAGATTGCAGGATTCATTGACGGAATTTTGCAAAATTAAAATTCTACATCTTTGTAAATTATGAAAGCCTTGGTAAAAAAAGATCAATTCCCATGGTTCCTAATCTACTGAAGATTACAATATTTTGATATGGTTTTAGAACTTTTTAAATGTATTTAGTTTGGTAGTGTTGCAAAAGTTGTTGGATCCAGGTGAAATAAATAAAATGCTAAACCACATAACAAAACAGTTTTGTTTCCCATATTTCAGAACCTCAGTTAATACATTTTTATAAATGATTTTTACATGAACATATGATCATTGAAGCCGGGAGGGGGGAAGTGGTCTGCGTCTGGCGGCGGACGGCGGCCGGGCGGGGGCGCGGCGCCAGGCGGTGGACCGAACGGGTCGAAACGGGCTCCTGGCGGTACCGACCCTCTGTAACGTTTACCAATATAATTTCATTATGTCAATACTTTAACACTTATTTAACTAACTAATCAACTTAATAAAATAAATCAATCCAAACCTCAAATACAAATACTCCAAATATAGGAACCAAAGATGGTTTCTCAATTCTAACCTAAATTTAAAATTTATGAATATAAATAAAAGTAGAAAGCATACTTCTGTTTGGAAAACACACTAACCTTGGAAGCCCTCCGGGGATGCCTAATCCAGGATTTTCGACATCTCTTCGCGGTCCAAATGGATTGAAGATCATACCACCAGCACCAGGAGCAAAAGGATCTAAATCTGATCGGCCCACATTAGGAAGTTGAGCAGAAGGTAATTCCCTGAAATATAAATAAAAACTCTTTAAAACTTCAACGCAGAATTCAGAATGAATTCTCTCAAATTGATCTAAGTCAAAAATTATGGGATTGGATTATATTAGTAAACAACAAACCATAAGTCATGATTATCTGGATTCACACATGGCAAGGGTCGTGGCGGAACTCTCAATGGATCACTTTCAAGCCTTCTGTCATTTGTGTTATCTGAAATAAAAATAATGATATTGCAAATTTCCATAGACATTTGTATACCAGCTCTACAGCGATGTTTGTTGAAAACGTCAAGTTCACATAACACAGTATGTGGCTCTTTGGGTCCTTAAGTGCAGCTCTGACTTCCTCAATCTTTCCAAAGAGATGCAAGCACATTGTTCATGATAATAAATATTTGTTAAGTATGAAATTTAGTTTTGCTTAGTTTATCTTGTGTAACTTATGCTAAAATTAGTCATTTTCTTAATTTTATTTAATAACTAGCTGTTCCCATGCGACTTCATCTGCATAAAATTTCCTTTTATTATTTACATTTGTCAAATTATCAATTGCAAATGTCAAAATGACATGACATGATGTCAAACCATGGCAACCTTGATTCCTTGATGTTGGCAGCAACATATGGTCTCTTTCCCACATTAGGGTTTTTATCCAAAATATTTACCCCCTAAATTTAATGGCGTGAAAATATATAGCCCAAAGCATGACATAAGTGTAGGGCTTTTTATTAAAAAAAGAATTATTCAAAAATATGCTGTAATTGCTGCCATCTTAGGCAACAAAGAAGTGTGTGTTTACGCTTTATTATATTAGTAAGTACATAGAAGTATAGATTAGTCAAAATATACCAACCTCTTGTTGTTTGTGTTTGCACAGTTGTAGTAGGTCTCTGAGTGATTGTGTCTATAAGATCTCTCTTTATGTTGTACATAAGATCCTTGTGGTTCGGAATTAATTTATCAATACTCCCATTCATTGCATGTATGGAATCTTCAATGTTGACTACTAAATTAGACACTGTTAGATCTTCTGATCTCTAAAAAATATTTTAGAATTAACAGAATTATCTTAACAAAAAAATATTAATGAAAAAACAATAATTTAACTGATACATCTCGTTTGTAGATTGTTATTCATTTTTTTTTATTTAACTCAACTACAAGGAAATAAGTTTAGTATATTTCCATGAAAGCATTTAACTTACTTTACATTCCTTGAAAAAAGTATATGAATAAAAATACAAGGTCAAAATTACAGTAAATGGTAAGTAATTTTCTTAAAGTTTTAAGAAGTTACCAAAAGATTGATGATGAGATTGCCCTCGGTGTTGATTCCATGAAGAATGTACAGTTTTTCATCCAAAACATATCTTAAAGTATAGTTGTCCTTATCATTCCATCCACTTGGTAGAAGTTCCGTTTTTTCTTCTTCGCCAGTAAGCGTTCTCTATAAAGTCAAACAGAAATGTAAAACTGTAAAAAAAGTAGACATATTTTGATTTAAAAAAAGCATAAAAATTACCTCATCACCTATTCCAATACTTCTAAAACCTCTTTTAGTCAGATTCCAATGAATAAAAGCTATAAGAATATCAGATTTGCGTTTAACATCTTTTTCAACAGTCTTAAAAGTTAAGTCCCAACCGAATAATGGATTTGCAGCCATCGTTCTTTAGTTCTGGAAAGATATGTTAGTATCAAGAAAGTCTATAAGAATTTTACCACAAGCTTAAGATTTAACAACAAAGTTGCAACCTTCTAGATTTTATAAACAGAGACCGCTTTAAAGTAATGTAATTGCATTTGCTTGCAATGATTCAGTTTAATTTCAATTCAATGTGATTAAAATTAAATGTCATGACTTGTCATTTGTCAATAAATAAACAATGTTTTTAATTTTTTTTTACACTAAGCCGGCATAGTGTTGTCCTAATAAACCGAATGGTAATAGGAATAAAATCAACGATACAGTTTTAATTTTTTCTTACAAAAACGCTTTTTCCAATAACTGTTCAATTTATGTCGAATTCTTAAGAGGGAAATATCAAAAAATACCTAATTTAAGTTTGATAAATGGTAATAATATTCTACTGTAAGAAATAGAAGTTTATTGAAATTGCAAATATGATTATTTACATTTAAAGTAAAACATAACATTCACAGGAACTTCGCGGAATGAAAGTGGAAAAAAGGAGAGTGAAAACGACATTAAAAACCGGAATTATCGGTATTGAAACTCTATTTCTTCTGCCAAAGCTGGATGCCCATCTCTACACTAACGTAAAAAACAACATGGCGAACAGTGTCAACTCGGGAACCGTCGTGAACATAACGTGAAATAATGAATTTTGTTGTTTTAGAATATGGGTGAATATGTGCAATAATTTATTAAACATTAATGTGTAAAGTGTTGTGTTTTGAATATATCTGTGTATTTTAAGTGTAAAAATGGCATCGGATAAGATTAAAGTTGCTGTTCGGGTTCGACCCTTCAATAGGCGAGGTAAGTTGGTTTCGCATTGGTAATAAATAAAGAAATCTGCAATCTTACAGGTGCGCAATCACTTGTGTTTATCGTGGTCGTCAATTTTTTGCCAATTGTCATATAACATGTGTACGTATTTTCTCTACATTTTGTAAAAAAAACTTTATTAAATATATTTTATTTAAAAGACTTAAGATAACTTTGTCATTATTAATAATTGAATAAAAACTACCCTGTAGAGACAACTGTATGAACAACTATAGAAAACAAATATAGTTATATCATTTGTAATGTTTAATTCTTTACTTTTTGTTTGAGTTTCTGAATGACATGTTGAGTAAAAAAGAAAGATTAGAGAGACAATATTCATCTATTGTTAATACACTTACAACTGTCTATTATTCTATTAACTTGCAAATTCAATTTATATTGTGAGGACTGTAAGAACAGAACTTGAGTTTCTATTTTTCATAGGAATTTTCAATTATCTTCGCTGATATGTTGCGCTATAATACAATAATTAGTCATAAAAGATAACAGGGAATAAATTGTAGATATATGAGTACATAACCATATTGAAATTGTTGGTTGTGCAGTTACTCGCTTGACCAGATCAGACCTTAATCTATAACCAGGAGAAGGTTTGGTCCCTACATGTACAAAGGTGTTTTTCAATTACGAATTTCATGTGTACAGTAGAAAATCTAGCGTTATTTCATCTTAAAAGCAACAGACATTTGAATATTTTTCATGCATTGTAATGATGCTGGGAAATAACCAAAAATATCCGGTATAAATAAATAAAATAAAATAAATAAAAACCTTTCATTGCCATCCAAAAAACATACAGTTACACAAAATAAGAAATAAATGTACTGTACAAAAAAAGGTTGGTTGGCAGTACATGGTGTATTGCTTTTTATAATTATTGTGTTGCTCGCGCAACTCACTGCTGTCTCATTGATAATTTGTAAGAAAAGATATAGTTTATTTTTCCAAGAAATGAGGCTTGTCTTCTGTAAGTGGAATAATGAGGATTTCCTTGACTACATCATCTGACATTATTACGGTAAAGGAAAACATTATGATGCAACTTGCACTTATTGACAGACATTAAAAGATATCTGTGAAATCAACTAATACACACTGGGCCAATGTGTTTGACAGGCTCACGATAGGTTCCAATCCCCTCATTGGGAATGTATAGTGAGCTGTTGATGATGATTTTGTCTTGTAAAATAAATACATATTGTATGAGTTTTTTGTGATACAGAGAGTTTTTACCAAAAACATTTTTTTTTTTTAGAAATGTTATTAGTAGATTGTCTATGTTATGTTTAAACTTTTTCCGGTCTATTTTGGTTTAGAATTAACATCACAAGTTACTACGGCAACATTATTTTGTTTTGTTAATGATATTCACAAAATAAAGGAAAAAAAGTTTTTGTCAGTATTTTACAGTAAAGTAATAACACATTTATGGTATTTCCATCAACATTTTTATGTAGGTGGAGAATCTAAATTAGTAATTCCAGTCGTATTTCGAGAGAACATTCGCGATTCAGTTCGCGTAAAGTTTTCACAGTTACTTAAACTTCCAGACAGCGAAATGTCTTTTGCTCAACTAACAAGGTTTGAGTACAAACTTTCTTTTTTTTATGAAAATTTGTATTAAACTTGGATGAAAAAAGCATAAAAAAATGAACAACACTACATGTTTGTAATTAATCAATATTTTTATTATAGGTATCAGAAAAAAAAATTGTGGCAACATTACGTAACAACCTACATTGGTCAACTGTTTCGAAATATATGTCAACTATTTTTACGACATAAATATTTCAACAATCGTGGATAAAATAGACGAGATTATATTTCTATACAGTCTCTTTATTTGTCATACTTCCATATATCTTGTTTAAAATCAATGAGTAATTCTTCTAGTTGCAAATGAAAGTGGTAATCTATCTATACTTCTATACTATTATAATAAAGCGTAAACACACACTTCTTTGTTGCCTAAGATCTCAGCAATTACAGCATATTTTTGAATAAATCTTTTTTTTAATAAAAAGCCCTACACTTACGTCACGCTTTAGGCTATATATTTTCACGCCATTAAACTTAGAGGGTAAATATTTTGGATAAAAACCGTAATGTGGGAAAGAGACCATAAGTTGCTGCCAACATCAAGGAAGCAAGATTGCCATAGGAAGACAATTTGTATTTTGACATTTGCAATTGAGAATTTGATAAATGCAAACAATAAATTTATAATTTCATGCGGATGAAGCCGCACGCGAACAGCTAGTACTTATAATAAAGCGTAAACACACACTACTTTGTGGTGTAGGATGTCAGCAATCACAGCATATTTTTAAATAATTATTTCTTTAATTAAAAGCCCTACACCTACGACATGCTTTAGGCTATATATTTTCACGCTATTATACTTAGGGATAAATAAATTGGAAAAAACATTCATGTGGGAAAAGGGACGACAAACTACAAGCTGCCAACATTAATGAAGCGATTGTCATTTGTGCATTTGAATTTTGACATTTACACTTGAGAATTTGACAAATGTAAACAATAAAATAAAGTTTTTATAATTCCACGCGGATAAAGCCGCACGGGAACAGCTTGTTTACGATAAACATATACTAAGTTATGTCAGTGCGAAGTGAATTTATCTTTGTTCTAAATACTAGATCACTTCAGCCATTCTGGAGTTTCTCTGTGACGTTCATATATCCAAATTGTCGCATTTAGCTTTAGTCTTTACCAGTCCTCAATTACGTTCAGAAGACGTATTATAGTATACTACAATGGACAGTGGAACCGGATTTGAGAGGAGCGAGCGGCCTCGTTCCGTCTCATCGTAGCCTGCGAGCACGCGAATATTACTTTTTTGTTGCACGACTTTTTTAACAACTAAACTATATTTACACTGAATGCTCTCAATTGGTTATGTTGGTTCAAGTTATCTGGGGGTTATCGTGGGTTTTTAATGTTAAAATGGTTGTATAAAACATATGTTCCATCCCTCTTATTTTCTTTGAAAAATTACGATATAAATAAAGTGATGGATAGAAACCGACGAGTGGCAGATAATACCTCGTCATCTTTTAAAGATGATTTTTTCATACTTTGTCTAAATAAAGTGTATGAAAGAGAGGCCAATTACTAAATTTAATGTTTACCCTTTATTAATAACTAGCTGTTGCCCGCGACTTCGTCCACGCAATATTAAGATAAAAAAGTAGCCTATAATATGCCTGTCTATGTCAGTTACCCTTCAGTAAAAGTCGGTCAAAATCGGCCCAGCCGTTTGGGAGATTACCCGGAACAAACGCGGCTTGCGGACAGACATACAGACAGACAGACAAAACATTTTAAAATGCGGTTTTATTATATGTATAGACAATACAAAAGTCAGAGATCTAGATCGTAGTTGTAAATGTTACTAGATATTGTGGTAATTCAATGGCTAATTACTTTAGCATTGATGACATAAATAGGGTTATGTATTACATTACCGAGATAGTTACGTAAAGTTGCGTTTGTCGGCGCTCCGCACTCATTAAGCCGTTCTTATGCATAGTTGGCGCTCTAAGACTAATTACACAATTATAACATCGTAAAGGTATGAACAATCTAACATGAAATCAATTTATTCTTTTCCTCAAAAGATTTTGCTTTAGGATGTTTGTAAGTTTGTATGTTTAAAAGAAAATCGGATGTATGTAATGTATTTTTTGTAAATTTACATCTTAAAATATCGGATAGATTTTGGAATAAATACAATCATACTAATATTATAAATGCGAAAGTTTAGATGGATGGATGGATGTTTGTTAGAGTTTGCAGCCTAAACATAAGGCTAAAGGTATCTCGATGAAATTTGGCATAGACGTAGAGGATGGACTGGAAGACCACATAGGCTACTACTTACTTTTGTTTTTTGTTTTTTAATTCCACGCGGACGCAGTCGCGGGCGAAAGCTAGTAGAAAATATAAAATTAGGATCCTTTGAATAGTCTTTGTCGCTCCCAAATAACTTGTGTGGTCCTCCAATGCATTCAGCTTTCATTTACTCTATCGGAATAGAGTTTCGTATTTTTACCATCAGCAAGTTCCAATAATCGAAGTGATCTGGATCACGCGCCTCTAAATATATTTGTAACCGAATATAGCCGGCGCTAAATGATCAACCACGATTAGCATTCTTCTACACCAATCGAACGTGCCTCGACTTGGATATAGTCACTAGAAACGATATCGTTTCACAAGTTATGTATATCGAATGCCACCTATATTTATTATTACGGTTTACGCTGATAACGCGATAAGCGTTCGCTAAACAGCACCCTTATCGGTTTTAATGTATTACAAAAAATAAACGTGGCTATGAATAGTCCAAATATTCGATTACGTCGTCTATTGCACATCGTGACCTTTTTAATCTTTTTGATTTCAGACATCTTTTCCTATCCGATAGGTACCTTTTAGTGGGAATATAAAAAGATATTGAATGATGTCATAAATTAAACGTGAGCGTCTGATTTCCAATTATAATTTTTCCTTATCTTTTATTTTTATCGATATCTTACCAACTAAATACTGGTTTTATTTACATAATTTGAATATGTTACGTCATTCTGTAATCGATTTTCACGAGTCGTCACTAACTGTTTAAATGAGTTGTCCTTCAATGCAGCGTGACGACGAGTTCTATGTCGTATACATCATTGTTATTTATGTGATTGTATTGAATTATCCTATTTGTTATTGACTGGAGGATTTTTTGAATTGGTTTGTCGCATTCAAATAGGTCTGGACTAGACTTGATATGCAGAGTTTTAAAGTTCTTGTATGGCATTTGTTTTCTTATTTGTTACCTTATTTATATTATAATTGTTGTTCTCACAATGTTACTCGACAGAATTGAACATATCATCCAATCAATTTCTTTAAACAAAAAATATCAAATTTCCTGAAAGAACCTCTTTAAAAATATAAAATAATCTCTGTTATCTTTCATGTCGCATCGTAAACGAGAACATGAGTGATTTACGGCGCTTTGATGATAAAAGTGATAATGTTTTTTTCAATTTATGTCAAATCGTATTATTTGTTACAGAATTGGAGTTGGGGACACAATGCGTCGTGGAAATGGAGGAGCAGCAGACGGTTCTGCAGTATCCTCAGTCAGCACACGACAAAGAAAGGTAAACAAGATAAAAATAAGATCTAATGTAGAATAAAATATCTAACTACTGTGCTTAGAGACTCTAGTGTAGATGTAGTATGTGAAATCAACACGTAGCGAGTTCTTTTGTGACTGGTTTAATATAATCGAGGGTGTCCTTTTAACTTTTAACACTCAAGGACATATTCTAGACATGACACGACAAATGAAGACAGACGTTAGTAAAACTTAGTCAGTACAAAAATTAACCAATGTCGTTTGAAGTTAAAATACTTGAATGTAGTGAGGGTTATTTCCCATTCGACAAATGTTGCGACTGTAATACTGCAATGAACCACTTGTCCCAGTTATCTCTATCGAACGACCTAGTACTACTACATACTGTTACCATTTCTTAGATTCAGTTTTTCAATAAAACGATTTTATGAATTGAAAAAATGAAAAATATTTAATTTACAGCCAAGAATACATGCGATTAATAAAAAATAAAATAAAAAGACAAACTTCGGTTTACTGTACAGAGAATTGATCTCATTTATGATTATTTTTTTGTTAAATTAATAGATTCATTCTATTCCTAGTTACCTGTTGACAATTCACTTAAATAACGTACAATGTTTGTAGATTTGTTTCAAAAATGTATTTGAGATATAACTGGTTTTCTTTGCACAAATCCGGCATTGACGACATCATGTCTGAACTTTCCTCCTATCTTATCGAACTGCATTATACTTAAAAGATAACATTCGAATACGTGTATGTTTAATATTTCCATTTGATTTGAAGCCATTACTAATTTAGCAGTTTAATCTTTCGCCTTGAAAATGTGACTAAGTTTTACGATTTTTACGTATTGATAGTTGCATTGCTCTTTTGTTTCTACAATTCAAAGATTAATTAGTGAAACAAAAGTTAGGAACATTTCGCAGTTTACAGTATACAGCAGGAAATTACCAAACGAGCACAGCTGACCTTAGCAGTTCGCCCTTGCCCTACATTCAGCACACGAGATATGAAGGAGTAAAGGAAGTATACGGTTACTCGATTCTCAGAGTATTATCCGTGTCATTTTGTTGTGTAGCGTTTTAATACTCGCTTTGAGGGTACAGTTATGCCTTAAGGTTTTAGCGTTTCAGTATTCACCTGATGTCTCCTTTATTAATAGAATTTAATCCCATCATCTGCCATCATCTCTGTTTTTGTCGTATTAATTTTGACCTAATTAATGACTTTTTTGTATAAGCTTTTGTACATATACAGTTAAAGTAATGTGAATGTTTTCTTTGTTTTTAATATTTTTCCTACAACAGTATTTGTTGAGATTGTCTGTGGGTATCGTGAGATCGTTGTCGGTTCGCTAACGGCATTGTAAAGCCAGTCGTCGAGACGCTCTGATTGCCTCGTTATGCAAGCGCGTGCGCTGCTTATCTCTCACCCCTCAAACCCCACCACAACAATCGCAGACACTGCCATCATATCAAAATAAAAGATCAACTTACTAATTTTATAAATTCTAAAGCTGTAGAGCTATAGAAGAAGAAAGTTTGGAAGAATAGAGGGATGTTTGTTCGAGTTTGTAGCCTAAACTGCTGAAGGGATCTCGATGAAATTTGCCATAGATGTAACGAGCATCGATAAAATCATTCATTCAAGCTTTCGGATTTCTTATATTCCTGAAATAAGAAAAATAATAAGTTGCAAGTCAGACTCCAAGAGTTTTGCTTTAAAATCCGTATTCAGTTTACAGAGAGGAGTATTTCTCGTTAATATACTTTCCTTAAATTAGTTTCAACACAAACTGGCAACGCGAGAGTTTTGTTTCTGAAATTATGCTCTCTTGTAATATAAACAAGGCTGAATCACCCGTATTTATGATTTATTATATCCTTTCACCTGTTTTTTTTTATAATACTAAATTATGCTTTCGACGATGATATTAAAAGGCGATGGAAGGGATATTTTGAAAAACTGATGAACGAAGAGAATGTTTGGAGTGGAGTGTTGGATAACATGCCAATTAATATTGGTATGGTGAAAGAGATTAGTGTGGATGACTTTTTCTCTTTTTTTTGTGAAGAAAGCAGGGCAAGGTATGAAGAATGGTAAGGCCGTTGGGCCGGATGGAATACCAGTGGAAGTATGGAAGCTGCTAAAGTCGGATGGATGGGTGTGGCTGACTTTATTCTTCAACAAGTTGTTACAGGAAGAGATAATCCCAGACGAGTGGTGCGGTAGCGAACTAGTGCCAGTTTATAAAAACAAGGGGGATGTGCAGGACTGTAACAACTATAGAGGAATAAAGCTCATGTCACACAGTATGAAAGCTTGGGAAAGAGTGATAGATGCAAGAATCAGAGAAGAATGTGAGGTATCTCGGAACCAATTCGGATTTACGCCGGGTCGGGGGACTACGGACGCCATTTTTGCCATTCGCCAATTATGCGAGAAATTTAGGCGCGTGCATAAGAACCTGCACATGGTGTTCGTAGACCTCGAAAAGGCGTATGATAGGGTTCCGAGGAATGTTTTGTGGTGGGCTTTGAAAGTGAAAGGAGTGCCTGGGAAATACCTGCAGCTTATTCAGGCTATGTACTGGCGAGCCAGTACCTACGTCCGGTCCGCTGCTGGCGATAGTGACAGGTTCGGTGTCTCGGTGGGCTTACACCAGGGGTCGGCTTTAAGCCCGTATCTGTTCCTCCTGGTAATGGATGCTTTGACATTAAACATACAGGAGGAGGCACCCTGGTGTATGCTTATGCCGATGACATCGTGCTTGTCGGGGAGGATGAATGCGAGGTACAGAGCAGGTTGGAAGAATGGCGAGTTAAATTGGAGGGAGCTGGTCTTAAAATCAGCAGGACCAAAACAGAACATTTATTTTGCGATTTTGGCGGTCCGACCAGCTTCTCTCCAATCGCCTTAAATGGCGTGCCTCTACCAACCTGCTCCGATTTTAAGTACCTCGGTTCTCTAGTCCAGTCCGACGGTGGCGTTGACCGGGACGTGAAAAGCCGAATAAATGCAGGTTGGATGAAATGGCGACAGGTTACTGGTGTGACTTGTGATCCAAGAATGCCTCTTAAGCTTAAGGGACAGATCTACAAGTCCATCATTAGACCTGTCGTATTGTATGGATCTGAATGTTGGGCCACCAAAGTTGCGGATGAAAGGAGATTGCATGTGGCTGAGATGCGTATGTTAAGATGGATGTGTGGTGTGACAAGAATGGATAAAGTTAAGAATGTGTATATTAGAGGAAGTTTGAAAGTAGCGCCAGTGGTGGAGAAATTGAGAAGCAAAAGGTTAGCGTGGTATGGACATGTTATGCGACGAGACGATGGGGACATAAACCAGAAAGTGTTAAGAATGAATGTGGATGGCTACAAAGGAAGAGGAAGACCGAAGAAAGTATGGATGGATTGTGTGAAAGAGGATATGCTTAAGAAAGGAGTGGATTCAGATATGACGGCTGATAGAGATGTATGGAAGAGCAGCACATACTGTGCCGACCCTCCATAAGGGATAAGGGCAAGTGATGATGACTAAATTATGCTTTCACATAATTCTTACATTGCGGTAAATCTGCATTGGCATTTAACCTTATAAATTACAAATGTAATAAGCCTGTTAAGTAAGGACAAGGTAAGTCTTACAGTAATAGATTTACGTAGAGTAGATAAGTTTTAAAACAAAGAAATCTTAGTTATAATAGCAAATTATGCAAAACAAACTTACAGTATAAAAGTACTTTAATGAAAATAATAAAAATGTTTTATCAGTAAATTTTTAATGACTTAATAGATCTTTGTACCCAGCGGTGGCTATTGTCCCGGTGAGAGGCCTCGGGGTATGAATGGAAGGAAAATTCATGATAATTATTTGGTTCTCATTTTCCGTTTTATTTATACTTTAGTGTGCGTTGTATCGGAAAATAGTTTTTTTATTGTCTCTTTTCTATTTTAGGTTACGAGAGTAAATAAGTATTTAGAATTGAGGTGGAAACAAACTCAATGAGTATATTATATGCGGTTTTGTACAAAAAGATCTTGTCTATTAATCCGTATGCATTTTTTGTAATTTTCTTGAACTAGCATTACACAAATTAAGGTGTGAATATAGCAGAAAAATCTTATTTCACTGAAGTTATGATAGTAATATCTTTGGTTCTCTCATTACAATAAAAGTGTTATGAAAATAGATCGTTTCGGTATGTGAACTTGTTGCGAAAACAGTCTAATTCGAGGCTGTAATTCAATTAACATTTAAACCGCAGTTCTTAGCGGCTATTGTTTATATTCAGTATTGTTGCTTATCAGTGGATGCTCTGTAGCAAATCTATTACAAGGCGAAACGAGCCTATGATCTATTATTCATTTGTATTACAAACGTCTTTTACTCTACCGTGAAATGTAGAGTTCATTAATTTTATCTTTTGAACTAACTTGTATGTTTTTAATTATTGTTTTTATACTGAAAATAATGGAATATTGTATTAATAGATTTCAGGTTATTTCTTTTTTAATTCTATTTCAATGTACAGATAAAATTATTGGCAAATTGTTTGTTTTAATAATTACCAAGGCTATTTATTTTCGACCAAGAAAGTAATGAAATATGATATGAGGTAAATTAATTCGTCTGAGTTCACCTTCACTCAGGCTTTTTCATTAACGTAACAGCTATCTACATGTTCCTATCTAAGCGGTCGTTAAATATTGTAATATGTCTTTATTATTCGACGTTCGATTTGAATAGAAAAATTATATTAGATACTAGCTGTTGCTCGCGACTTCGCCCGCGTGAAATTTAAAAATATAGCCTATGTTACTCACAAATAAATTACCTTTCTAACGATGAAAGAATTTTTAAAATCGGCCCAGTAGTTTTTGAGTTATTCCAATACATACAAAAATACAAAAATACAAATCTTTCCTCTTTATAATATTAGTATTAGATATTAGAAATATCATAAATGCGAAAGTTTAGATAGATGGATGGATGGATGTTTGTTAGAGTTTGTAGCCTAAACGGCTGAACGGATCTCGATGAAATTCGGCATAGATGTAGAACATAGTCTGGAAGAACACATAGGCTATTTAATTTTGTCTTTTTATTTAAATTCCACGCGGACCGAATCGCGGGCGAAAGCTAGTATTAGAATAAACAAATTATAAATCAATATTCGTACATACTACTATTTTAATTAGTGACTGTAGATTATTTAAGCTTTGTCTTTAGAGTTTGAATTGAAAGAACATATTTTATTGTCTGCCGTGTCTTTGTAACAAGCTAGGTATACTCTTTTCAAAGAAAGCAGGGCGTACTATCGAGGTTACATCGAAGTAATTCCAGGGCGGGTCGCATCTCGTTGCCAATTCTAACGCTGATGGTGCCAACGAATATGCAGTAGTAAAACTTTGTTTGGTTTACCCGTAACATTTTTTCGTACTATGCACTACCGTGTAATGAATGCTGGCCGTTGTATAAAATTGTTACCGAGCAAATATAGGAAAAATAGATTTTTTTGTTTTAATTCTTTGTACTTTTGATAAATCAATGATGAAACAAAGGTTTTGCTTAGACAGGTTTTCAATATGTAGTAATAGGTCGTGCTTCACTTAAGTTTTAAATGAAGTTAATTAGAAGCCTATGTCTGGTTGGTTTTTAGAACTATTAACATTAAAGTTGTTTTATTTTCTTTGTATTTTTGGGCTGACAGAAACAGTATATGCTTAACTATGTGCGATTGTGTTAGAGGAAATAACATTGAAGCTTGTTAGTCATATCAATTATATTATGAAAATGATGTGCATTTGGCATCGCGTGTGAGCATCGAACACGCCACGTCGTGCCTCGTGTCTTATTGATTGACCCAATTGTGTTCGTTCCTCAAATATTGTTGAATTCTATTATATTAAAATAAAATTTAATTTATACATCCTGTAGCTACCAACCATTGATATCTAAGCCACTAATTGATTGTGAATGCTGTCTATTTGTAATTTGCCTAGGCACATTACTGAATAAATACACAAAGACATGCTATAGATATCCTTCGAGACGGATGGCATTCACAATCTGTCGGTAACATCTATAAAAATGTCATTGTAGTGATGTTACTCGGTAGTTATTGATCAATGTATAATAATGCGTGTCTATTGATCGGTGAACGAACCGTTCCACTTGTTGTGTTTACAATAGCAGTCACTATAGATACGGCAGCTTGTCACTGAAAAGGTGCGCTTACACGATACTCACACGTAATGGAGAGGAAAATCGATTTCGTTCTCAACCTTATTGGAGTGACAAGTTTATTTTAGAAATAGAATTTCTTTTACTATAATATTTAGTTAATAAGCCTATGTTATTCAGTGGTTGTGTAGCTTTTTAATGGTGCAAGAATTTTTAAAATCGGCCCAGTAGTTTTTGAGTTATTTCAATACATACAAAAGTACGAATCTTTCCTCTTTATAATGTTTGCATAAATATTCAATCTCAGTGATAATTCTTGGTGTTGCTGCATGCAGAAATTATCAATACTGATCTCGCTAGTAAATTATGTAATATTTACATATATGCATTTGTAATATTGGCTCATATTAATACTTGTTTCCTTATCTGATACGACTATGCGATAAGATATATCTGTCGTAGCAAGGGTAGGTTATTCCGATGTCAATAGTGAGTTTCCTTGTCGCTGGAGGTATGTTTCCATTCGTGACAGAGTCCGTAACACATGATGGTTTCAACGGCACCGTTCTCGCTGACAGCCACGAAACAAGTGCGTTCCTTCTCACAGCCACTATTGAAGTGCCCTTGCTGCCGGTCACTCTAGAAGTGAGTTCTTGCTGACTGTCACCGCCGTAGTGCTGCGCTCCGCTCGCTCGCCCTGTTTACACGTTGACTCCATCAAACGCCGACAGGCGGCGCTGGCGTTACGTAGTACTCTTTACTGCCGCTATGTCGCTAGTGTTGCATCGATTCCGACATATCTAAGTGATAGTATGTAAAGAAATTAACTCTTTACTCCTTTATTTGTGGTTATCAAGGCATACCTTAAAAAATAAAAAAATAAGAAAGACGACAGCTATGTCACAAAAAAGATATTCTAATACATAAATATAGTGTTTTATGTAAATAATATAATATAAGAGTCTAATTTAGTGGTGTTGCTACTAATTAAGGAGTTTATATTAAACCTTTCCCTAGACATATAACTATGTGGGGTTCAACAAACTAAAGCAATGCATATCAATGTTAAACTTGTCTGGAATAATTAAGGGGAGGTGCAATGATCATAAAATAGCTTTTTATGTTTTTACGTGTTAGTAAAAAAGTAATTTTCACTTTATAAAATTCTTCTATTAAAATGTTTGGCTTGAATTTTTAAATTTGAAAATTGACTCTTAATTAAAAACGTAATTTACAGAGTATAATTAACTGGGTTAGTTGTGGGTGTAACGAAAATCACGCTTTTGTGAATTTATCACGTTCCCGCTGTTTGCGCAGCGCTCTGTCAATATTTCCCTTTCCAATTTGTGTATTGTTCAGAATAGCCCCCGGGATTTATTCGTAATGCACTTTACGTTCATGTGAAATTGAAAACGGTGGACTATTCTGAACGTAAACGATAACGTTTACTGGAAGCGTAGGGGTTCATTTATTTTTAATGTGGTTGAGTCACGCTTAAAATAAATAATAACTGTGGAGTTTTCAGTTTTAATACGTGCCTGTTTAACATTCTCTGTTAAAATACTACCTAATACCTATATATATAAATGGAGTATTTTATTATTAATTCCTCTTTATGATATTAGTGTAGATATTATGACCGCTTCTATATCAGTGCAATGAATCATAATTGATTTGAAGATCCGCATTGTCACACATTATTATGAAATGCTTTAAATGTTTCTAGATTTAAATACGCAATGTTTTCATTGGCCTCAGTTATTATGTCTGTCGTGTCTTTTTAAGGCTCGTATCATAGTAATATTATAAATGCGAAAGTTTAGATGGATGGATGGATGGTTGTATGGATGTTTGGATGTTTGTAGCCTAAATGGCTGAAAGGATTTCGATTAAATTTTGTATAGATGTAGAGGACAGTCTGGAAGAACACATAGGCTACTCACTTTTGTTTTTTTCTAATCCACGCGGCCGGAGTCGCGGGCAAAAGCTAGTATTTTCATAAAATATCAATCCTAAAGTTATTTAGTGAATAGCCATGAACGGTTGCTCAGACAAAATTTGAAATCAATCGCCACGATTCGGTGCGAATTTTTTCGTCTTCCCTTTGAATCAATTCAACTGCGAGTAATATTACAGCTTTATTCCACATCGCTTTTTACTTTCCTCTTTCAATGAGGGAGAAAAATCTTTTATTCATAGTGAAATTGCACTGAAAATGAGCTGCTTTTCGTTGCGAAGTCGCTCCGGGATTAAAACGTAACCCTTATCGTTCCAGTTGCAGTGTTCGCTTGATTATATGCAAATGATATAGCGTTATTATTAGAGCATTTATTTTAACTGTTTATTGTTTAAAACTCCGAAGTTTTTAAACCGAAGTGTAACCTTTTCGCCTTAATCTATCTATACTATAATAATATAATATAATAAAGAGTAAACACACTACTTTGTGGCGTAGGATGTCAGCAACCACAGCATATTTTTAATAATTCTTTCTTTACTAAAAGCCCTACACTTACCACACGTTTTAGGCTATATATTTTCACGTTATTAACTTAGGGGTAAATAAATTGGAAAATGTGGGAAAGGGACCATAAACTACAAGCTGCCAGCATTAAGGAAGCATTGTTATTATAGTAACCGTAATTTTGACATTTGTAGAATTTGGAAAATGTAAACAATAAAATAAAGTTTTTATAATTTCATGCGGATAAAGCCGCACGGGAGTTAGTTTAGTATGCTATAAAAGCAAAACAAAGGCTTTATTTTTTAGATGACTTCGTTTCGCAATATTCTGTGTAAGTGTAATTGAGTTATTTCGTCAACAGAACTAAGTAATGGCTAAGCGTACCTACCATTAGTATTTACGTAATAAGATTGCGAAGCAGCCGGCCGGAACAATTGGTCCGAATGTCGAATCCGGCGCCGGACGGGATTGCCAAATAAGTTTACTCCGGCATTGATTGGATGAGACAAGGGGGACCAATTAGCGAGTAACGAGTTTTCTTAGCTAAATATAACTAACAAATTTAAGCTACAATACATAAATTATTAATTTACTTTTTAACGTTAATGTGTTTAGTGAAATTTTATGTAACAAATGATGTAATTTGCAACTTAACATGTAAATATTGTAGCGAGCGTTGGCTGAAGTCTCGAGAGATTAATTATACTGACGAGAGCGGCGTTGTTTAGACGAACGCCGAATTCGTGCTCGTGTCCCAGCTAACGGCTTGTGTGACTAGATTAAACGCCGCGCTACACTTGAGAAAATACAGAATTTACACATTAATACTACAGACATTTAGTCTTATTTAAGCAATCCCTTAGTGTAGGTTTCTCATTGGAATTACACTACAAGTTTTAACTACCAATCGTTTTTAATAGAACTGCTTAAGTAAAGGACTAAATATTGTTTTATTTATATTTTACTAGCTATCGCCCGCGACTCGGCCCGCGTGGAATTAAAAAAGAACAAAAGTGAGTAGCCTATGTGTTCTTCCAGACTATCCACTACGTCTATGCCAAATTTCATGGAAATCCGTTCAGCCGTTTAGGCTACGGACTCTAACAAACATCCATCCATCCATCGTAACTTTCGCATTTATAATATTTATATGATTTTCATTGGAAGATCGAAGAAAGTATGTATGTATTGTGTGAAAGAGGATATGCTTAAGAGTGGAGTGGATTCAGATATGACGGCTGATAGAAATGTATGGAAGTTCAGCACATACTGTGCCGACCCTCCGTAGGAATAAGGGCAAGTTGATGATGATGATTTTATTTTCATGTAGTACATAAATAGTCATGTAAAGTATATAAACACGTGTATAATATGACAATATTTTGTTTTCTATTATTACGGTAATACCAGTAGTATCATCTGGACGTTATAAATATACCGATGCTAAGCTCTTTATCCCGTTCATTCATTTTCCTCTTTTGTGAAAAGACGAAGTAATTTATTCGTTCATTCATTGTATCAAGTCTTTTATCATGGAACGGGAAATGACGCGGGACATTTTTTTTGTTTAAAAAGTAGGTTAAATTTGGCGTATTTATTGCTATCCATATTTTATGTTCTTAACGATTTAAGTAAAGAATACCAACCTTTAAAATTGTTTAACTACCTACTATAACGGAGAAAATAACTTCCTATACAAATACAAATTTTAAATTAAGATTATCTTTAACTTACGCCAAATGGTAATAATGTGATAAGTGCAAAATAATTTTAGCCAATGATATTTCTAACTTTGCCTTTTGAACTATAATGATTTACTTTTTATTTTACACAGATAAAAATAATAACTAATTACGCGTGACCTTTAAATAAGCTATATAGTACTAATTTGAATACAGAGCTTTTTAGGTCAATATCTGTTTAGTTGCGAGCATTCAATTTTAATTACTAAACTAGAAAGTACTTGACTTGATCTTGAATATAAATAGAAAAATATTCTAAATCTATATAAAAATTCTGTATAGGAATTTTTAATTGGCATGTATTTTTTATATACTAGCTTTTACTCCTGACTTCATCCACGTAGAATAAATATAGCCTTCGTCATCTGGCAATAGTATAGCTTAACAAATTTAAACATTTTTTTTATCGCTTCCTATTCCAATATCGCCTATTCAATGCACTCGAACAATCAAACCCTTCTTAATTTTTTTTAATAAAATGGTGTAGAATTTCTAAACGTAATAGTAGACGGGGATGATTTTTATTGTTAAAAGAAATTGTTGCACAGCCTTTATTAAAATCTAATTTTAACTCTATTCGTGATATTCTGAACGCTCCTAACAATCTCTTTGCTCTGACCTCCTTTTATTGGAACGTCTAATAGAAGCACCTAGTGCAAGGAAAGCAATTATTCTTTGCTTATAATATAACTAGCAAATAGTCTAAACAATTTAAATAAAGATCTTTTATTAACATTTTGAACCAAATGTGTAAAATTCTCTAGGTAGGTTGCTGTCACATAGGAATTCAAAAGTCAGGCATGTGTTAACAAAGACAAGCTTTACAAAGAGGAGAGCTATATTGACGCGGTGTTTGCCACCGCAATTCTAATTAATGCCCGCGAAATGAACCACGGCACGACTGAATGGAAACGATGTGCCGCCAAGTATTACATGCATAACATATATTGGAAATTTAACCACAAACCATGTAATTTGGCATTAAATTTAGCATTAATATTGTAAACTAAAACCAACTCTATAATATATAATTTGTTGTCTATACTAATATTATAAAGAGGAAAGATTTGTATTTTTGTATGTATTGAAATAACTCAAAAGCTACTCGGCCGATTTTAAAAATTCTTTAACCGTTAGAAAGGTAATTTATCTGTGAGTAACATAGGCATATTTCATGCGGGAGAAGTCGGGAGCAACAGCTAGTTTGTTTATAAATTCGCTATATAAATCTTGTTTTTCTTTTTACATATTAGGAATACTTCAATAACTTGCATAATACTTTACGATTCAAAAGGTGACAACTTGATAATTTGTACAAAGTTTTGATTTATTTAATAATAAAAAAAATAACATATACGGTGTTTGTTGACCCTCGTCATATTTGCGGTCAAAAAAGCTCAATCAAAACGGACCAAGCGGTATAATCTCCGTAAAACCCAACTGTCAGTCATAAGAGATCATATTATTATTTTTCTATTACTTTTGTAATCATCCCTTTTGCACAATATCATGATATTAATTTGAAAACAAAGATATTGTTTATTTTTACCTTTTGTGTTCTTATACATTAATATCCTTTCTATTCTTAACAAATAGTAAGTTACGTTCGTCAAAGGCAATAACCTCACTACAATAATAAGAGTCGGTCGTGAACCTGATTACGTATTGCGATGGCAGATAAACATCGCTGGGAAAACAAATAGAATCTTATTGGCCGGTTTATTGCTTAGTCAACTTGTAAAACGATTTTTATCCGAGGCGGCAAAACAATAACCTTTCTCTCTCGGATATTTTTAAAGCATTTTTTTAATACAATTTAAAAAACAATTCATGATACTAATACGTAAGAGAGGATATCGAACTATTATATCACATTTTTACGCATTGACACATTTAACATTTACCACGGAAACCAGTTTTGTAAAATCTTGAACAAAGATTTAGTTTTTTATATCTCAACTGAAATAAAGCCGAACTGTTGGGACTCTACCTACCTGAATTTCAGAAAGTTTGCTGAATTTCGAATCGTAAAGTCAGAAACAGAGCTGGGAAAGCTAACAGCAAACACCTAATTCGTGATACAGCCAATTTAAATTCGTATTAACCTGTTTTAAATTAAATTGTCAGCTTTAAAGATTATTCCTTATTTAAAAGATTTATTCCGGATAAAAGTTCCTGATTTGATTTTAGTCTTCATAGATTAGTTCGTCCCGTTAAGCCAATTGACAGAGGCCGGGCGTACGGCTTTAAATCTCCATTTCCCAGCTATAAATTGAGCCCGTGGATTCATTAATAGTCGACCCTTGTTGTTTTGATGCTGGTTTACGTCTCTCTTGTAACTGATACTAACGACCGGACCCTCTCTATCGTAAATTATAATTTCAACAACTTTATTGTAGTGTTTACGTAGACGTTTTAATGATATAAGATGGATAAACAGACATGCGTGTGTACGTAGATGTATGTAAGACGCGAGAGAGGTGTGTCAATACCACGCTAAATGAAGGTACGTGATCTCTACCTACACCTCTGAGCAACGGGGGTAAGTTATGTTGTTGAAACAAAACACAAACGGCATCCTGGATAACAGCACCACAGCTTATTAAGATGTATTAAAACTGCGATATTTGCGTATCACTTGCCAATTAGCAGGTAAAGTGTAAGTGCCTTCAAAATCTTCTGACTTGATATGGTTTAGGGCAGAAATTCATAAAATATGTTCATCATAAACTCTATATTTGTTATGAGCATTTCGAGTTACGATACTAATAGTATTGGGGTTGTTTTTGCCGATAATTTTCTAATGAAATATAAGAGATCCTCTTATAAAAATCCAATTACTCTAATATTAAATTTAATTAACTTAAAACGAAGACTAAAAAGAAATCAACGTACATTTAAAATAGAAGTAATTGAAATAATTCTAAGTTTATTATATGTCCGAGTGTACTTCAGAGGTCGTTGAAAGACTTGGACCAAAGTTTATATATTTTATGTGCACTGGTCGACGCTAAAGTGCTATTTGCGCTGCCTATAAACGTTAAAATATTATTAAAGGGCAAACGTGAACTGACCGAGAATCGCTTGCTCTGCCACTGAACGGGAAAGAAATCTCTAGTTTATTTTCACTAGCGTCCTGTGTAATTTCAGACGTCTTATAAAACAGTCTCTGTGTTTACGAGACTTTATCTGTTATCTTTGCAAGCGATTAAATATGGTTTTATTGTTAACTTCCCCGTTGTATACAGTGTTTATCATTGTGCCTGTGTATGTTTTTATTAAGAAATTATGTCAATATAAAAATATTGAAGACTATAGTCAAGTTAAAGTTAAAAAAAACAATCGTTAAAAAACGGTATAATGACACAAAACCAAGTTTAAATCGTTATTCTTATTTCGTAATACAGTGTTAGGTAATTGAGAATGTTCCAAATGAATAAATTCAAGCTAAAAAAAATTGCTTGCTCGTCCAGCTGAAGAATATTTTATAGTAGTGTAAAAAAGGTCAAAAGATATGAATGCAGATGGCAAGGTCCATAATAGTTACCGACCGTCGTCTGGTGCGGACGTCCCTTCTCATCAGCCGAGTGCTCTCAACATTTCAGATCTGACTCGATATTGCACGTTGTCGCACCGTCGTTTCAGTTTACGATCTTTGCAAAGGATCTTGCTTTTATACGGAACATTTTGGCTGATTGAAATCTCTTCAAATCGAACTTGTGGAAATCGAGGTTGGAGAGAGTCACGACTTTATCTTTTCGAGTTTCGGTATTCAATATTTGTAGCCTTAACTTGTTCAAAGATAAATGAAGAATGTCATAATGAACTCTGTCATTTAGTCTTTTTATAAAGCAATCTTTGTTGCCTTTATGGGTTTTATATCAAAGGTCTTAACACAGAAGATTGATACATTAAAGTTTTTGCGCTACGAACACTTTACTATATTTTTTTACGAAACTCAATAAGCTGTGTAAACAGTTTTCTATTGCGTTTAGATTGCATTCTCATTCAGTGCATTGAACTATTTTTTGTAGCTTTGTTGTTAAAGTCAATATTTTATTTTTTCACAATGTTAAAAGTAAAGTGATGCCATTCCTCATGACCAGACCGCCTCTCCGCCGAACATGACACAAATTGTTAGTGATAAATCAGTATAAATTGTTGTACGTACTCGGAAGGAATACTTCTTTAGATATTTATTGGCGTATTAAACAGTCGTTCAATGCTCAGTTTCGTATAATAGCGTTTTATGTTATGTTTTATTGTAATTTCTTTTCTACGGAGGCAATTTGCCATTACTTCACGATTTAACATTCTGGAATATAGATGGATTTATCGATCCACTGAGAGGCGTGTACAGCTTTGATAAAGCAGTATATAAATGTGAAAGTTTAGATGGATGACAAGATGTTTGTTAGAGTTAGAGTTTAAAAAAAGTAAACGGCTGAACAGATCTCGATGAAATTTGGCATAGACGTAGAGGATAGTCTGGAAGAAAACATAGGCTACACACTTTTGTTTTTTCTACTTCCACGCGAACGGATTCGCGGGCGAAAGCAAGTATTTGATAAAGCAGTGTATTATATAAAATTTAAACTTCTGTAATGTGAAAAATTTAACAAACCAATGAGAAAAATGAAACGAAAGAAGTTGCTGAACTAAACAATTAAATGTCAACGGTGATGATGCACGATTGCAGCGTGACTAAATGATTATAAAACAAACACAAACAAAGCGCTCTATACCTAAAAATATACTCTGTGATTTATTGTATGGTAATGGGAGCTGCTTTAATAACGATCCGCTTTGGTGTTGCAGCCGTATCGCCAACATAACAATCCTCAGACAAGGAGCAATTTAGCATTCAGAGTTTGTGAGATCACGCTACTTGGAGAACTCAGATTTGCAATTTAAAGTGAGTATTCAAAGTTGTACTCTAAAGGGGATGAGTTCTACGTTGACGCGCATCACCACTCTAATGCACTATTAGTTACTTTAAAGTTTTCACTGAAATGGTAAGTTATAATCATTCAAATGGTTTCTATCATACTTCATACTAATATTATAAATGCGAAAGTTTAGATGGATGGATGAATGGATGGATGTATGTTTTTTAGAGTTTGTAGCCTAAACGGCTGAACGGATTTCGATGAAATTTGGTATAGATATAGAGGACAGTCTGGAAGAACACATAGACTACTCACTTTTGTTTTTTTTTAATTCCACGCGGCCGAAGTCGCGGGCGAAAGCTAGTTACTGATAAATTAAGTAGTTGTTGCTCTTATTGTGTTATTTAACGGAGATGTTTATTGTTAAATTATTACTACAGAATTTGACTTACAAAGTGTAAAACATTCTGTGATTTACTGCTTCAGAGTCTATTTATGCAAATCGATTCATGTCTATGAATCTGTTAGCGTTGATTGCGAGAAGTCTCGCAGTACAAATATTTACCCTTTCGTATATTTATAATGCCTCTGTTTAATGCCGACGTTAGCGCAGAAGATAAACACAGATGTGTGAAGTGACAACTTTTTTTAAAACGTCACTAATTTTTATCGCATTATGTTGTTTTTTAATTTCTTTTTAAATAGCACTAATTCTTATAAACCTATACTTGGACGGTTCCCAACATTGTGTACCAACAAAAGTAGATATTATATTGTTACAGTTTTGAGGCTGACTACACGTTTTCATGTAGGTGAATAACCTTTATAGCACTGCATTAATAGACGTATCATTTACGATAAAAATAACATGTCTTTCTTTGAAATATAAAGATAATAAAAACACACTGAACGGTTGTCAAGCGATGATTTGATCAATAGTATTGGACTTTGATATTAACCAAACCTGCTTAACAAGGTTATATTCTAAGGTTGTAAGCGAAAATATTTGCAATAGTGATGTCACAATTTTTAAAATGTATGAAATCTTGGCTTTTCTATATTAATTGTCGATGGGTACCTTTTATATAAGGTTTTAATTGGAAAAAGTATTGATATTTAGTAAATTGCTGTTGGTTACATCGAAGATATCCTCTTTGGTATAAAGAAAATACACATAAAATTGTAAACGGATGAATTTTGTAGTGTGCTACAGAAATTAAGATAAGAAAAATCGCGCGGTGAAAGCGGCGTAACGCGTTTTCACGTCTCGCTCATAATTCTCTCCCGACGGCGATGTATTGGTGCGTTGTGGGCCGGACGTGGCGCGTGTGCCCCGGGTTCGAAGCGGTGACTCACCACAAGTACAATCACCGGAACAACGCTCCCGATCATTAGCTTTACTCACCTTTTATTTCCTTTAAGGGACGTATAAGTCAAATCAATGATACGCTCGTTATGGTGTCTAAGTCAAACCAATGATACGCTCGTTATTTGTTTTTATGACCTCATGTTTTTTACGATCAAAAGAGTTTGATACTACTTTATAACAGTTATTGTGATGTTTTTAATCATTTACCTATCAGAGTAATGTACGTGCGTCGCTTACATTTCACAAAAAGTCATAATGTATCAGGTAATTAGTACGAAAGTGCGCATTACATAGTCAGTGACGCATCGTCTATCACTACTTTATCATATGATGCAAAAACATACATACCTATACGTTCATTTGTACGTCGTATAACTCACACGAATGTGTCTCAATGCGTATAGGCTAAAGTTATCGATCAAACATGGCTGTTTCCAGCTTGACTTTGCAACGAAAATAACGATTTTACGTTGAGTAGAGAAATCTTACAACGATGTAATGGTTCTTAATGTCTAGATGGTTAATTAATTAATCGTGTATACTTTTACCCTCTGTGTTAGGTTTAAAATTAGGTACATACGAATAAAGAGAAATACTATTTGTACATACTCTACACTTGTTCTTATGTTTTTGATATCAATTAGTAACATAATTTGGATTTCCGATTTGTACGGCATCGATTCATTTCTACATCAATACATCTGTGCACAGAGGGACAGATTCTCATTTCCTAAATCTCTATTTTATCGATATTCCCCTTCGTCTGGAACAGGGATTATACACTGCACCCTCAATTCCACTCAGACAAGACGTAGCTTGCTATACCAGTATATGAACTTTGTATGTTCAAAAAGCTGTAGTTTGTATTCTTATTTGAAATCATACTTCATACTAATATTATAAATGGGAAAGTTTAGATGGATGGATGGATGAATGTTTGTGGCCTATGCGGCTGAACGGATTTCGTTAAAATTTGGCATAGATGTAGAGGATAGTCTGGAAGAACACATAGGCTACTTGCATTTGTTTTTTTAATTACGCGCGGACGGAGTCGCTGGCGAAAGCTAGTAACAAATAAATGACAAATAACGTGTTTAGTAATAATGTATCTGTAGTGTAGGCGCCTGTAAATAAACTGAAAACTGCGTTTTATTTCATACACCACAGTATCCAAGTACATTATACTCGTATTAGTACTCAAACTTAATTGCAGTAAGTAGCGCAGTCCTTGACCCAAATTTGCAAGGTCCGTGTCTAGGACGTTCAACTAACGGTCATGGATTTTCTTTCTCTTACCCTTTCGTGTTTTTTCAAAGTAAAAATTCAGTAATTCTTTGGTTTGGTTTTAATTCTTGTGTACAGGGTGTATGCTTAACAAGAGTTGAATTTGATTTTTTTAATACTCCATTTTAAGAGTGGTTACACCTTTGACTAAACTATCGCAAAACGTTGTGCGATAGTCGATTGTTTCCCAGCTAATTCAACTGTTTAGTTGCACAACTATAAATTGAGCAGTTTGCGCGTCTGCATATAAACTTATAGGAATCAAAGCGAGACTAAACAGTTGTGCGATAGTTAAGTCTCAGGCGTGTGCACTCTCTTACTGTGCACATTTAGCTATCGAAGAATAGATTTAAAAACACCACATTGTGTGCGTTTCAATTTGAATGTCAAGGCTGTTTATACACCATTTAGTTCGCCGCTTACGTCAATCCACGTTACATGTGAGGCAGCCTTATAATAGCGTTTAAAGTGTACGATGTCGGATGAAGTAACGCGTTACATAAGCACCCATGACATTGTCAAAGCAAAGGTTAACATGATTGTGTTTTCTAGTCTTGTATTAGTTCTGGTAATCCCCGGTGGCATATTTTTTAAGACTTTTTTTGACTATGTCATATACGTAACATAATTTAAAGCCATAAGATTAAAACCCACAGTGGGCCAGCGCGGTTGACTACCTAACTTTAGGGTAGGCTCGGAGCCCCTCGGTGGGGACGTATAGTGAGCTGGTGATGAAGATTAAAACAACCAGTCCCGTTTATGAATAGAATATACTCTTTATACGATAAGATACATCAGAGAAAGGAGATGGATGTGGCAAAAACATTATTAATCATCATCTTCCTCCTTATCCTACTCCCGTAGGGTTGGCGCGACAGATTTTTGTCCTCCACATAACCCTGTCATACGTCATCTCAGTCATCACTCCCTTTTTGATAATGTCACCTTTCACCCAATCCATCCATCTCTTTCTAGGTCTACCTCTACTATTATTAATAATTAAGTATTATTAATACTTTCTTTGTCTTGTTAGAGTTAGTGTATACTTATTTAACTTTAACTGGGTTATACCGCGATCTTGTGTGTTGAAATGTTGTAGTTTTATAAAATTTAGTGAAATTGTATACGTAAACGATTTAACAACAAGAACACTTTAATAAGTAGGTTACTACAACAAACTTCTTATCTATCTGCCTTAATCCAAGAACTTGCCTCTACAGTTGCTGAAGCTTAGCAGTTAGTTTGCATTGAAAATTAACACTATGTTTATTCTGTTTTACATAATTAGAAATTACTAATTTTATAACGAAACTAGCCTTTGCTTGCGACTTCGACGGCGTGAAATTAAAAAGTAATAAACAATACAGCCTATGTTACTCACAGATTAATTACCTATCGAATGGTGAAAGATTTTTTAAATCCGGCCCGTTTTTACGTGAATCAAATATGTACAAACATACAAATCTTTCCTTTATAATATTAGTTTAGATATAGAAAGAGATATAGCATTTGCTAGTCGTCTTTCATTTGTTCCTTTCTTTGAATGGTTCGTTCCCTTTTATTTAAATGCTAAACTTTTGTTCTTTGACAAAAATATGTTACGAAGATTTTGTATGAAAACAGTAAATTGAATGTAATTTGTTTTGTTTTCCAGACTTGCCGCAATTGCGGTTAAGCAATTAAAACGTTGGTGTACTTTTAATTATCAATATTATATTTAAATTTATATTTCTGCTTTCATAATTAACTTTTTGACTACTAATGAGTTTTTGGTGATTTAATGTTGCCAATCTGTTGACGTTATTAATTTGAATTTGTAATTAATTAGTGCCTGTACAAAGACATTTTTAGAGCTTATGATATTTTAATTAGTTTATAATTTGACAGTTTAAAAAATCCAAATAAACGCAGATGTAAAAGTAAACTGTGATTTTTTTTAATTATTGCTAATTATTTAAGAAAAAATCGAGGTAAACAATCTTATGTAGTGTTTTTTTTTTCTGTACACATAGAGCTATCAAAAGCCATAAGGTTATTTATACCACAGATTACTATTAAAAAGTCGTCTTTGCGACTTGAATACGTACAATTTGCAGTACTTGCGTTATGTATCCTTGCACGTTTTATAATTGTTGTGATATAACATGCAAATATTTAGCAAGACTCGCCTCGCCCCTTATCGCCGGAGTCGCTACAGGCAGCGCCAATCAGCGAAATGTTTACAAGTTAAACGACCTCTTTCATCTCACTTTCAGTGCGCTATTAAATTTCCTGGAAATATATTCATTCAGGATAAATATAAGATTTATAAAGGTAACTGGAATATTACATGAATTCTTGAAATCGTTTACTGTAAAGTGTTCTTGTGATCTCGGCTTTGAAATTTAAACTTACTAAAGGAATACTTAACTTATCCTGCTTTTTTTAACAGTAATAATCATGAAGATAATAATATTATCTCTGCTTTCAATCTTTTTTTATTCTTATGGATTAACAACCACTACGGTTGTAGCTAGCATTTGGTGAACTGTATTCTCGGTGCACCTAATCTGTAATTTTTTTTTATATAAATAAGTAAAAATCTCTTTGTTCCTGGGATGTGGGTTACGGGTTTTTAACAATAGGCGTTGGTGCCACTATCGCTTGCGTTACCTGAGCTTCATTGTCTACCTCAAGTCTTCCTCACTTTATATTGTAGTATTAGTTAAGTGTCCTAAGAAAATGTAGAGTAACACTACCTAGGTATAGAATATAAACAAAATTTATACCTTAAATTTTACTTGAGGAATTTTAAGAGCGCGCAAACACTTTTGGCTAAACTAAACTATCGCACAACTGTTTAGTTGCGCTTTGGTTCCTATGAGCTTATATGGAGATGTGCTCACTATTCGATTTTTAGTTATGCCACTAAACAGTTGAATGGGCAGCGAAACAATCGACAATCGCTCAACAGTTGTGCGAAAATTTAGTCAAAGGTGTGAGCTCGCTGTAAAAATACTTCGCTTCTTTCAAATGACAACAGAATCATTTTCGAATATGCTAGTTCGTGTTTTAAAACGATTTGTTCAATTAGATAGCACTCAAATTTGGTAGATTACAAGTCAATGCGTGATTTCCTAAATGGGTTTTCCATTAGATAATTAAATCGATTTGCGTGGATACAGCGACAAATATGGATCGATTAGAATTTATCAGGATGTACATAAACCCTGTGGGAGCTAGGATCAAGAAGACTAGAATTTAGCGCATTCTAACAAGAGTATTGTTGTGATAGAAATTGCTTGATAGCAATTACCATTTGCTTTTAAAAGGGTTCAATCTAATTTTTCCGAGCTAGATGCAATAAAAGTACAAAGAAGGAACTACGTTTATGTTCTAGAGCAGTTTAAAAGGAAATGGTTAACAACAAAAGAGGCAAAGCGTCAGTGGCTTGAGCGAGACGGGATTCAATTTTGTTGAATGGATTAAAAGAAACAAGAATCTATTCTCCAAACGAAAAGATTGTGTACACAGAATTACATTACAGTAAAACGGTACTTTATTTCTTATACTTTGAATCCTTGTACAAAATTAATTTTTATATGTATAGATATTATAATTTATTCGAAAAGAAAATATTGTTCTGTTTGTAATAACCATTTGTCGAGAATAGCGGTCGACTTACAATTAAAATAAACTAAGCTAATTATTTTCTGCTTGTGAAAGTATTGGTTTTTATCAACAATTTAATTTAGTTTACTACACGTTTACTTGCAATACGTTGTATGGACTCGTAAGTATTTATTTATTTATCTTTAGCTATTAGGATATGTCTATAAATCAATCTATACTTAATACTCGAATGAGACTATGCAACTTGTATACGATAGCAAATTAATTATCTTCTATTAGATAAATTAAAAACTTAATAAGTAATATTTGATATGTTATCAGATATGTAGTTAATACCAGTTATCTTCTCTATTTAGACTAGTTTGCATATTTCTCTGTTCTTTACAAGGGACGGGAATCGCTGCGGTTTGCTTTTCTTTACGGATTCCATTCCGTGGTTAACCAGCGTTTGTGGTTTGCTGCACTGGTCCATTCTATAAAAGGATACTATTAATGTAATAGATTAAAACTGTTTAATATCATTATTATGTTGTAACTTCTAAAGAAGATTAATTGCCTTTTATTTTGAACGGTGACGTACTGCTTAAAAAACTGGATATTCCATATGTAGTCAGTTTTTAGACTTGTTCTCGAATTAACAAATGCAATCTACTGGTTCAGGTCATTAACCAGAACGCGACAAATTCTTGAAATATTATATTCAAAAATCTACATCTTGTAAAATTAACATAAAGTGCTGATGGTACATTTTCACATCAGATATTTTTCAGCTTAATTTTTCTCAAAAGCGCACACCTGATATTAAACTATCGTACAACTGATTAGTCTCGCTTTGACTCCCATGAGCTTATATGGAAGTGCGCACACTACTCGATTTTTAATTGTGAAACTAAACAGTTGAATTTGCAGCAAAACAATCGACAATCGCACAACTGTTATGCGATTGTTTATTCAAAGGGCACACCTTTGAAGCCCGCTCTAAGGATTTAAAGAAATGTTAATGCTTGCCGCAGTATCTTCAATAGCCGTGTCATAATTTATCTACGTGTTAGGTAGTTGCATGTTAGAAAATTGTGCAGTGCCGTCTTCTTAGAGCAACAAACCAAAGTCGTACGTTTCAATGTAAGTAACGAGACAGTCCGTTCAATTAAAAGAGCTCGTCTTCGGACGAACCGGTTCCTTTCCGTTCATGTTTTCGATAAATATTATATTTATAGGGCTATTATACCTTATCGACACTAATACGAAACATCCAATTTCAGATGGCATACGAGAGAATTCGATTTAACCAATTATCATTAACTCTATGCTCTTTAGTAACTCACTGGATTTGATTTACGGTATTTGTGATATGCATACTATGGAGTCTTACGTACGTATTTTACAGTAGTTTTATAGGATGGTACTTTTTTTTTATAACAAAAGGGGGCAAACGAGCGGCGAGAACACCGAGGTGCTTAATAACGCTCATGGACATCCGCAACACCAGAGGAACTACAGATGCGTTGCCGGCCTTTGAAGAAATGATAGGCTTGCTTCTTGAAGGACCCTAAGTCTTATTGGTTTGGAAATACCGCCGAAATACTGTATAAAGTCGCTTATTTTACATCAAAATTAAATCCATAGTACACTTATATTTGTTCATTTTCACAGGCATCGAGTACCTTTACTTGTAAAACAGGTTAGTTTTCAATTCGTGTGCGCTCGATAAGATTAAAGACTCCAGTGTAATTATCAGCGGCGTTTTCGGATCGATACGGCGAGATAAGTGATTTACGGGTAGCCCACCGTGTCTGAGAATGTACTAACGAAATGTGGAGCACTATCGCTTTGTCTGCTCTTGATAAAATATCTATCAAACAAAGACTTTGTTTATAACTGATTGATATTTTGATGATTTTTTTATGCTAAAGATAAAATATAATACACTAAATAGCGTAATTATTTCAGCGCGGGTAAGTATTAATCACTCTTAAAAATGTTTGTATGTGTAACAATTCTAGACCGTAACATACAACTTGTAATACAAACTTATTAATTAATTCCTATATTTTCCTTAATATTGTTAATTTTCTCGATAATTACTCTTGAATACGTAAGTGTTCACGTGTGGGAACTAGTGTTTATTCAATTCTATGTTAATGCAGCCACGGGTTGGTACCTGAAATAGACTAGCGAGAACTCCGTTAATGGAAAGTAAATGTTCTATGAACACGCCCACAGCTGTTTAATACTCGGTACGTTGTCTCAATATCGTAACTTTCCCTTACAGCAATAATAGAAGTTCTACTCAGTAAATGTTTTTAATGAATCTTACTAATATAAATGCGAAAGTTTAGATGGATGTATGATTTGTTAGAGTTTGTAGCCTAAACTGCTGAACGGATCTTGATGAAATTCGGCATAGATGTAGAGGATAGACTGGAAGAACACATAGGCTACTTACTTTTGTTTTTTATTGATTCCACGCGGACAGAGTCGCGTCCGAAAGCTAGTATCCATAAAAATATACGATGTGCAACTTATAAACATCTTCTTTATTCAACCTAACATTAATCTTGGTTAAAATAACAGTTTTCCTTTAAATTTCTTATTTAATCATGAGTTGAGAATCTAAAATTACGCGTAGTAACTTAAAGTTTCTATGATATAAATGGATTCCAAAGTTTCCTCTAAATTAGTACCATATTAACGAGGTTAATTGGTGAATCACAGCCGGTCTTTGAAGCCACGTGGGAGGCGTCTGGTTGCGCAACGGACCTAAGATGCTGGCGAAATCTAATCTTACGGCACGTGGCTTAGTGCTAAGCTACAGTGCAGCCTTTTACGATCCACGCACTATTGGGAAATTACATTTGATTTATTGTGCGATCTCGCTGGGTAACAATAAATGTTGCAGGAACCAATCGATGCTTGTAAATTGATATAAGGAAAAGTGAATTTATTCATTGTTTTACTTTATATTAAACATATTGACCGTTTCAGTGTAGCCGCTCCCTTAATCCAGAATTGTTACTCCGCCTACGCACTACTAGCTGAGTCAGCGGTCCCTTTTTGACCGCTTTCATAATGCGACGCGTTTCCATTCGCACGCTTGTATTGTGTTTGCGAAGGAATGTAATTTAGTTGTTGATCCGACAAGTTCACAATGAGATTTCCTTCGTCCCGCAATACTACAATGGATACACGTGTTCAGCGTAATACGTGCCCGAAGAATGGCGATACTGTTATTGTTCTCGACGCGACGCGAGGGAAGACTTCCGCAGATCTTATTCTCAAGGTTAAGAGCATTGTAATGGCTTCTTGTGGACGCTGAGCCGCTTCAGCCAATTGATCACATTGTTTCTTGCACAATAGCGTACGATAAAAACGTGGTACGGTTTATTTGCTATTTATGTTTGAAGGACAATTTCACTTATCGATAAAATTAGTTTTAACCGTCTCAAACTCGACAAAAGAAATCTATTTGTACGAAATCGTTTGTAACCAACACCCTCTCTAGTTTGAATCGACGTGATTTCGATTTTACTGTGTGCCTGTCTATTGTGTACGGCATTTTGTCTTGATAAGTTTGTAGGAATTTCCTTTAAATTGTAGATGTAGACTGTCGGAAATAAGGGGCATTAAGAAGCGCCCGCACGTACAGTTCCCAAATGAAATTTCCAAGTTCTATGAGAGCGAAAGGTTAGTTCGACTGTAAACCTCCAGGGGGCGTTTACTGGCTTATGAATGACTTCCAGTATTAGAGTACGCATTCTTGCCCTTTAAATTTGTATTCATCAATAAAAAAATTTAGAGCTCTTATAAATTAATCCAATTCAAAATTGTTTTTATTTGCTTAAATATAAACTGGTCATTGATAAAACGGACCCTTTTCAAGACTCGCGTTAATCCGGTAAACGCGAAAGGTTTTTGTTGAGCTTTTTACTGCCTATAAAACGCCGATTTTCTAAAAGCTCCTTGTCCGAGAAAGAAATGTTGAAAAAATATTGCTCGTTTTAGTACAATTTTGCTCGTGGCAATGGGATTTAACATTAAGTTATTTATTTTCTACGGCGGGAAGGTCAATTGCGGCTTTAGTGAGCGAAACTAGATTACGGAGTTGACGGTGCGGGTCCGTCTTTTCCGAAATCAAATTTTAAGACTTATTTCTAACTGACTGTTTATTACGTTATTTTTTTCTTCACGTGTTTTAATGTAATAAAATTCATGTTAATTAGAAATAAAGTTTTACGAATATGTTTTTGAAATATCGACAAAACAATGAAAAACACAGGGTTTCTTCTTAAAATCTTTTTGTTTAATTCTTTAAGTAAATTTAAGCACGTACCTTATCCCCTTTTCAACTTGAGACTCGTCGGAGGCGAGTCCAGTACGTGGTCGCAGTCTCGAGCCGGTTCTATTTCGGGAGCGGACGCAGATGGTGAAGGTCGTCCGCACAGAACGCTACTTATTTATTTAACTGTAGCCCGTACGGCGAGCCTCAATGTATCCCTTACTTTTTTTGCCGAGACTAATAAAAGAATGGAGACGCACCGGGGGTTGCGTAGGTATTCTGTGTTTGCATTATGTCTGTGGAACACGATTGTTGTTTTTAGTAGCCCTAATAGTATTTATTAGGTTTTCTTTTAGGTAGAGATATACAAAACTATAAAGTAGTATGAAATGAAACAATATTAATAACAAGCAGGCGGGGTGGTGGCTTGCATGTTTGTCTTTCATTAGGGAGCGACCACGCCCGGGGACGTCGGCTACGCCATATCGAGCTACCGTATTTGTTGTACATCATACTGGCTGTTTGGGACTTAATGACTCATTTACTCACCACAGAAGCTTATTGTTGTTTAAGATATCTGGAAGGTTCTAGATATCAATATTAAATTAGCATTGTCCTTACGATTGGTGATGATTTAGAGTCGATACATTGATCAAAGTGTAAGAAGGTTAACATTTGAAAATAAATTGGTGGATGGTATAATAAGTTTTAAAAGTACAAATAGCTTCTCATATGGGCGGAGCTTTGCGTTGTTCGTTGTTACATTACAAAGTCTCGCCACCGGCCGCCGGGTGCAAACCCATCGCCAACCCACCGCCGACCCATAGCCGACCCATCGCCCTGTTCAGACCGCACCCTCCGAGGGCACGCTGTAAAATTATACGAAATTTCCCTTTAGTCATTTACTTAAGAGGGGACGCATTTTTAGGGGAAAGTATCCACCACTCCCATGTTTTATGAGGAATATATTACCTTTGTTGGCGTTAGTTTTATTATTTTTATGTGTTTTTAAAGTAATAATTATAGATGTCTCATAGCTTGATTAAAATTACAGATATCCATGCATTCAGTAATTTTGTCTTGGTTCATAAAATACTAACGTTTTGTGAATAATAATCGAGTAGTTAGAAAATTTAGACTTGATCTAAGTGTCAAACTGGGAAAATTCAAGTTGAGATAAGAAACTTTGAAGTCATCTGTAAGCGGTAAATTACCCTTACGCCAGTATTTCTAATTTCAGCTTTACTTCGTTTGCAGAAGCGATTTATTGAAGACGAAATTAGATTCAAGTCTTATAGACTTTAGATCACTTTAAGTCCTATGGGAGTTGAGAAGAAAATTGCAAAACTTTCCTTTCTTCTTTCTAACGCTTTGTAGATAAAAATACGATTGGTTGATGATTTTATATTTTACGTAACTTAAAATGGTCCAAAACCATATTGATTTTTTTTTATAGTTTGTATGTCCCTCTACCGAAAGGATGTTTATTTATTAAATACTAGCTGTTGCTCGCGACTTTGTCCGCGTGAAATTAAAAGATATAGCCTGTGTTACTCACAGATAAATTCCCTTTCTAACGGTGAAATAATTTTTAAAATCGGCCCAGTAGTTTTTGAAATACGTTAGTTTCAAAAGGATTTCAAAAATACAAATCTTTCCTCTTTAGAACGCAAATATGTAGGTCCCTATGAGAGCTAATAAAGCCATTGCACTAAAATTAAACGTGCTTTTATGTTATGTGTTATTTATGGTATTACATGAAACTTTCCACTTGTCTTGTATCAACAATACTGTGAAGTTAACGGATGTCAGTAATGATTCGTTTGCGGCGAAGCGTGTTTTATTAAACATCAATAGATTCCTTCAGGATATTTAGATCTTGACCCCTGTCTAGACGCGTTATAATAACGCGTCTAGTCGACTTATTAAAGTTGTTATTTCAGTAGCTTTATCGTCCCATATCTCATTAAAATATTTATTGGATACAAAGATATTACACACGATAAGGGCTCTTGTATTGATTGGAAGATTAATTCGCATTCGACGGGAAGGTCATTTCTTTATGATTTTTATGAACGTTAATATTTTATTCATCATAAACTTACTTCTTACTAATATTATAATTGCGAAGGTTAAGACGGATGGATGTTTGTTAGAGCTTGTAGCCTAAACAGCTGAGCGGATCGCGATGAAATTTGGCATAGACGTAGAGGATCGTCTGGAAGAACACATAGGCTACTCACTTTTGTTATTTTAATTCCACGCGGATGGAGTCGCGGGCGAAAGTTAGTAAAAATAAAATTATAATCTGGATTATTTTTCCAGTAAATATAAATTAAGTTACAGTTCCTACGGTGTACTTTGCATAACGCAAAATGGACTAAAGTAATAATTTCTTTAGTACACTTTGTCTTTCCAAGGTAAAAAACGGCACATATCTATTCTTCACTTATTCAAAAGCCAACCTTGGCAGCGTTTTGACCTCGCGATAAGGCAATTTCATTCATACAAGTGGTGTACGGCCTTGCTGCTAATTTGACTCTATTTCCATGTGTTAATATTAGATTCCAACTCATTGTCCTACGTTTTATTGAAGTGAACTTCGAATTGTGGTAATTGTTGTTTTTCCGTGAACCTAATCGTTAATCGTCACCTTTGTTAAGCAGAAAATGTTTATAGTTTGCTAATAGCGAAGTAAAAACCCTGTAATTTTTTGTAACATTGGGTATTAAGAAAATCTAAGGAAAATTAAGAATGAAGTAGATTTTATAACATGTTATTCTATCACTCATGTTCTTTGTTATTTATTGAATTTATTTTATTAGTAATTTTGGTTACTCAACTCCAGAAACATTAATAAAATTATGTTACAACATATCTTTTATTACGTTCCGTTGACGTCTTCGCAGATGCGATTCTAGTCTTCGACTGGTATAGTATTTACTAGTGTTTGTGTTACAGTCACTAAGGAGACCGACTCGATTAGATAACATGCCGTCTACGCGGAATATTCCTCGTCGTTGAATCGATTAAATGAATTTAAAGTTGACGAACATTGATATAACATCGATATAGGTGATGTAAATGCGCAAATGATATTTAGTCTATCTATTATAAATTTATTCTAGTTGTTTAAAACCTCCGATACTCTAAATTGTAACTTTGTATTGGTGCTAAAAAAATGAATTTAATAAAAACAAAGTAAAATTGCATTGTTTGGAATTCGTTTAATGAACAAAAAAAGATTTTGACTAAAAATCTTGTATCAAAAATGTTGGTACACTATTAAAAATGAAAAATGGGTTCACTACAAGCTGTCCTATGCTTTACAAATTAGCTCACCCGAGACGTGCAAAAAATGAAAATTAAATTTAGCCGCATTGTTTTTAACGGCACGAGGAGAGGCGGGGCCGTGTAATTAACTGCCACAAAGAGCGGGTTACGCGAATAATTCACAATGCAGTATGCTAGAATAGGAAGCTCAACTGCTGCGAACTTCCGATGATAATGTGCATAGTGCAATGCACATAGATGTTTAAGGCCGCCTACGTCACGACTGCGCTCATCTTTGTCTTTATTTGGAACAATTGTTACAATATCATTCATCTACTTAATTTCTACAGTACTAGATTTGTGAAAAGTGGCCTTTTATAAATAAAGGACTCTGCTTGTGACGGATGTAATTAAATTTTGCTTGTGTTTCTAATTGTGATTTTTGTTTTGTTTCAGGTATTATAAATACAATGTCATCTAAATTAGCGTTGAGCTGGTGAGGTAAAAATAAAAAGAAATGAAGTACCTTGACATAGCACGGAAAGTTTTCCTTGGACCCGTAAAGATTTACGTTTCAATTATGTGTTTCCGTACACGTTTTGAGTTTTAACTGAAGTCGCATACAAATAATCACTTGGACGTCGACTTTGAAGAGTAAATATTTGTATTTACTGCACACCATAAACATTATCTCTGAACGCTGACCATGAACGAGATAATTGTGGAGATTTCACCACGAATGTCATCTCATTGCGCAATGGACCCTAACATTGTAAAATGTATCTTTTAGGACATATAATCAATTTTATTTCATCTTCTATCAAAGCAATTCAAAATATCACTGGTTTTCAGCTATTAAATAGCTAGCTTAACTTTCTTTCAATAAATATTGAAATTGCCAATACGCTAGTAAACAAATTAAATAATAGTGTATCATGTCATGTTATTTAATAGCGTAGACAATCTTGTTATCCGCGTGGCTAGCTAATCCTGATAATCCTATGATATTGTTAAACACTACGAGTAACATGTTGCTATTTTCAAGGATAAAATGTATATTTTGCTATAAAAATATACATTGATTTCTTTTCATTCTCGTGTTATAAAATCTACTTGAACTGTTATTCATCGATTCTTACATTCTGCATTTCTTAATTAAAATAATTATTTTTATTCCACATTTGTGTGCATTGCTTGGATCTCGGCCACGGTCAGCGTGCTCGCCTCACGCCGGTATTTCCAATTAAAGCTGTAATACGGCGAATTTCGCACTAACATTTCGCTTACGATTTCATTATTCTGACTGCGTTATGCTTCACGTTATCTTAATTTCGGACATATTTAGAAAACCACAAAACAATATAATTTTTAAACTAACTTGTGTATCCTTTTACGTTTTGCTCCACTCCTAAAGTTAAATGCGTAAAACGAACTGGGCTGTCAAATGCAAAAAGTGTTTTCAATTTTGAGTAGTTACTTTTTAATTCGCGCGTTTGATCAAAACTTTAAGCAATATCACATTAGTGGAGATTTTAGCTATTATCAATTTCCGGCAAGTTTTTTATGACACGTATACTTCACAGTATGTTGTACCTTCGGCCCCACATGTCATTTTTATAGCACCTTTTCTATTACACATTGCGTAGACTCGACCCGAATCTAAAGTATCAACGTGTCTTTGCTATCTTCACTGCTGTCTTATTATTTACGTGCTTCCAAGTGCGATTTGTAAGTAAAAATTATTTTGTCAAAATCTCTTTTTACGAACTTTGCTTTGAAACGTAAGCTATCGTTGTTGAAATGTTTTAACCTAAACTGGATCACTGTTTGGTAGATTGTTAATTGCTTCTTCTGAGGCTATTACCCAAATTGTAATTGAAAGTAATTGAAATCATGTTTCCACGCTGGATATCTGAAGTATTTTGACAAAAACCGTCGCCTTCGAAATTTAATATAAATTCCTGATCGACTGGCGTTCACCCTGTAATTCGTTAAGTACGGAGCTGTGCCAGGGGAGATTGCCCGGCTGGATGATAGATTGGCTCATTATCGGATGCTAATTAGGCCAAGTGATGGTAGGAAGTATGCCAGGACACAGTTTACAGCTCTCTGTGTAAGTCGCGACGGCAGGTTTTTTTACTTTTAAAAGATGTATGTTTCCAAGTACGGCTTTTGTTGTACGTTTTTCTCTATGACGTTAAAGGTAATTTAGATTTTTAAGATAGTAATAGGCGTCGTGAAGTTACTGGGCCCTCGCCTGTATTTCTACGGAATACGTATGTATAATATCGTATCTTCGTCGTACTTCAATGAAATTGGAAGCGGCTGAGTTGGTCTCGCTCCTAGCAAATACAATCTATATGAAGATTCGATTGCCTCTACGTGTCTCGTTCGAATTTGTTTCGTTACACATCGAGCAGCGATGGATTTTCGTTGTAGCTCAAATTTGTATTCGCCTTGCACAGGTATTTTTCTCTTGAATGGTTTCTACGCAATTTATTATTTTATATTGCGGGAAACCTTGCTCTCTGTTATAAACGGTTACCTTTTTATATTGAGATCGAATATGAAAAATAGTTCACAAGATTGAACATACGCGAAAACTTATTTATGTAATTGAAATGTAGTAGCTTTGACATGACTTTAACAAAATATTCTTGAGATCCAAACTTTCAACATTAACTGTTATCGATAATAGCGATGCAATTCGAAAACTATATAAGTATTTTTTACATGTTAATCCTTATCTTTATTTTTTGTTAATAAACCTATAGATTTCAACAGCACTTTAGCTGTAAGTAGTAATTTGTAAAGGTTCATTCAACTGTAACGAAGTCGTAGCGTGTTTAGTTCGTCGTATCGGCGGCGTTCCAGCGCAGACAGTTGGAACGGCCCGAGCCGCCACGGCGCCACCACACGTCATCACCTCACCCCTCACCCCTAACCCCTCAACAAACTTCCACACCCTTATTAGTAGTAAACATGATACTTTTACCTACCTAGTTCCTCTACTGTTTTATTACATTTTTATTTCAAATTATAATTGTTCCTGTATTTCTTTGGTCATGGCGTTGGGTGCGTACGTTGGTGTCGACGAAGAAAAAACCCATGTTTGGGTGGACGGTACCGAGAGAGTCGGGTTGTGAGTTTGCCTGGCTCTGCGATAGACCGCCTACATTTCTATTTATATCAATTTCAATGTGTCATCAATGATGTACAAATGAGTCACGTCAATGTTAAATGATTTTCGTTTACTTATCATTAAATGTTTCTTGTAAATTGGTTCTATTTTGTTTAAAAAGAGTCTTGTGATTCCACTAAGGCAGTGGAAGCTAAAATATTAGATACTAGTTACAGTAATTTTATGTTTACAGTTTTATATTATTTTGACGTCGGCATTTCTACCGAAGTACTAGGAATTTACGAAAAACTGGAATTTAACATCTGTTCATTTGCACCTGCCAAAGTAACCGGTCTGTATGAATTTAATTGGCCTTCAAAAGTACCAGGGTAGCATGAATACGCAAGATGTTAAGGGATGTGTGAGGTACGAAATGATAATCGACCAGGCGGAAAGGTTTAGTACATCGTCCTCGTTCCCGTGTTTGTACGCGACCTGTACGGAACTTATCCCATTACAAGTTTACTTGCTTTCACGCAACTTATTAACATAACTGCCAAGAAATGTAAGACATTACTGGTTCACAGTCTTTTAGACGTCTTCTCGTGACCCGGAAATTCAGCCAAGGGATTACTGTAATGCCAGTTTGCAGGTTTCAAATTTACTCATATTTTACGTGTTCTGTAATGTTTATTTTCTGAAATTTTTGCTTAGATCTGATTTTACTATTGAGAATACAACGTTATTAGTTTAATACATATGTATAAAATCAAGTCTTATATCTTTAAGCATGTGTTCTGAATATCTAGTATTTATTAAAAAAAAATGCTAAACCAATTCGGTTAACACATAACTATTTCACGTGTTTTACTGGCTTCCATTCTTGTACTGGTTCATATACTAAGCGAAACGATATTCTAAAATTCATTTATACGAGTTTGCTCCATATCTTTATATGACCTGTAAATTAAAATCAACTCATCTTAGTTCTCCTTGCTCGATAGATAGATCATTGTTTATCGAGGTCACATATGTCCATAGTTGACAAGAGATCGCTTACCTTTACCTGACCTATGCTCTTGTTTGTGTTCATAAAAACCGATTTGTCTACAAAACATTGTTGGAACAGTTGTTTACAATTCTAAGAAAAAACATTTGTTATTCTATACTTGTACAGGTCAATTGACTCATTGCAGGTGCAAAAAGTTTTACGAGAACATTGTTTTTATTGTTTTCTGTAGTTTAATTCAAAAAGCATGAATTGAGCTTATAATCGATTCATTACATGTTGTATTTAATCAGAGGCATACTTTACTGTGTGTAAGACCGGTTTGAGTGGTTTTTTTTTGTTAGTACGAGCTAGTTGTAACTGACACAAACACTAACTAGCAAAATAACCAGATCGTTAGTTATTTAATTGTTAAATCTTTAATAGTACTTTAAGATGTAACACTGTGCATGGAGTCCCCAATGAAAGGGATTCCAATATGTTTCTATTACCAACCGTTTATTTATCTGCACGGGTCGATAGATTGCAGTGAATGAGAGCGTAGCAGATAATGCGGACTGCATCAAAAGTGCAACGGCTACGAGTGGCTCTCTGTGTAATGTGCAGCGATGTGACGTCAGCAAGGTTGTTAAGGTTGTGCATTACGTCATACTTCGATAGTCTGTTCAGTGCCGCGTCATTGAAGGTGCTCTTTACAATGAATAACAGTTTTTAACAAAGATTAACGCCGAATATGATCGCTCATTAATCAAATTATTTACTTGCTTTTAGGTTGTAATTTTATTTATCAAATATTTATAATACGGACTATAAAGCTAAAAAATGTAATAGAATACAATAAATATATTCAGTCTCATTTTAGAGCGAATAGACTTATTTAAACAAGTTCAATAAACAGACGGCGTTTGTACAAAACGACAAAAAACGTAATTGCCTAATTTGGATCGAATAAATAATACAAGATACTGTTCTCCAAGAGATATCGCGTTTTAAATGAGCGATACCAAGTAGGGCGCGCGGTGACGCAATCGTTTTCGTATTCTATGCGGTCCCGAGTCGCGTCTCCTGCGTAAGGCTTTGAGGGTCAATTTAGAAAGATGCTCTAAATGTGTGTGCCTACAATATGTATTAAAACTTGTAATCTCCTTTTAGTTAAGATGATTTAGAAGGTCTATTTGAAAAGAATAATGGTCAATAAATTTTAGAACTAAATGATCCTCGTTAGCCCAATTGTTGAATTATGTAAATGATTATTATGATTTATTAATATCAATTTACTTTTGAGATAATATAAAATATCCTGTATACAAAGGCAGGGCCTATCTCGAGTACCGCAACACTTCCGGTCCCCAGTCGGAAGCTGTCGTTAGAGTACGATTTATAGTATCAACATTCAGAGTAATTCTACTTGTTAACAATATACAGTTTGTATAATGTATAATAATTATAAGTAAAACGTGATATTGAGCGTTTACTAATGTTCCATACCACTTTCTACAGGAAAATAAGACAAGTTTTAACTCGTAAAAAGTATGCATATGAAGGATGTGTCGGTACTGGAAATCTATGGTATAGAAAGTGAAATGTGTGCTAACTAATGTTCCGACATATTTGAGAACTAGCTGTTCGCGTGCGGATTCATCCGCGTGGAATTATAAAAACTTTATTTTATTGTTTACATTTGTCAAATTATCAATAGCAAATGTCAAAATGACATGACATGACATGACAAACCTTAGCATTCTTTTTTTCTTGATGTTGGCAGCAACTTATGGTCTCTTTCCCACAATAGGGTTTTTATACAAAATATTTACACCCTAAGTTTAATGGCGTGAAAATATATAGTCTAAAGCATGACGTAAGTGTAGGGCTTTTTATTAAAAAAGAATTATTCAAAAATATGCTATAACTGCTGACATCTTAGGCAACAAAGAAGTGTGTGTTTACGCTTTATTATAATAGTATAGATATAGATGACTTCTAATCTAACGGATAACTAGAGGACATGTGATATAAATGTTCATAGCCAATCGGAAACGAGAATTAAACTGCATACACCATAAGAATGATATATATATTTGCGACGTGTAGGTGATAAATATCGATAATTAAGCCGTAAATCAGCACAGAACACCATAGAAAGCACACACATTTAAGGAAGAGCTTACGGAATAACATGCGACATTGATATGCGTAACGCCAGCCTTATTATTTCCGCGGCACACTCCCGGTAGATAACATACGACGTGAATTGAGTTCGTGTTATATACTAAGATTTTGGAATGGCCTATTCAACAACTAGTACTTTGCTTTTAAAGGCATTGTAGGTGTCGAATCGGGCTGTAACAACTTAGGAAAATAACAGCTAAAACTAACGATGTTTTATTTATCTGTTTTTTACCCTCCAGCATACGAATAAACAACTAAAGATAGCGATTTATGACATATATGTGGCCTTGCCCTAAGCCTTGAGGGAAGCTCCCCACGAGGGGCCAATACACGGCGTCAGCATTCTCAACTCCCTCGCGACATCGCGACGTTTCTCGCGAAGACATTATTGGCTTTTGCCGGCATAAGTAATGCTTACCGAGCGATATTTTTTTATTATTTTTTATTGCTTACACTTATTGCAGACTTTTGTGTATATTTCGTAATATCACCATTTAATTTGTTAAAGAACTAGCCGGCTAGTAAAATGAATTGTTCACAGTTCGTTAGATGTTTTAATGCTTAAGTGTTTCCCTGTTTTTTTTTTTTAATACACTTATGTGATAAGGGACCGTATATTACCTTCCATAGTGTTAGCCTTTACCGTGTATGTCATGAATATATTTATTCAATGATATTGTTAGGTAACCTTTGAAAAGGTGTTCAGATTCGATAAGAACATGAATCTCGTTATTTTGTGAAAAGGTTTGTCCCTTTACGACATCCGAAACTCTTGAAACTATGTTGTAGCAAAGATTTTGCACAGAATATGTTTGAATTTTAATGTTGTTACCACTTTGTAAAGAAAATACAAAATGTCACTTTAATATTTTTGTCAGACGTCCATCATTCATTTTGAAATTAATTAAACTGCATAATTTGTTCCTAGAAATAATTAAATTAACGTCATTTCCATTGCGACAGACTAAAAAGAAAATGAACTCAGTCGAGGATTGCGGTCCCTTCGTTTGAAATAGAAATAAATAGAGTTTAATAACGTCTTCTGTCACGACAGTTTAGTGTGGCTATAGAGACCTGTTATGTTAAAATGTAATATTTTATTAATATTAGTAAGGGCCTGTCCCACCAAATTGTAAATTGTCTGATACAACGTGTAAAATATGTGATGGAAATATCGGATTTTGTTCCCTTATGTGACGTCATTTTAAAGCTATCTGAGGCTCTATCAGCCAGTGGTGGAACAGGCTCTAAGAGTTCTATTTTATTGGTAGTATTTTTGTTTTGTAGGTGGTATAATGGTAATGTATTGTCATCTATCTCATTTAAAAATAAATAGACAAATAATAATAGTTCTTTGTATCTCATTATTGAAGGATCTGTAGAAAATGTAGTCATATACAACTTTGGGTAGGAATTGTATAAATTACTTTGTTCGAAGAAATGTTGGTTACATAAATTGGCATAATATACGGTTTAATTTAAGATATGCTCAGCTGTAATAAACTCCTAGTACTGCTGTACTTTACGTTCAGAATTCCCTTTATATAACTTTAATTAAAGAAACCGCACGGAACCTTTGAACTTTCCTTTTTAAATATGAAAGGAGAAAATGTTGAAACTATGTCGTAAATATCAAGAGACAAGTCACTAATTGCAAAATAATATGAAATATGTTTTCAAAGTGAAAATAAAAATTTTAGGTTTCAGGTGTTGCATACACAAAATAATATGCAGAAATAAACAACTTGTCCAATACTGAATACACGTAAAACCTAAACCTCATTTTCATTTAAGTTATTTAAACTTTAAATATCAGTATTGGACAAGTTGTGTATATCTGCATATTATTTCCTATCGTAATCGTTTCATTTCATTGTAACTTTTCATAAGGTAGGTTTTTTTTGGTGATAAGTATTCTGAAATATCTCTTACAGTATGTTCATTAATCTTACCAATTGATAGACGAGTTCGCTACCCTAAAGCTAGGTCGGTGCATTTGGCTGCGAGCCACTCACTTCATCCCCTGAGAAAGATTTTGCAATTCATCTAAAATCACATACGGAATGTACACACATCATTTATTTTCTGAAAAGTTCCGCACCGTTTTCATTAAAAACCTTTTGTGGGAAATTGTAAAGAGTATCTCTTCGAGTACATGAAAAACTACTTTCACGAGATAAGATTTTTCGGAAGTTAAATTGAATAATGCTTTCTTGCGAGTGTAATAATGAAGATCGATAGGCGGTCCATTGAGGATGGACAGGCGGGAGCGACGGCCCCTACGTATCTGGCGAGCGGCCAGCCGTCTGCCTCGGCTGGGGATGCCGGCGCTCTGTCGCCGCACCGTACATACGTGCCATTTCTCGGTACGATCACGGTGTTATGTACAACGTGCAGTCACACGTCCCAATAGCTTCCTTATATGTTGTGAGATATATTCAATTTTCAATAGGTTTTCTTGCTGCTAGTGACGTAAACTATTAAAGAAGCAGAACGTAAGGACTATATTAAAATACAGAACATTCCAGAATTCTTAGATTAATAAAACATAAGAATAGTATCCTTTATCATAAGCACATATATTACTTTTTAATGATGAATCTGTAACATTATATTCACACGCATATTGAAAACCTTGAAGTTCAAAGACATTGAAAACGGTTAAACGTTTAACGTTGCCAAGGTTTTTATATCAAGGTTTAACAGTCCTTAAGACCTGGTCACGCTAAGTTTTCTAACCCTGAGTTAATTTCTTGTTTAAAATAATTGCTTCCGAAATGACGTTATTATAATCGTTTAGGAAACTAATGTAATCATTGTATGCGACCCGAGCAACCTCTTTACGCGTGACTAATTTAATACCAAAGGGTCTAACATTACTACCCCACTGTGAAATTGAATTACCATTTCATGTGCTGTAATCACAGGTAGCACTTTGGGGGATTAATACTGAAACTAACGGCCTATTTTAGTCTGTGTCCTGAATTTCTTATATACAATTGTTCAAGTTGAAAGTATTGTTATACGTTTGAACTACTTTTCAATGTTTAGATCGCATAAGTATTATCTATACTTCTATACTATCTATATCTATACTATTATAATAAAGCGTAAACCCACACTTCTTTGTTCCCTAAGATGTCAGCAATTACAGCATATTTTTGGATAATGCATTTTTTAATAAAAAGCCCTACACTTACGTCATGCTTTAGGCTATATATTTTCACGCCATTAAACTTAGGGGGTAAATATTTTGGATAAAAACCCTAATGTGGGAAAGAGGCCATAAGTTGCTGCCAACACAAAGAAAGAAAGATTGCTAAAGTTTGTCATGTCATGTCTGTCATTTTGACATTTGCTATTGATAATTTGACAAATGTAAACAATAAAATAAAGTTTTTATAATTTCACGCGGATGAATCCGCACGCGAACAGCTATTTATAACAAAACTCTTCAAATAAAACAACTTTTCGGGTGTGCGACATTTTATGATTGGTTTAATAAGGAATCTCTTTTTCTAGGAATATCCAAGAATAGCTCTCGTTTTCAAATAACTATGAAAATAAATATAAGCCGGTATAATATTGGGGGTAACGTAACACCGCGATAGCTGGATGTCAGCGGGCAAATTGAAATTTTGATTTATGCTGTGCGCTGCCAGCTTTCAAAGAATATGGCTCATGTTTCTTTCTCACATGTTGACAAAAATACATAAATAAATGTACGAGTATAACGTGTCAGCACATCCTCTACGAGATAAACTACAAGTATTTGTCTTCATTTAAAAACAAAGAGTTTTCACCTAAACATGCACGATAGTTTCTCAAGACTATGGACAAGAGTAATTGAAATTTATTTTTCTACATTTGTACAATATTTCATTAAAAGAAAACGAGTATATTTAGTTCAATGTATTTCGAAAAACTGTATTATATGAAAAGGGAAATATTCCAAGGATTTACTTAGATGTTTTCAATGAACAAATGGGGCATATTTCTCGCTTAACTTTTAATTAAAAGCCCCGAGACCCAAAACTTTTGTCTTCATTATTCTCAAACAAACTAATTGAGTATTGAAGTAGTAAATAAAGTACAAGAACAACAAAACTTGAACAAAAAAGAAAAACAAGATCCATAGTACGGGACGAGTATCGTTTCAGATACACTTTCCGAGTCTCATCGGTAAAATATCGTGAGCGGACTGCGACATTGGCGCAGTGTATCGTTTTCATTTCCAGTCTGCTGCACAAACTGATTTCATACGATATCCACATTCGAGCGAAGTTCGCTCGCATTTTGTAAAAGAAACAATTGAACGGGCTTTTTGTTTTCCGTTTGATCTTCAGACTTTTCAACATATTGATCTTTTGGCCTCTTAGTTAGAAATTAGTGGTTGACTTTTAACTTATTAATTTAAATAATACAAAGACATGGTTTTACTCCAAATTCCTTTACGTATTGACGTCTGGCAGGTTATAAGTGGCGAAGAAGAAACGTGAAAGATTCGTTTCAGAATTCGACCGTTTATCCATATTTTTAGAATGATGAAATTGATTTAGACACCGGATTGAGCTTTTCTATATCCCTGTGGCGGGTCGAGCCCGTATTTGCCAGCTACAGATAAAAAGCCCACAACCGGTGCTCTGAAAACAAAAGACCACTCCGCGCTTTCGATAATAAATTGGCTGCTATTCATGTACTTTACGGTTACTTTTTCGTGCCAGATTTTTTTTATATCTCTCAAAGAAAACTATTAAGAATTCATGTCGCACTTCTTTTATTTCTATTGTTAAGATATTAATTATGGATTTGTCATAACTGCAAAAATGCATAGTTTGTTTTATAATGGTCGGTTATTTTAGAGCAGAATTTTCATGATACCTAAGGGTTTTATTGTTATACTAATCTTGATAAAGAAACTAAAGTGGGACGAAAGACCGTATTCTTGCGGATTGCGCAAGATATCCTTAAATGTGTAACAATCAGATAACGAACCTTTAGAATTCCCTCACAAAGAAATTCTTATCTAATAGGCGTTTACAGCAGTGTTTAGTACAAATGTAGCAAAAGGTAAAAACCTTTGTTTTTATTTGGAACTAAAGATTTTATTTAGAACGAAAGATGTTTGCGATGTTGTGCTAAATCATACTTCATAATAATATTATAAATGCGAATGTGTAGATGGATGGATGTTTGTTAGCGTTTGAAGCCTAAACGGCTAAACGGATTTTGATGAAATTCGGTATAGAAGTAGAGGATAGTCTGGAAGAACACATTGACTACTCTCTTTTGTTTTTAATATCACGCGGACGGATTCGCCGGCGAAAGCTAGTTTGACATAAAATAAAGACAATCGATGATTAATTTGCTTTTGCACACTTATTCTAGTTTTTTTGTGTTTCATGTGTGACCCATACCCACTTTTTAGTAATGTGTAATGTGGTCCCTTAGAATAGATTCATTATGAGAAATCTACTCAAAGGGTCTTGACCACTTAACGACGTTGAGTGTACTAGTATAGTTTTTAAAAGGAAAATGTTGCTTGCATGTTGCACATAAATTTGCAGGTATCGCCGTCGGCTAAGCGTCCCCCGTGCAGCCGGTGCGCAAACTTAATCCCACATTATGCCGCATCTGGCTACCTAAGGCATTAATTTATAATATGCAAAGACAAAGGCTGTGTTTTAATCCTAATGGATTGAAAACTTTTAGTTATAGGTTGGATTTTTTTAATTTGTATATTTAGATGAATGTTCATTATGAAACTATACGTTTTACTTTCTTAATTATCTTGTTTAATACAATAAATTTTAAGCCTAACAAATTTATTCGTTAGAGCACTGGTATTTTTAATATCCAGCCCTTGAACAATGTTGTACGTCGGAATTTGTCTAGTAAGCGAAATTAATTAAAAGTTACCGTCATTAGCGTAGTTTGATCGAGTCGAGTTCGCTTCGTGTGCGCTTTAATTTTCCTAACGCCCCATTTATCTTCGCCATTGCCGCTCCCACTCAGATATAACTATTGACGTGTCTATATTAAATCCAAGTTATACTTTATTACAAACTTATATATCGAATATTAAAGTTATTAAGGTTATCCCTTAGCGATTATAAGTTTTATTATTTATTCTATTCTTAGCGCTAATACAGACGTGATGAGATATTAAAACCTAGCATATTGGATTTTCTTAACATGGTAATAAATTACATAAACGACCAAAAAACATTGTTCTAGGAGATTACGCAAAGCTCTCAATTTGTTAAAAGATTCTTCAATGAGCTCTGTTCAAATGTGTCTTGAATTTTCGTTTAAAGTATCATATTTTTTGTTACAGAAAACAACCAAAGACTTTCGCGTTCGACCACTGTTTCTACTCCCTCGATGCGGCGCTCCCCAACTTCGCGTCGCAGAAGACGGTGTTCGAATGTCTCGGCCGAGACATCCTAGACAATGCATTCGATGGCTACAATGCCTGTATATTTGCATACGGACAGACAGGTAAGGTTAATTAAACATTGATAATTCAATTTAGATATTTAAAAAGTGTATGATAATGTTATTGTACTACATATATGATCAAAAAGGGAGTGATGACTGAGATGACGGATGATAGAGTTATGTGGAGGACAAAAACCTGCTGCGCCGACCCTACGGGAGTAGGATAAGGAGGAAGAAGATGACTACATATATTGTCATCTATGTGTATGGAATTAAATAAAGCTAAATAAATAAATAAATAAATAAATAAATAAATAAATAAATAAATAAATAAATAAATAAATAAATAAATAAATAAATTCAATTTAAGTACGCTCATCTGCATTTCATAGAATCAAAGCTAAATAAATAAATAAATAAATAAATAAATAAATAAATAAATAAATAAATAAATAAATAAATAAATAAATAAATAAATAAATAAATAAATAAATAAATAAATAAATAAATAAATAAATAAATAAATAAATAAATAAATAAATAAATAAATAAATAAATAAATAAATAAATAAATAAATAAATAAATAAATAAATAAATAAATAAATAAATAAATAAATAAATAAATAAATAAATAAATAAATAAATAAATAAATAAATAAATAAATAAATAAATAAATAAATAAATAAATAAATAAATAAATAAATAAATAAATAAATAAATAAATAAATAAATAAATAAATAAATAAATAAATAAATAAATAAATAAATAAATAAATAAATAAATAAATAAATAAATAAATAAATAAATAAATAAATAAATAAATAAATAAATAAATAAATAAATAAATAAATAAATAAATAAATAAATAAATAAATAAATAAATAAATAAATAAATAAATAAATAAATAAATAAATAAATAAATAAATAAATAAATAAATAAATAAATAAATAAATAAATAAATAAATAAATAAATAAATAAATAAATAAATAAATAAATAAATAAATAAATAAATAAATAAATAAATAAATAAATAAATAAATAAATAAATAAATAAATAAATAAATAAATAAATAAATAAATAAATAAATAAATAAATAAATAAATAAATAAATAAATAAATAAATAAATAAATAAATAAATAAATAAATAAATAAATAAATAAATAAATAAATAAATAAATAAATAAATAAATAAATAAATAAATAAATAAATAAATAAATAAATAAATAAATAAATAAATAAATAAATAAATAAATAAATAAATAAATAAATAAATAAATAAATAAATAAATAAATAAATAAATAAATAAATAAATAAATAAATTTCATCGAAATGCGTTCATCCGTTTAGGGTACAAACTCAAACAAACATCCACTCATCCATCCATCCAAACTTTCACGTTTATAATATTAGTATGAAGTATGTTAAGAGTGAAATGTTACAATAACATATAATTTTTAGTAAGTATATTACTTTACATGTGAAATGGTGTACATTTACACAGATGTACCGTAATGTAAAGAAATAATCTGCAAATAATTGCAACACTCGGATGCCGCTGTTTAATTGCACATCAAGGTAAACGATTCGAGAAGATGAGGAGATTACGGATTGTGAAATATTATGCATAATTAGTTGCACAATTTCATGTTCCAATTAGAACATTGTTACCTTTGTTCGTAAAAGTATTTTATTCTTGTGAGTATCTGAATTTGAAAAGTGCATCGATTGCATTGAACTGCAAATATCGTTGGCTAACTGCAAATCTAACCAAATAGAACTGATTGAACATACTTTGTTGGTTGTATCACAATGAGTTCAACTTTGCGTGTAACTTTTCCTTCTGTAAACTAGTTCTGTTGCAACTTTAAACCTATTTGTATTTCCTTATTGATATTAAAGGATTTATTGGAGTTCTCTTTTGCGCTGCGAACTTAACAAGTTTGTGGATTAACCGACTTGTCAAAATGATTTCAGACTAAGTTAAACTCATTGTTAACTGTAGTTTCATTCATACTGTTTTGCTTTAAGACAATAAACTACGTTATATTTGTTTAATGTATCACCGCTTTTTCATTTTGAAATCTGATTGTGTAACAAAAAATAATGCCTGTGGGTTTACTTTTTTGTTAAATTTTGCCCACCTCTGGCATATTTACCTTTGATATAATATTCCACAACCTCATTTAATATTTATAAAGTCAAGGTTTCCATAAAGCACGCACTTGGGCTGTAAATTTAAATCCTGCAGTATTAGTATTCAGCTAGGGAGCGTTGTTTATAATAAACTAGCGTTTCAACTTGCGGCAACACAGATTTATACGCGGTGGCCGCCCACTAGCTGCGAGAAATTTTAATCTTGTTTATCGTCCACGTCCGGAGAGGGCATTTTTCTTTTCTTCCTCGTCATAAACGAGATTAAGATTACCTGTTTTAATTGTCTTTTCGGTCATTTTTGTTCATCTAATTATTTTTTTTCGGCGACTCTCTGAGGCATATTAATGTAATATTTTTCACTGTTTACTACATTTTTTTTGTGGTTACTACGTTAGGATTGGGAAGTTAAAATGTAATTTTCCATTGTCATGTAAATTAAAAATGTTCACGATATATTCTTTGTTCTTATTTAAAATCCGGCTTTCTCCTACGTTTCAGCGCACAATATGTTACGCATTTCAGTTTAAATAGCTGGTCTTATTACCGACAGCGAAGTGTTTATTCAGCGAATTTCGTGAAATTCTCGTTCTGCCTTATATTTCTCCGCTGTGTGTACGAAATGTACCAAAGGTTTACTTGGTTAATGTTGTACATTAACTTTCCTTAATGTTTTCTCTTATTTTATGCAGACTCTATATTATTGACGCACGAAGCTGTAGTAGCACTTTAACTAAGCCTTCTTTTCAGATTTAAATTACTATTTTCATTTAAAAACACCCTCTTGCTTATTTATTTCCTTCATCCAAATTAAGGTTGCGGGAATAGCAATATAATTTAACATTCAAATAATTTTATAGTTATTTAATAATTAACCATTTAATCTTGAAGAAAAACTTTATTTAATGTAAAACATTAAACATATTCTGAAAGTAGCAAGTCAAATCAAGTGTCTCTCAGCCATGAAAACATTGGAGGCTCTCGACAAATGAGAGTCGAGCGCACAGGGGCGCTGCGCTCGCCGCTCGGAAAATACCGAGTGATTTAATAACGGCTCGTCTGGTTCGTTCCATTCGTTCGATCCATTCATTCACTACGAGCTAAAACCTTTTGTGACGTTGCGACATTTTGAGTACTGCTTGATTGGTACTTTTTATTTATATGCGTATAAAACTCGCCTGAAAACAATAGATTTTGCGATCCTCAAAATATTGTATAATACAGAATTACATCTTTAAAAATTTATAAAATGTATATTTAAATTATTAGATATTATGTCTAGATTAATGAATAGTATAGAAACTTTATCTTTTAATCACATCGTACACGTGGAGTTCTCTCAAAAAGCAGTTATGAATAAAGAATGCGTCCATTATACTTCGTAGCCTTTTCATTAAAATTCCATGTGCTTTCAGAAAGTTACCGTACATGTTAAATATGTACATACTACGTTGTACAAAGAGTATGTTTATTATCATATCGATTAAATCTTATACCTCTAAATAAAGCCACAATTTTTCAAGTATATCGATCGATTCTAGCCGGCTGTCGATTATTACGTCTATATAACAGTTCATTTTCATTTATATACTAGAAGAAACAATCTCAATACTAAAGGTAAATTGTCATCCACAAAATTGCTGCATCAATCATATTTCATACTAATATTAAAAATGCGAAAGTTCAGATGGATAGATGGATGGATGGATGGATGGATGGATGGACGGATGGATGGATGGATGGATGGATGGATGGATGGATGGATGGATGGATGGATGGATGGATGGATGGATTGATGGATGGATGTTTGTTTGTTAGTTTGTAGCCTAAACGGCTGAACTGATTTTGATGAAATTAGGTATAGATGTAGAGGATAGTCTGGAAGAACACATGGGCTACTCACTTTTGTGTTTTTAATTACGCGGACGAAGTCGCGGGCGAACGCTAGTGATATATAATATAAAAGCTGTTTGTCTATCGGCGTATATTTTCGTTTACGTATAAATTTCCTAAGCCGTCCTAAATCAAGAGGGTGTTCGGCCAAAGCCTAGAGCTTAACTTGGCCTTAATGAAATGCAATTTAAGAGGAAAACGGCGTCATTAACAGGGCTCGCACCCGGGACAAGTTATAACTTACTACCGCTAGGGAATTAACGAAGGCGACTGTTGCTGGCAATGTAGGTCGAAAATTACGGATTCCGTGGTACGCAAATGATGTAATATTGAATAAAACACCCATCAAATACTCATAACGCTATATCCGATTATTGTTAACATTTTCAGCGAAACGATAAAGATGAAATTGAGAGGTCGTAGAATCCAGAGCGCCAGATAATAAAATATAAAGACAGTTTAAATCTTTAATGGCGATTTTAAAAGCATTCTAAAGAATCCTATAGGGTTGTGATCTTAGTAATGTATTATAGTGATTTTAATATTTAACCCGAATAAAAGTTTTGTGTTGTCTTGGTTTAGTTTTGGTGACCTAAGTAGGATTTAAAAGCGAGTGCAGCGTCTACTTGCGACGAAGTGCTCGCTTAGCTAGAATTTAGGTGTAATGCACATGTCACGAGGGAATTGCATAAACCTTCGCAATTGTGTCAAGAACCCTCTTTTGAGAAATGTAATTACGGCTTCTACTTCCTTAGAGACCGTGTTTGTGGAAACGTACCACTCAGATAACGAGATGGGTTTACAAGGTAATTTCTCTCATACACTCACCGTAGTTTTCAAGTTACATGCACATGTTCTTTTTACTAAATCCCTCATGAATGAACTTATCGTGCATCTGACATGACCTGAAAGACTTAAGTAACATTTAATTCTTTTTTGTGAACATACCAATAGAACCAGAAGTTCATATTCCATAGTAAATTGGAATGTCAGTTGTAAAAGACAGTTTTAATTTAACAGCAGTGTAGGAAATGGTTATTTTGTAACGTCGCGGCCATAACATTTGTTGTTACGCGTTCGGTGAGGCAATTAAACTCGTGTCAAGCGCGGGACGCGTGTGTTTTACGTGACCTAGCACTACACTATTACAATCGGTTTTCTCTACAATTTAAATGAGCTTTTTCATTGTATTTATCTTTATTCATGTTAATTATTTAATTTACATAACTTTCGTTTTAACCGTTACATATGTACATACTCATCTGTAGAGCGTGCAATTGATTAGAATAACAAACATGTTTTACATAAGCTAAACTTCAATGAACAACATGAAAATAAAACTTAAAAGCTGTCAACAAGTAATTGTCTCGTAGATTAGCAAATAATGTGGCAGCTACTGATAAAACAAGTCTAATTGTTGTAGAACAAAGCTTCGAACGAATTACCCTGGCGTTAAACTACGCGCACCTTTGTGACAACTTCTCGTCGCTGTCGCTTCGTCTGAGAGCAATATCGTGTCCCGCGCCCACATTCTCTTATCACATTGTACTTGTCTGCACTGCAGTATTCAGCACTTCGGAGTTATTGAGTGTTATTTCATTAATATTTAATTTTGTTTACTTGAATAAAGTTTATTTGTCACGTGCGAGTCTTGTTGAACTTTCTCTTCGGTTCATTTAAAACATTTTTTTTTTATTTTGTTTTAATCTCGATCAATTTATAACGTCTAGACGCAAGTAGTGGTCTCATAAATGTGACGTCTCAGTTGGTAGCTAAGGGAACATGCTGTGGAGAAACTTGTAAAGAGCGTTTGCACGTCTTTCAGTTTTGACGATAACTTTTAAGGCTTGGGCTTGCATAATTAAAGGCTCGAGACGCATTGGCATTTCAATAGCGTACTTCACTTCCTGCAGCGTATTATGTGCCGTCATTTTCTATGAAATAATAATATACTCCGCTCTTAACAACTTTCAAAGGCAACCATACCGGTAGTACTTTATTATCGTGTAAAACTGTTTTCAAAGGAAAATTTGTTCAGGAGTTCAGGTCAAGAAATGATCATGATACCATAGTACTACTAGATAAATAGACATATACCATAGTAACTACTTCTAAATCGGCACTTATTGAGCTAGTGCGCTCTATCCTTCGGCCGCGTCTTCACTTAGCTTAGGTGGAGTCGTGGTCAAGAGCTGGTTTATTTATGTTTAAAAAAATATGTATACTCGATGTTTAGTGTTAAAGAACAATCTTCAAACGATTTTTATTTCAGACCGTGAACAATTTCGTTTTAATTGAATGGATAAAAGCTGTATTTAGTAAAATGAAACGTTAGGTCCGCTGAGCACACTTTGTGCCGTATCCTGTGTTTGTAGTATGCCAATAACTGTCTGTTAGCGCGACAATATTGCGAATCTTAGGGTTGTCAACTTAATAGAACGTAAAAAGTAATAATTTTAATTGAGAGTGAGTAAGGTAACTATTAATAGTGTTGTAGATGTTAGTAACAGTCTCAGACATGATAAGGAATTTCCTTTTCATAGGACAAAAACAAAACTTATCGACTGGTTTAAGTTTATCAATTGTCTTTTTCAATATCGAAATTTTAACTATAAATTAGTAGACAACCCTTAGTGTAGTGTTTATATAGCTCTTTGCGTCCGTCCGAACGTGCATTTTATGCAACTAAGCAACGCAATGCGCGTAACACACGAAAACATGATTGTGAGTTTTTATAATGAAAATTCTTTTAATCCTCGTTATTGTAAAATTATGAAAAGCAATTATCTCTAGGTAGAGTAAAATCATATGGGGATAATATTAAGTTTTAAGTGTGATTATACATAAGTAAATTTACATGTTTTCACAGAGATTTGAAGCATAAATACTATTCAAAGTAAAACAGCTAGGTTCTTTAACTATCAATCCAGATATTCCACTGAAAAAATAATTAGCTGTCTATATTTCTATTACTTACACGTGTTTTTAGTTTAATGCCGTTATTCCTTAACAGTATTAAAGTTATTTTACCAAGACAAAGTATCTAAGCTTGCCAAAATTGTATCGTAATAGACGCAATTCAAAAAATATTTAAATATTTCTATGCTTATTTTTCAAGCATCAAATAGCGTATGAAAGATCGATGTAGCTCGTGTAGGTTTAAAGTGTTTACATTACGAGACTATCCCCGCGTCTGGGCCGCTGCCATGCATAATGTGCCCACTTGCAGTTATTAGTTCCGGGTTCAGACCCGTTTCTATCATTTACCCATTTGATGTTTTTATTAACCTACTTTGGAATTTTCCCAAATATGTGTTAAGTTAGTAACGAAGCAAAAACATTAAAGATTTTAGCAGTAATGTCTCAATTACATGAGAGTAAATTATGGTTAGTTTCATAATATTACTGCGAATTTAGTACAAAAATCGTCCGGAATACGAAGTTTTTTTAAAAGATTTATAAAACTCTAGTTTCATTAAACGAGTTTTTCAACTTTCCGTACCTCTGTTTGTAATAAGGAAACAATTGTCGGAACATCTGCAGGATTTCACAGGGAATGTTTCAGGGATCTGCGAATTTACATGAAATTGCGAGACACCCTGCTAGAAGGTTGACAGCTACGTTTTTGCGATTACATTTTTTTTCGCCCTCGGCTACGTGATGAAGCAATTCAGACTTGTACTGGAAGATTCTGAAACGAGGAAATTGTTTTACGTGCGCTATGTAAGGCGTTTTCAGTGTAAAAGTGCTTTGTGCGAAACTCTCAACATTTTAGGATGGAACTTTCTTGAGACGGCGCGTTAAGGAAAATGTAAAGACAGTGTTTTTACATTAAAAGTAACGTGACAAAAATATACATTTTATTTAGGGCCTGTCCCACCAAATTGTAAATTGTCTAATAACAATCCAACGTGTAAAATATGTGATGGAAATATCAGATTTTGTATCCTTATCTGACAGTGACGCCATTTTTAAGCTCAGATAGCTTCCAGCCTCTATCAACCAGTGGTGGGACATGCCCTAAGGGTCGTAAAGTTTGAACTAGTTTATTGTTAGCATGTTCATTACTTTATGTCGGTTTTTTAACGTTTAAGTAATATATAATCTAGCTTATATAACTTTTCGTCTTCACATTTCATATACTCCTTCTGAGGCTATTCGTTGAATACGACTAGCATTCTGTAAGCCAATTTAAAGTTTGTTCGGTTGCAAGTTTTCCTGAACATCCGTCTTTTGATGCACAGCGGTTTGTAAAACTATTTCAAAGACCGAAAGCTATCAGTTCTTCCATGCAACGGCTACGGAAAACTTTTGAGATACTTTTAGCGAATAAATTGTTCCTGTTTACAATTTTTGGTTATTATTATAACCTAGATTAAAAAGAATCCTATTTAGTTTAGTTATAAATTTTATATTTTCTATTCTGTAGCCGTACAAGTTATCATGCGAACATTTGTTTGTGACAAGAAAAACTTTTAGTGTAGATTACGAACTTGAACGATTCAATGGTAGAGTCGCTTTTTGACCTCTAGGGCTTTGCCCCAAGGAACACGAATTACAAACGACGTTAGGTAAACGCGCACAGTTTGCTGACCGCATTTGACCCGTGAACTCTAACACTGTTTACTTTGGCCCTTGTTTAGCAACAGACAAATTGTCTCGTCTGACGGAGTATTCCTTTGTTTATGTAAATTTACAACACAAAGGGGTTGTTTGTGTTATACAAAACATGTACGTGTTTGCACAGATTATGTAATTTGACTTTAAATCGACATATAAAAATACTCGTACTAAAGTGTTGCAGGACTTTTTTATGTCAAAAATTCAGTCATTTATACTGAATGAAAATTGGATTTCATTAGAGTAAACTGCCAATAGGTATGTGAATATTTTCTTGTAACTGATACCAACAAATATTTATGATTCATCGTCTACGTAGTCTTTACCAGATCTACGACGTAGAGCTTCTTGCTACGCGGTAGGAGCATTGTAATAGAATAATTCAATTTAACGCAGACGCAAAAAAACAGTTGTAAAAAATGTTAATTACTTTATCAATGTAACCTATAGTAACATGGAAATGATTTGATTAAAACAGAAAAGCTTCGAACGAGTCACGTCTTTAAAATATATTTTTGTATGTAATGCGTCGCGCTACGTGGAAACGGGAACAAAAGAGTTTAAAGCAGGTACGGCGTCCGGGTGACCTAAAATCGCAGGTGCCAGCTTTGTGTCAGCCGCGCTGGGGAACAAGTCTAGAGAGCAGATCTATATTAAATAATTTATTCTGCTATTAGTTTTTTTTTTCATATTTTCATCACGATCTGCAGAAGTATTTTTCATTGATTATTCGTAATAATATTTTACCATAACAAAGCTGTTACAATACAGTGTTAACCACTTTTGGTTACTGCATTAGCTATTATCATGTTATGTGATTGTTTAAATAAAATATTTTTATATATGTCTCAAAGCTATTTCTCTTATTACTTGGACCAATGCGTAGTATGGGAGGGTGAGTGTTTGCATTCGTTAATTGTCCCCGATGCAGCGCTCCTCTTTATATACTGGAGATGATCGTTAAATGATTCCCAATAACGACCGGCCACCCTCAGCCCCCGCATCGCACTGACCGTTTCTCCTAATTAAACATTGCAGCAAAATGTCGACACTGCAGTACTAATCAAATGTTAATAGTAATACGGACGTTTATAGATATGTCCTCTACGTTACGCAATGGTTAACTAATGACAGGTTGAGTGCTTTGCATCGTTGATCTCGAGTATCGCTATGGTTAGGGTGTCCGCCGGAAATGTCACGGCTCCTAGGTTTGATGCAGTAGCGTAAAACACTATGTTATAATTCCTTTGTTTTTGACCGTGAGTGCTTTCTTAGTTTGAATCAATGAGCCATTTTAAACGCTGCATATTTCAAGTCGAAGTCTTTGATTCTCACTGAGATAAATTTAGGATAAAGATAGGATTATGTTTGTATTTTCTCTTTGATGTATTCTCTAGTTTAATGGAAAGAATACGTAACTACATATTGAACAGACGTTTTGCATAATAGAAACGTCTAAATATAGAGGATATCAAGCGTGAAATGGCAACAAAGCCCAGCTTAACAGCTACTGTGTCTCGTTAAAACTTACATAATGCAATACGATTAATATATTCTGTTTGAAACTGCAGTGTTGTGTATTAAAGAGAATAGTCTAGGATAGAGCTTAACTTTGCCGGTAGATGTAAGCGCATAGTAGGCAGTTGGCTGCGAGCCAGGGAGCGGGATCATCCCTCACACGGGACCTAAGTCACGCCCTAACTTTCATACTCCAAGCCCTGCTCTACAAGATCCTATTTTATTTTATCTCTGCCAATCTAGAGTAACACTTTGGCTACGAGCGCCGCTGCTTCAATTGTATTAAAACTTTAAAAGGTCAATGCATTTTGCTCCAGTTCGTTTAACGCCAGCACGAATCTCTGCAGCTTTCCAGTTAAAGCGATTTTAACTTCGAGTACCCGCGAGCAGAACAGTTGTGTAAGTGAGGTCATAATGACGATGTGATTTGATAGGACGGTTCTCTATTACCATTTTCTTAATGCCTCTAGTGACATATTATACATTTACTTACTTTCATTAGACATGATATTAGCAATTCGAAAAGGTTGGCACATGTAACGGCGGAATGGATAGAGAAAGAATTTTTAAATAAATCTAAGTTGTATTGCCGCGTAGCACAAACAATTTATATCGGGGAAATTAATGTTGAAGGTACTAAAGTTGGCGTTATCGTAAAATCGTCTAGAAGAATAATGGTGGTTGCTCCTTGAATGCATATGTGTGCCTAGTTGTGCTCCTAATTTATGATGTAGATAACGAACCCACGCATACCAGATCTCTGATGTATTTTTGTATTTTAATTTGTATTGCTGGAATATCTTCAGCAACTTTTCCTTTCAATGATTTACTTTTTGCTCGTATGCGCTAGAAACATGTTAATTAACTTTGAGAAATCAATTTGCTTAGTAGAATCAAAGCGTCGTGTAAATGTTATGCTTAAAAGGTTAGATAAATCTTTAAACGTAGTAAATCTTTTAGTTTATTATCGCTGCATTCTCTTAAGTTTGATTGTGATGTAAAAGTGAAGTTATAAATGTTACTTTATTCAGAAATAGATCACAGTTGTAAAAAGCCGTCGTTCCTTTTATTCCTTTGTGACGAGATCGACTTACAAAAGAACGATCTTTTGTGTTTTCTATCGAATCAAAGAGCGTATTCTTCAAGAGAAGTTGTTCAACATTTACAAAATTATAGTCTAGATTTTATATTTTGTGATATCAATTTATATCTCTTTTTATAAATTATGTTTTCTAGTTTCTATTTACTCGGGTTATAAGGATACCTATTCATACATTTTAGTCTGTATTAACTTAATGTTTGTCTTTATTTTGTCCAATATACCGAATTAATTAGCTAACTTTAAAGGTCAACGCAATTACCTCTTCGTGCGCGAACTCATTACAAATTGCTGCATCACACGATCAAGTTTCTAAAAGCTCTTTGCTATCGGTCTAGTACATTCTCTAGGAGAAATTGCTTATACGCTCAATTAGGTATTATGGAATAAAAGATTTATAAACAATCAAAACCTAAAGTTTTGTCAGTGAATGTACATGAAAATGTTTTTATACTCCCAGTCTTCCAGTTAAAATGTTTGAGACCTTTGTCACAAAATAAATTGTGTTTATTTTACACAAATAAATATAAACAACACAAAGTAAATGTTGATATTAAATTTGATATTTCCATTACAAAGGATAGTAAGAAAGAGTAACGGAAGATACAACTTTGAGTAGGTATTGTGCTGTTCAGATTTATACCAGAGTTTGCAACACGACATGAAATATGCGAGTTTACACAATGTCGCAGAAAAACTTATGCGAATGCAATCACAATGTTGCTTTTATGTTTTTGTGATGGGAACAAATGAATAGTTTTCACTTTTCATACATAATGCTATGTTATAAGACTATGTAGTTTAGTTGTTAATAAAGCATTATCAATGAAAACCATTTAAAGGTGAAAATACACCCATAATAAACATTATGTAAGACTAGCTGTCGCGCGAAACTCCGTCCGCGAGGAATTAAAAAAAAACTATTAGTAGCCTATGTGTTCTTCCAGATTACGTTCTACATCTATGCCATATATAAGTTTCATCCTTTCTGAAGATACTTAGTAACAAACAAACATCCATATAAACTTTTGCATTTATCATATTAGTAAGATTACTTTAGTTAATCATGAAGGACTAGACAAACGTAATAAACCATTAGGTTTCTATTACTAAAGAAAGGTAAACCTTCAAAAGCTTTCCTAAGCTGGACTGAAATAGAATTGGTATACGCGAGTGCTTGCAGGATTGCGCTTAAATCCCTTACTCTGTGAAACATGTACACGTAATCAATTGCTCAGATCGCTAAAGAAAATAACAATTTCTTCTTTTTCATTTATAGAGTACCTATTTAGTGTCAATTCTTACTCCTACGTGTTAGTGCTTTTATATCAAACTAGCTATCGCCCGCAACTCCATCCGCGCGGTAAAAAAAAATCAAAAGCAAGTAGCCTATGTGTTCTTCCAGACTATCCTCTACATCTATGCCAAATTTCATCGAGATCACTTCTGCCGTTTAGACTACAAACTCTAACAAACATCCATCCATCTATACTCTCGCATTTATAATATTAGTAAGATTAGAAAAATATGACAGAAATTAACATATTCGTGTAAGAAATAACTTAACTTCGCGATTAAAGGTTTTCAAATGTCTACAAAGTTGTAAGTAAAATAACATGTTTGTTTTAGTTAGTTTGAAGTGCGCGCTCGACAGCGGGACGTTAATTAAAATTTTGCACATTACGACTCAACTGCGCTGCGACAATTTGAGACAATTATCGAAGTCGACTCGACTTTAACATTAGCTGTATTACTTTAAAATAATATGTAGACTTTTAAACAAAGTAAAGTTTTTTGTTTTTGGTATAATTTTCTATTATTGCAAACAACTCGCAAAAAATACCTAATGAAGATTGGACACATAAATTACATTACACTAATTAATCAAAAATAACTTCGATCGATTTTAAATTAACGTGATTAATCACATCAATATTTTAATGATAACATCATAAAGACGATGAAACAAACTCCTTTTGACGTCGTAACTTTTGTTCCAAACTTCGACTTCGTCTTTTGTTATCAGATTACGGAAAGCTGGTTAACAACATGCTAAACAACTCTTCCTATAAGATCATTTACAGACATTTGATTTATATTAAATCTTACAAACTTTAAGACTTCGAAAATATTATAAGTTCCTCCAATTTAAAGTTTCATTAAATTGAAAGCACTAGACTTTCGTTAATCTTTAGTCTGGTAGTTGTTGCTAAGGCGTTAAGTTGTTGTGTTGTTAAAGTCAGTTATTTTTGCAGGCTCAGGCAAATCGTATACGATGATGGGAGCTCCGGGCGCCGACGAGGGTGGCATCATACCGCGCCTCTGCGACGCACTCTTCGAAAGGATCGCCAGACAACAGTCGCCGCCCGCACTTACATACAAGGTGAATAACTATTTCTAATGTAGTGTGATAATTTGTAGGATGAGGAGTCAAAACAACAATGGTTATACTCTATGTCCACAACACATGGATTTCAAAAGCTATTTTTGCTTTTCTTTACGGGCTTATGTTAAAACATCCAATTTGTAGGCAAGTGTCTTAAATGAAAAAGCTTTGTGCACAGAGGTAAACAAGACAATTAAAAATAAAACACATTTTTTTATTTCTGTCCATTGTAATGGACAAGTAAAAATCCCTCCCCTCAGATTAGAGGACAGCGAATACGTCCCCTGTCACCTGTCACCGTGAACGCTCAGCTATCGCCCGTGGGAGTTCGGAAGGATGACGTCCTAAATTTAGCAACTGTCAACGCCTTTTTCTTTTTCGACAAATAATTATGGCTCGAATATACTTTTGGTTGGTGACAAGTTATACTAATTAACTTGTCACAAACAAGTTATTTTGTAAGCTTTTAAGCCTTTCAAGGCCATCTTTCAAATATTCTCCAAGTTTTTAGTGTTTTCAATAAAAGTACTACATATTTTTAGTTGAATTTTAACTTACTGTTTTTAAACATCGTAAAAGTTACTATAAAATGATTTGTATTAGAATCATGTTTTTCATTATCATATTTTCAGCGTCATGTAAAATTTATATTATGCAGCGTGTTTTATGGCATAATATTTTACCTTATTTTCTACCTTTAGCGCTGTAACGGAATTCAGGGCTAGGAATAAATCTCTCGAGGGATTCCATTCAGGCGTATTTTAGCACCGATCCTTCTACATGGAAATTTTCTCGTGGAATGTAATTATACTAATGGTCACGTTGTACTGTTGGGAATCATTTTCATGGAAACGATAAATGAAGTAGTCTCTTTCAGGGTATCTTCTCTGTCCATTAATGCTAGAATTATCGACCGTTTGCTGCATTCTTACTCATCTTTATAAAGCAGGTGTTGTAATACATGTCTTGTTCCAGGTGGAGGTGTCGTATATGGAGATCTACAATGAACGCGTGCATGATCTCCTGGACCCGGAGACGACACGTCGCTCGCTGCGTGTGCGCGAACACGCTGTTCTCGGACCATATGTAGATGGTCTCTCACAGCTTGCCGTCACCTCATTTCAGGTTTGTTGTGACTTTGACACTGGTAAATTACTCTGTCTTAAATATGTACGAAAACATCAAACCTTGTATAGAACCTTAGAATAAGTGTAGTAAGTCATCTAGTTATTGTGGTTGAAGTTTGAAAATGTTAAATTAAAAAATACATTGCAAAGGTAAAGATGGCTTCAATCTAGTGCGCAATAGAAAATTCAAATTGAGCGTTCATGGCTCTTAGTTGCTAATCCACTCTTCAAAGTGGTAATTAGTGGGATCTCGGAGAACTGATAAATAAAAACCTCTTGTTCTTTATGGAGGTTCATTTTAAAATAAATACTAGAAACGTAGGGAAAATGCGGTTTAATTAAGTTGCACAACGTATTTTAAAGTTGTCGGCTTTATTTTCTTAACCTTAATTAAATAAATTGTAGTAGATGAACTTAGAAAAAGTTATTTTATTGCGGAAATAATGACAAAAACGTTTAAGAAATAAGACTCTTTTTAATTTGTTTCTCTTTATTTTTTACATAAAGCTATTCTAATGAGTTGAAGTACTAGTAATAGCAATATGACAAATTAATTTAACAAAGTACATTTCGTACAACTTCATTACATTTTATGATTCCCAAGCAAAAACTTCGGAAACAAAGACAAATGTAGGGCGACGTCGCAGCATTCTCGGAAGGTACGGTTATATTTCAAAGGAAAGCATTTTACTTTGTTCCCAGGGATTGTTTAAGTAATTATTGCAAACTTAATTACTCGGGAAGAGAAAAATTGCACTGGCGTTGATTAAATCGTTGTTCGCCGGCAGATTGGCCGTTTCGACAGCTTCATTACAAAGTTACACGCTTAACAATGCTCATTATTTCTGTCGATCCTGACCCAAGCATCCAAACCATTGCCTTCGAAAATAGCATTTTCCAACAATTCTGTAAGCTGCCAGTAATACGGCTATTTGTAATACTGGCTTTAATTATGCTTTTACTGCTGTTAAAGTTTGTTATCTTTGCGTTTTAACTGGTAAACTTGACTTTACTGTTTCAAATTAAATGTTTTCCAATCTCTACTGAAAGTTGAAGGAATTCTTAACTTATTTTATATTTTTGAAGCGTTATTTTAGGTTTTATTTTAAAAATGAAACTCTGATTTGATATTCGAATTTGTACTACATTTTTATAGTTTTTTTGTGAACATATGAAGTATTTTTAGATACGAATTCACGCCAGCAGTGAACAAATCGATTCAGAGAACCCTCTTTATTGGATTGGAGTCTTCATGAATAATTCCATTTGTAAGATGGGAATCCCTAATTTGACTGTCTTTGAATATTGTCCGATAATGAAATTTAAGGACGCCGTTCTATTTCTCAGTGTCGCTTTCAATTTTGTATAAAAACATTCCTATTTTATGTTTATTTTACTAACGGATAATTCAAATATTCGATTACTTTCATATTTTAATGTCCGAATTTTATTAAACACTTTCTGTTTGTTTCATGTCGATTTTATGACTTCAGTTTATTTGCAAGGATTACTGGAAAAAACCCTTTAACATTTCTACTCGGTTTTCATTGACTATGTGTAGTAGTGTGGCCTGTGTGAATTAGCTTGTCGCATAATGAGGAATCGATCGCATCAATATTGCAAATGGAATCGAGTCACGATAGCGCTCGTCATGGACCTACCATATATGCATTTACTTATTCAATATCTACTAGCTATGTAATACCCTATTACAATTTGCATATTTTATTGTAAGTCATACGAATATAATATGAACGCATGTTCATGACAGCATTGTCTTTCTTGTAGAGTTTGTCGAAAATCCCAAAACAAAATAATGAAATGCTAAAATGCCAAGATGTTTTATAAAAAAAACTTTTAGAACATTTTTCTTTAAAATTCATTCAACAAAGCATTCCTGTACTTAAAATGAAAAAGAAAGTAAAGTTCTTTTAGTTTGTGTACATATTTTATTCGAAAAATGCGAACAAAGTTTTGAAAATACACTATTTCCGAGAGTTGTTGTTGGAAATAACTTACGTATAAAATATATATATTACTGCTACAGTCTATTAGAAAATTAGGAAACAGTAATATTTCCGGCTAATCTAGCGCTTATGACTTTGTTATTGGCTTTTAGCGTTCATAAATCTCGTCGTGTGATGGATTGGCCGCCATTATACGTTGACGGGTGTCAGTGTCCCACGCAATCTAATCGCAACAAAAGCATTCGATTTTTTATTATCGTGAGCTTTTATTACACTCGGACAGTCGTAACGTGTAAAATCAGTTTTGTTTATAAGACAGAGTGGGTAGTTCGATAAAATTCTCCTTTTTGATATCCTTTACCCATCTCTTAGTAAAAAGATTCTTGGAGCAGTTTTTACTTTTTTTTTATAAGATTTCACATGACTATTAGAAGCTGAATTTCCACTTATTTAATAACAGCTTTTCACAATTTTTTTTTCATTAACCGTGTCGGATTATCCAAAGAAAATCGCGATTTTCATATCTCTTCTATCTAAATTGAAATCAGTTGATACGGATATTAACCGTCGAGAGCTGTCGAATAATATATTAAGTTATGGAATCTTGTATTAAATATTAATTTATGGTAACAAAGCCAAATGTACAGATAACATAACATTTTGGTAAGAAAAACATTGAATATTATTGAAGTGCTGCTAAGTATAAGTATATGAATATATGGCCATATCCCACCTCGTAGCAGATACCTAGCATATTAAAATCTCTTACATGTTAAGATTTAGAGATAAAGTAAACGAGGACTTTTCGAAGTGACATCACATTTATATTTACCATTGCCAAGACAAATCTCCAAATTATTCCACCGCGATGAATGAATAATTTGGCTCTGTCTGTCTTAACGTGAGCCACGCTCTCTACTTATAAATATTAAACTAGAACCATTGTTGGAGTTAGTATTCATAAATATATAAGTGAGGTAGTATAAATTGATAGTGAGAAAATGAAGCCTGTAATGTATCTACATAAGTATAAAAAAACAAGATTGTTTAGTGAAAAACCACAGCTAAAATAATTCAAACATATTTTTTTCTCTGTTTTATATCGAGGGATAAGAAGGTTCAAAATGTGTTGTAATACATGTCTATCTACAGTGAAAACCTACAATTATGTGTTTGTACTATGTGTACCCTTATCCCTAAATTTCCATTTCTTCCACTTCGGGTCCCTTGATGAATACTATAGAATTTATTCTACTGTAAATTGGGAAAAATATTGTAACAAAATGTACAATTGATAAAAGATGAATGTGGGAATGGTTGCATGAATGTAAATGTCCTGTATAAATAAGTTGAAGCACTCAATCATACGCTCTGATGTACGCCGCTAGCCGAGCTATCGATACTGAATGAGAAATTATGCTGATTTATTTGCGGTTCAAGCCCCGATGATTTCATTTGTTTTACGAAATATATGTTTTTTTTACACCGTTTTTTCTTGTAGTAGGTACTGCAGTCTGTGGTCTTAAGATCAACTAATAAGTTTGAACTTCTGTACTATTATTTAAAACTAGCTGTTGCTCGCGACTTCGCCCGCGTTTAATTCAAAAATATAGCCCATGTTACTCACAGATAAATTACCTTTCTGATGGTGAAAGAATTTTTAAAATCGGCCCAGTAGTTTTTGAGTTATTTCAATACATACAAAAATACAAAGTTTTCCTCTTTATATTAGTACGAGCTGTTACTCGCGACTTCGCCCGCGTGAAGTTATAAATATAACCTATTTTTTCAACCTATTACCAAAAGTATTAACTTAGTAGTTAGTAATCTACGTAATAACAGAAATCTACCGATGCAAGATACCAAATTTCTAAGCCCGGTAGCTCGTAAGCTGATTTTTCGGTTACCCTTATTGTTTGTGTTCGCGATATCTTCTAAACTATTAGTCCAATTTAAATGCTGTAGAGAACAATTTTATTCTACATTAAATTCTCCTGATAACAAACCTATTTATTTGGATAAGGTTTAATATTGAAACCAATAAAAGAACGCTGCAATTAGCGTAAGGTTTTTAATTTATTTTGTAAACAAAAAAGTGGTTATTGTAAGAAAACCGTTAAAGACAGATATATGCTATCGCGAACTTTTCTGTAGAACTTTTTGAGATCTACAATTCTTTCATACATCATTTTTATATACCTCTAACGGTTTAGGCAGCGTAAGCCGAGAAAAGTTAAAGTTTAGTGAATTTTTAACGCCGGCGTCCAGAAACACGCTGTTTATTAATAGTTCCTAAATATTAGTAATAATAAAATATAGCCTATGTTACTCACAGATAAATTACCTTTCTGATGGTGAAAGAATTTTTAAAATCGGCCCAGTAGTTTTTGAGTTATTTCAATACATACAAAAATACAAAAATACAAAGTTTTCCTCTTTATAATATTAGTATAGTATAGATGTAAAAATAAAATCAGTTCAGTCTTAGTTTAAATACTATAATTATAGTAGCTGAGATGATGGAGATGAATTGATCAAGTTATACAAGTTGATTTTCTATTAAATTGTTAAATGTATTCAGAATCAGGTCATGAAAGCAATCAGCGCTCCTGATTGAAGCTTTGCAAACGCGATTCCGTTAGTTTAGTAAAGTTTGAGTGCGCATTGCCTCAACATGAATCGACGAAGTAGAGGTAATGCTAGTTTCACACAAGGCAGAGGCAGTGCAGTTAGATAGTGCGGTACTGCTATGTTTATATAGTAAGAGTACGTTAAGCAATAGCAATGCTGCACTATCTATTGCTCTGCCTTACTATTATCCCCTCGTGTGATACTAGCATTAAGTAAGTCGTTCTCAGTCGAAGCAGTGTAATTTAATTTCGGTTTTAGTCGGTGTTGCCCTGTCACAGAATTTGTCCGTCGACCCGTTGCCGCTGCGGTCGGTTTCACTTTGTTGCGGCCCCTGAAAGTAATAAACTTTACTTTTACAAACGGCTGTACAAATTCCTTTTTAGGTTTTGTTTCTGTTGAAATATTTGCACGTTATTTTTTGTACAATGTTGTACTCTAACGGTTGCTTTAATTAAATATTACCTCGAGTTATGCGACTTCTTACAAAAACGTCTTTAAGACCATGGTTCGAAATCAAATATTAGGTAAAAATGTCTTGTTTTTTTCTAATATGTTACATAATCTACTCAAAAATAATTCAATTTATGAAAAGAGGCTAAGAAAACAATCAGTCTAAAGTTATTACTTCTGCAAAGAAAACTGAAAGGACTTATATGAAATTTCCATTTGCGAAACGAATTACTTTATCTATTATTTACCTCGAATCCATCATCTGCTAGTGACGTAATATACCGTTCGCTTTCTAATTATTAACTTGTAATAATTTGCCTTTATTTATTTTGCGCTACTTTATTTTGACCGATTTCAGTTTTGTGTGTTATTTAATATATTTCACATACAGGCCCTTCAAAGCAATACTCATGTTTTGTACTTAATCTAGACAATACAACCTCTATTACCGACATCTATCCACACAACTCACTATATACATACATTAAATACTCTCGTCTGTGATGTCGAACAATCGATATGCTTTGTGGTTAACGTGAATGTTAATGTACGAGTATATTATGTAGATATGTACTACAGATTACGTAGTAAACAATATGTATTGTAAGCGAATTGTATCTAACAATTTGATGATATCTGCTAGTATTTAGTGTAACCACAGCCCTTAGATTTTAAGTGAACATAAATTCAATTAATTCTAAGATATTCGTATTCTAAGATGCATTGTTTCCAATCATATCGCGTTTGTAACAATATCCCAGTTTCCACTCTAGCGAAGTAGTTTGAAATCGTTTCCACGAGTTGGATAATCCACAAACTTGTTAAGTTTGCAGCGCAATAGAGAGCTCCGACAAATCGTTTAATACCGATAAGGAAAACATAATGGATTTAAGTTGCAACGAAACTAGTTTACAGAAAGAAAAGTTACACGCAAAGTTGGATTCATTGTTGTCATACAAATAGTTTACAAGATATATTTTCAATAGAATTATTTGAAGTGGCTGGGATTATGTTACAATCTTTCAGTTTCAGTTGAGTTCTCAGTATCAAATAAACACACTTGTATACTTTAACATTGAGTTGCTTAGTTTATAGACGTCTACCGATGGCCTTATTTTGATCCTGACAATTGACATGTGTATAATCCAACAGGACATCGACAACCTGATGACGGAAGGCAACAAATCACGTACCGTGGCAGCTACTAACATGAACAGCGAGTCATCGCGGTCTCACGCCGTGTTCAGCGTGGTCCTAACGCAGACGCTGACTGACGCGGCGACCGGCGTGTCGGGCGAAAAAGTTGCCCGTCTGTCGCTTGTGGACCTGGCTGGTTCAGAGCGCGCGGTCAAGACGGGTGCAGTCGGCGACAGGCTTAAAGAGGGATCTAATATTAATAAGTAAGGCACTTTTCATACAATATAGCATTGTGTCCGGATATGAACATTTAAGTAATATTATAAATGCGAAAGATAAGATGGATGGATGAATGTTAGAGTTTGTAGCATAAATTGTTGGATTATCTCGATGAAGTTTGGTACAGATGTAGAGGATAGTCTGGAAAATCACATAAGCTACTTACTTTTTTAAAATTCTATGCGGACGGAGTCTCTGGCTACTGCTAGTTAAATTAAAAATGAAAATATGTTTACTAATGAATCTCTATGAAAATGTAGTTTGTGAAGTAAATAACAACGTAACCGATAGCATCGTAGCAAGGTGGAGTTTTAGATTCATCGTTATGTTAATTGCTACAGGAAGGTAGACTTTAATCTCTGCGCAATTCAAACTCCGGCCATTAAATCAGGGAAACGGTGAAGTGACGAAAGTTTTCCTACAAAGCACTTACCTTGAAGTGGGAAGCTTTATTAAGGATTTCCTTTCTACCTTTTGTAATCCTTCAAAACTTTGAGTCACAATAATTTCTAGCTGTTGATTTTTATTTTACTCCTTTTATTTATTTTTCTGATTTTTTTCTATTCGCAGATCTCTAACAACGCTCGGTTTGGTGATATCAAAACTAGCGGACCAGTCGTCGGGCAAGACCAACCGCGATAAGTTCGTACCTTACAGAGACTCCGTGCTTACTTGGTTACTCAAGGACAATCTGGGCGGCAACAGCAAGACTGTTATGGTATGTCTCTAAAAAGATTTTTTTTGTGCTGTTTCATTTTCTATTTTTCTATTGTTCATTCGCGTCATAATATCTTTGTTCAATATTTCTATTTGTGATTACCTATTATTGGCTGTATGATTATTAATTACAAATACTAAGTCTTCTTTGAAAAAAAAAAATAGGAATGTTTTTTTTTAAGTCTAGTAACGTAGACTTTAATCTTTAAGGAAGCGTCAACACGTTGACAGTGGTGTTACTGTTTATTATGTCTTCCGTTAGGTGGCGACGGTGTCCCCCGCGGCTGATAATTACGAGGAGACATTATCGACACTGCGATACGCGGACCGCGCTAAGCGTATCGTCAACCACGCCGTCGTCAACGAGGACCCTAACGCACGCATCATACGTGAGCTGCGCCAAGAAGTCGAGGCGCTCAAGGAGATGCTCAAACACGCTACGGTATAAGTTACAGTCATTCATTTCATTCACTCACTATGAAACATTTGAAAATATTTACTGTTTGGGCAAAGAGATTCAAAAATGTATAGAGGAAGCATAGTTGACACTTCACTTGAGACATTTTCACATGTCAATATAATTGTATTTAAATGAATTGCCAATAGATGTCCCTAAGTCACATTTAAATGTTTCATTTGTGACACTATTTAATTAAATTTATAACAAAAGATAGAGCTTATTATAATTTAGTAAAATGTTTTATAACATGTCAATATAAGGACATGAGGTGGCACTAAACTTGAGAACTAACATAGTACCTTTCAAAGAAGTTACCAGTAAAAAAATGTTGTTCACTATGTCTAGTCTATATATTTCTTAAATGTCTGTGTTTGGCTAATGATTATGATTATTAACAGGGTTCACCTGTGGGCGAGGATGTGCATGAACAGTTGGCTCAAAGCGAACATTTGATGAAGGAAATGTCGCGCACGTGGGAGGAGAAGCTAGTCGAAACAGGTTGGCATCTCATTTCATCATTCATTCATCATCACCACCTCACTGTACGTGCCCACTGAGGGCCTAGTTACCCTAATTTAGGGTAACTAGGCCTTAGTTAATCACGTCATCTCATTTACTTTATCAAATCCTTAAATTGACTTCTTCCAGGCCTATACAAAATTATTTATCATGGAGTCGTATTTCAGTACTATAGGGTCGTTGTCATTGTTGATGCATTCCTTGTAACATCATATGTAATTAGTCTGATTTGAGAATTTTTTGTATCAGGTCGTATCCAGAGCGAGCGACAACACGCACTGGAGAAGATGGGCATCAGCGTGCAGGCGAGCGGCATCAAGGTGGAGAAGAACAAGTACTACCTCGTCAATCTCAACGCAGACCCCTCGCTCAACGAACTACTCGTATATTATTTGAAAGTAAGTTCACATGTTAGACAGCATAAGATATTTTATTACATTAATAGCGCGCAAACCTTTGACTAAACTATCGTATAACTGTTTATTCGCTTTGATTCCTATTAGCTTATATGGATTCGCACATTATTCGATTTTTAGTTGTGCAACTAAACAGTTGAATGCTGCGAAACAATCGACAATCGCATAACAGTCGTGCGATAGTTTAGTCAAAGGTGTGCGTCCGTTCTAAATGTCTCTTATTATAGCCAATCATAAGATTTTAATTAGAAAAACTTACCTAATTCGTTTTTTACTTACAGTGAAATTAAATCGCTTATGTTTTTACTTACCTACCTAGAACTTACTGTGTTATCTAAATTAAGAATTTTTCAAAGAATATAGTTATGACTGTAATATATGGGTGTTAATGAAACGGCGGTTGTTACTGGGCTGATTTATTATTTGCTATTGTTTTAGTTGCGTTGGAGAAACAGAGACAGGAGTACGAGCGTCAGTTCCAACAGCTGAGAAACATCTTGTCACCGACAACGCCGTATCCGCCCTACTCCTACGATCCGTTAAAACTTGGTATGTAATAAACAATTCAAGTGTTTTGACAGTTGTACAGTCGAATTCAATAGCAATCTAAACAGTTTTACCATATATTTTCAAAAACAATATTTGTTTTATCAATTTAAAACTTAAACACTAATATGTTCCAAATTATATTGATGTGTATTAATATTATAAAGAGGAGATGTATTTTTGCATGTCCCGAAAAAAATCGAAAACGAACTATTTCGTGTAGATTTTAATTAGAAAAGTTACCTAATTCCTTTCTTACTTACAGTGAAATTAAATCGCTTATGTTTTTACTTACCTACCTAGAACTTACTGTGTTATCTAAATTAAGAATTTTTCAAAGAATATAGTTATGACTGTAATATATGGGTGTTAATGAAACGGCGGTTGTTACTGGGCTGATTTATATTTGCTATTGTTTTAGTTGCGTTGGAGAAACAGAGACAGGAGTACGAGCGTCAGTTCCAACAGCTGAGAAACATCTTGTCACCGACAACGCCGTATCCGCCCTACTCCTACGATCCGTTAAAACTTGGTATGTAATAAACAATTTAAGTGTTTTGACAGTTGTACAGTCGAATTCAATAGCAATCTAAACAGTTTTACCATATATTTTCAAAAACAATATTTGTTTTATCAATTTAAAATTTAAACACTAATATGTTCCAACTTATATTGATGTGTATTAATATTATAAAGAGGAGATGTATTTTTGCATGTCCCGAAAAAACTCAAAAACGAACTATTTCGTGTAGATTTTAATTAGAAAAGTTACCTAATTCCTTTCTTACTTACAGTGAAATTAAATCGCTTATGTTTTTACTTACCTACCTAGAACTTACTGTGTTATCTAAATTAAGAATTTTTCAAAGAATATAGTTATGACTGTAATATATGGGTGTTAATGAAACGGCGGTTGTTACTGGGCTGATTTATTATTGTTAAACGGACGGTACATATTCGAATACCCACATATATACTACACTATTCCCCTTTAAAAAAATGCAAAAAACATAACTATATACTACAATGACAATATTGTATAATAGTGTTTTACGGTAGGAATTGACAGTAATAATTGACGTATGTGTAATCAGGAGCGCACGCTGGTGGGCGCGGACCGGTCGGCGGACATCCAGCTGTCGGGGCTGGGCATCCAGCCGCAGCACTGCGAGCTGGCGCTGGAGGGCGGCGCGCTGCTGGTGCTGCCGCGCGCCGGCGCCCGCTGCTTCCTCAACGGAGCGCCGGTCTCCGCGCCCGCGCGCCTCGGCCACGGCGACCGCATCCTCTGGGGCAACCACCACTTCTTCAGGGTCAACTGTCCTAAAGACACAGGTATATATACAAAATTACCTGCCACCTATTAAGAGAAGGCACTGCTGTGAAAACGCAGGGTTCCAACCACAGGAGGCCGTCCCAAAAAAAAAGCATTTTCATTTTTATATAATATACACTAAGTAGTTCATATCATAAATTTGCTTCTTACTTGTGACTATTTATCATAATGAATTCAGTCCAAACTTCTCCCTTAAGCCATTTGAGAATCTTGAGACAGAATACTAAAATAAAATTTAAATATCTAACAGTGTCTTTAAATCCATGCCTTATTCCATTAAAAATTTGACATCTGTCAGAAGCAGATTTTTTAGGATCGTTTCACTATCCAGCCGTGAGTGTGATAGTTATATATGTAAATTACTAGCTTTCGCTCCCGACTCCGTCAGCGTGGAATTAAAAAAAAAAACAAAAGTGAGTAGCCTATGTGTTCTCCCAGACTATGATCTACATCTATGCCAAATTTCATTGAGATCCGTTCAGCCGTTTAGGCTACAAACTATAACATACATCCAGCAACTAAAACAAAAGCAGCAGTCGTAGGTGCAATAGTTACCGACATGTATACATGTCAGTAACTATTAGAAACATCCGCAATTGCAGATGCGTTGCCTACCCTTAATTGACGGAGGAGGAGACGCACATAAAGAGGACATTTCCCCTTCCTATGCGTCTCCTCCACCGTTAAATATATATATTTATATTTCCAGCTGCGGCAGCATCAGAGCCGCAGACGCCCGCGCAACAGATAGACTATAACTTCGCACGTGACGAAATCATGCTGAACGAACTCAGCAACGATCCCATACAGACTGCCATCTCGCGCCTCGAGCGGCAGCACGAGGAGGACAAACAAGGTACAACAACGAATGAAAGAGTGAACGAATGATCGATTAAATGAATGAATGCAATTAAATGAATATTGAGTGTGTCTACTATTTATATTTACTATTGTTTTAGTTGCGTTGGAGAAACAGAGACAGGAGTATGAGCGTCAGTTCCAACAGCTGAGAAACATCTTGTCACCGACAACGCCGTATCCGCCCTACTCCTACGATCCATTAAAACTTGGTATGTAATAAACAATTTAAGTGTTTTGACAGTATGTACAGTGGAATTCAATAGCAATCTAAACAATTTAACCATTTATTTTCAAAAACAATATTTGTTTCAACAATTTAAAATTTAAACACTAATATGTTCCAACTTATATCAATCTGTACTAATAACAAATAGGAGATTTATATTTTTGCATGTCCCGAAAAAACTCAAAAACGATCCATTTCGAATGGATTTTAAAAATACTTTCGCCTTTAGCAATTTACATTATCATTGGCATATAGGCACTATTGTTTTTTTTTGCCATTTGGAAAAAGCAATAAAAACCAATTGTCACAGTATAATCTTATTAATATTATAATTGCGTAAGTTTAGATGGATGGATGGATGTTTGTTAGAGTTTGTTGCCTAAACTGCTGAATGAATCTCGATAAAATTTGGCACATATGTAGAGGATACTCTGGAAGAACACATAGGCTATCTGTTTTTTTTTAATTCCTCGCGGACGGAGTCTCGGGCGAAAGCTAGTGTAAATATAATGAGTAATTTGTACTGAATTGTACGTGCGTAGGCAAGATGAGCGCGTGCACGCCGACGACGGCGGCGCGCGTGGAGCGCTGGGCGGCGGAGCGCGACGACACGTTCCGGCGCTCGCTGGGCCGCCTGAAGGCCGACATCCTGCGCGCCAACGCGCTCGTGCAGGAGGCCAACTTCCTCGCGGAGGAGATGCGCCGCCACACGCGCTTCGGCGTCACGCTGCAGATCCCGCCGCAGAACCTCTCGCCCAACCGCAAGGTACGCTCCACCGACAAGCGCTGCTACACTTCACATAAATTGTATTGCACCTCAATGAATTAAGATGTGAAGTCTCATTGCCAAGTGAAATAATACAATGTAAGAGGCGTAGTTAATTACCCCTCTTAAAAAATGTAATGTAGCAATGGGTTGCCTAAATGCCTGGATAATAAAAAACCAATACAACACAGCTTACAAATGTGTGTACGAAAAAAGTCAATTAGTGATACATGGCTGGTTTCTTTTTATCATCATCCCTTTGTTTGCACCATTCGCTGCTATCTAACTAGTTATTTGGAGGAAGAGGCAGAGCTTGTCTCGTTGTAATAAACAAGGCAATTTTTCCTGTTTTACAACACTACATTTAGAAGATATACACACGCAATAAAACAATTATAATGAAAATAAACATTAACAGTGAAACTATGATATTTCGTAGCGTGGGGCGTTCGTATCGGAGCCGGCTATAATGGTGCGTCGCGGCGCGCGCGGCGGACAGGTGTGGTCTATGGAGAAGCTCGACAACAAGCTCGTGGACATGCGCGACATGTACGACGACTGGCGGCGCCGCCAGCAGCGCGGCGAGCAGCAACCTGAGGAGGTAAATATTAACACGCACCACTAAAAAACACTAATAAGTTATTTCCCTCTAAAAAAATATATGTCATCTCCCTCTAATAAAGACATGTAAGTCATATTAATCAATGCGTGAAACATAATTGTTTCTTGTCATCTGTATTACGTTAATCTTGTTTTAACACAAATGCAGTTTAACAAAATATTGTAAATTAGCTTTCGTCCACGACTTTGTCTTGTGATATTAAAAAAATAATAAAAAAAAAAACCGGTCCAATCTAGATATATTCTAAAGGACTGACTGTATCTCACATTACAATTTATTTAAAAATAAACTTTTTATTGCACGTCTCGTAGGAATGCTTAAAATCACATTTTAATTTTCTGATGGACACTTCCTGTTGATTTTTCTTTCTTATATTTTTGTAATTATAGCAATGTAAGTACATATTTTTTTGCTTAGTTGAGTGAAAATTCCGAATTCGACATTTTTGTATATTTCATTTTAGATACATTTTATCGCCCGTCTCTGAAACATTAATTTATTTTTAATTAATGTCAAATAAAAACAAAATCATATTCGTAAGTGTAGATTTTATTGCATTAATGTTGGTTTTAACAGTAAAGAAACTATATCAATATCAATAAAATAATAATAAAAAAAAAAACCGGTCCAATCTAGATATATTCTAAAGGACTGACTGTATCTCACATTACAATTTATTTAAAAATAAACTTTTTATTGCACGTCTCATAGGAATGCTTAAAATCACATTTTAATTTTCTGATGGTCACTTCCTGTTGATTTTTCTTTCTTATATTTTTGTAATTATAGCAATGTAAGTACATATTTTTTTGCTTAGTTGAGTGAAAATTCCGAATTCGACATTTTTGTATATTTCATTTTAGATACATTTTATCGCCCGTCTCTGAAACATTAATTTATTTTTAATTAATGTCAAATAAAAAAAAAAACCGGTGCAATCTAGTTATATTCTAAAGGACTGACTGTATCTCACATTACAATTTATTTAAAAATAAACTTTTTATTGCACGTCTCATAGGAATGCTTAAAATCACATTTTAATTTTCTGATGGACACTTCCTGTTGATTTTTCTTTCTTATATTTTTGTAATTATAGCAATGTAAGTACATATTTTTTTGCTTAGTTGAGTGAAAATTCCGAATTCGACATTTTTGTATATTTCATTTTAGATACATTTTATCGCCCGTCTCTGAAACATTAATTTATTTTTAATTAATGTCAAATAAAAACAAAATCATATTCGTAAGTGTAGATTTTATTGCATTAATGTTGGTTTTAACAGTAAAGAAACTATATCAATATCAATAAAATAATAAAAAAAAAACAAAAATAAAGAAGTAACAATTTTAATTACCAGGAAACAACCGATAAAGCTCTGGATCCATTCTACGAGTCTCAAGAGAACCATAACCTGATTGGTGTTGCCAACGTGTTTCTGGAGGCGCTGTTCCATGACGTCACCCTCGACTACCACACGCCCATCATCAGCCAGCAGGGGGAGGTGGCGGGCAGGCTGCAGGTATATACACACCGAACTTACTATGTACGGAAGACTTCGAATAAGTAATTAATATTTGTGTGTTAAATATAGGTGGAAATAAGCAGAGTGGCGGGACAGTTCCCTCAAGACAGGATCTGCGAGGCTGCCTCCGATAGCTCGGGTGACATGCGTGACGAGGATGAGCTTATCGACCAAGCTTCGCAGCAGGTCAGTCACTTACCGAGTGAATTAGAAAGATTTTTGTTATCCATAACGTTGATAACCACGATAGTTCTAGATGTGTACGCTTAAAAAATTGCAATTCTTAATTTCTTTATTTGTACATTTTGTTTCCTGCAGGTGACGATCCGTGTGAGCGTGAAGCAGGCGACAGGTCTGCCGCCGTCGCTGTCGCACTTCGTGTTCTGTCAGTACTCGGTGTGGGGCGGCGGCGACCCGGTGGTGGTGCCGCCCCTCGTGCCCGACGCGCCGCCCTCGCCGCGCGCCGGCCCCGCCCACGCCAGCCACCTCACTGTGCGCTTCGACCACAAGCGGGACTTCAAGCTTCCGCTTACTGAGGAGTTTGTGGAACATTGTGCAGGTAAATTAGTAGAAAAATTACAATTAAACCCCTAAATAATGAAAGTTTCAAATTCGATACCGGGGTTATAAATCGTATTGGACACCTACAATCGATAACTTTCAATTTAGAAAACGAAAAGGAGCCTATCACGAAAATGTTGCAACCTTTGAATGTTTGGATTTCTCGGCAATAAGTTGGAAGGACAATATATAAAAATATCGTTCTTTTTACTATTTTTCCCTAATAGTAAACACTGTAAATGTACACTTATATAGTTTAATTTGATATTTTCTATAACTTGATATTTGTTCACCCTTACAGTGATGGGCAAAATTAAAGTTGTAGTTTGTGTGCAGAGGGCGCGCTGTCTATCGAGGTGTGGGGTCACCGGTCCGCGGGGTTCAGCCGCGCGCGCGGCAGCTGGGAGGTGGAGCAGCGCCAGCTGGCGAAGGCGCGCTCGCTGGCCGACCGCTGGGCCGAGCTCACGCGCAAGATAGAGCTCTGGGTCGAGATACACGAACTCAACGATAACGGAGAGTACGCGCCTGTTGAGGTACGTCACTACCTGTACGACTCCATCCGCAGTATAAACACTCGTATTTCATTGTTTATATATCGACGGGTGAAAGGCTATTTGTTACAACCGCCATTTTAGGCGATATTGACATAGATACATGCAGAATTATAGTAATTTTAATCTAGAACCGGTCTGAAAATCTTACAATTGAAATTATTTTCAGGATTTGCTTTTATGTTTTTTTTTTCTAAGATGAATACTTCAAATGGCTCTCCTCAACATTCAACCTCATGGCGCATATGTGTGTAGGTGACGCAGCGCAGCGACATGGTGACGGGCGGCGTGTACCAGCTGCGGCAGGGCCAGCAGCGGCGCGTGGCGGTGCGCGTGCGGCCGGCGCACAACTCCGGCACGCTGCCCATCATCTGCCAGCACATCGTCAGCGTGGAGCTCGGCTCCGTCACCGTCAGGTAACACTACATGGTTTTCGGACTTCCTATAACACGATTCTTCGTTTGATCTCTTACGATTTTTTTATAAATTAGTATTTACTTCTTGTTTTATCCTAAGTATCTATTGCAACAATGTGAAGCAAACAGTGATCCTTCGAGCCGGATGCCGAAACATATACTTCATTCATGTTGCAATTCTAACCTTGTAGGGATGTGAAACAAGTCGATGTCGGTTTTTCAACGGTTTGATGTATTTACAGATCTCGTTTACAAAAGCCCCTGGACTCTTACCAGGAGGAGGATCTAGCGGTGTTAAGAGAGCGATGGAGCGAGGCGCTCGCGCGGCGCCGCCAGCACCTGCACGCACAGCTACAGGTTTCATACTTGATTATTACCAACAAAACTGACCAGACTTTATTAAAACCTAGCTTTCGCCCGCGACTCTGTTCGCGTGGAATTAAAAAAAAACAATAGAAAGCATATGTGTTCTTCCCGACTATCTTCTACATCTATGGAAAATTTCATCGAAATTCGTTCAGCAGTTTAGACTACAGACTACAAACATCCATCCACCTATTTTTCGCATTTATAATATTTTTAAAATGTGTCTTATGTAAAATATGCTTAACATTAATATTTATGGTATGTCTTACTATTTTTGTTATATGTATAGAAATTGGTGAACATGTCACCGTCAATGAAGAGTGAACGCGATATGGAGAGGGAGCAGTCTCTCGTGGAGCAGTGGGTGTCGCTGACGGAAGAAAGGAACGCGGTAAGTGTTTTTGAATATCTTTATAACAAAGCTTTGCAGGTGTCAGTTTACTAAGAGATGTGATTGTGTCTCAGGTGCTGGTGCCGAGCCCCGGCAGCCCCATCCCGGGCGCGCCGGCCGCCTGGAGCCCTCCCTCCGGCATGGAGCAACACATTCCTGTTCTCTTTTTGGACTTGAACGGTACATTTTAATAAAAAAAAGTCAAAAAAATATTGCTATTTCAGTTAGACTGTTTAGACTTTCGTGAGATATTATCTTAGACGTATTAAAAACGGCACAACTCACAATATGCCGGTGACGGCACCGACTAGTTGCGGACCCGTCGGGGGTCGTGACCGCGAAAGCGAATTAAGGATGCCCTGAAGATGGACCCCGACGGTTCCGAAACTAGTCGGTGCCTTCACGTGGAGATTATATTTAAGTTAGCCGTTTTTAATTCGTTTGCTATTTTAAATTGAATGTGCGGGATATGTTTGTGCAGCGGACGACCTGAGCACGCACCCGTCGGGCGAGGAGGTGACGGTGGCGGGGCTGAACTCCATCCTGCCGAAGGAGCACGGCCACCGCTTCTACGAGCTGCACCTCCTGCACCACCACGACAAGGACGTGGCCGCCGTCGCCTCCTGGGACTCCTCCATACACGACTCGCAGTACCTCAACAGGATCACTGAACGTCAGTATACTTAAAAACACTAACATAGGTTTATAAAGTCATCGAAAATTATTTATACACTAGCTGTTCCTCCTGACTTCGTCCGCGAGATATTAGAAAAATATTAAAAACCATAGCCTATGTTACCCACTGATAAATTACCTTTCTAATGGTGAAAGAATTTTTGTTACCGGCCTAGTAGTTTTAGAGTTATTTCAATACATACAAATCTTTTTTTATAATATTAGTATAGATATACGTTTACGCATTTGTAAATATGCGCGGAAAAAGTTTTTGGGATGCGTATTCATAACCACATTACTCAATACGTTTTTAATTAGTACGAACTGGTCGCTATAGGCGTTCATTAGTGTAGATTTCCCATACTAAACCTACGCTAAGGTACAGGCTTAGTTACCAATTAATACTTGACGGTTGTTACTCATTTTTTTTGTAAATTAATATAATTTGCAGCCAACGAACGCGTGTACCTGATCCTGAAGACGACGGTGCGTCTGTCGCACCCCGCGCCCATGGACCTGGTGCTGCGCAAGCGCCTCGCACTCAACATATACAAACGGCAGAGCCTCACTGACAGGATACGGAAGAAAATCGTTAGGTAAATACTTACTTTTTTTAATAAATAAATACTTTTAGACATTAACATAATTGTAACAACGTAATTAACTTTAACACTCAGACCATTAACAAAGAATGGCCCGATTATTTGTGAATGACATTGACAGTTGTGGTACCGATTTCCTTCTTAACAATATCTACATACTGATGCACTCAGAATTAATCATTGTATTTAGTGACCAATTGACGACTCAGATCTACTTAACTTCCTGCTATGGTAACTCTTCTGTGTTTGAATTAGTATTGAAATGTGTGATTGTCAGGACGGACCAGCTGACGCAGACGGGCGTGACGTACGAGGTGGTGTCCAACATCCCGAAGGCGTCGGAGGAGCTGGAGGAGCGCGAGAGCCTCGCGCAGATCGCCGCCACCGGGGAGGAGGCCAGCGCCGCAGACGGAGAGACATATATAGGTACAACATAGTTGCATTTATACAAATTAGGAATTTTAAACCAATCGATAGCTTGGAACAATATCTTGATGATTAGAAGCCCAGTATTGTTTCACCACTCACCATGCAATCTGCAATTTAAACATTTTACGCAGCATTTTGGATAATCAACAATTTTTATTTTAGAATCTTTGAGTAAGTTTTAAACTAGAAACAGTGTTTTTTATCAGGAAAAGCTTAACAAGATATACTTCACTAACTTACTTTTACAAGCTTTTCAAATAAAAAAATTACATGTTAACATGAGAAAGACTAAACAATATAAATATTTTGTTTGCAGAGAAGTACACTCGCGGCGTGAGCGCGGTGGAGAGCATCCTGACGCTGGACCGGCTGCGGCAGAGCGTGGCCGTGCGCGAGCTGGAGCAGGCGCGCGGGCACACCCTCACCATGCGCAAGACCGCCTCCGTGCCCAACTTCTCACAGGTACCGCCCCGCCCCGCCCCCGACACGCCCACACTCCGCCCGGACACGCCCACATCTTACACTCTTATGCCTTTCTCGTTTCTAATGAGATGGAAAGGCAAATCATCTTACATTAATTTCATTCATATTCTGTTTCATACTTTAAATTGTCTTCCTTTTGTTTTTGTAGACAAAATGGAAGACGTATTTGAAGTTGAATTATGTTTTTATTTAATATTACTGGCTTAAAGGTATATATTTTTTTTTACTTTGTAGTTTTATACATGATGTACCTTTAAGTTGGTCTCATATAAAGTTTATTTTGTTATTGAATCGCAGCTTTCAATACAAAAGGATAGATTGATTTGAAATAGTATGGGTGTATTGGTTGATGAAGTGACAGACCTCAGCAGATGTCAAAGGCCCATTGGACGGTGTTTCGGATATTTCAGTTAGTTCGGCGCACGTTCCCTTGGCTCCTGCGAGACGCAAGTCCCGAGCTCGCGGCGCGCGGCGCAAGTCGCCTTCACATTGACATCTGCGGAGGCGACGTAAGTCACTTTATGTACCTTCATCGATCAATGTTGCCATGCTCTGAATCTAAACGTTATATTGCCCGCTTATTCATTGCAGTTTATGCTATTTCCGGCTTAACAATTTTATAAATGTACAGCTTTTAACCGATTTGTAAGATACCAGTTTCTTACCACGATTAGGTTGTTTTAGCTCCCGATATTCCGGCACAGTGATTGACTAGCCAGTCAACTGTGCTAAAACAATCCAATCGTGGTAAGAAACCCGTATCTCACGAACATATATGTAAAAAACCACGACAATTTAAAGTTATTTAACCGATTTGCATTGCAATATCGTAATATGCAACTAACTGCTTTGAATATCGTGGCTTTCGCGACACCTAACAACACAGCTGTCTCAACACAATACATATAAGTGTTGTAACCTTTTTAACGCTTTGAAATCGATCACTGAGTTTTGTTTTTAGCACTATACTTAATAAACAAATCTCTGTTTTAATTTTACGTTTATCCTTAGTTTCTTAAAATTCAATGTCTTAAAACAATAAGTAAGAAAATATCTATACTTCAATAAATGATTTTTCCGTACTAAATACATTATTTGTTACGTATTTCATTATAAAAGTGTTATTTATTTAGTTTTCCAGCAATAAAACGTTAAATGTACACACAACTTAGTAATAAGATATAGTATGTATGTGCGGGCACATCAGTTTGTTATACATTGTGTGTTTGCGCTTGCCACATTGCGGCGCAGCTGTCGCAGGCGCTGGAGGGCAGCGCGCGCGCCGCCGGCAACGTGAGTGCGCATGTCGTCTTACGTCACCGCCATTACGTCACTACATGTACATAGCGCGGGTAGCGATGCGTTCAACTCTTACGGCAATCTTGTTATAGCTTATTAAATCAATTTTTTTCTAAGACTGAATGGTTGCTGTCCAAAAAATACCAATTTCTGTTGTACTGTTAGAGTGCGCACACCTTTGACTAAACTATCCCACAACTAGCTGTTCGCGTGCGGATTCATCCGCGTGAAATTATAAAAACATTATTTTATTGTTTACATTTGTCAAATTATCAATAGCAAATGTCAAAATGACATGACATGACATGACAAACCTTAGCAATCTTTCTTTCTTGATGTTGGCAGCAACTTATGGTCTCTTTCCCATATTAGGGTTTTTATCCAAAATATTTACCCCCTAAGTTTAATGGCGTGAAAATATATAGCCTAAAGCATGACGTAAGTGTAGGGCTTTTCATTAAAAAAATAATTATTAAAAAATATGCTGCAATTGCTGAGAGCTTAGGGAACAAAGAAGTGTATGTTTACGCTTTATTATAATAGTATAGAAGTATAGATAGGGAGGTGCTATCACTACTCGATGTTTAGTTCTGCAACTAGACAGTTGAATGGGCAGCGAAACAATCGACAATAGCACCATAGTTGTGCTTAGTTAAAGGTGTGTGTCTGCACTTAGTCAAAATTTACAGTTTTTTATTATTCGATTAGTAACTTCTATAGTGCTACATAAAGCTTACTTACAATGTAAAAATATTTAAAACATTTCGAAATTGATTGACGTAAGGCTTAACAATTCGCTATCCAGGTGCAACCAAATAGGGGATTCCTTTCCGATACGAGAACACTGTCTTGCTGTCAGCTTATTGGTGTTAGCCTTTGTGCCTGTCTGCGCAACCTGTCGCACAAGTGTCGTGGCATTATATTGCATGAAGTAGAACTGTCATTGTTATCAAATTGTAAATAGGCCAAACAATTCTCGCCCATTTCGTATATACCTTGTTATAACAATATTGAACAATTGTGTCCATTTGTAGTTCAGTAGTAATAAAAATATAGTGTTCTTAAATTGTTTGTTAAATGAAGTAGATAAATTGTTCGCTATATTCGTTCTTTAGTTGCGATGTCAGATTACATTAAAATATTATATTGAGTGTTTATATTATAATGTTGGTAATCGAGTCTCGAGAGTTTGAAAATTCGTACATTATTGTATCTTTACTATCTTAAACGAAATTGTTAAATTAAAGGTGAAGGAAAATAGTGCATTTTGGTAGCACAATTGAAGCACAGGCACAGGCTGTATTAGAAATCAAATGTCGAAATTTAAAAAAATATTATATTGACGTACAGTTTCATATTATATATTGCATCAGCATTCGATGTGATATTGTCCTTGAAGCTTAAAATTTTACTACATAGAAAATATAATTTAATTTTTTATCACGTTAACGTATGTCATTATGAAATTACCGTACAGATAATGCGTCTGGATTCATCTCTGGAGTCGCTGTCCGGTCTGGGCAGCGCGCGGTCCGGCAGTGTGGCCGACCTGGCGGTGGAGCCGCCGCGCCGACATCGCCACTCGTACGCCGCGCCCTCGCACGCGCACGACGCAGATCCATGCACACCACCTAAAACCTTCGGACTGGGTGAGTTAACTATATATAATTAGATAATAAACAATATTAGGTATATTATGTAACTGTAATTGTTAATTTTAGTACGATATGATTGTGGTTTTTACTATTGTAAATAACAGAGACGAAAAATTAATGATAGGATGAAATGTGACATCTTTGTATAGGCTACTTAAAAATGTATAGAAATGTAAAATTAATATATACAATTTCTTGTAAACGACACTTGTAATTGATTGTGTAAGTCTTACTTTATTTCATTTAGAACAATAGTTCGATATGTCATAAATACATAGTGACCTATAGTAATTATAAAAAATGACCATTTTAGTTCTAATGTAATATTAGCAGTATTAGAAAAAAACTTAAAGTAAGACCTATAATTTGTTTACAGCATAAATGTATAGGTTTTCCCACTTTTGATACAAACTATCATGTTTCTTCTCAAGCATTTCATATTTATTTTGTTATGCCTTTTGTGACATTAACACAGTGAACGCACTCATGCATATTGCAACATTAGATAACATTAAATACAAAAGTACAAAACAAATAGATTAAGTAGCACATAGAAAATAATTCTTTAGAGTTAAAACTACATGAAATTGCACGATAACGATTTGTAGAAGTAGTCATTCATACCAAAGCACATCGTTTGAACACACATTTTTATGTAATCAGGGTTAAATACATTCTCTTCGCCTTTCAAATACACCATAATCCATAACTTACATATAATTCAACATTTTTCCCCCACTGGCTTTGTGGCAATGCTATGGCTAAACCTATCTCCTACAATCTTCTTTTTTCACTCCCTTCTATTTTAAATATTGTATCAAAATTAATAAAAAGTTTCAAAATTGGCTTAACACTGGAAATATTTGATTTGAATAGAATTTTTACAAGTTTTTAATTTAAATTAATTTCTATTCAAATAGATATTGCGCGGTGTGAAAATGTCAGCCGTATATTATATCGGCGTGAACTAACATATTTTTTCTGTATCTCAACCCTCGCTACCTGCAGGCTCGTTCTTATCAGGTAAAAGGACCAATACATCGTATTGACTCGGAATGGCAAATGTATGGCGAAATTATTAGACGAATGTTACTGCAGACTTAATCGAAACAAAATAGCTGTGTGGATACCGTTTCACTAACATCTATTTTCTGTTATGAATTGGCTGTATTAAATTCGAAGACTATTGGCTATTCTAAATTTTGTTTCTTCTAATAGCTAAGTAACACAGTTAGTCGATTGTCAATGGGCACTGGAATTTAGACCTTAATGCTGAAGCTATTAGATGTAAACTGGAACAGCAAGCCTCCAGCGTTCGAGCTAGCTTCAGTGATGTTTTTGTTTGCGTGGTTTGTTTTATTTGCATGTACCGAGCATGATTTGTGTTTGATACCTTACCTCCATCATGTAACTCGCCGTGGATTACGAGCGAAACGTGCTTCAAAATGACTTCGCTTATGTAATAGAAAATATAGAAAATATGTACAATCGAATTAATCTTGATGGGTAAACAAACTTGAAAGGCAGTGTTTGTGTAGACTTATAGTAGTTATAGACAAAATACGGTAAATAGGATGGTGTGTGTACAACAACGAAGTGCATGAATGTAGACAATCTTATGATTGTTATTGTAACAAAGGGTGTTAGTGTATACTACGCATGTATTAGATTGTGTACAGTCAATGGTGTTAAAATTTGTAGCATTTACAAAAAGTAACCATTGTTTTTAATGTTTGTATAACTCGAATATTGATTATATAATAACTATAATTAGTTGTCAAAAATGTCATTGTTATTGTTGGAATATTGTTTTGTAGTGTCTAATATTGATAAGGTGATTAACATTTGTCTTGCAGCCCGGCCAACCTTCCTAAACTTGAATTTGAACCTGAACTCACTACGACTGCAAACTCCGAACAAGTGTACGTCCACAAATTTTAGTCGTAGAATCGCTAGAATGGCTTATTTCGACAGTTTTAGTTATTTCGTGTTTTAAACTATTTTGTGTGTTTCTTCCTTCACTTTGAATTATATCCGTCAATAGAAAATGATGTGCGATTTAATTTAAAATGAAGGTTAGTTTTAATACGAGACTAGTTCATTTTCTAAGCCGTGTTTGAATTTTATTTGCTGACTCATTAGGAGTAAGTTATTGGTGCTATATTGGCATGACATTAAATATATTCATACATACATATCGAGCTGAGATCAGATCGAATTTAGTCCAAAGTTTCCTTACAATCTTTTTACTATTATATTCTTATTGTGCTAAAATTCGTTTCGATTTTGGTTTTAAGCATGAATTGGAGATACATTTTGTGTTTCAAAATTATTACAACTCATTACATTAGAACAAAATTTCAACATCAAAACATCAAAGCACCGCATTCGATGGATAAGTGTTGCAGAATAGCACTGCTTGTAACATCGTTCCAATTATTCTATTTGTATTCTCTTTGTATAATCATATTTTGAATTTCTTAATTATATCATACATTTGTAATAAATATTTGTAGACTTTAAAGAACATTTTTTTTGTAACAAGATCTTTTTCGTATGTTAGCTCAGAAGATTTTTTTCTAGAAGTTTTGTGCATATCTAACACGTTCCATGCCACTTATAATGTTTTCGTATGAAAATTAACTCGACAGATGAGGTGGCACTGAACGTGTTAACCTTTAGTTTGTTTTAACGACTTTAATATTTGAATACTTAGACATGTATTTCAGTAAAGTTTTTTAAGTTGTTGTTAATGTTATGTGTGTGTGCAGCGTCCCCGGCGAGCGGCAAGTTGGCTCAGCGAATGACGACGCTGCACGAGGAGCCCGGCCGCCGCAACGACGATGACTCCCACTCCGAGCCGGAGTCCGCGCCCAACGACGAACTATCCACACCTCGCTCATATGTATGATTATCTCGGTTTACCTCCTCGAATCATTGAATCTATTCTATAGTAATATGTAATGCGTAAACACACACTACTTCGTGGCGTAGGATGTCAGCAATTACAGCATATTTTTTTAATAAAAAGCGCTACACATACTACACACTTTAGGCTATGTATTTTCGCGCTATGAAACGTAGTGGATATGTAAATTGGGAATACCCTCATGTGCGAAAGGGACAAAAACTACAAGCTGACAACATAAAAAAACAAGGTTGTCATGGTAACAGTAATTTTTTCAATGACCTTCAAATGACAAAGACCGTTGTTATTTGTGCATTTGAATTTGAATTTTGACATTTGCAATTAATAATTTTATAAATGTAAACAATAAAATAAAGTTTTCATAATTTCATGCGGATCAAGCCGCACGGGAACAGCTCGTATAGATTATAAAATTCTGTTTGCTTGACTCAGTGTCAAAGGTCTTCTAAGATTTTTTTGAACGTATTGTATGTGATGTTCGCAGCGCACACGCGGTCGCGGCTCATCGCGTGGCTTCCTGCCCACCTCCAAGACGCTAGACTCGCTGCACGAGCTGGCCTGCGAGCGTGCGCCCAATAAGAACTCGCCCTCTTTATCCTCCAGCGGATATGGTGCGTCACGAAATAAACTACACGTTTTTTTTTATAAAATTTCCTTAGAATATAATTTGATAAATTTTAATTTATTTGTCATAGGTTCGCAAGCGGTATCATCAACGAATTTAACGAACGACGACACTCTGTCGATCCGCAGCATGTCGGTCGACGACACACCGGACTTCGACAAAACGATGGACTACTCACAATTCACTCGCACCAAATCCTCCGTGCTCGGCCTAAAGAACGAGATCTCAGAACTTAGGAATGATATCACCGAACTCAAGAACGATATAGTCGAATCAAAGAACGAACTGAACGATTCGACGTTCGAGAAAGCTAAGACGCCGTCTCTGACTCCGGTACTAACACCGGGATCGCGGAATCGCATCAATCCCTTCCTTAGAGACTGTGAGGTCACACAGGAGGCCCAAACCGAACAGTTGGTAGATCCGTTGGGCGCTATCCCGGTGGAAACACATCCCATATCAACTAGTCCCACTTCTAAGACTATTGAAACTACACGTGTAAATGGCGAATCTACACACAACGATACCCAAACTTCCTATGGTAAGTACTGTAAGATTATACAAATTTTATGATATCCGGATGTAAATTACATTATAATGACTACGTGGGATGTAATTTCAGGTGAGGCTGAGGGTGAGGGGGAGGCGGAGTCGACGAGCTCGGAGCCGTCGAGCCGTGGGGAGGGCAGCGGGGAGGGCAGCGGGGAGGGCAGCGAGGCGGGTAGCGCAGAGGGGAGCGCAGAGGCGTCCTCAGTCGGCGACAGCGACTCAGCCGGACCGGACGCACCTATCTCCACGCAGTTGCCTGCTGGAAAAGTAATACACAATTTTTATATCCCATAGTTCTTTAATCATACTAATATTATAAATGCAAAAGTTTAGATGGACGGATGGATGTTTGTTAGAGTTTGTAGCCTAAACGGCTGAACGGATTTCGATGAAATTTGGTATAGATGTAGAGGATAGTCTGAAAGAACACTTAGGCTACTCACTTTTGATTTTTTTTTATTTCAACCCGGACGGAGTCGCGGGCGAAAGCTAGTTTTGAACATAATTTGCCTAACATTGTCATGTGTTGTATTATTCTAATGTGCTTTGTGTATAGGTGGTGCGGCGTCGCGCGGGCGGCAGTGCGCGTGCGGCGGCGCGCGCCTCGTACCCCGCAGCGCGGCCGCGCTCCGCCGCAGAGCCCGCAGCCAGCGCGCGCGCGCTCGACGACACGCCCGCCTCCTCCACAGAGCGCATCGGAGACGGTAACACATTCTTATTGTATTGTCGCTTAATAGATTACTTTATTGAGGCCACTTCATCACCAGCCCGCTATATGTCCCTATTAAGGGGCTGAACCTACCCTAAGTTAGGTGACATGGCCTGTCCCAGTGCGGGTTAGTTGACTTCACACATGCCTTTAAATTTCTTCGCCGATATGTGCAGGTTGCATCACGGCCACTTACAAGACAGCCACTTTTACTTTAGTAGATACGAAATAGCATTAATGTAAAGGAATCAAACAAGAAATGGACTTTTTAATTCTAGAATACATGTTGTGTTGCAGAGGAATGTATGGAGAGCGGCAAGACGTACGTGGCGCCGGAGTGGATGTCGCTGGGCGAGAGCGTGCAGCTGCGGCTGAGCGCGGGCACGGGCGTCGTCGCCTACGTGGGTCCCACGCACTTCGCCCACGGACTATGGGTGGGCGTGGAGCTTGACGCACCTATTGGTAAATAAGTACACACCTACATATTTATAGCGTATATTTTACAAATAAGCACCATAGCTGAGTAAAGGCCTTATCCATTCAACACTCCAAGTTAATAAAATACCTGTACAATATTTTTTTATGCTTGTTAATGTATGTGCTTTTCGTGTCTTCGATTATTCTGTTGTTCTCTGTCTTAGCTTGTACATTTTTATTTTTTATTCCCTCGATGTTTTATCTGCTATTCCTATATTATTTTACGTTCTGAATGGATTTAAAGTTTTTATTATTTTTAGTAGTCAATTTTGTTTTATAAGAGTTAGTTCAGACGGAAGTTTAGTAAAATACTAGCTTTCGCCTGCGACTCCGTCCGCGTGGAATTAAAAAAAAGTATGTAGCCTATGTGTTCTTCCAGACTATCATCTACTCTATGCCAAATTTGATCGAGATCCATTCAGCAATTTAGAGTACAAACTCTAACAAACATCCATCCATCCATCTAAACTTTCGCATTTATAATATTAGTAAGATTACGAGTGTTATAAGTGTTTCTTTTGTGTGTTAGGTAAGAACGATGGGTCCGTGGGCGGCACGCGGTACTTCTCGTGCCGCGCGCGACACGGCATCTTCGTGCGGCCCGACAAGCTGGCGCAGGACCGGCGCGGCCGCAGCGCGCGCGCCTTCCGCGACGCCGAGCTGCGCCGCGCACACAACAAGGGTAACCTTACTAATTACTACTTATATACACTTTACAATTTACCTTTGAATCAGTCTGTCATCTTGGAATATATGTAGGTACTATCTTTCGCCTCTGATTCCGTCCGCGTGGAATTAAAAAAAAGTATGTAGCCTATGTGTTCTTCCAGACTATCATCTACTCTATGCCAAATTTGATCGAGATCCATTCAGCAATTTAGAGTACAAACTCTAACAAACATTCATCCATCCATCCATCCATCCATCTATCCATCCATCCATCTATCCATCCATCCATCCATCCATCCATCCATCCATCCATCCATCTAAACTTTGGTATTTATAATAATAAACCGTGTGTGTTTTTCTTTACAACGATTTAACATTTAATGTTACAACTTAATTTAAAAAAAAACATGCTGAATTCCTATCCCGTAGAAACTGTTAAGTTGTAACAAACTATTTAACCTGATTTTGCTCTATGTCCTGTTGTCTATTCCTTTTGCGTATGTCAGATTGCTAATAAAGTCGTGTCTGTCTTTAAAAAGTTTGTTTATTGCATATGAATAGGTTAGTTACTTTTTAGTGGTGTTATTTTTAAATATGAATAAACGTGTGTTCCAGTTGAGAGTGTAAACAACCTGCACCGATCGCGGAGTCGCGGTGACAGCATAAACGTGGTCGGCAAGACGCGGAGTAAATAAATATCTGACAATAGTCGGCAGTCGGCAGTCGGCATTCAGAAGTCGGCAGTCGGCAACGTCACCACTGACATTACACTCCATATCCCTCCAGAACATCCCCCCCACTTTATTTGCACACTTTACGCGTTATGGTGCTTTATTATATTACCCCAATTCAGTTTTACATGAGATTTTATATGTAAAAGAAAATCGTTGTATAATCGACTTAATTTTTAATCCAGACAAAGATACTAAAGTTAAATTTTCTTATATAAAATCTCATGTTGATTGACAGAAATAGGTAACTATTGAGTGGGCAAAGCAATATTGGTATGCCTTAATTTGTAATTTATTTCAATTATGTCTGTTAATCGAATTTAGTTGAAGGAAACGGACCCTCTCGTGTTTGTTGAGAGTTCAATAAGCATACGACGGCGGCCGTTTCGGCGCACATTCGACACTGCGTTACTACACGTGCACCATAACATGGTACTTGGGAACCATTCGGCTAAATATTCGAATTGCAATATAAATAACAAACCTATCTAAACAATTTACCTTTATGCGGCTATAATCACTGACTTTCTACAGATAGATATGCTTGTATCAATTTAAACATTAAAATTTTCCAAAAAAAAAAAAATAAAAAATAAATGACATTGTCAGCCATTGACGTAATTTTAAAAATATAATTTTTCATTTCTATTTAATTTGATTATAATATGTGAATTGTTTGTTCCCGTATTTCTGCAAAATGCGACAAATAGGATCATTCCTGACGTCATAGTTGACAAGTACTATGTTTTCGTGCACGAGTAGTAATATTTAGTGATGCATTAGTTATTTTAATTTCGTTTCACAATTTTATTCATTGACAGTTAGTGAAGTAATTGTATATAGAATTGACTTTTTTTTTTAATAATTAAAACATGTGATTTATTTTTTATTATATTAATTTCTATGTAAATATGTGAATCTTTGTGTGTGTGTTAATTTTTAGAGCCAATGAATAGTTTTGTGATCGGTCATGAATATTTACGGTACTGTAGTGTTTTTTTACTGTATAGTTTGTGGTTAGATTTTACGATAAATTATTTTTAACAATAGTACTTTTATTGTACTATTGTAATGCAATAGTTACATCTTGAATACTTTGTACGACAGAAACGAAAATATTATGGTTATAGAAATGATCTCTCATTCGTATTAAAAATTATCTTCTATACAAATATTACTTTTGTTTATTTGACTATTAAATATCCTCTCCGGTCCAATCTTGCTCATTTTTTTTCAAATGACTCTTGTACTTATTCTGTTCAAACTTAATTTAAATTGCTCAGCTTCTATATTTAGTGTTAACTTTGCCTGTCCGATGTGATAGTTTCTTGCCACGGGACTAAAAGACGATAAAATTATGTAGTATATTTTAAAGCGACGCCCGTCCCTAAAACGCTCCTCTTGATTTATAATAAAGAATCGTCCAAATTCACATCTTCGTCCTGATAAAAGACTTGGTACTTAGTACATACGACGCATTCGACGGTCATACGACACTGGAACCGCACCGGAATCGCACCGGACCCGCACCGGAACCGCACCGGACCCGCAGCCCGGCGCAAGTGACAAGCGCACGCGGTTATCACATGGACCATTTCAAATCAACATTACTGCCTAATTTTACTGCCTGCTCAATATTTCTTTAAAAATATTTTCTCTCGTACTTAAAATTCATAAATATCGCTTGTTATTTGCGCTCCGAATTTATATCGATTAGGTTGTGTAGAAGTTTTGAGATGTAAAATAAAATATATACAAAAAAAAATGTTTGTAGTTCGTGTTCAGGCACGGTGTATATTGAATACATCATTTGTATCGATCTTGTCCTCGTCTTTCCATCCACATTCGAACAATAAAGCGGTGAAACTGTACACTAAGATTATCGTCGCGGAGCCGCGGCGGCTAGCGGCTAGCGGCCGGTACCCGCAGCCGTTAGCTCACCTAATGTATATTCCATCCTCTTAGTCAAGTAATCGTACCTAAGTACATTAAATGAGTACACACGAATAGATAAAACGCCTCCTTATCTAATATATCTAAGTCACTCGTGCGTTCATCTTAGCCCGCCACTTGCCTACATTGTACACTATATTGTATATGAACATATTAATTGTAAGACATTTCTCGACTCTTGAAGTTTATCACTAAATTATATATCAGATTGTAAACGCACTCGAGGTTTAACTCGTTCGTTATTTCGCAAGCTTCACGACTTTACACGACATCACACGACATCGCGTGCTTCGACTTTGGTACTTAAACATTCCATATTGTATTTGTTTTTTGTAATATCTCGCATTTGTAACGAACAGACATTCGATAGAAATAATTTTCGATCGTAAGTTAGATTTTTATAGACGATATTTGGTAATTGCATTCGTTTTTTGCATTTTAACTATATTGAATTGATAACTATATCGTTGTTAAGCCGGCCTCTAGGACTCGACGAGTAAAGCTCAAAGTGTAGTCGAAAGTGAAGAAATATAATTGAAGTATTGAAAATTATCAAAAATAAAAGTAGAATGTGTCTTTGAAACTCTTGATGTGCTTTTGTCCAGTAGCTATAGGGAGGACACGCGACACTGAACTGACAAACTGGCAACACCATACTTCGACAAAGAAATAAACTAATATAAACAGCGTTTACACCCATGTTACTATAATTATAAAAAAAAAAAACATACAGACGAATTGAGTACCTCCTTCTTTTGGGAAGTCGGTCAACAAAAAGACTATGGTTTAAAAAATGTTTGCTAAGTAGCAGGTTCATATATCTTTGACATTATTTTTTTTTACTAAAATCGTAGTGTTTTTAGTCTGATTTTACTTGATCTAATACGGTGTTGACAGTTTGTTAGTTCGGCAGAAGGCTGGTTCGTGGCGGAATAAGCACTAGGGCTCCTAGGTTTAGGCAAATAGTGACCTTAAATCAGCCTCTTGTAGCTCCTAATTTTTATTTTTAGAAATTAAGCTGAACATGTGCTGTGCTTTCGTTTTAAAATGTTTAGTTCTGTAGGTAAATGAAATTATTTGTTTTATTATATAATTTTATAATCGTGTAGTTGTATTGTACGTTTATATTTATTGCAGTCAATTCAACTTAAATGAGCTTACCTGTGCGTATTTTAGTTTTAACCTAATTTCATGTTTATTAGAATGAATTGTTATTAATTTGCCCGTTTTTCAACTGTGCAAATAAGTTTTAATCACAAAATGTATTTTAATTATTTAATGTGATAGCGAACCTAGTATAGGCAGCTACTTTGTAGCTATAGATGGTTGGATCTTCATTATTGTAAACATAAGCATGAATAAAGAGATTTTAAAAAATTTAATACAAAAATAGTTCACTTCTAGTGAAAGTATTTTTGCCAAGTAGCGGATTTCAATCAACCATCGCTGTCATTATCAATAAATGTATTATAAAAATATTTGGCGTTTTTTTTATGTATCTCTTCCATTTATATCCTTTTTTTTTTTAGTTAGTAGAATACTTTTGGAATAGAAGTTGCATGCTAGTAAGACCAGTAGTAAATTATATAAATGAGGTTAAATGAATACAACAATTTACGTACATTTGTAACACAAAACATAATTAAAAGTCTCTTCATTTCTTTAATCGATTCTTACATTCTTCTGAGAATTAGTAATCCCGCAGAATTAGTAAGCATTCGTAATAATTTAGTTCTGAAACTTGGATAGTTTGCTTCATGGAATCGGAAAAACATAGAATCAGATTTTAATAAGCGTTACGTGTTTCGTTTATCCAAAAATAAATTAAATAGTATAAAGGCGAGTTCAAAAAATCAACCGAACTTCGCCAACAGTGTATGTAAATTTGGTTAAAAATGTATAGAGTAATCAAAATATTCCAAAACTCAAACAAGTTATAATAAATATTTAATTTGCCTTAATCGATGAACTGAAAGTAAATAAAACGGCATGCTATCCACATAATTTGTATCTTATGTAATCGGAATTGTCATTTTTACTTGATGTTGAACCAAGACATAAGAATATGCGTATTTACACGAGGGTAAAAAGGTCTCGCCATAGTTACACATCTGACTGATTTTATTGACCATTTGTATGACAAAAACGTTGAAGAAGCTAGAAAGGACACAACACTCGTTTTTAAGACTTATTTACTAACTATCTCAATATTCGGGTATGAACGTTTCTTTTCGGGTTTGATATCTATATCTATACTATCTATATCTATACTTCTATACTATTATAATAAAGCGTAAACACACATTTCTTTGTTGCCTAAGATGTCAACAATTACAGCATATTTTTGAATAATTATTTTTTTAATGAAAAGCCATACATTTACGTCACGCTTTAGGCTATATATTTTCACGCCATTAAACTTAGATGGTAAATATTTTGGATAAAACCCTAATGTGGGAAAGAGACCATAAGTTGCTGCCAACATCAAGGAAGCAAGATTGCCATAGTAAGGTAATTGGTATTATGACATTTGCAATTGAGAATTTGACAAATGTAAACAATAAAATAAAATTTTCATAATTTTATGCGGATGAAGCCGCAAGGGAACAGCTAGTCTCTAATAGTTTCACTTCGTGGTTTACTGATGTACTTACTGTGGTCTGTGGTCAGGGTAATACCGGTAATAAAACGATTTCACTTTCACACCGACGATTTTTCTATTTTTTATTATAATCGCTGTCGCTTATAGCTTGTGACAAAGGGCATAGTATGGGTTGACCTTATTCGCGACGTCGTGCGAGTGTCGTCTGGCTGTCGCGCGGTCGCGGGGTGGCGCGCCTTTTGCCTGGCACTGCTTTACTTCTGCTTACAAGTAGGGTTTACAAAAATATAAAACAATAATTATATAGGAAAATAAGATTTAGCATTAAAAATGTTAAATCATTTTCAATTCCCCCTATTTTTTAATACTAGAAAATTAAAAGAGGATTGTCAATTCACAGTCATAAAAGATAAGTCAAAATTTTAATTTCTCTGATTATTTGCAATTGCGTACGGCACCACCAACACATTTAAAATTAACTTAATGTTAGTACGATCCGAATTGAAACGGATATTTTGATTTCCTATATCTAGCGAAGTTTTTTTGCACACCGTAACTGCTGGTCTATTTTCATAAAGTTTATAGCTCGTTACAAAGGAGAAGTCGTTTCATAATGACATCGCGTTCAACTTGCGTGACTTGCTATTTTCCAAGCTTTTACCTTTTCTTCGTCTTTCAATACTTCTTCAGCAGTCGTACAAACAGCCAGCAATACCGATTCCTTCATGATGTTGATATAAGTTTCTATTAAATCAAAATGGACCAGCCAGGTCCTTCATCTTCTAACCAAGACCCTCGATTTGATTTCATTGGCTCTTACGCTGTAAAGTCGCTCAAACTCAAGCCAGAGAAATGGATGCGTCTTGTGAGCGTAGAAGAGCACAGAAGTATCCTAAAAGAATTCGTAGACAAGCCCTTTCCTTTGCTTTTGGTCGTAGTTTTGACTCACGCCGCGCAGCTTGTTCCCGTCATCTCTTTTCCTTGTTGTTTAAAGAATAAAGCAGTTTATTACATTAAGAAGAAGCCTGATGTCGTTCCCAAAGAGAATTGTGCTGATATGGTTATTTTTGGTGAGTATACGATCATTTGGTAAGTAAATGTAAAATGTGGTTTTAATAAAATATGAACTAAAAAACTACCAAGAGTAGGTAGACTCAATATACTTGAAAATGGTAGCGAGTTTCAATTCAATTAAGTTAAACAAGCATATGTGTCAATCCAGGCGATTTAGCACCTAGATTGATAGACGAGCTGGCGTCATTAGTGGATGAAGTGTTCGTGCCGCTGCTCTCCAACCCACTGAACCACGAGGGCTGGCCACTGGTCGTGTCACAAGATATTCTCAAACAAATTCACAATCTCAAAAGCACAGTATATGAGGTACGCAATATGCAAACGAAAATACATTTTGTAAATTCCTTTTCGAGACTAAGTACAGAGATGTTAAGCAATGTGATGTATGTGATCAGCGAATATTTAACATTAGTATCATAAAGAAGGTTGCATTTACGGTCTGAAATACTATTAATTTATATTATTCGAATATACGCATTTTCATTTATTGTCTTGATCTTTAGTTCAGGTGAATTTAGCCTTTTCAAATTGCATTTTAGCAACTTTGAAATAAAAATTAAAAATTACCATGCTTTCATAAAATTAATTACAAGTTTTTTAATATTTGTGATGCTATAGGTGAAAGGTAAAGTGAATGGCCAGACAGTTCTACCGATGCCTGTGGGTGTAGAACTGGTACACGAAGCTGAAAAGGAAATATTAAAAGGGAAAGAAGTAGATTTATATCTGAAGAGTGCTATCGAAGGCGTCGTTATAAAATGGGCGCAGCAGATCAATGATGTCATGACGGAGGATTCGTCGCAGGCCTTTGATAACGGACAAAACCCGCTGCCTAATGTTGGTTAGAAGAATTCAAATACAAATGTTTGTTAAATTTAAAATTAAATTTCTTAAAAAGCACAACGATAAATTTTCCATAAACAATAATCTCATGATTTTAGCTAAATGTGGATGTAAATTCTTTGCAGAGCTAGCTTTTTGGAAATCTAGACTTAGCAATTTAAACTATATTTACGATCAGTTGCGTACAGAACGAGTTCGTTGTATGGCGGTTATACTCGAGAAGACCACATCGGCGTACTACCCTTGCTTTAGTCGATTATTCAAAAATATTGTTTCAGGTATACAAGTTCAGAATTAATTTGTATGATACCTTGCTGATGTACTTTTTTACAGTCTTCCTATATTTACCCATTTATTACAGCTTTAGCAGAAGCTCGTGAAATTGATTTATATCTCAAAACATTAGAGAAACATTTCCAATCGTTGGAAGATACAGACTTTACCGAATGTCAGCCATTGTTCCGACCTCTGTTTCATGTGATCTGTATGGTGTGGAGAGATTCAAAATATTATTGTAGCTCCTCAAAACTGATGGTTCTTATTAAACAAATATGCAATTTACTCATTTATCAGGTAACTATAGGCATAATTTAAAGTAATATACTACTAATGTCTGAATTTCAACTGATCTTAATTTTTTTATTTAGGCAAAGAAATGTTTAGATCCCAGTACACTATTTCATAGCGACATCGACGAAGCTAGACAACGTATCCAACTAACTATAGACATTCTGAAGAAGTTTCGACAAACATTTGATTATTTTAAAGAGATTTTACCAAAATATTTCGTAGACCGACCGGTGGTGCCTTGGACGTTTCATCCGAACGTCGTATTTGAACGAATGAATAATTTTTTGGAAAGATTGAACACTATACAATGGTTTTTTAAAACTGTTTTGGAATTTCAAAAGCTTGAGAAGATCGAAGTCGGTGGAATGAAGGGCCGTGTATTAAGTGGTCAAATAAGAGACATTTCAGCTGAATTTGATGCGTATTTCCATGAATTTGCCTCAAAATCCTATGATGTTTTGGATCCAGATGATGAAACATTTAATGCTGACTTCAAAGAGTTTCAAGAAAATATTATTGATTTAGATCTTAAATTATCCACAGTTTTAGTTGAATCATTCGATAACTGTTCCACTTTAGAAGCTATTTTTAAAGTATGTACACACAAAAGTATTTTTTTGTAAAAAATTAAGTACAAGAAAATTATTGTATTATTTCTTGCAGTTGATTGATATTGTTGGATCAGTGTTAGATCGTCCGTTGATCAAAAATGAATTCACTGCAAAATATATCGAAATTATTGTCATGTTGGAAAAGGAGTTGCAAATATGTGAGGTAAGCACAAACAACTCTTAAAACAGGATATGATTCAGTTAGTAATTACTATTACATTTTGCAGGAACTTTTTACAGAGCAGTCAAATCGTCTTTATAAGTACGGGCATATGGAGATTGATCTATACATGCCGCCGGTAGCAGGAGGCCTGCTGTTCATGACGATGCTAGCTGCAAGGATCACCAAGCCTATAGCCTGCTTTCGCAGTTTGCCGCACCCGTAAGTCAGCGGGGTGGGGCAAATTGCGAAAGCTGATTATCTGGCTTAAAATCTTCTTTAACTCTATACATTCCCTTTTTGAAGTATTAAAGAACTCCGCAAATGACCGAATTATAGACATTCTAGAGAGGAATTGCTGATTAGCGAAGAAAAAATCCTTTTTGTTTTGTCTTACATAAAATATTATACGTAAACTACATAAAATATGATATTTTAATTAATTATTGCGTTCACATAAAAAAGCGTTTTCTTAATGATAAACAGTTGAATAACTAATTTGTATACAGGATAAAAGGTTCGGATGAAGCCATTAAATTATTTGAAAGATACGACAAGCTCATTGAAAGTATAAATGAGTTTAAAAAGAAATATTTCAACGATTGGGCTGTTACTGTTCCTAAAATAATACAAGATAATACAAATAAGCCAATCCTTGCACGACAAGGATCAGATTTGGTACTAAATTTTAGTCAGAAAGTAAGTAAACCGGACCTAAAGACAAAGTTATGTGCTCTTCCTGACTATCGTCTACATCTACGCCAAATTTCATCGAGATCCGTTCAGCAGTTTAGGTTACAAACTCTAACAAACATTCATCTAAACTTTTGCATTTTTAATATTATGAAGTAAGATAAAGCGTCGTAATGGTTTCAGCTTTTAGAACTAATGAAAGAGGTTCGTCACATGAAAAATAATCCCGATGTACAGGATCTTTTACCCAAAGAAAGTTTAGAATTGTTTGACAAACAAGAAACTTACCGACAATACAGAATCAATTTAACCATAACTATTGATTGGTATAATCAAATAAGGAAAGACAGTCAGAAAGTTGAGTTCGATTTGGTTGAAGATGAAATAAAAGCAATCGATCAAAGAATAGAAATGGCTCAGAATAAACTTAACTGGAATTCTGGAGGTAGAAATCAAACACAAAAAATAGTTTTAATAGCTATCAATCTCATTATAATAAAAACTTTTGTTTAGATCTATGGAATTATTCCGAAGAACTACATAAACTAGTGGGAAACTTGTACCAGCGTATGTCAAAAATACAAGATAATTTGAAAGAAATTAAATTAGTTTTAAAAGTCTGGGCAACGCAACCGCTTTTTCAAAGAAAAGAAGAGAAAAAGGTAAGTATTATATAATAATAAGGGCATTTATTTGATGCATTGAAAAAAGAAATGATGCAAAATCATTTAAAAGACCGCACGTCGTGATATAAATAGTTAACACATGATTTATTATATTTTATTATTAGGTTATTGAAGAGGCAAATGATTTTTGTAAAACATTTGAAAACTACTCTTATTTGTGGTTGGAAGAAAGAGAAGCGATAATGGAAATATTCTTGATTTACGGACGAATTTTGAATCCCGATGAAATTGATAAAATCGGTTCAGAAGATAAAGACGTACAAGGACCAATACCTAGTACCCCTAAAATGGAAGCATTTAGAGAACAAATAGATCACTACGAGAATCTTTTCTTAGACATCGAAGATATGGAATCATATAAAATTTTTAATTCTTGGTTTCAGGTAAAAACACTTTGATGTGAGATTGTTTGTTTAATACTCATATTACTTAAATCCTAAATTTTATCTACAGGTTGATATCAGACCATTTAGACAGGCTTTGTTAAATACAGTTAGAAAATGGGGCAATATGTACAAAGAGCATTTAGTAAACAACGTGATTTCTAGCCTTAGTGATCTAGGAAATTTCATTAGACAAGCAGAATTGAAGTATTAAAGAACTCCGCAAATGACCGAATTATAGACATTCTAGAGAGGAATTGCTGATTAGCGAAGAAAAAATCGTTTTTATTTTGTCTTACATAAAATATTATACGTAAACTACATAAAATACGATATTTTAATTAATTATTGCGTTCACATAAAAAAGCTTTTTCTTAATGATAAACAGTTGAATAACTAATTTGTATACAGGATAAAAGGTTCGGATGAAGCCATTAAATTATTTGAAAGATACGACAAGCTCATTGAAAGTATAAATGAGTTTAAAAAGAAATATTTCAACGAATGGGCTGTTACTGTTCCTAAAATAATACAAGATAATACAAATAAGCCAATCCTTGCACGACAAGGATCAGATTTGGTACTAAATTTTAGTCAGAAAGTAAGTAAACCGGACCTAAAGACAAAGTTATGTGCTCTTCCTGACTATCGTCTACATCTACGCCAAATTTCATCGAGATCCGTTCAGCAGTTTAGGTTACAAACTCTAACAAACATTCATCTAAACTTTTGCATTTTTAATATTAGGAAGTAAGATAAAGCGTCGTAATGGTTTCAGCTTTTAGAACTAATGAAAGAGGTTCGTCACATGAAAAATAATCCCGATGTACAAGGACCAATACCTAGTACCCCTAAAATGGAAGCATTTAGAGAACAAATAGATCACTACGAGAATCTTTTCTTAGACATCGAAGATATGGAATCATATAAAATTTTTAATTCTTGGTTTCAGGTAAAAACACTTTGATGTGAGATTGTTTGTTTAATACCCATATTAAATCCTAAATTTTATCTACAGGTTGATATCAGACCATTTAGACAGGCTTTGTTAAATACTGTTAGAAAATGGGGCAATATGTACAAAGAGCATTTAGTAAACAACGTGATTTCTAGCCTTAGTGATCTAGGAAATTTCATTAGACAAGCAGATGAAGGTAATAAAACACAAATTTGGGGTGAGTTAACATACGAGTGTTATCAAAAATTAATCGATACATTGTCTATTTCGTGATAGGTTTACTGCAACCCGTTCCTGAAGGCGACTACGATGCTTTAGTAACTGTAATGGGTTACTTAATGAATGTAAAGGAAAGAGCGATGACTACAGATGACATGTTCCAACCTTTGACGGAAACAATTGAATTACTAAAATTTTATGACATGGATATACCAGAAGAAGTCAACGTTCTTCTACAGGTTGGTATATTTTTATATTTTAATAAACAAATGAAACGTGACTTTTATTTAGTGTTTGAATATTTGTTTCAGGAACTACCAGAACAATGGCAAGCTACTAAAAAACTAGCTCTTACTGTTAAACAACAAGTAGCACCACTACAAGCTGCAGAAGTTGCGTGCATCAGAAAAAAGATAACAATGTTCGATGTTCATATCACTTATTATAGAGAAGTCTTTAAAAGATATGAAGTAAATAATTTCTTTGTGTTCAGTAGTTGTTAAACTATTTAGCAAATCGTAAGATTTTGAAATTTTTCACAGTTCTTTAAATATGAATGCGATGATCCATATGCTGTGATGTCGAGAGTTGATAATGAAGTATTGCATTTGGAAGATGATATGAAAGGCATTCAAGAATCGGGATCATTGTTTGAAGTCAATGTTCCAGAATTTAAGTTGTTGAAACAGTGCAGAAAGGAATTGCGTATGCTAAAGGTAGTGCAACAAATCGAATAAATAATTCTTGTTTTGACTTTTTATATAAACGTAATGTGATATTTCAGCAACTTTGGGATTACGTTTATATTGTACGTACAAGTATTGAAGATTGGAAGACAACGCCATGGCGGAAAATAGATGTCGAAAATATGGATATCGAGTGTAAGAAGTTTGCGAAAGAAATAAGATTACTGGATAAAGAAATGAGAGGGTACGTAGAATTAGTAAAGAACGTTTTATATTATCAAAAACATTTAAATTGACTTTGTTATACTGTGATAACAGTTGGGATACATACATAAACTTGGAAGCAACCGTGAAAAACATGCTAACATCATTACGTGCAGTAGCTGAGCTACAAAATCCAGCCATCAGAGAAAGGCATTGGGACCAACTAATGAGATCTACAAAGGTATTTAAAATGTAAAAATGCAAATAAGTTTGTAAATAAATTATTAATTTATCTTGTAAATAAATCACAATTATATTGGAATGAACAAATATTTCTAACTTTTGATTGGCATAGCATGTTTTGCGAATATTAAAAAAGTGATTGATTTTAAAATTTCATTACTAACTAGCATGTGTCTGTTGTGTGCCCTTTTACTTTCTTTATTTAAGTTTTTGTTTTGATGTAAATAATTCAAACAGGTAATTATTAAATAGATTCTGATAGCATCGACCGAACGGAATGTTTTTTACTTAAAGCTATGTTTTGGAATGTAAATACGTTTATATTTCACAGAGCTTAGCTGCATTACCACCTGAACTCACTGTAAGTATACAATGACAAAACAATTGTAATATTTTATGCAAATTGTTCGATTTTATTTAAAGAAATTGTTACGCTTTTTCGCAAATTCTATGCATGATGATTTTATTCTTTTAAAATTAAATTTGTAGTGTAAATATCACTTTTGAAATAGAGCATAATTCAGAAAGCAAACATAAAAACACTATAATGGTGAACGATAAAGTGTTAAAATTGATGAATTAATTTAGGTTAGAATCGTTATGGATGAAAATACTACATTAGCGGATTTGCTAGCACTTAATTTGCACGAATGTGAAGAAGAAGTAAAGAACATAGTAGACAAAGCTGTTAAAGAAATGTCTATGGAAAAAATATTAAAAGATCTTAATACAACTTGGAGTGGAATGGAGTTTGAACAAGAAGTACACACGAGAACTGGATGTATTTTGTTACGAGCTAGCGAAGAATTGATCGAAACCTTAGAAGAAAATCAAGTAAGATTCCCTTAAAAATTACAAAACAGTTTAATAAAAAAAATGTAACAAATTTTGTCTCTTTAGGTGCAGCTTCAAAATTTAATAACCTCAAAATTTATTGCTCATTTCCTGGAAGAGGTGTCTAGTTGGCAACAAAAATTATCAATTGCTGATCAAGTTATTTCAGTATGGTTTGAAGTGCAGAGAACTTGGTCACATTTAGAAAGCATTTTTATGAGCTCTGAAGACATAAGAAAACAACTTCCCGAAGACTCGGCTAGATTCGATAGAATTGATGCCGAATTTAAGGCAAGAACATATTTATGAGAATAATTGAATTTATTTAAGTCTATATTGAATTGTATAACTAATAATGTTTTTATTTTTATAGATTCTTTCAAAAGAAATGTCGAAGACTCCTAATGTTGTAAAAGGAACCAATAAACAAGGTTTGGTTGAAACACTTGATAGTTTACAAAAAGATTTGATTATTTGTGAAAAAGCATTAGCTGAATATCTGGAGACGAAGAGATTGGCCTTTCCAAGGTTTTACTTTGTATCGTCAGCGGATTTATTAGACATCTTATCAAATGGAAATCAAGCTGAATTAGTGATAAGGTAATTTTGTAATTTTCTACCTAATTTGGAATATTTACTAATTGGTACTTGGATTTTCACTTTTTTAATTTTAGACATTTGACCAAGCTTTTTGATTCAATCGCAAGATTGAATTTCATTAAGAGTGACAACCCTACAGAGAAACAGGCAGCTGGAATGATCGCTAAAGATGGCGAATATGTTCCTTTTCATGGAGCATGCGACTGTACTGGACCTGTGAGTAATAATAACTTGTTATTACTAATTGACTGATTATTCATCATTACAAAAAATGAATTAATTGTTTAACACGTTTGTTTCCACTTGTAGGTAGAAATCTGGTTAAATAGATTACAAGAAATAATGAGGTCATCCATTAGACAATATTTTGGTGAAGCAATAGTTTCTTACGAGGAAAAACCTCGTGAACAATGGCTCTTTGACTACATGGCTCAAGTATCACTATGCTGTTCACAAATCTGGTGGACTACGGAAGTGAATATGGCTTTTTCTAGATTAGAAGAAGGATATGATAACGCCCTCAAGGATTATTACAAGAAACAATTAGCTCAACTGAGTACACTCATTACCTTACTCATCGGTGAGCTCAGTAAACAGGACAGACAAAAAATTATGACGATCTGCACAATAGATGTGCATTCTAGAGATGTTGTTAGTAAACTCATTCAAGGGAAAGTGGAAGCAGGATCAGCGTTCCAATGGCAATCACAACTACGTCACAGGTTTCATAGTATCATATTGACATTTTAATTTTACTTTTACAATGTTCCATATTTGTTGTGACAATAAATTATTTTATAGATGGGATGAAAAGGAATCTCACTGTTTTGCAAATATTTGTGACGCCCAATTCAAATACAGTTACGAATATCTGGGGAACACTCCTAGATTAGTGATCACTCCATTAACTGATCGTTGCTATATCACATTGACTCAGGTAAAGACGTAAATATATTTTAAATGAATTTTAATTTTACATTAATTTAATGTTTCTGTTTTTTTAGTCTTTGCATTTAATTATGGGAGGAGGTCCTGCCGGTCCGGCGGGTACGGGCAAAACGGAAACAACAAAGGATTTAGGTAGAGCCTTGGGTATTATGGTTTATGTATTCAATTGTTCAGAGCAGATGGACTACCAGGTACACATAAATATATCCTTTAAAATTACTTTTCGTAATAATTGTTTTATGAGTCATTTATTTACAGTCTTGCGGTAACATTTATAAAGGGTTAGCTCAAACCGGTGCATGGGGTTGTTTTGATGAATTTAATAGAATTTCCGTAGAAGTGTTATCAGTAGTAGCCGTGCAAGTGAAATCTGTCCAAGATGCAATAAGGTATTTTAATATATTTTAGTCTTTTAACAAAGAATTTTACACGCACGAGATTTGCCCTTAAAAAATGTATAAACATAAAAACTATTTTATATTTTCTAGAGACAAAAAACAAACTTTTAATTTCATGGGAGAAATTATAGTACTAGTTCCGACAGTTGGTATTTTCATAACAATGAACCCTGGCTATGCTGGCAGGACGGAGTTACCAGAAAACTTAAAAGCTTTGTTTAGACCATGCGCAATGGTAGTTCCAGATTTCGAATTGATTTGTGAAATCATGTTAGTGGCTGAAGGTTTTCAAGAAGCTAAGATACTTGCTAGAAAATTTATAACTCTGTATACGTTGTGCAAGGAGTTATTATCAAAACAAGATCATTACGACTGGGGACTCAGAGCTATTAAGTCTGTGCTAGTTGTTGCCGGGTCGTTAAAGGTAAGAATACTGGATCATGAAATAAATTAGTTATAATTGATTTTACATGTGCCATTTCTTATGAATATTTTTTATAGAGAGGTGATCCCGGTAGACCCGAAGAAGAAGTATTAATGAGGACACTCCGTGATTTCAACATACCAAAAATCGTAACTGATGACATGCCTGTGTTTATGGGTCTAATTGGTGATTTGTTTCCGCTCTTGAAGTCCCTAGAAAGCGTGATTTGGAATTTGAAAGAACAGTCAAGCAAGCTGCAATGGATTTATTGCTTCAACCTGAAGATAATTTCATTCTCAAAGTTGTACAACTTGAAGAGTTATTAGAAGTACGTCATTCCATTTTTATTGTTGGAAATGCGGGAACTGGTAAAACTCAAGTTTGGAAAACGCTTTTTAAAACATACCAGAATCTCAAAAAGAAACCGATATACAACGATTTGAATCCTAAAGCTGTGACTAATGACGAACTATTTGGTATTATAAATCCAGCAACAAGAGAATGGAAGGATGGATTATTTTCTGTAATCATGAGAGACCAAGCGAATATTGTTGGCGAAAATCCGAAATGGATTGTTCTAGACGGAGATATAGATCCCATGTGGATAGAGTCGTTAAATACCGTCATGGATGATAATAAAATATTGACATTAGCGAGCAACGAAAGAATTGCCTTAACACCCACAATGAGACTCATGTTTGAAATTTCCAATCTACGAACTGCTACGCCAGCTACAGTTTCAAGAGCTGGTATTTTGTACATAAATCCGCAAGACTTAGGTTGGAATCCGTGAGTATTGAGATTTATTTTGTAAGTAGATCATGTAAGCCTAGTTCTATAGCAGTCATGTAATATTTTTAGATATGTAACAAGTTGGATTGAGACAAGAAAAATACCAGCGGAGAAGTCAAATTTAGTTATACTGTTTGATAAATATATTCCACCATGTTTGGAAACTGTTAGGAATCGTTTCAAGAAAATAACGCCTATAGCTGACATGGCGCATATACAAATGTTATGTCATCTACTTGATTGTTTATTAGTTCCTGAACATACTCCAGCAGATTGTCCGAAAGAATGGCATGATATATTCTTTGTTTTTGCGTGCGTGTGGGCATTCGGTTCTGCAATGTTTCAGGACACGAATGTTGATTACAGAATAGGTAAGTTGTCAATATTAATTCTTTTAGACTTTATTTTTTTAATATGATAATGATTTTTGTTGAAGAGTTTACAAAATGGTGGGTCAACGAATTCAAAACAATCAAATTCCCGCAAGGTGGAACAGTTTTTGATTATTACATAGATTCTGAAACGAAACAGTTTACACCGTGGACTGAAAAAATAACAAAGTTTGAATTGGATACGGACATTCCGTTACAGGTAAAATAAAATTTATTAAGGCTTGAAATTGAACTTATTTTTATTTGCTTACTATTGTTAAAATGTTACAGGCGGTATTAGTACCGACAGCAGAAACAATCAGAATTAGATACTTTTTGGATTTATTAATGAAAAACAGGCACCCGGTAATGTTAGTTGGTGGAGCTGGTTGTGGTAAAACAGTGTTAGTTAATGAAAAATTACAAAGGTCTGTATAATTTTATAGAAGTTGTTTACAATTTTTTCAGATAATAATTCTTTTTATTCCCTTTTCTTATTGCAGTTTATCAGAAGCATATGCCGTGCAATCTGTACCATTTAATTTCTATACCTCTTCAGAAATGCTACAAAAAGTATTAGAGAAACCTTTAGAGAAGAAGGCTGGTAGAAACTACGGGCCACCGGGCAACAAGACACTCATATACTTCATAGATGATATGAATATGCCAGAAGTCGATACTTATGGCACAGTACAACCACATACTATAATCAGACAGCATCTTGATTACAATCATTGGTATGACAGAACAAAGTTAACACTAAAAGATATCCATAATACTCAATACGTGTCTTGTATGAATCCAACGTCGGGTAGTTTTACAATAAATCCAAGATTACAAAGACATTTTTGCGTATTCGCTATCAGTTTTCCAAATAACGAAGCTTTGAATAACATCTACCATAACATTTTAAGTCAACATTTGGTTAATCCTGAGTTGAGGATTAGCGGGCAAGTTGCTAAGTTATCGAGTGAGTTTTTCATTGAATTTTAAACAACTAATTTCGATTGACATAGTTTTATATTTTTAGTAATACCACGATGACGTAAGAATTAGATCAAGTGTCCAGTGCAGCATACTTCTGTTTTTGTCTCTTTCAGACAACGTTGTGACCGCGACAATAGCTCTACACAATAAAGTATCACAAGTGTTTCTACCCACTGCCATCAAGTTCCATTACATCTTTAATTTACGAGATCTATCAAACATATTCCAGGTAATTATTAAAATCTTTTCTAATATATTAAAAAACAGCATTTGACTAAAGAATTGTGTTTTGATTTCAAGGGTTTTCTATTTAGCACCAACGAATGTTTAGTAGGTCCTTCAGATCTAATTCGTCTGTGGTTGCACGAAACTCATCGAGTGTACGGAGATAAACTCACTGAGGATAAAGACATCGATGCATTTCTCAAAATGCAAGTTGATATATGCAAGAAAAACTTTGAAGTATGTATTAACAAAATATGTGGCCTAGGGACTGTATGAATATTCGTAAAGAAATTTTAGAAAAGAAGCGTTGGATCCGAAGAATTAAACAAATGTTTTTCAGGATATTGATGAAGGCGTGGTATTCGATAAGCCAAACATCTACTGTCATTTTGCCGGCGGCATTGGAGAGCCTAAGTATATGCCCATCGAGTCATGGGACCAGCTCAACAAACTGTTGACAGAAGCGATGGCGAGCTACAACGATCTTATTGCTGCAATGAATCTTGTGCTTTTTGAAGATGCTATGATGCACATTTGCAGGTACATAACGTGTTTAGATGAGAGATATTAAACAAAGATTTGTGTATACCTCCCAGCAATAAATATAAGTAAAATTTGTAAAAAGGATACAAAATTTTAGTCTTTGTTAGAAATAAATCTTTTTTTTACCCAAAATTACAGCAACACGGACGTTAATCTTACGACTATTTGTTTCCAGAATTAGTCGTATTTTGGAAAGTCCTCGAGGAAGTGCATTGCTCGTGGGCGTTGGAGGATCCGGCAAACAATCACTCTCTCGTCTTGCAGCCTTTATTTCAAGCTTGGAAGTTTTACAAATACAACTGAAGAAAGGATACTGTGTTTCGGATTTGAAGGTAAAATTATATTTAAAGGAATTCGTACTTCCTTTACCTTAAATATTAGAATTATAAGAGTTGAAAGGACTACCACAATATTTTGACGTTTAATTTTCAGCATGAGCTTTCGGGCTTATACATTAAAACTGGCTTAAAGAACGTTGGTATTATGTTTTTAATGACCGATGCACAAGTAGCAAATGAACAATTTCTAGTTTTGATAAACGATTTGCTAGCATCAGGAGAGGTTGCGGACCTTTTCCCTGACGATGAAATTGAAAATATCATCAGTGGAGTTAGAAATGAGGTAATTTTAGTGTACATTTAATACATACATTTTAAAACTTGTGTGTTTTATATAACTTTCTTTACTTTAAGGTGAAAGGTGCAGGACTACCGGATACCAGAGAGATATGTTGGAAGTTCTTTATAGATAGAGTTCGAAAACAATTGAAAGTTGTTTTATGCTTTTCTCCTGTTGGTTCAACATTGCGAGTAAGATCCAGGAAATTCCCTGCACTGATCAACTGCACATCTATAAATTGGTTTCATGAATGGCCTCAAGAGGCTTTAGTCTCCGTTTCGATGAAATTCTTAGAAGGACTTCATGTTTTACCAGTATGTTATCAAATTATTTGGTTAGTTAATTTTTGTTATTGGGTAAGTTAGTTTTGAAAATTTCCAATCACTTTCAGGTCTCGTTAAGAGATTCGGTTTCAAGATTCATGGCATATGTTCACACTTCAGTGAATTCTATTTCCAAAGCCTATTTGTCGAATGAAAGAAGATACAATTATACCACACCAAAGAGCTACTTAGAACAAATTAGCTTATATGCTAAACTTGTCAATCAAAAAACACAAGAACTGCAGGCTAAGATTTGTAGGTAAGATTAATAACATCCCCAATTATTGTTACATGTTACCTTATTATAAAAAAAATAATAGCTGATACATTTCGTGAATTTTAGATTGGAAAATGGCTTGGAAAAGTTACGAAGTACCGCTACTCAAGTCGATGAACTAAAAGTAAAGTTGGCAATTCAAGAAGTAGAGTTACAACAGAAGAACGAAGCTGCCGATAAGTTGATTGAAATGGTCGGTGTAGAAACGGCTAAAGTTCAAAGCGAGAAAGCCCTTGGTAAAATAAACACAGATTTGACAGTCCTTTGTTTAATATATGTCTTTCGTGTTAAATCTAATTCACTCTTGTTTTTTAGCTGACGAGGAAGAGGAAAAAGTAGCTGTAATAGCAGAGGAAGTCGCAAAGAAACAGAAAGATTGCGAAGAAGATTTGATCAAAGCAGAGCCAGCCCTTGTTGCTGCACAAGAAGCGTTGAATACATTAAACAAAGCTAATCTCACTGAGCTTAAATCATTTGGTTCACCACCTGGTGCTGTCACCAATGTTACCGCCGCTGTAATGGTATTACTTGCTCCAGGTGGTAAAATACCTAAAGATCGAAGTTGGAAATCAGCTAAGGTATTAGTAATGACTGTTTTTTCAGTTTTTATTTGCTGCTATAAATTGAAACGAGACACTTTTTGCAGATGATGATGGCAAAAGTGGATGTGTTTTTGGAATCTCTTGTACATTATGATAAAGAGAATATTCATCCTGATGTCATAAAAGCTATTCAGCCGTATCTCAAGGATTCAGAATTTGAACCTGGTAAATTATTTATAATATTTCACTTAATATAGTTACCCACATTATTTCCTTCGTTTTACTAATTGTATGAAATGTTTGTAGAATTTGTTAGGTCTAAATCGGCCGCAGCAGCAGGACTTTGCGCATGGGTAATCAATATAATCAAGTTCTATGAAGTATTTTGTGACGTAGAACCGAAACGTAAAGCATTGGCAGCGGCTAACGCTGAGTTAGCAGCGGCTACTGAGAAACTGAAATCAATTAAGTCTAAAGTTGCGGTTAGTATTACATTTAAAACGAAATAGTGTGGAGTATTTCTAATACATTATATTGACAATTTGAATTATCAAGTGTTACAGACGTAACAGCGAAATATGACCAAAAGATAGATGTTTAAGAGCATGTGTATATATAATTATTGTTTCTGTTATTGTGTAATGTTTATAGTCTTTAGAAGAGCAATTGGGGACACTAACTGCTGATTTCGAAAAAGCAACGTTGGAGAAACTTAAATGTCAACAAGAAGCCGACGCCACGAACAGGACAATTCAACTTGCTAATAGATTGGTAAATGGACTTGCAAGTGAAAATGTTCGGTGGGCTGAGGCAGTGTCGAAGTGCGTATTATTTTTTTTCTAAATACCTCCTTCTGCTATTAGTACTGTCACATTAAATATTGTTTTAGTTTCATGCAACAGAGTACTACATTGCCTGGAGATGTTTTACTTGTTTGTGCCTTTATATCATACGTCGGATGTTTTACAAAACAATACAGGCTTGACTTGTTGCATAAGAATTGGCTCGTCTTCTTGAAAACGCTGGAGGTAACGACATATGGTATGTTTTTCAATGAATAATGCAAAATAAATAACGATTATTGTTTTTTAGCCACCAATACCAATAACAGAAGGTTTAGATCCGTTGACGATGCTAACCGATGACACGACAATTGCAATGTGGCAGAATGAAGGCCTACCTTCTGATCGTATGAGCACTGAAAATGCTACAATACTTTCTAATTCCGATCGCTGGCCACTGATGATTGACCCACAGGTATACGTTTCAATTCTTGTAAAGGAGATATGATATTAAGAAAGAAAATGAATATATTTCACCTTAGTATTTTTATTAAAGTTACAAGGGGTTAAATGGATCAAACAAAAATACGGTGAAAAGTTGCGTGTAATACGACTTGGACAAAAAGGATACTTGGACACTATAGAAAAGGCGATTATAAAGGGAGAGACAGTTTTATTGGAAAATATTGGTGAAACAGTGGATCCTGTTTTAGATCCTTTGTTGGGCAGAAATTTGATCAAGAAGGGCAGGTGGGTATATTTAACTATTGCAAATCTAATTAATTTGAAAAGACCTACAATTAAACATGAAAACATTTTTACCTAATTACAGAGCTATAAAAATAGGTGATAAAGAAGTCGAATACAGTCCAAACTTTAGGCTGATCTTGCATACTAAACTCGCTAATCCACATTACAAACCAGAAATGCAAGCTCAGACTACCCTCGTAAACTTTACCGTTACAAGAGATGGCTTAGAAGATCAATTATTAGCTGAAGTAGTAAAAGCCGAGAGACCAGATCTTGAAGAATTGAAAGCAGAATTAACGAAACAACAGAATGAATTTAAGATTCAATTAAAAGAGCTTGAAGATGATTTATTGTCTAGATTGTCTTCTGCTGGTGCGAATATTTTAGGCGATACTGCATTAGTAGAGAATTTGGAAACAACTAAAAAGACGGCGGCGGATATTGAGAAAAAGGTATGTCAATTACTAAAAATCATGACATGGAATAAATTTCTTAAGGGTAATAGCTAAAAATCTATTTGTTTTTGAATAAAATTTAGGTTGCAGAAGCCAAAGTAACATCTTATCAAATTGATCAAGCAAGAGAATTTTACCGTCCAGCTTCAGCAAGAGCATCCTTACTCTATTTCATTTTAAACGATTTGAATACTATTAATCCAATTTACCAGTTCTCCTTAAAGGTTCGTATTACACTACTTTGTTATAAAATAATAGTAGAAAATAAAATAGTTTTAATTTTTGCTTTAGGCTTTTAGTGTTGTTTTCCAAAAAGCAATATCTCGCGCGGAGCCATCGGACGAAGTCAGTCAAAGAGTAAGAAACTTAATAGACTGCATAAGCTATTCAGTATTCCAATATACATCTCGAGGTCTTTTTGAATGCGACAAATTGATATTCGCATCACAGATGACCTTCCAGGTAAATAAAATTTTCAATTTAAAATCATATTGTGATTAAGTATCATTAACAGTAATAAAATCGTAATTTAAAGGTTCTTCTAATGAGTGAAGAAATATCTCCAGCTGAATTGGACTTTTTCCTACGATTCCCAATTAAGCCTCATGTAACGAGTCCAGTGGACTTTTTGTCAAATCAAAGTTGGGGCGGCATATGTTCTTTAGCTAGCAAGGATGAGTTTAGGAACCTTGATAGAGATATCGAAACGTCACCGAAACGATGGAAGAAGATCGTAGAAATGGAATGCCCTGAAAGGGAAAAGTTTCCACAGGTATGATGTCTCAATTTTCAGGTAAACTTTAAAGTGATTACGATAAGTTCAAATTACTCTTTCACAGGAATGGAAAAATAAAACTGCCCTGCAACGGTTATGTATGTTAAGAGCATTAAGACCTGATAGGATGACTTACGCGGTGGCGTGAGTGAATTTATTTTCTATATATTATTTGAATTGTAATCAGTATAATTTTATTAAAATTTAACATTATTTTTAGAGCTTACATCGAAGAAAGGATGGGATCGAAATACGTAGAAAACAGAACAGTAGAATTCAGTAAATCATTTGAAGAAACTAGTCCCACAACACCAATATTCTTCATTCTTTCTCCCGGAGTTAATCCTCTTAAGGATGTTGAAACTCTCGGTAAAGTTATGGGATTTTCCGTTGACAAAAATAATTTTCATAACGTGTCGTTAGGTCAGGGCCAAGAAATAGTGGCCGAACAAGCAATGGATGAAGCTATAAAGGACGGCCATTGGGTTGTTTTACAGGTATAATTTTAAACAAGCTATTTCATTCATAACACAAGAATTTTTAATTTATGAAGGGAGTTAATTTTTAGAATATTCATTTAGTAAAGAAATGGCTGCCGAGTCTAGAAAAGAAGATGGAAAGTTTTGCTTCTGGCTGTCACGATGACTTTCGTTTGTTCATGTCTGCCGAACCTGCAGCTACTCCTGGGGCTCATATTATACCGCAAGGAATCTTAGAGTCCAGTATCAAAATTACTAATGAGCCTCCCACGGGAATGCAGGTAATAAAATTAATGAAAATGATATCATGGAACATTTAAAAAATCTCTGTATAAAAATAGCAGTTAAATTGGTCGACATCGACATTTTTTGACTAGGATATATTTTAATGTTGTATTTCTTTTTTAGGCAAACATACATAAAGCCCTAGATAATTTTAATCAAGAAACGCTAGAAATGTGTGGCAAGGAAGCAGAATTCAAAGCCATATTATTCGCCTTGTGCTACTTCCATGCTGTAGTTGCTGAACGAAGAAAATTTGGACCTCAAGGATGGAATAAAATTTATCCCTTCAATGTTGGTAAGTTACAAAATTTTACTTGGTTAAATTATGTTAACGGTACAATTTTTCATTCTTCAAATCTTATTGCAGGTGATCTAACTATTAGCGTTTTTGTTCTATACAATTATTTGGAGGCTAATTCTAAAGTCCCTTGGGAAGACCTTAGATATTTATTTGGGGAAATTATGTACGGTGGGCACATAACTGATGACTGGGACAGACGTCTTTGCAACGCATACTTAGAAGAATTGATGCAATCGGATCTTGTGAGTTTTGTATGCATTTTTAAAACAATATTTAATTATTCTACAAGTTTATGGTGCTGATCATAAGATGTGTGTTCATATAATTGCTATTAAAACTTACAATTCATTGATCCTAGTAAATTGTTTCAGGTTGATGGTGAACTACAATTAGCGCCCGGATTCCCTGCTCCTCCTAACACCGATTATTCCGGTTATCATCAGTACATTGAAGATGCAATGCCTCCAGAATCACCTTACTTGTATGGTTTGCATCCTAATGCTGAAATAGGATTTCTTACGACTACTTCAGAAAACTTGTTCAGAACAATATTCGAAATGCAACCGAGAGATGCACAAGCTTCTGGAGCATCGACTGTTACTAGAGAAGACAAGGTACTAAAGATAAATAGTCGGCGAGCCTTAAATTTTTGACTCATAATTAATGAAAATTAAATTTAGGTCAAACAAATGTTGGATGAAATAATGGAGAAACTACCAGAAGAATTCAATATGGTGGAAATTATGGGCAAAGTTGAGGAACGTACGCCGTATGTAATAGTTGCCTTCCAAGAGTGTGAGAGAATGAATCACTTGACTGGAGAGATGAAGAGGTCATTGAAAGAGTTAGACTTGGGATTAAAGGTACAGATCATATGAATTTTTATAATTTATCCGGTTACCTAAGATGCGATTTTCAATAGTCTACTCGTTATATTTTTTCAATCATTAATCAAAACGTCGTTTTCTTACAGGGAGAACTTACAATTACTTCTGATATGGAAGATTTGGAAAATTCTTTGTTTTTGGATCAAGTAAGTATTAAAATTTGTACATACTGATATTTTGTTTATTTGCAGTTATTAAAATGATAATACCTTTTAGGTTCCTGCGATTTGGGCAAATCGAGCATATCCCTCCTTGCTCGGTCTGTCAGCCTGGTTCGTAGATTTGCTTCTACGACTTCGAGAATTAGAAACTTGGGCTACCGACTTTGTTGTATGTAAAATGTTAATGTCCTAGAACTATGTATTATATATTTCAATGTACTTAGATCGCCAGTTATAATATATTTGTGTTCGTGTTGATAAAACATTGTTTAAATTTTTTTACAGTTGGCATTTACGAACACACTTTTAATTTTTGACAGACGTCAATGTGTTGATACTTTCATTCCATGATTTAGTTGCCAGCATCAGTATGGCTAGCGGGTTTCTTTAATCCGCAAAGCTTACTGACAGCCATAATGCAGAGCACTGCGCGCCGCTACGAACTGCCTCTCGACAAGATGTGTTTGCAGTGTGACGTCACCAAGAAAATGAAGGAGGAGTTCACGTGAGTCAATAACTTAGAGATAGATAATATACACGCATTTCTATTTCGTAAATATATGTAATTAAATACATCGATGGAGAGGATAGTAGTAAGGGCTACGGTTACTGCAACTCAACGACAAGAGCTCTCTTCGTTCAAGAGAGGTAAGTAATCTCTTTTTATTTAACTCTAGGCGTGCTGCATGTTCCTCAATAACTTCTGTTTTTCTGGTACAGGATAGCTGACTCCAGGTCCGCTCCGCGAGATGGCGCTTACGTGCATGGGCTGCAGATGGAGGGTGCGCGCTGGGATGTGCAGGCCGGTATCATCATGGACTCCAGGCTCAAGGAGTTGTTCCCACCGATGCCTGTCATAAATGTTCGGGTATGTCAAATAATAATCTGTGTCTTTTATTCTATACTAGCTGTTGCCCGCGACTTCGTCCACGCAATATTAAGATAAAAAAGTAGCCCGTCTATGTCAGCTACCCTTGAGGGAAAGTCTGGTCGAAGCGACCCAGCCGTTTCAGAGATTACCCGGAACAAACGCGGCTTGCGGACAGACAGATAGACAGACAGACAGACAGACAGACAGACAAAAAAATTTTTGTATGCGATTTTCGTTATCAGCAACGCACATTCATCATCTTCTAGAAATCTGGAATTTTTCTTTTGATATTACAAACAGACACTCAATTTTATTATGTGTACATATAGAATTTCATTTGGCGTGGTTCGTGCTATATGTATAATAGCTGTTCCACGCGACTTCGTCAGCGCAGCATTAAAAGAAAAAAAAAGACACGAAGTACATAATTAACTAAATATACCTCGGGAACCTGACATTTTTCGGGGATGAACCTTATCCCACTGTGGTCCAGACTTTGTTAAATATCTGTGCCAATTTCAATAACATAAGTTGAACCGTTGCAGAATTATCGAGTAAACATTAAAAACAAAATTAATGTATCCCACGGGAACCGTAACTATTTCCAGGTTAAAAAGTAGCCTATGTGTTCTTCCAGACTATGCTCTACATAAGTGCCGAATTTCATGGAGATCCGTTAAGCCGTTAGGCTACAAACTCTAACAAACATCCATCCATAGATCTAAACTTTTTAAAAAAGTTTAAAATTCATAGTATTTAAGTATGAATTATGATTGCCCACGACTTCGTCCGCGTGGAGTTTAAAGTTTAAAACTTACGTTCGCCCTTTATTTCATCATATTACCTAAAGTATTATCTTAGTAGTAAGCTACGTAATGAACTACTACGGTGAAGTAAAACATCGTGATGCAACCTGCACATATCGGAGAAGAAATTCAAAGATTCATATGTGTGAAGTCAACCAACCCGCAGTGGGCCAGTGTGGTTGACTATGTCCTAGTCACCCTAACTTAGGTTAGGCTCCGAGCCCCTCAGTGGGGACGTATACTGAGCTGGTGATGATGATGATGATGAATCTACGTAATAACAGAAATCTATTGATGAAAGATTCCAAATTTCTAAGCCCGGTAGTTTGTGAGCTGATTTTTCGGTTACCCTTATTGTTTGTGTTCGCGATATCTTCTAAACTATTTGTCCAATTTAAATACTGTAAAGGACAATTTTGTTCTACATTAAATTCTCCTGACAACGAAGGCATTTATTTGGATAAGGATTAATACTGAAACCAATAAAACAACGACGCAAATAGCATGCGATTTTTAATTCATTTTGTAAACAAAAAAGTGGTTATTGTAAGAAAACCGTTGAAGATAGATATATGCTATTTTCTGTAGAACTTTTTGAGATCTACATTTCTTTCATACATCATTTTTATATACCTCTAACGGTTTAGGCAGCGTAAGCCGAGAAAAGTTAAAGTTTAGTGAATTTTTAACGCCGGCGTCCAGAAACACGCTGTTTATTAATAGTTCCTAAACATTAGTAATAATAAAATATAGCCTATGTTACTCACAGATAAATTATCTTTCTGATGGTGAAAGAATTTTTAAAATCGGACCAGTGGTTTTTGAGTTATTTCAATACATACAAAAATACAAAAATACAAAAATACAAAGTTTTCCTCTTTATAATATTAGTATAGATATCTAGTTTTGTTAAGTATATTCCAATATTGTTATCAAGGCCACGTAACATACAATGACAGTTAACGTACTGGTAAAATATAGCGCTAACAAATTACAAGCTGTAAATTATGATTAAATGCTGGATATTATCAACTGTTTTTACTACACATTTTGTGAAATTGTATATTATAATTAGATATAATTATATTTCATGATATTGCTACCAACACCATACCCAGCTGGTTTTATATTTTTTTTCTTTCTAGGCTATAACACAGGACAAACAAGACCTGAGGAACATGTACGAGTGCCCCGTGTACAAGACGCGGACACGCGGCCCCACCTACGTGTGGACCTTTAACCTCAAGACCAAGGATAAACCTGCAAAATGGACCTTAGCCGGAGTGGCGCTGCTGCTTCAGATATAGATAAACTGATCTGACATTTTGCCTTCAATCATAATTTTTTTCTTGATAATAATTAATCATTTTTTAAATAGTATTAGAATTTATGTAGAGCTTATCTCGCAATACTTGTTTTAGAGTTTTGCATTTATTAGATTATCTGTTTCTTTTGTTATTGTAATAAAAGCTGCTTGTAATTAATTTCTTAATAAAATTGTTTTAGCTACTCGTGTTTTTTATTCCGATATTAGTCCGACAAGCTATGCGCCGCGCCGGTCTTAAGACCGTCTAAAGTCTCAAGGTCTAAAGACAAAAGAATCCGTAAGTTTCACACTCCATACAAAAGCATCCATAATATAGCTTTTAACTTAAGCTTCCAATAATAATATTGAAATCTTAAGAAACTTATAGATCCTTTTAATCTGTCCATACTTTCAAAGGTTAGCGTGGATGGACATTTTATGCGACGAGACGATGGGGACATAAACCAGAAAGTGTTTAGATTGAATGTGGATGGCTACAAAGGTAAAGGAAAACCGAAGAAAGTATGGATGGTTGTGTGAAAGAGGATATGCTTAAGAAAGGAGTGGATTCAGATATGATGGCTGATAGAGATGTATGGAAGAGCAGCACATACTGTGCCGACCCTCCTTAAGGGATAAGGGCAAGTAGATGATGATATTTTTAACCCGATTATGAATTCCGTCGTTATCTGATCTCATAGCATGTAACTGCCTAATATTAGACAAACAGTAAGAAGTCTATGATAAAATAGCAATTTATTAATTAAAATGACGCATTGGTTTTAAACTATTTTCTTTAAATTATTCATAGTAAAGTGCGTAAAAAATGAAACAGTGAGGTCATGAATAGTAGACGATGAAATCATATTTAAATTAAATTGACCTTTGACTAAGTTTAAAGTGCCATATATCTTTTTAAATAATTCCAATATCTTTGTGTTATATTTTATCTATTTGATGTTTTTATAGTTTGATGACATCAGACACGGGAATGTCAAAATTTTTACACCATCATTCATCAATCTTATTTTATTTCCGAATTAAAATGAACATCTAACTTAATGATTGTTTAGTTTTCTTTAATTAACTTAATGTTATTTATGTCAAAAGATTCGAATATCTGACATATACGTGGTTATGGAAATATAATCCCTAAGAGCGTGCGCACACCTGAAACTATCGCACAACTGTTTAGTCGTGCTTTGATTCCGATGAGCTTATATGGAGGAGCGCACACTCGATTTTTAGTTGTGCAACTAAACAGTTGTATTGGCTGCGAAACAATCTACAATCGCACAATTGTTGTGCGATAGTTTAGTCAAAGGTGTGCGCCCGCGTTCGATTTCTTTTTTTCCTATAAATAAAAGTCTTCATTACTGCAAAATAGTTAGATAATTGCATTCGAAGCGTAAATGATTGAGCGCTAACATAATCTTTACTAGCATTTTAAACTGCTCACTTTCGTAAAACAATTAGAAAATCAAACTGGTTGTAACGTGTTATTAAATTACGATATCCTACTTTCAATTCAAGTATTACTAAGAAATCATTTACGAATTACTACTTTATTTTCAGTGTGAAAAATATCACCTAATTTTTCATTTAATAAACAGCTCTCGTGAAGTTCTTACTAAAGAACAATTTCTTTATAAGGACATTTTAAAGAAAAGTCTTTCTCTACAAAAAATAAACACTACTGAGTTAGTTCTACAAGCAGTAGTATTAGAGTGAGCGCACACCGTTGACTAAACTATCGCAGAACGGTTATGCGATTGTCCATTGTTTCGCCAATTCAACTGTTTAGTTGCACAACTAAAAATCGAGTGTGCGCACCTCCATATAAGCTCATAGGAATCGTAGCGCGACTAAACAGTTGTGCGATAGGTTAGTTAAACTGTGCGCGCGCTCTAACATCATAAAATGCTTAGTTGAACATTTTTTAAAGATTTCATCATTAACAACCTAAGGTCGTTCACTGCTGAATGTAGGCCACTGTACGTAGGAAAGTGATGATGATGATGAAATTTTTTTTAAGATTTACTTCTGTCAAAATTTCGACTTTTCCAAGCAATGTAAATGACAAAATCTAACAGATGTTTTTTTTAAATTCCATGATCTATTTGTAGTAACGAAAGTGAATCTTTTTCTGTTAACACGTCGATGTATCGTAATTAATTCTATTTCTTAGCTTTTACTTTCTTAGTGGGCGTCGTATTAGCATTCGAGTTGCCGCTCTGTTCGCTGGTAGCCTTGTTAGAACGCGGGTAGGCGGCATTAAGTCGTAGTTCAATGTTAAAGTAAACATTTAAATAGGATTAAATAGGATTTTTTAACGGCTAACACGTCTTTAAGTTTTTAGTTTTATTCGATGGAATAAATTTATTTGAACTTTGAATGAGGTAGAAATAAAACCACATTTTGTTTAACTATCTTTTTTCTTATATATTTTGCTCTAGAGTTTAAATCAAGTAGATATAAATCACTCGTTTATCTTACAAATTATTATACCTGCATTTTACAGCATACATTTTACATAAAACTAAGTTTTCTTTTAAATGTTTTAAAAAAACATCTGAACATCGAAATTATAAAATAATCAACCACAATTGTCAATGGGCATCACCAGACATAGCTCGTACGTGTTTATAAACACTTATACCTTCATACATCACCCACACACACACAATGGTATAGGAGCCAAATGTATTCACCAAGGCTGTGCAATTCTTCTATTTATACTTTATTTAGTCATAATGTGGACCTTTTTATATGCGCGTCCTCCATTGCAATCACATGAATGCAATAAGAATCAATCTTTTTACGTTAGACATATATGTACTGTTTGTATTGGTGCAAATAAAAGATTATTACTCAAATATTTTATATGTACAGACAGCTGTACATTTGTGCTACATTTACAAAACTTTAGAAACTTCTATAGACCTACGGTTTATAAAACTAATGTCGATATTCGTTAATACCATGAATTAATGGTGGGAAACATACGAATGCATACGGTCATAAATCATTTTGAAAACGTAAATATTAGTATTGAGAAACATGAAGATTTGTAAATGTAAACATATTTATGAGGCTGACTGTACGATTGGTTAGCTTAAGATTTTGTAAAAAAAATTATGCTTTTGTAGAGTCGCAGAGTATACAATTTCAATCAAATCCACGTAAAACTTAAATGTAATCTGTTTGACTTGCATTAAATGTTTGATTTATATTTAAAAAAAATTAACAAGTATCAGAAAACAGACAATAATTTAAATATTCGTAATTCTTGATTTACAATGTAATTAAAAGGAAAAACAAAACCCGAACTCCATTATTATAGAGCTGACATTTAATTTAACATTTTATACTATTCTTTAAATCCGTCAGACATCATTAAAGTCCCATTTACAAAAAAAACTTACATGGTAAGGACAAAGGTAAAGGAACTTAAGGTAAAGGAACTTACCCTTGTAATGATGACACAAATCCGCTTTTTATTAAGACACATTTAATCATCATGTTTGGGTTAGCGTCATTTCATTTCGTCACGAGTCATTAAATGTCTATAGCATGACTGATCGTTGGCAAGTCTTATAGCATATTGGTTCATGATCTCATCTTGATTGTTAAAAAACTGTAGTTATAGTACGATTTATAATAACTTTGTGCTTGAAGAATTCTAACACTAGGGTAACCAAATCATATGTACTTCATAAGGAAAATATATGCCTGTTTTTAATTTTTACTTTATTATATATTTTTGTTAGTCTAAATATTAATTCATGAGCATCAATAGCTCTCTAATTTTATTTCGTTTATCAATTGTAAAGCATTTAAAAAATAAAATGTCAATGCAATAAAATGGTATTTATTATTTTTTAATAGCCAGTATCAAAGGAAGTATGTTCGTCTGATTCATTTTTTACTAACAATAAGCAATTGAAAATGTGTTTAGTATCCTTTTTATGTTTTATTGCATATTTGTTTTATAATATGACCATAGCAAGGCGTAAAATGTTGTGTTCTTTTTGCGTAAACGTCTAGGTCGTGCTTCTTCGAAGGTCGAGTCCATCCTAAATGTTTTAATTGGGTCTTTATTATGTATTTCCTTGTTTTTTTAACATAAATTGCCTCGTTGGCTTGAATCATAATCAAGCTCTACAGACGCGTGTTTCTGTCAATCAATAAGAATTTATTAGTTTTTAATAGTCATAGCTAAAAAAAACTGAATATGATTTGAAAACGCTGAATTTTTTTGCAAAAGACTTTAACGTCAGAAAGTTATAAATTGTTTTTTTAATTCTAATTATCACTAAGTATCCTACTTGGAGATGTCATTTATCATACATAAGGGTAACCTACAGACTATGTTCTATAAGTGAACGAAAATGACGCGTGCTAACCTGCCTTAAAAGTCTAGGAGTTCCACGATTGATGCACGTCACACCCACAACCGTTGTGTTGCCTTGCGTCGCCTACCATCGCTGACTCAGCGGATATCCCACGTAGCAGTATTCGTAGCGTGCTATGTTCAAGGACGTGTATAAGAAACTCTGAAGTATATGCAATATAACACTTGTGTGTGCCGGCTCGCCTGGTGCAATACCACGATCATACAGAAGACAGGCGTCAACTGGAACCAATTTAGCTTTTCATCCAATGAGTGTATGTGCTGGAGGCCTAATCTTGGTCCCCTTTACATTTCCAGTCTTTTCGTATATCTTGAACAGCGGTCCTTTCGCTGATTTAGCTAATTCCGGTGGCTGATTGTTTGTTTGTCCTTCTGTATTATAAAAAAAGGTATTCAAAGAATAACACAGATATTGGATACAACAGGAATAATTAGTGTTTTTCTCGATAAAGCAAACTGACAAAATATCATAATATAATTGTATTAATATTAGTTACACGTAATTATTGTCTTTTATAACTTCACTCTAAACGGCATACATTGACATAACGTTTTGAAAAACTGCTTGAACAACTAATCTTTCTTTCATTTAGTGCAAGCTAAATTGACACTTAATACATTGAAATGTAATACAAAACACGATGTAAATCGTATGACAAATGGACGCCTAAACGAGAAGATCGCGTGTTAAGAATGCGTGTAAATTAGCTCATGGTAGTTGGCAGTGAAAGTGGACTAAACTGACTGGCTAATAGTATGTACTCATATGTTGTTATAGAGTACTGAAACACATGCCACTTAACGTGAAAGTGGTAGTTTTAAAAATATCATGGTGTAGTTAGACAAAAAGTTTGGACTTTTTCGTTCTGAACAACATATCTCGACTGTTATATCATTTGCAATATCCACTAAAGATAAATCCTTTTAGGTGAGTGCAAATGTGAACTCTATACTATAGATGTAATAGAAAAAAATATATCTTCTTACTAGTAACTATTAGTACTTTTGCGTACTTATTTCATAAACATGTATAAAGAAAGACACTTCTCAGTTTTCTTTATAAATCACACATATTATTTATTACCTAAACATTATTATTTCAGAAAATCAGTAGACGTACTTGGTTCCGAAAATGGTAATTACAAGTCCGCACAACTGTCCGACGTAACGTAACGTGTGCGTAACTTCGAACGTTAAAGAATGTTGTCTCGAGGTCGTTGAACATCACATGTGCAAAGTAATCACAAATATACAAATTATACGTTTAACGTATGCCTAAGATAGCATGTTGAAGGTTTGCGAAAGTATTTATAGCAGAGGATTGAATAGGAGCAGAAGATCACCGTACATCGAAGAAATTTAGCTGTTAGGTAGCGGTAAATTACGCTAGTTAATACTTTAGCATGTGCGTCGCAAGCCGATGATATAAGCTTGGTCTAGGGGGTGGGACAACTACCATAATGTTTGCGAAGCATTTTTATATCTATTTTACATTTCTCGATACTCTAGTAAAGCAACTGTCCTCCCCTGCCACGTGTCGACGCCCATATACTTTAGTATTAGTTATAATAAACTAGCTTTCGCCCGCAACTCCGTCCGCGCGGAGTTAAATAAAACATAAGTGAGTACCCTATGTGTTCTTCCAGACTATCTCTACATCTGTACCAAATTTCATCGAAATCCGTTCAGCCGTAAAGGCTACAAACTGTAACAAACATCCATCCATCCATCTAAACTTTCGCATTTATAATAATAGTAAGATTAGAATACGTATAGATAATGCTTGGGCGTGTCGCTGGTCGATTATAACGATAACCGGACGTTTTCCTTTTAAAGCAGCTACCGTTAGTCGCGACCTACAGTTATGTGACGTCGTATATTATTCCTAATAGACGCATGTATCGAGGTATACTCCTTAATTTATATCTGGGCAAGTAAAATGACAACTGTAGAAGTTATAAAAAAAACGATATGGTTTAAGCAAAGACAGACAAACTAGACGAGTCTGGTATGAAGTTACTAATTGTTAGGCTTAGATTTAATTTAAAATAATATCCAAAATGCATAAATGAGTCCTTGTATTGGTATAGAACCTTCTAATAATTTCTTTGCTTTTAATGAAGTCTATCCAAGGTATATCAAGGTAACTGAGAATTTTAAGCGCATTAAGCAACGCCGATAAGGTATGTATGCCAAACACCAGTTCTGCTGCACCGATTGAGCGACAGCGAAAAAAATATACATATTTTACAACTAGTTTTCTATAATATGTGCAACTTATTCTGAAGCACGTTATAGGAATATTGCATATTTTGAAGGAATTTTATTAGTTTCTTTGCTATTGGTGTTCGGTGTTTGGTTCACCATGTCTCTAACAACAGCATCTTCGGTCGATGTTTCAAACGAAGCGCCGCCTACTATACAGATTTTCTCTCTGTTATTTTTATTATAATAAAGTTAGGAGATAAGTGAGAAAAGATTGTTATTAGTTCGTACTACCCCATTAACGTAATGTAAATCGTGACAACAATTACAGCTTTTTGTGTGTAAAATGCTCACGTACTTAGCACCTTAATAAAACATTACAGAGTAATACATCATATTGACAAGTCATTCAGCATGTAATAATATATTTAGGTGCTCAAGCCTGCTTGAAATTCTTGTCGACTTTTTATTACAAAAAGCCTTGGCATTCTTGGCAATGTTATTGAGAAATTAAAATAAAAATATTTACTCCTTCTCGACTTCTATTTGGACCCTAGTAACATATTTCGGACTCACAATAATCCGCTGTTCAAACCCGTATGATTTATGATCAACTAGCTTTCGCCCGCGACTCCGTCCGCGTGGAAGAGAAAAAAACAAAAGTGAATAGCCTATGTGTTCTTCCAGACTATCTTCTATATCTATGCCAAATTTCATCGAAATCCATTTAGCCGTTTAGGCTACAAACTCTAACAAACATCCATCCATCCATCCATCTAAACTTTCACATTTATAATATTAGTAAGATTTTAAAGATTAGATTGCAATTGTTATTTTAAGTAATATAGGCTTATCTAACAAAATATAATACGCTTGGAATCCAAAGAAAGTTAAGTTTCGGTTTTTCGTCACAGTTATAATGTTGGTTTTTGCTTTCGATTCTACGTCGGAAGACCTTGAGTCAAAGTTATGGTTTTTAAATAGCCACATTAGTGATTGTTTGTTAATGCCTGCTTATAGTTTCGTATTCGATTTCCTTTTTTTCATAACTAAGGTAAAAGTCCCAGTATCGGCTAACTCACTAATTGATAGTTTAAAGGTGCCTAGACACTAGAGATGGAAACAAAATGGTAAAAATATTATGCCAGTAGTGACTCTACTATCTGCCAGCTCTATTGGGACATTACATTATGTACATATAGCTCGCAAAAAAATGTTATAGTCCTAAAAAGTATAGTATGTTGACCTACTTGGTCACAGGCATATTAAAAGCTAAACCTTGAATTTAAATTGCGTTTTAGCAACCACGGTGGTCTTAAAAAGGGAAATAGAAAAACGCAAATATACTAATAACGTATAAATAATAAATCAATAAACCGGTTTCTTCATAACCGTGTGATTTTTACGGCCCCTAAGTAAATGTTATTAGTATTTCGCAAGGCACTATTTCACATCCTACGGAACATAAAAAAATACACCTCATATGTATAAAGGTGTGTACTTTAATTTAAGAACTTTATACACTTTATTTGAAACTTAGAGTCAACTTAATTGGATAGTCTAAAATATTCAAGTTTAAAGGTCACATTTTGATCATAAAATATTCACAATTGATTTCACTTTCCCTCTTTATGAAAGCGGTATCTTGTTTCTTTGGTTAACTTTACGTGTGTCTTCTGTTTTCGCCGACGATGATTTGTTTGTTCGACGATTTCACTGAGATCTATTGTAGGCGTATCTTACCATGGTCGGATATAAGACGACGTATAGTTTGTAGTTTAAGGCAACATTTAATTTATTAGTTTTAAAATTTTATTTAAATATACGCTTTCGCCAAGCTTAATTCGGATACAAAGTATCGTAGAACTTAAAATATTTACCAAAGGGTGAATACAGCACTAGTCCAATGTTAATCATAAACCAATAAAATTACGTAACTACATGTTATTTGTTCTACGTAGTATTATTATATACTAATGTGCCATTTTACCGACAAATGCTGCAATGAATGGCTCCAAGTAGGCGTTTTACTATAATATACGAGTATACTGAAGAACTTTCCTGTATATTAGTAAAAAAGTGGTGATTATTGTAAAATCAAGTTGTTTGGAAGCTAAATCTGATGCATTACTGAGAAATTTATTTCTTTAACGATATAACGTAAACGCACCTATTACCGCCAGTTTAAGCATTGTTCAGATTGAGGCCCAAAAAATAAGCATGATATTCGATTGATGTCCAATGAAAATAGTTTTTTCGAGTAGTTAATTTATTGGTCTTTATAGTCATGTATAGAAACACATCGCAGGGAAATTATAGTTTTCTAAATAGATCGGTAATAGGCGCAGATTTTGATGGGTCGTTTTTAGGTACGTTTACGTTACTAACGTTAAGCTTCGTGCTCTGACCTTTAATTACAATAAAAGCTTTAAAATGAGTTGAAAAACTAACATGCACAAAGTTTATATGATTTGTAAATGGTTTCCGCATTTTTTAAATGTTTGTAAAGTCACGAATTTTATAAAAATACAACTTAATTAAACCTCTTTAGTAATAAAAATGATATATAAAATTTTGTTCCATTATAAGGAGACCTCAGTACTTGTTTATTAACAACACTAACGAAAAGTTAGGGACTTTTAATTAAATAATTGCCCATAGAAAACAAAACCGTAAGAACTCAAGACCGTTGCCGGAAAATTTAAAATATGTATGTCAAAATTAAAAAGTTATAGTTTTCAATAAATTAATTTAATTAAAAAATTCTATGTCACCTACTTTTGTGGTGCGGCGAGTGTGCGGCGCGCGCGCAAAGTAGTGGCGCCCAGCTAGCGGCCAGCACGCTTCATTGTGGCGCGACTTCAACCGCGCCATTTTTAAACCGTTATTGTATCGAAAATTCGAAATTAGAATCGAAATTTAAATTAGTGCGAATTATCGACATTAGTGCATTAGTTATTTATAGTAAGCCGTGAAGTGAATTAAGTGTTTTGGATAAGCTGTAACTTAAAAATTAAGGTAAAGAAGTTGATTTTTTTTTAAATAAATTAACGATTAAATTATTTAAATTTAAGATTTACATAGTTTTTTTTATTATTTAAACAAAGTTTCATCAAGTTAAACTCAAGTATTATAAATTAAAATAAAATTAAAATAATTTCTCATAATTTCATTAACTTATAACTCAGTAATTTTTTTAACGTAAGATTAAATTAGAAAAAAAGAATCTTTAGCATAAAATTGTAGTATTTGTCGAAATTATGCTAAAATTATGCTTTCTACATACATCAGAAAAATATAGCCATCGCTATTATTGTGACTTCCTCTGTACCTTGTTAGAGGTTATCTTTATTAAAACCTTTTGACACCAATCTCCCCTTGACGGTGTTAATAAATGTTCTTCACACGCAGTTGTTTCCAATTTGTCAATGAATATCGATTTTGATGTGTGTGATTCGATTTACATTCTTCCCTTGAGTGATGTAAAGGCAGTCGGTATTCTTGCGGCCAAATATTGAAACGACATTTAAATATTTAAGACCGTCTTAAATGATAAGGCTATTAAACTCCAAATTCCATTTGACGTTTGGTAGATTGTTAGCTGCGCTTACGAAGCAAGGTGTTAAGATTCGTTTCAGAATTCAGCCGTTTTGTTAAATTTATTATTTACATTAAATAAAAGTGGTTTTAATTAATTTTTATCTACTAAAATTATTGTGTCCGTGAACAAAAGTTTATCGACAAAATTTGTCAATTGATTGTTTTTAATTAATGAAAAAAAATTACAAATATTTACTTCTATAGGTTAAATGTTACACGGAACACTATTTAGAAAGTACAGGAATTATGTGATTTAATACGCCCATCCTTTTTACATAATCAACGTCAAGGTGCAAGGATGCTAAGTTGTGAACTTCCTTCGGATTCCAACGATTTACGTTTTTATTGTGCTTTTTTGTTTATCTTCCATGGAAATCCAATCCGGTAATAATAACGAAGTAACGGCCCGTGTCGAGACTCCTGAGGGAGCCCTCGAGCCTAGTTATTCATAAACGAGCTAAGCACCATTTGCGCTCGGCCACCTCAAACCCGGTGAATTTGTAAATGCAAACAGTGGCAATACAGTCACAAAAAAATCTATGGAAAGGGAAAGAAAAATGCCAAAGAAAATGATTATTTTTTTACAATTTTTAGATAAAAAATAAGATATGCTTTAGCGATGCTAATATAAATTTACAAGAGCATCATAATTCGTGATTATTTTTTATGTGGATGAAGGATTTTAAAAAAAGGTAAATACAAGACACCTTTAACTCGACCTCGGCTAAACGGAATCCGTTTTTTGTCACGCCAAAACTATTATGTTAATTTAATTTATTCTTGTCTTTGTATCGAAAACATGCATGTTTGATATTTGGTAGTATCTACAAATTTATTGTACATTTACCTAAATATGTATAAAATAATTAATGAGTCACGTCTTCTAAAATGTTTTTATAAATTGCGATTCATTGAAAAAAATCTGTATTTCCTTAATCGTCTTTGGGTTTTAAAAACTCACGGATATACTTGCGTGTGTTAGAAATAATGGTATTACGCAGCTTTTCAATTAGATTATATCGCAACCAATATAGGAAGAGAATTTCTGACCACAGTTTGTTGTATAACAATCCTGAAGTAAGTGGAGGACGGAGGAAATTTGTAAGATATGCGTGAGTCAAACGCATGCCACAAGAAGAACTTTTATAGTCAAAGTGGAGATACAACTGTAGGGTAGCCTAGGAAGAGATGGATACATAGCGTGAAAGGTGACATGATGAAGAAGGGAATGAACTGAGATGAAGGAAGTTAGATTAATTTAGAGTACGAAAACCTGATACGTTGACCCTAGTGGGGTGATGATGATGAGACAAGGCAAATTTTAATAGAATACTACATTAAGGCCTCCTTAATAGTATTTACCAAAGACTAGAGTAAGTAAATAATGTAAATTAGATTAAATGTTGCTGTTGTATCTTATCGTTAGTTCAGATAATTGTAAGCTCAAGACTTGTTCTTACTTCTGGGACAATAATTCATTTGTTTAAAACAAGTTCTGTTACTGAAACTTTGATATTGCGACATTACGCGTTTGTCCTAGTTAAGCAAACAATTATTGTTAATCGAAAATATTCCTTTTTCATAAAGAGTGTTTATTTTTCACTTGTCGCAAATTTTAATTTCCCTCCTGAAATTTAGCATATAAAAATATTTCGTCTCTATGACAAGAAAAATGACCCAAGTTTAACTTCGGTTTTAGCATTACTTTCTCTGACTTGCCCTTTTGGAATGTGACCACGTAACTTTCCAGCAAAAATGCCACAAAATGATTACATTACCCATATATAATATTGAACTTCAACGACCTGGATTTACATTTACCGGAGAAGCGAATATCATTTTTCAAACGATTTTAGCCGGCAGTTCAATAATAAACCAAACGCGTCTCATAAATCTATGCTATTACTCCAAGGATGACGCAAAAGGTCAAAATTTACCTGCCAGGCATTTTTAAATAAGCCAAATTAAGTGTTTTAATCTTTTTTTTACCTAATTTTGCACGAAAAGGGTGATACTGCCCTTGGGACATTCAATGGGTTGGGTTCGAGTCATTACGTCACGGATAAGTACCTATGTAGTACGTAATTTAAAATATTTATGTAATCAAAAACTTCACTTGTACGAATAAACTCACACTGATTTTAACCGGAATCGAGTTATTAAGAAAGAAATCACTCTAGCAATAAAAGTAGACATTGGTGAAAAATCTATTTTATAGATTGAATATGCCAAAAGCGTGATAACAAAAGTTTTACTTTTATTGTTATCAATTTATTTGTCAAACAGAAAAATGGCTTTACCCATTAATATTTGCATTTGAAAACTAACAAAATATTTGAAAGCACAAAATTATTTAACAATACACTAGTGTTGAAAAAGAAGAATGGCATACGTTAATGTGCATTGCGACTTGCGCAAGCGATCATCGAAAGTGGCCAGCAAGTGGCCAGATGCAAACGTGTCGGTAGCGTCCAAGCGAGAGTGAAGACGAATCGATTTGGTGCGAATCGATTCATTACTCGCGGCTATTATAACATCGATTTACGATTACAAAACGTACCGCAAAAGGTTATCGGTGTTTTGTTTGATATTGAAACCGAGTTACGTGTCATAAATCGATTTGTTTATGGGATTTTCAATGAAATCTTTTTACTGTTTTAGAATGTTATTAAAAACTTGGTATATAGTTTTATTATTCATAATTATGAAGGAAATGTGTAAATTTCTATCGTCATTGAGATTTATGTTTTTAGTTATATATTCCATTTTTGTTTTTCTAATCAATGTCTTGTTCTGCGAACGGTACATCGTATATAGATAACTATGTTATTCCACGAGATGGGCCACGATTTGTTTGATGTAGGCACATTACCGGTGCACCGCGTTGACTACGATGTCGAAAGCGAAAAATTACGGTAAGGTCGTTACGGTCCATAATGCAAACTGTTTACTAATATATCCATCGAAATATCCATACAGATTGACGAGAGATTTCCAAGAGAGAGGAAGAATTAAGACAAAAGTTACATCTCTCTCGAGATATTAGAGTTACATATCTAAAGAGAGATTCAGTGTTCTCTCACAAGAGATTACCCTTTTCCTCGCTGTAGAAGTAGTCTTATGCTAATATTAAAATCCGACATCAGATAACAATGAGGAAACGATCTAGATTGCTAAGAATCTTTAAGGTCTCATCACCTTAATTGTCAATATTGCTTGATATACATAGGGTATGGTATATCGTGAGATGTTGTTTGGATCCTTTCATAGTAAAGCAGGTAATTAAAGTTAATAGAAGTATGGCGGGAGGGGGACATTTCTACTGACAAGATTCCATTTGTTAATATGGTATGCCCTTTCAATACCTTTGATTCAAGACTTACAAGTATGCATAAACAAAAGGCAATTAAATGTAGGCTTCTTTCATATTATGAGAGTATAATACTTTGTAATCATAATTAGATCCCATTGAAATTATAACGCGAAATATTTTTCTACACAAATTGCAAAAAACATTCTGGCCAAAGTCGAGGACTTCAAGAATCTAATGCAATAAGAAAACTGACGAATATTTGCTTAGATTATGTGGGGTGAGTAAATCATGTCATTAGCGACCGTGTTTCCCCGTTGAGATGTCTTAAAACCTTGGCAAGAGGTCGCTGAGTCATATTAGTTTTCAAATATTATGTAATGAACCAATAAGGTCATTTTGACATTGACGATGGTGATGCAATGTACGTGACCCAACTTTGACGGAAACAGGAATTCTATTTCTCATAATCAAGTCTAAAAGCGCAGCCTAAAAGTCATTCTATTTGAATTTCATTAAAGATACTCTAATATTTAGCTCTAACTAATCTAAGTTTTAGTTTACGAATCAAACATGAAGCCAGTATACAATTTTGTAACATCCTCAACTTCACTCTAAAATATTAACCTTCATTTCCTTTGGAAAGTGATGCAACGGAGTATATAACGTCCAATGTAACAAGCACCTTACTTCTTAGATGTTCATATTTATATACAGGTCTATTGCACTTGGATATTTGATTATATTCCAATCAGGGAATCAGGATGCGGTAACGCCACGCGCATTTTAATTGTGGCACAGTAACTTGGCCTTTGTTACTTTGCGACACACGCGGTGGACGTTCCGTGAATTTTGTTGACGTGACGTCTCTCACATAAATATGTTTCATTGATTGTCTATCTATTTTTGAAGGCTAATGACCTTATGTAGTTATTATAGGTGATTGCCCTTCATTTCGGAATCTAACGCAAAATAGTAATAGAGTAGCTGTTCCCATGCGACTTCATCCGCATAAAATTATAAAGATTTTATTTTATTGTTTACATGTGTCAAATTATCAATTGCAAATGTAAAAATGACATGACATGATGGCAACCTAGCTTTCTTAATGTTGGCAGCTTGTAGTTTATGGTCCCTTTCCCACATGAAGGTTTTTTTCAATTTATTTATCCCCCAAGTTTAATAGCGTAAAAATATATAGCCTAAAGCGTGTCATAAGTGTAGGGCTTTTTATTAAAGGAAGAATTATTAAAAAATATGCTATGATTGCTGACATCTTACGCCACAAAGTAGTGTGTGTTTACACTTTATAATATTAGTATAGAAGTATAGATAGATAGATATAGATTATCGTTCTGTTAATTCCGGTATGTAACTCAAAATCATATTCTGGCTAGATAATTTAGAGCTAGACATTTCTGAACATGTTTGAATAGGCTAGACATTAATTATAACACGAAGTAACTCACATTCCTTAATATTGTACATTGTATAGTAATGTTGATTAAAACTGGTTGTTGTAAATCAAAACTATTTCCCAATTCGTATTGATTCCTTAAACAGCGACTACCGCAACCAGTTGCCTTGTTGCTGTCCGCTGCGAGTTGATTGTGACTCAGGTTTATGCCTTCAGGTTGCGAAATTATTATTTCTTATTCATGTTTCACGAATGCGTTGAAAGCAGATGTAATATTACGTAGTTCTTATGAAATTGCTGAAAAATTTTCTAGTTTACCGAATTCTTTGGAGTGATTTGTCATATATTGTTTAATGATTGCTATTGTCCTTTTTACTTCTTCTAATTATGTGTTCTTACAGACATGTATGCTAAGTTTCATCGACATCCGTTCAGCAGTTTAGACTACAAACTCTAAGAAACATCCATCAGTCCATCCAAACTTTCAAATAAACCTGGTCATCAATTCTTTTTTAATGTTTTCAATAGCGTATATTTTTCATTTCATTTCTATCTCTGTGTTTTCCGTTTTTGTGTTTGAATGAATAAAAAATTAAGTACGATAGAATTTGCTATAGTTTCTGGTAAAAAATTGCCTGTTGCGTGTAACTTAGCAGTTACATCACTATGAAACATGGATTGCAGATTTGTTTGTTGCATAATTGTAATTGTTTGATTGCAAAGAGTTAGCTAATAAAAGTGTATGCAAATACCATGAAACGTAAAATGTGAAATATTATAAAATTGAAAAATATTTTTGTCTCTCTCAAATTTTTTTTTTTGGTTACCGTGGTTAAAGAGCGTCGGTGGCTCAGTGGTTTAAGCACTTGACTTGTAATCTACAGGTCTTGGGTTCGAATCCCGCCATGTACCAATGTGATTTTCGATTTTTCGAATTTTCTTATGTACATAATTTACCCTACGTTGTTAAGGTGAAGGAAAACATCGTGATGCAACCTGCACATATCAGCGAAGAAATTCAAAGATATGTGTGAAGTCAACCAACCCGCACTTGGCCAGCGTGGTTGACTATGGTCTAGTCACCCTAACTTTAGGGTAGGTTCCGAGCCCCTCGGTGGGGACGTATAGTGAGCTGGTGATGATGAGATTTTCTTATTAAAGGCGATGAATACTGTCGACTATTGTTATAAATATTAGCGTTTATTCCGACTTTATATCTCTGTTCCCATATTATTCAACTTTCGTTATTATTTAGGTATTTTGTGCTTAAATGCTATCTTAAAAATCATACTAATATTATAAATGCGAAAGTTATAATAAATATTAGTCAAAATAAATATAACTCATTAAAATACATGTATAAAAATAGAGGAAATGAAATTACGTAAAAAATACAAACAGATAAAAAAAAAACAGCAGAACGAAATCTAAAGAATTTAACTTAAATAATTTAATGACTAATGAATGTACCCCATGCCACATCTAGTTTACATATTTCGATGCAACTCAATAATTAGTCTTGTTTTGTAAGTCAAGTTTCCGACACTACCTACATTTAGTTAATATTTTAAACTCTTGTATGCTTGCAATCTTTTATAAAGTAGGTGTTAGTATTAGTTAATTACCTTAAATAAGTGAATTGTAAATTTTTATTAAGGTAAATAAATATTCTTAAACCTTAAAGTTTAAGATTAATGCATAGATGTTATGTTTGTTAGAGGATTTCGATGAAATTTGGTATAGATGTAGATGATAGTCTGGAAGGATACATAGGCTACTCACTTTTGTTTTTTTTATTCCATGCGGACGGAGTCGCGGGCGAAAGCTAGTAATAAAATAATTTGCGAATAGTAGTTTAGAGATGCAAGAATACGTTTATCGTTAAACTCCGTTAAAATTGGCCAAGGTGAACCATGCAATTGATGTCACATTAGAAGCCAAGAGAGTTAAAAATAATTATATTTACGCATTAGGTTGGAAACGAGGTTGGTTAAATATTTCTTAATTGATTGCTTATAATGCCGTAGTATTAATAATTAATTACAGTATGATCGATGAGTTATTATTGCCTTAAAATATTTTACAGAATAAAGTTTAATTAGTATAGGTCGAGGTGACTGCAGCAATATTATTAGTAGTCTTTACTTTTTGTAGACAGAGATATTATTAATTTTGACTAGCTGTTCCCTTGCGGCTTCATCCGCATGAAATTATGAAAATTTTATTTTATTGTTTACATTTGTCAAATTCTTAATTGCAAATGTCAAAATACCAATAACGTTACTATGCCAATCTTGCTTCCTTGATGTTGGCAGCAACTTATGGTCTCTTTCCCACATTAGGGTTTTTATCCAAAATATTTACCCCCTAAGTTTAATGGCGTGAAAATATATAGACTAAAGCGTAACGTAAGTGTAGGGCTTTTTATTAAAAAAAGAATTGTTCAAAATATGCTGTAATTGCTGAAATCTTAGGCAACAAAGAAGTGTGTGTTTACGCTTTATAATAATAGTATAGATTTCATAATATGAACATACGTGAACTATAATACAATGATTTAAATGCTTAATTATTCTTACATAATAAATATAATCTCAAAACAGGCGAAGAATTAAATTTGTTTACGCTTTCATTAACTTGTACGACTTTCTGAAACATGTTACGTATGTTACCAGGAATTATTATAATTTTTGATACTTTATACATTTTAAATTGTTGCCTAACAGTTTTTTAATATGAAAAGTATATCACTAAGATAAATGGAATGGATACTAAAGGAGGTTTCATCATCTTTCGTCTTATCCTACTCCCGTAGGAACAGCGCAACAGATTTTGGCCTCCACGTAACTCTATCATACGTCATCTAAATCATCACTCCCTTTTTGATCATGTCACCTTTTACGCAATCCATCCATCTCTTTCTAGGTCTACCTCTACCGATGTGCCCTTCCACACTCATAACTAACGTTCTCCTTGTAACATGCGATTCATCCCTACTAATAACATGCCTATACCACGCTAACCTTTTACTCCTTACCTTCTCTACTTCTGGGGCTACTCTCAAACATCCTCTACTCATTTCGTATCTTATCCATCCGTGTTACCCCACACATCCATCTTAACATTCGCATTTCTGCCACATGTAGTCTCCTTTCATCAGTTCCTTTTACTAAAAGAAGTTTGTTTTATGAAAATATTTTAACTATCGGAAAATTCCTAACGTTATAAAAACAGTTGAAGATTGGTCTTCGTTTTCTTTTGATGTAGTGAAAGTTTACTGAAGATAAATAAGATTCTAAATTCCAATAATTACCATGGCGGGGGCTTTGATCTTTGTTAACAGTCGTTCATACAGTTATAATAATGTCATGTCTTGGGTTAATATTCAGTGGAGAGTGAATATTTTATGAGTGAAAATATATTTCATGATTAAGTCTAATTAGATTACAATAACAATGTTTTCTAATATTTTTTCATTAAATATAGCGACTGATTGATAGATCAAGTATCATCTTCCATACTCCATTTAATGTCTATATAGTATTCCTAGTTGTTAAATTTAAAATTCTATATTTTTGATCTTCAATTGCGTATTTTTAAAGTCGTCAATTGCTTAACAAGAAATGACCAACTTGTTTATTTGCAGCCTTCTTTCATAACCACAAAGGTTTTATGTCACAAGTTTATGAAATATAGTTTTGATAATTGAACGTTAAATATATTGTTGCTCATTATAATCGAGTTTGATACAAACATACAACTTTCACGTCGACACGCATGCTTTATGTTACGATTTACCGACTCTTTATAAATTTAATTGACTAGGAATGTTGGTACAACTTTGTCTAATTATATTTATACATAAACAATTATGTTAGTATGTTAAAATATTTATTTTTAAATGAAACAAATTCTTCGTGAAATATCTAATTTAATGTTTTCATTGTACGCGAATGCTAGCTTTTTTTACTTTTCATTGCCAAAATTAAGTACTACAAATAACGTAACTATTTAACACTAGCTGTTGCTCAAGACTCCCCCCGTGTGTAATTAGAAAATAATAAAATATACAGCCTATGTTACTCATAGATAAATTACCTTTCTAATGGTGAAAGAATTTTTAAAATCGGCCTAGTAGTTTTTGAATTATTTCAATACATACAAAATTACAAATCTTTCCTCTTTAAAATATTAGTATAGACAATGTTTTAGCATTGTATATGTTAATTACGTGTTAGGTAATACCGCATAAACCCGAGACATTTTCCTATAGATCTTCCTGCTTTAGAAAACTCATTGAAAATTCCTAATGTAACAGAGCGGGTGTGTCGAAAGCCGAATCAGCCAAAGAAACAAACAAAGGTGCTAAAACAGTCGTTTATTGGTTTTACATAACCAATGCGTTCGGTCTGCGCGCGGACCCCAGGTTGGGAACCACACGCAGATACAAAAAATGTTACATATTTACAATATCGGATAGCCGTCACAACAGCAAGCGGCTATCTGCCGGATTAGGCCGTCACTACCGCAAGCAACCTAATCAAGCTACACTACAGTGCAAGTTCTGAGTAAAATTAGTCACAAGACAGCAAGCTAATATACTCAGAATCGCGTCGTAGGAACTAACCGAGAAGACAATATTTGTTATCCTCCTAATTTGCGTAATGAACATAAAAATGACTTAAGATAAGGCGCATGCAAAACAACATCGTGTTTTAAATACAGGTGGCGCCATCTATTATCTACGTGAAACAACTAGTCTCCAGTGAATATTTGTTACAATCTCCCCCTCAGTTTCTGAAGTCGTCCCGACGATGAAACTGGAAGATTTATCTTTCTGTTCACGTAGTCGTCTTCTTCTTCCCCCTGGATTGGAACAGCTTCTGTGTTGGTCGCCAGATTGTAGTGACTGGTCGACTCCTTCCACGTTGTTTACAAAAATGTTTATTATTGATAACCGTCACAATCCAGCAAGCGGTTATCTACTGCATTAGGTCGTCACTGTCCCGCAAGCAACCTAAATTCATTGTCACTACGTTGGCCACGTTGATTACAAATATGTATATTTCGGATAACCGTCACAATCCAGCAAGCGGTTATCTACTGCATTAGGTCGTCACTATCCCGCAAGCAACCTAAGTTCAGTGTTACTACACAAAATGTCAACTGTGGATAACCGTCACAATCCAGCAAGCGGTTATCTACTGCATTAGGTCGTCACTATCCCGCAAGCAACCTAAATGCTGTGTCATCTCACAAAATGTCAATAATGGATAACCGTCACAATCCAGCAAGCGGTTATCTACTGAGTTAGGTCGTCACTGTCCCGCAAGCAACCTAAGTTCAGTGTTACTACACAAAATGTCAATAATGGATAACCGTCACAATCCAGCAAGCGGTTATTTACTGAAATTAGGTCGTCACTATCCCGCAAGCAACCTAAATTCATTGTCACTACGTTGGCCACGTTGATTACAAATATGTATATTTCGGATAACCGTCACAATCCAGCAAGCGGTTATCTACTGCATTAGGTCGTCACTATCCCGCAAGCAACCTAAATGCTGAGTCACTATACAATTATGGATAACCGTCACAATCCAGCAAGCGGTTATGTTGAAGCAGCTGTTGAAATGGCTCAGGAGTAAGCGCCATGTTGTGCCGTCGTCCTGATCTTCTGTTTGTTACTCGGCTGATTCGTCTTGATCTTGTGTTGTTTCTCAGCTGACTCGTCCTCTGCTGATTCGCCCTGCCCCACGTTGGGCGCCAGTTTGTAATAGAGCAGGGGTAACCGTCACAATACAGCAAGCGGTTACTGCTGAATTAGCAATGTAGTCGGGTCTGCGCGCGGACCCCAATTGGGAACCACACGCAGTTACAAAAAATGTTAGAACATATCGGATAGCCGTCACAATAGCAAGCGGCTATCTGCCGAATTAGGCCGTCACTACCGCAAGCAACCTAATCCGGCTACACTACAGTGCAAGTTCTGAGTAAAATTAGTCACAAGACAGCAAGCTAATATACTCAGAATCGCGTCGTAGGAACTAACCGAGAAGACAATATTTGTTATCCTCCTAATTTGCGTAATGTACATAAAAATGACTTAAGATAAGGCGCATGCAAAACAACATCGTGTTTTAAATACAGGTGGCGCCATCTATTATCTACGTGAAACAACTAGTCTCCAGTGAATATTTGTTACACTAACAATTTTTTTGTTATAAAATAGCTCTGTTACTTTGAATGGATGAGAACATACAAAGTAAAAACAGCCGATGAAAGTGGAAATTATCAGTAAACAAGCGTTTTATGGGAACCAATGAAAGTTGTGAGTAATCGATTTTCACTCGAATGATAATAATTTAAATCGAGTCTGAATTTTAATTGATAAACATCAATCGGTTAGTGGGCTAGTGAACTGGTCGGTTCACATTTACTACCGCCCTGTGGTGACTATTGGCGATTGTAAGGGAAATTCTAAAGGACTGTATTTCAGGCGAATAGAGTCTATTTTCAATTGAACTGTACTAATTCTAAGCAAACATATTTGTTGACTTATTTGTACAAAGGCAACGGTATTTTAATAAGAATGGGAACAAGTATTTCGTATTTATTTTACCTACAATTATTTTAAGTTACTTGCCACATCTAGGTTCTTTATCTTAGGAAGGGGAAATATCCCTTTCCTGTGTTCTATCGTCCTTTTTTCTGACCATAAAAAGAAGGCAGAGCATCTACAAATGTCGATATTTCTGTGCAGCTGTCACTTTGCTATAAAACAACGAAATAAGTTGTCTCTATTGGGTTAGATTTAGTAAAGATTATTTACACTTAGGGTCTGACTTAGTGATGAATTAACGACCTCAGTAGTTACTCATTATGGATGTTAAGGTTACGTCATAATTTTGCGTACGCATGTGCAAAATATTTTGCTTTTTAATTTTGTAACAAACGCCTACAGCATCTATCATTGACCTGTATTATATCGCTATTAAGTAATCGGGTACGAGCAGTAATTATTATTTATAGAGATCGTAATGGCAACAATATCGTTATTCAATTGTTTAGCAATCGATTGGATGATAAAAATATATTCAGGGATATTTTAAAAATTATAAATTCGAAACATTAACTAGCACGCTGATTATATTTATATGTTTAACTAGCTGTTGCCCGCGACTTCGTCCACGCAATATTAAGATAAAGAAAGTAGCCTATAATATGCCCGTCTATGTCAGCTACCCTTCAGTGAAAGTCCGGTTGAAATCGGTCCAGCCGTTTCAGATATTACCCGAAACAAATGCGGCTTGCGTACAGACAGACAGACAAAACATTTTAATGTGATTTTCATCAGCAACGCAAATACATCATCTTCCCGAAATCTGGAATTTTTATTTTTATATTACAACAGACACTCCAATTTTTATTATATGTATAGATGAATGTAATTGTTATAAATCGTCTTGAATTATACCACTCCAACTGAGGTGGAACAATTTTTAAACACATTTTCTTTCAAAACAATTTTTTTTTCAGGTTTAACTTCGTGACGGAGCTCTTTACAATAGTGAAGTGTTGATAATGTTAATAGTGATAAGTGGTTGTAATAATTGTTTATCATCTGTGAATTATTAACCGTTAGATTCGAATTAAAATTAATTAGTGTTGTGTAGTTCATTAATAATCATATTCAAGATGATGACCCTCTACAGAACGATTAAAGGGACCAGCACGTCGAGAAGAAAAAGGCGTGAAAGAAGGTATATATCTATCTTTATTACTTTGTCCGCGTGAAATTAAAAAAATAATAAAAAATATAGCTTATTTTACTCACAGATTACCTTTCTAATGGTAAATGAATTTTTGAAATCGGCACAGTAGTTTTTAAGTTATTTCAATGTATAATATATAAAAATCCGAAAATCCAAATCTTTCCTCTTTATAATATTAGTATGGATTAATAATAATTCATCATTTAGTAATTTGATAGTGAACCCATTTATTGCTTAGAAATCTATACGGATATTCCTGAATGATATTGTAAAGAATAATTACATTAAAATGCTATGTTATGTTAATATTTAAATGATCATTTTATAAAGTAAGCCAACTTTACTAAGTCCATGTGCAATTTTGAACGTTTAATACTTGCAATAGAATTCAAAATAGCATATCATGGTGTTAATATTGAAATAAAATTTAAGAAGTTCTGGCAAAGCATGTCGTGCTCCTGATCTTTGAACTTTCTTGAGGTCGACTCTCACTGCACTGAATACAGTAATTAATGTTCAAAGTTAATCAGATTTTAATTCTAGCGATAGATTGCAAAAACATAAGTCTCTGCTTAATGCAAATGCCTCGCTTTCCTTCCTACTGTGAGGGAATTAACGGAATTTCCGATTTCTTTGTTAATTTTTACTATCGTTTGTTTTACTTTTGTGTATTAAAGTTATTGTAAGATTAATTTTGATAGTAATTCGACAAATTTTAAATCAAATTTCCGTGTCCGTATTCTGTGTATTTTTATTGTTTTTTTATTATTAATTAATTCAAGTATGTGAAGATTTTTGTCAATCTGGCTATTATTGTTACATATGACAGATATGCATATAAGAGTATGTAAGTTTTATAAAGTACTAGCTTTCGCCCGCGACTCCGTCCTCGCGAAATTAAAAAAAAAACAAGTGAGTAGCCTATGTGTTTTTCCAGACTATCCTCTATATCTATATCAAATTTCATCTACAAACTCTAACATCCATCCATCCATCCATCCATCTAAACTTTCGCATTTATATTATTAGTTTTATTGCAAGGAAGTTTATCAGAGCTCAACATTATTGCGGTATTGAGGAAATTCTCTTATTCCACTGCAGAAATAATATACTGTCTCTGAGTGGAGCAGTCATTACATAATTATTAGTAATCGATCTCTGATCGGGAATATCATATTAATTGGACGTAATAATTTTTCCCACGACAAATATGAAAACATTTTATGGGAGATACTCGTATATGCTTCCAATAATGGTTTTGTATTTAATTTTCTATCAAGAATGCAAGAGGCTTGCATATCTCGTAAAAGAATTTCTAACAATAAACATTCAATAATAAATAAAACTCAAATGTGTTTCGTGCATAATAAAAACAATTTAAAAGATAGTCAAGTTTAAAAATATAACTTGGGCACAACATACTACTAGCGCCGCTGACGGCAATCGTGAACAATAAAAGTTTTCTGCCTCACCATTTTCACATTCACATCTTTGTTGGAACTTAGTGCGAGAGTTATGGTATAGATGGCGCTAAAACCTACTTTAGAATATATCATGTGTAAAAGCTTTTTCGAAATTACATGCGCTTATTTTTACTAATGGCTTAGTTATTATATTTGCACTTATATGCATTTTCTTTTAAAATTAATGATTACGATAAAAGTAAATGTTTCAGTTAAAATACAAAACATATCGATAAAAGTTACAAAACTATTTTAATCAAGGTTTCAGAAGTACAATAATATAATTAAACTAGCTGTTCGCGTGCGGATTCATCCGCGTGAAATTATGAAAATTTTATTTTATTGTTTACATGTGTCAAATTATCAATTACAAATGTCAAAATGACATGACATGATAACAACCTTGCTTCCTTGATGTTGGCAGCAACATATGGTCTCTTTCCCACATTAGGGTTTTTATCCAAAATATTTACCCCCTAAGTTTAATGGCGTAAAAATATTTAGCCTAAAGCATGACGTAAGTGTAGGGCTTTTATTAAAAAAAGAATTATTCAAAAATATGCTGTAATTGCTGACATCTTAGGCAACAAAGAAGTGTGTGTTTACGCTTTATTATAATAGTATAGATTTATAATATTTTACAATTGAAATTAATAAAATGAACTTTTTTCTTCACAACTATACCACTCGATAGTACTGTAGTTTTTAATTATAAAAACCTTTGTAAGCACCACTAATAACTAGTTGAACCTCTAATATAGACAAGAACAACCGATAGCTGTCATCTTTGTAATTAAAGAACGTACGTCTTACTTAATTAAGTTTTGGGTTGGAAGTAATTTTCGTATGAGTCATGGGGAAGATCGATTAGAGATGTGAGATATCAATATCTCGGTTTAAACGTCGATTTCCACAGCTAAATATCGATATAAAAAGAATGTATAACTGGCCATTAATAAATGCAACAGTATATAAAAAACAGATTTAGCTATTTTTGAATGTAATGGTTCAAGTTAGATGTTGTATGGAATGTAATTATTTGACGACTTCTTACACGACTTTTACATATCTCCAATCTTAATTATAACAATGTAGATTTAACACGTGATAATAGACTGTCAATCAGATAATATAGAAATTTGATTTATACCAGTGTTAGCCAATTAGTGTCGAATGTTTTGTTACCCTTGAACTTTTTATATGAGATTCATCAGCCGATTACGTTGTGATGACTCTAAACTCTATTATTGTCGATGATTAGATGTAAAGATATTTAAATAAGGATACCTTTAACGCTAAGCGTATGAAAGAGGATATCAGTTTGTCAAGTTCTTGTTGAATTTATAAATTCAAATAAAATTAAAAATAGTAGTAAAATATTTATTTTATTTGAATTTAGAACTCCATAGTTAATTCCATAATCTACCATATCACATTTCAATATAAACCTACATAGTACTGACATTTTAATCTTAACAAAAAGGTAACAGTAAGTTGTAAAAATATTGAGAAACATGCTTTTTAATTTTTTAACAAAATATATCATTTGGGTACTAATCCATGCACATTTATAAATATTAATATATCTGGTTTAAAAACTATAAAAAACAAAACACGAATTGTATATTACGTTTGTACGGTGTAAACTTCTGACCTCATCTGGGTCATCAACGTCGATGCTCGCAACGCCCACTATTGTCAATAATTACCTAAACATGCCAACGTGGTTCCAATCTTTAATATCCTAATAATAGTAAGTACACAATTAAAACTATGATTTCATACCTGTGTATCTTATATCAATCTCGTCGTTTGAACCGTCACAAATAGATTCGTTTTTTTACATTAATTGAAGACAGATTTATACTTTGCTCTGTTCACATATAAGACGATAGTCATTGGTTCAACGCAAACAAGTACTAGGGCATTACCAAAACAGTCTTAGTGTTCACCTTTCGAGCTATTTTTATGCGCGACGTGTGTAAAAGAATGTAAACGATTTTAAAAGCTCATCAGCTTAACAACGCACGTTCGTTCATCGGTGCTGCGGTTTATTAGGGTTCGATTTAGTTTTCCGTTCTCTATTATGTTTTTAATTTTATAAATCAGCTGTTAAAATGTCTTTATTATTTTTAGAGACAGATTTTAGACTGTTTTTAAATGGTCAATGTATATTATTTACACAGTTCCGGCATCCTTAATTCGTATTTATAACTATAGTCCATTTAAAGGTTACTTGGCATATTGCGTTTTAGCGTCAAGGTCGATTGTGTTTGTTGTTTACAGAAATATTTTAATACGAGTAAAAGGGTTTTACTTTTAGTTGTGTGTAAATAGAAATCTTGGCTCTATGTCTATGCCAAAGTCATTTAATTATTCGTTAGTGTTTTTTTTTTGATAATTTCATGAAATATGTTTCTAAACTATATAACTTGAGGTTTACTCCTTTGAAAAATAGGCCAACTTAACACTAATCATCATCACCAGCTTACGTCCCCACCGAGGGGCTCAGATCTTTTTTTTTTTTTTCTCGCTGGGAAAATGCCTTTACGCATCCCTCCCGTTGCCAGGGGGGTATGTGGGACTCGCCGGCCAAGAAAGAGGACGTGGCCGGAATACCCACTAAAAACCCAGCGGTGTTCCTCCTGTCCGCCGATGGCTGGGTCACGGGAACACTAGGGGAACACTAGGGGCTCAGATCCTACCCTAAGATAGGATGACTAGGCCGTTGTCAACCACGCTGGCCAAGTGCGGGTTGGTTGACTTCACACATATCTTCGCCGATATGTGCAGGTTGCATCACGATGTTTTCCTACACCGTAAGAACACTAATGAATCACTAGTTAAAGATAAAATAAATGGAAACTTCAGAACCGCAGCATAAATTACGTATAAAAATTTCGTGAATAATTATTATGAAAAATTCATTGTTTATTGAACGGAACCCTTCATGTCTTCTGTGCGTTTTGTACTAGGACGAATTTTTAATTAGAGTTGCTTTATCCCAACGATAAGAAAACAATGCTTTAGTAGATAGGGATGGTTAAGTGAGAATTTATGTTTTAATTCATGTATTTGTATTATTTTTAATGCCTACGCATTGAACGTGATTGTGCCTCGGTGGGATATACACTATAGGTTTGTCGCCTTGACTTTTAATTTGTATTCAATAACATTTAATTTATAGCATAACTAGATTTCGCGCGCGACTCCGTCCGCGTGGAATTAAAAAGAAAACAAAAATGAGCCTATGTGTTCTTCCAGAGTATCCTCTAGGTGTATGCCAAATTTAATCGAGATCCGTTCAATCGTTTAGGCTACAAACTCTAACAAACATCCATCCATCCATCTAAACTTTCGCATTTATAACATTTATTATAGCATAACTAGATTTCGCGCGCGACTCCGTCCCGGGATGGAATTAAAAAGAAAACAAAAATGGGGGCCTATGTGTTCTTCCAGAGTATACTCTAGGTGTATGCCATATTTCATCGAGATCCGTTCAACCGTTTAGGCTACAAACTCTAACAAACATCCATCCATCTATCTAAACTTTCGCATTTATAATATTAGTAAGAAGTAAGATATTGCTAATTTTATTCTGATTACTAGGTAGTGATATTGTCAATTTAAATTAACGTCTTTACTTAAAAAAGTAAATAAACAAAGTACATGAATATTTGAAGAATAAAGTTAAAATTTTTGGTTACGATGTATTAACATACCAACACAGTAAACTAAAAACTGATTTGTGGAAAAAAAAATTTTCAAAGGAATTGGTTTCTTTCTTTCAAATTAGTCTCGACGATCTGACTTAGTATATCACAATAAGATCATTTATACGAAAATAATTATTTCATTACTAAATGCTGACACGTTTAAATCTGCAATATGACGGTAAACAATGTTTTTATACTTAACTTAGAATTACGGAAACTTGACGTGCGTTAAAAGCCATTCGATTGCCACTTGATGTCCTCCGAGTGATCAAAGTTTACGTGTCGGAATTCACGAAATAGTGTGTGATAAACATTCACGATACATTTACGACTTTCCTTGATAAATAAACATTTGACATAACTGCACTTTTATTGGTCGTTAAATAACAATTTATAACAAGTTGCATTTGAAGGTTTTGTTCTTATTTTAAAAGAAATTCATAAATAACTAATGGAATTCATTGTGATCGATTGTTTAGATTTTTTAAGACAGAAAAAGGTCATAAAATATGATAAGGTTACTAATGTGCGATTTACCTTATTGATTTTTTTACTATTGTCTGTAGTAAATCGTAAAATTATACTCCTTTGTACGTCGCAGTCGGTTTGTCAAATAAATAGCAACTCTACAATGGATATAATGGATTGTAACTTGACCCAGTGTTCTGAGGATTGTATATTAACTGGGAAACGGAAAAAATATAACTTTTTAGCCTTTACTCTTAATTATTTATTACAAACTAGCTTTCGCCCGCGACTCCGTCCGTGTGCAATAAAAAAAAAAAATCAAAACTGAGTAGTTTATGTGTTCTTCCAGAGTATCCTCTAGGTGTATGCCAAATTTCATCGAAATCGGTTCAGCCGTTTAGGCTACAAACTCTAACAAACATCCATCCATCCATCTAAACTTTCGCATTTATAATATTAGTATGATAGTATGATGACGAGTCATGCCTTGTTACTGTTCTTTGTTTAACGTTTTTAATTTTTACCATAGGCCATAATGTTACTAGATCTATAACTTTACTAATCTTACTAATATTATAAATGCGAAAGCTTACATGGATGTTTGTTAGAGTTTGTAACCTTGACTTCTGATCTCGATGACATTTGGTTATATTGTATAGTCTAGAAGAACATATAGGCTACTTACTTTGTTTTAATTTAGTTTAATCGAGAAATCTAAAAAGTTGATTAAAACAACCAAGTTATTTGTAGTTCAATAACCTTCAGAATTAACATGTGAATTATAAAAAATGCTATGATTCACCAAATCCTTGGTATTAGTCGTATGTGTGTCATTCCAGGGTAAACTTTTTAAATGTCATGATATCACTTTGACTTTTTTATCGTCGAAAGATATGTGTTTTGTAAACCGCAAACATCATTAGCCGTTTGTCACTCTTCGTAAAACATCGAGGAAGAAAATTGTCATTTACTAAGTTGCCTCTTTAATATATTATTATAGAATGAATAACAAAACCCCAAAACCGTTATTATCTGTTAATATTATAAGAAATTCTCGAATAAAATGAATAGGTTCAGGAAAGTGCTGGACGATAGTGATGAACACAATTGGGTCGCTGTTAAAGTCGTAATGGCGTCCTCGATGACAGTTCTACAAATATTACTCATATTATAAATGCGAAAGCTTACATGGATGTTTGTTAGAGTTTGTAGCCTAAACTGCTGTACGGATTTAAATGAAATTTGGCATATATGTCGAGCATAGTTTGGAAGAACACATAGGATACTTGTTTTTGTTTTTTTTTTTAATTCCACGCGGACGGAGTCTTGGGCGAAAGCTAGTATTATTATAATAAGCTATGTCATGAGAAAATCGGCATTTCCTTAGAAATTAAAATGTTTGTTGTTTAATATTTAATAATATATTAGTTAGAATATTTAAATGTACCATACTTCAACACCTTTAGTAATTTAATCGGGATACTTTTGTAAAATTTATTAAATATCAACTAATTAGTTTATTAAAATTGTAAACGCCATACAATTTTCTCAAAGAAAGTATTTTCAAATCGTTCTGCATTCTAATATAGACCGTGGGCAAAGGGAACTAAGTAGAGATTTATTTGACGCCTGCATTTCAAGTGGAAGGGACAATAAAGCACAAATGCACTTCGAAATGTTTGTTTAACGTTTTTCCTTCGATGTTTATGGTGTTTATTGTCCATAAAATAAAGTTAATGGTTCGTTCAGGTTGGGTATTACATCTTTTTTATGAGCGCTTTCACGCGTTCTTTTCGTTTGGAATGTCCGGGAGCTTGTTTGGATACGTTTTTCAGTGTAACAATTGATTTGCATCGCCTTACGACCAGGGAGGTCTTAAGTATGTGTTGATTTATGACGTAAAGTATTGAATTTTCTTCAGAATACGTTCCATACAGATTCATTATCATTGATAAGTTTTGAGGTAAGAAAGTAAGAGCGCGCGCACATCTCTGACTAAATTATCGCATAACTGTTTAATCGCGCTTTGATTTTTATTCATTATATGTAGGTCACACTACTAGATTATTAGTTATGCAACTAAACAGTTAACTTGTCTGCGAAACAATCGACAATCGCACAACTGGTAGACAGTTTAGTCAAAGGTGTGCGCCCCGCTCTTAAGATATTCATTGTAATTTGGTACAAATCTTTCGAAAGTACTTGGTTCTATCGAACGTACAGTTTACGATAAAAGTATTCTATTGTTACTTAAAGTGTTTATACAAGAGTTAAGTAGTATACATTTGAGTTACTATGTTTTACTTGTTAGATGATGGAGATCAGTGATTAAGTTACGAATTACAAAGCAGTTGTGGTACATTACTGTGCCGTGAGTCCGCCGCGAGCTCTAGCCCGACAGTAGACCTTGCCTCTCCTAAATCAGACAGTTACATTTTATTACTGAGTTAAACGACTTATTCTTGCAAGGATCGGTTTCACGGTGTATCGTTTTCATATCGCTGTATCGCTTTGGAGTTATTAAAGCTTAATAAAATTTGTTAATTTGGTTGCAAATGGCTTTGTTATGATGTTTAAAATACAAATTACTTTTTGTTTGCAGAACTTTTTCTTCTACAGTACTTTTAACACAATTTAGAGAACACTAATATTTGCGAGAACGTATAGGTAACGTCATCGACAAAATTTGTAGAAGATTCGTTTGTATACTTACTTTACGCCCCGTCATCCTATTACATTTGTAATAAAAACATTCTCACAAATATTCGTGATAAGGCCTCTGTTCATCGCAACATAACCATGTTACATTTTACAAACCAGTACGACGTAAGGTCCTTCAAGAAGCTTGCCTACCTTTTCTTCCAAGGCCCGCAACGCATCTGTAGTTCCTCTGGTGTTGCGGATGTCCATGGGCGTCGTTGATCACCTTGGCCTCCTTTTATTATAATAAAATGTTAATAAAACAGACCATAATAATCCTTTAAAGTCAGTAGGCTACATACTATATAGTATCACGTCACAGCTCTCAGTATTGTAGCCGAAATGGCAATAAATAAGACAGGATGCGTGCGTATAAATCGGTCTTATTTATAGAGAGACGGACTTGCTCGGCTCTGACAGATTGTAGCAGAATGAACACATCTCGTAATTGTATACCGGAGCGCGGTGGTTCCCCAATTGACAATATAATACTACGGCAAGAGCACGGGTTGAAAGGTTTCCACTATTTATTTCAGTGCTGGGACGGTTTTTTGTGCCGCTCTTTAATATTTACCCGACATTGAAAGTAAATCCTAGCACAATGTATTCCATTCGCTCCCCTTCTTGTACCATTCGATTCGTTTGACGATTTATTTGCACGATTTACAAATCGACTTTGAGTTTTGTTGGGGAATTGGAACAAAAGTGTTGTTTGTAGTTTATTTTAAAAGTATTAAATGTATCATGTTTTCTTATGAGTTACGAAACTGAGCGTTTAATTTTTTAAGATGATTTGATGGTATGAAGTTAAGCAAAGTTAAAGTTCTTAGAAAAAAACACTTAGGAAAACATCAAATGATAAATAAATGTTTGAACATTATTCGTAAAGTTATTTTTACCGCTTAAATGTTTAGTGAAACTTGTCATCAAGAAACGTAGTGGTTATCAATCACAGATATTATTTAAATCATTACTCTATTTTTTCATTCTTGAGTAAACAATGTATGTAAGGACAAAAAGATTTGCATTTCGTATCTCAGTTATATCCATTGTCCATCAGCCAAGAATAGTTATGCAAAACTAGCTCAGTTGAAGTGACAACGCAATGCGGCGTAGGCATTGTATACGGTCCTTATTGAACTACCGCGCGTCAGGCGGGCAGGCGGGCAGGCGGGCAGCGGGCAGCGGGCAGCGGGCAGCGGGCAGGCGGGCGGGCTTCCTCGTATGGCCCCGACCGGTGTTAACATGGCCTAATGCATTTGCATGTTGTACTGCTAGGAAAATTAGAAAATGTTTGTCCATTAGGTCTGTGACACACTGCGGCTGTCGTATTATTACTTAAAAAAATGCTATTTATAATCGTGAAAAAAATATATTTTTGTTGGCCTAAGGGAAGATTTTAGTGACTGATAAAATTACTATGTGTATATTAGAAAAGTGTATCACAATTTAAAATTCACTCTGCTTTTAACATTATATTGTTTGAATATCCATGAACAAAAAGTATTGTTCCTTAATTTATGTATGTTTTATAATCTATGAAAGTTAGTAAATTTTATTTAATATGTTTTTCTCCAAGTGTATCATAAACCTTATAGAATTTTGTTTACGATATTGTAGTTTGAGCTGACAATGGCTGACGTCGCGCTTGTTGTGTTCCTAAAGGAGGAAATAGCATTACATATTGTTACATTTGAACTCCAACTTGGGAGAGTAAAATGTATTTTGTTCCTATTCAGACATATCTGACGCCAACAATGTTTCACAATTTGAATTGGAATGAGGAAAACATGCTTCCTAACTTAGGCTTATATTGTTTCTCTGTTTCTTATGTTTTTATTATTCATCATCTCCCCTGCCTTATCCTACTCCCGTAGGATCGGCGCGCCGGATTTTCGTCCTCCAAATAACTCTATCATCCGTCATCTCATCACTCCCTTCTTGATCATGTCACCTTTCACACAATCCATTCATCTCTTTCTTTGTATACCTCTACCGGTGTATCTCCACACTCATAACTAACGTCCTTCTTGTACTTGTTACATGCGATTCAACACTTCTCATAACATGCCCAAACCACGCTAACCTTTTACTGCTTATTTTCTCAACCAATGGGGCTACTCTCAAACTTCTGTTTTTATTATTCGTCTTCGTTAAAAGTAAGTAATCGTCAGACACATGTAATGTAATAAGATATTGGTTGTCATTTGCTTTTTGGTATTTAAAAAAAAAAACTCAAACCCCTTTTTCTAATCTATATTTATGTAATTTTATTATATATTTATGTTTCGTCGTAAGTTACTAAGAAAATAGAATACTTGAAGTGTTAAAAGGCCTGCAAGGTAAGTACATTGCAGCGGTTGCAATATTATATTGCAACCATATTTAACTTTCACTCTCGCTTTCTCTGGGTATAATTAAACTATCTGTGACATTGCCAATTAAATGGCACTCAATCATTCCATATCTGGTAGCAGTTTCATCGGAATCGTTTTTGTCGTACGCAGTTTCTCGCACCAGAACAAGTTTACAAGTATTGTCATATTGTTATGTTTCATTAAAAACACCGTAAAAATCTTGATGGTTATCATTATATGCAATTTCTTATCTTCGAAGGTATTTTACAAAAACGTCTCATTGACGTTATAAACTTTAAGCCTGTCTTATGCTGGGTTACTGAAGTTTCCATTTACTCGATCAATACCTAGTGATTTATTAGTGTTAGGTTAAACTAAGTTTAAAAGGAGTTACGTAGTTGGAAAACGCATTTCAAGAACCGAACCAAAAACACTAACGAATGGTTAAATGTAGATCTAAAACCGGAAATCCTTGTACTATTTTTGAATTTCCTTTATTTGTTTCGTTCAACAATCATATAGCTAATAGATTAATGCAAATTATTTTAGTTATAAATTCAAATGATTTACACATTCGTTGGCGTTATAACAATGTAGCAGTGGCCAAAGGTCATTTCGCGAACACCCTGTGCCCATAGATAACAGCCTTCGGAAGCGTTCGCTATCTATTCGAACAAACGGAACATACATCAAGTGGTATACAGCGGTGACAATACGTGAACGCCATAAATAGTGATATGTCATCGTACATGCAGTGGGGAGTCCGAAATGCGCGATCCACGATACCTTTTATAATGTAATAAATAACACGATATGTAAACTCAAACACCTACTGTCATACGTACTGTGGTTCCACGGTGAAGGAAATTTATTTCCTACCCTGTGAAAATTTCATTTGATCCAACAATCAAATTGTAACAACTAGTCCTAATAACATACGTATTATCCAAAATAGCATTGATAGTGACAATTTACTGTATAATATTTTATTCAAGTGGGTGGCGAATTTAATTCTTTAACTGTATGCCTTTATCAATTCACTTTACATAATATTTTAAAGCCAAATTCTTGAACAATATGTAAAGGGAATCGATAAAGAAAAACTTTACACGAATTCAATTTGTTACGTTTCTTTTGTTGTTTCAAGTTTGTTTAAGAACAAAAGGAAATACTTTTGTATTTATTTTATTATACAAATTTTTAGTTAGCTAAAGCAAACTAAAGTTTGTCAGCCAATATTTTTAAATGTTTGAGTAAATGTAACCAAAATGTTTCTCGGTATTATAAATATGTCTTTAGAAGAATAAATTTCGACATCTTTCGTTGATTTTATTTTGTTAATCTCTTAAATTTAATATGGAGCCTATCAGTAGCATATTATCAGATCCAAAAAATATTTTTATACTAGATTCCGCCTGCAACTCCAACCGCGTAGAATTAAAAACAAAACAAAACAAAAGCTAGTGGTCTATATATACTACCATACTATGTTCTACATGTGTGTCAAATTTCATCGAGATCCGTTCAGCATTTTAGGCTATAAACTATAACAAACATAAGTCCATCCAATCATTCGCATTTATGATATTAGTAAGATTACTATTAAGATTGTGTCTTCCTCAATGACCTGATAACGGCAAACTCATAAGTTTATTAAGGTAAGGTTACATTGTCAGAAAAACCTAATTAATGAATAACTGTACTCTCTGTTCCTACATTATCTTTGCAACGTATTTCCGACGGCGTGAATGAAATAAGAGATGATATTTATAACGATCAATATCGATGGTAAAACACCGTTATCTCATTTGCTTCAGCGGTTTTCGTTTTCAGTCAACACTCGCTTTTGTACATTTGACAGGTTGCTTTTTTAAATTATTACACCCAGTTTGAAAGTTGATAAGTTGTTACAGTATTATTACGAAAGAGTTATTTCAAAGAATGCATACGAAAGTTTTAAAAAAAGAATTTCATGTTCATTTCTCATTATGATTTAAGAATAAAATAACCGAATTGGGAGTATTGCAAAAAATGTTGCAGTTTGTAGTTAATTGCTGTTACATGCATATATCAACCTTGCACTTGCTATTTTCTTTTTCTAAACAGTGTTGTATTACCTAATACGATTTAAGATCAATAAATCCTGCATAAAATGCCGTTCATCCAATGATTCATTTAATTAACAAGTTCAATTAAAGATTCCTAAGAGCGGATGCACATCTTTGACTAAACTATCGCACAACCGTTGTGCGATTGTCGATTGTTTCGCAGCCCATTCAACTGTTTAGTTACACGACTAAAAATCGAGTAGTGTGCGCACCTCCATATAAGCTCATATGCTAGCCATTAACTAATACTCGCCCTGAAGAGGGACCCCCGAAGGGTCTGAAACTAGTCAGTGCCGTCACCCGAGGATAAAAACGTGAGTTGAGCTGTTTTTAATTTTCGCTTAAGCTCATATGAATCAAAGCGCGACTAAACAGTTGTGCGATAGCTTAGTTTCAGGTGTGCACACGCAGTCAAAGATTAAGTCAAGATGAGTGAATTCCAAGTCCGTTTTTTCATGTAAATTAGTACTCATTTGTATAACATTTGAGTTTCTGGTTCAAACATCTTTTAACTATAGATTAAATGAAGACTATGTTTCCTTAAATAGTCATTATGTCCTAACAAAATTTACCAGTATGGTTACGCTTGTACCCATTTTATTTGTTTGTGAACGAAATAAGTTACTCATAACCTTATTACGGTAACATCGATTTAAAAGGTATAATTATTAAAATTTATATTAACATTTATTTTTATTATCATAATTACAGCAAAAACGTGAAGAGAAACATGAACTAATGAGTCATAACTTTCAACGTTAGTTACAACTACGATCATATGTTGTTATTAGAAATTATGCTTTATTATAATGTGATTAGAGTTATTTTTCGAAGTGTTAGTTTTGCGTGTACTGTTAGGTTACCGGGAACCAGGGATTTACGAGTAGTAGCCCGGGATCGTATATCGAGCCACGGGTGGTTTGACACGATTACTCTTTGACCGACATTCCCGTTACGGGACTCGTCGACGAAGTTCGCCGTGTCGTAATGAATCCTGATTGTTGGCGGCAATTCGAATTTCGAATAAAATAATATCTGACGGTTATTTTTGGCCAGAGTTGTGTTTTTTTTTTGGTTACTCTTTGACGGAAAATCCGTTAGTCATTGCGACTCAATTTAAAAACAAATCACTTACCTCAATAATATAACTGATATGTGATACTAGTTATTAAATACCCGGGGTTTTTAGCCATTATTGCTGCTGGCATTTTGATGACGGTTTTTTTTTTCTATATGCCAAATAGGAAAATCTAGTAATACGTTAGATCGGAAATGTATTTCCCCTGTATTTTTATTGTAATCTCAAATAAATATAATATCATTTAAAACAAGCACCCTGCAATAATATATGCTAATATTGTAAGTTAGGAATTAAAAAACGAATTACTAATAATTCCTAAGTAAACTATGAGAATTCATACTACACAATGTTTTCAAACATAGAGATATGTGTAAAGAGAAAGTTGAAAATGCAAAAATTAAAAAAATATGTAACAAGAAAGTAGGTCAGTTGAACTTGTCAAGGGCAACTGTTATGTCACAAGCGTTGCAATAACCTTTTTAACGGTAACATCAATATCAAGAAGATCCACAACTTACCGCGTAACTTGCAACCAAATACCGAATTTCCATATAAACAAAACAAACAAACTTTAACAGAGATAAAAACAATATAGTGACAAACGAATTTAGCATCTATTTCAAAGTAATAAGAATCAAAGTAAAGGTAAGTTGAGAGATGTTTGGAGCTCCGTAAAAATTCGACTCCTACGTTTTGCCGCCAAAATAACTTATTTGTCTCGTCCATTAACGGGGGAACAATGCACCGTTAAGCATACAATGATGTTCTTTTTGCACAACATACCAAATATACGAACTACATGTCTACCTACTTACTCTTATTTGTTTTAAAAGAATACTATATGGTTAATTTGTACCTTAAATAAAAAAAGTTAAAAATATATTGTGTTTGAAACAAATGAATACAATTTTACAATCATTCAAAATGTATTTGAATTAAGAATGTGCAGAAAGACGCGGCATATCGTGACGTCATAGTTCACAAAAGAAGTAAGGTAATTAAAACTTTTTTAAGAGTCTAATAAATATTGCGTATTTATTCAAATCGTGACAATAAATATTTAAACTTACTCAATATGTTCATTATTCGAATTTGTTATGAGTACATTTTTGAACTACTACGAAATTGTCTGTAATTTGTTTTGGTTCACGCAACGTGTTCGCCATTGCAAGGGTTGTCAAAAATAATTATAGAGTTTAATTTTATTCAAACTTAACGAGAAAATATGTGTGGTAAAATAAACAAAAATACATTTCACTAGTGAAAAAAATCCTAGCTATCTTATATTGTGGAGAAGTTTTCGAAACAGAAAAAAAAACTCTCAGTGTTGCGTGCGTTTTTATATGCCATAATACTATTTGAAACAACAAATTAGAATATGTGCTAAAATTCTAATACCAAGAAGTGATAAATTATCCCAAACATTTAGTTTAGGTAGTCAAATATAATCAGAAACTAGTTGAATCATCGTTGTCATAAAACGATTTAATAATCAACAATTAGGTTTTTAAACCGACCCGGGTACGTCGTTAAACTGCGTCCAGACCACCGGAGGACGGGCAGCAGCGTCCCTACGTACGGTGGAAATTACTGCGATCGCCAACCCGCCTGCCAAGCGTGGCGATTATGGCAAACTCCCCCAATGATTGCTACAAGTAAACCACGGCCCCTAGTACCCGGCGGCCCCGCCGTTCCTGGTTACGGTAGCGACCAGGGCGACGGCGGGGCAGGGGGTGCTAAGAATCCCCGGTTTAGATCCGGCTACCACAAACGACGACCTTTGGCCCTGGCAACATTGAACACGCGCACACTGCGGACGGACGAGAGGATCGCGGAGCTGGAAGAAGAATTGAGCAAGTTGCGCTGGGACGTTATAGGGTTATCCGAAGTCCGAAGACAGGGGGAGGACACGATGACCCTCAAATCCGGCAACTTGTTCTTCTTCCGGGAGGGCGACCAACAGTCGCAGGGTGGTGTCGGGTTTATCGTCCACAAGTCCCTCGTGAACAATGTGGTGAAGATCGAGAGTGTGTCGTCTAGGGTTGCGTACCTGATACTCAGAATAACCAAGCGGTATTCGCTGAAGGTCATACAGGTCTACGCACCGACTTCGACACACTCCGACGAGGAGGTTGAAACTATGTATGAGGATATCTCACGAGCCATGCATAGTTCCAAAACCTTCTACACCATTGTCATGGGGGACTTCAACGCGAAACTGGGCAAACGGGACGGAGACGAGCTGCGAGTGGGTAACTTTGGCTATGGACAGCGCAACCACCGGGGACACTTACTGGCAGGCTTCATGGAGAAGGAGGGACTCTTTATGATGAATTCCTTCTTCAGGAAGCAAGAGCAACGGAAGTGGACCTGGTTGAGCCCAGACGGTGCTACAAAGAACGAGATAGACTTTATCATGTCGACGCGAAAGCAAATATTCAATGATGTCTCAGTGATCAATGCGGTTAAAACCGGGAGCGATCACCGAATTGTCCGAGGCACATTGAATATCGACGTCAAGCTTGAGCGCAGTCGGCTGATAGGGTCTACGCTCCGGCCAGCACCCGTCCATATCGAAGACGCTGAAAACTTTCAGCTCGAACTCCAGAACCGGTTTGATTGCCTAGGGAGTAGCGTGGACGATATGAATGACGGGTTCGTGCAAGCTATTCAGTCGGTGGGTTCCAAGTTCTTCAAGACCCACCGCAGAAGCTCGTCCAGAAAACTCTCGGACCACACTCTTGAACTCATGAAGGAAAGGCGTGATATGACTCTGTACTCTCCAGATGATGTGAAGCAGTATCGGCTGCTAAATAGACAGATCTCAAAGAGCATAAAGCGTGATATACGCCAGTTTAACACAAACCGTGTTAAAACGGCTATTGAGCGGAACAAGGGCTCCAAAGTGTTTGCACGAGATCTGTCTATTGGGCAAAGCCAACTGTCGAAACTGAAGACCGAGGAGGGTAGAGTTGTGTCCGCTAGACCTGAGATCTTGAGTGAGGTTGAGAAGTTCTATGGACAGCTCTACGCGACGCAAAAACCCGTCACTGATCTGGCTGAAGACCCAAGAGCCAGATTAACCCGACACTATACCGAAGACATCCCGGACGTCAGTCTCGACGAGATTAGTGCAGCCCTCGAACATCTTAAGAACAACAAGGCGCCCGGAGATGACGGAATTACAGCAGAGCTATTAAGGGCAGCTGGAGAACCGGCACTTAGTGTTCTTCAGAAGCTCTTCAATTCCGTCATTCTCGAGGGACGTACGCCACAGGCATGGAGCAGAAGTGTGGTGGTACTGTTCTTCAAGAAGGGCGATAAAGCTCTCCTGAAGAACTACAGGCCCATCTCACTTCTGAGCCATGTCTATAAGTTGTTCTCGAGGGTCATCACGAATCGTCTCGCTCGTAGATTTGACGACTTTCAGCCTCCCGAACAAGCCGGGTTCCGTAAAGGCTTTAGCACAGTAGACCACATACATACGCTGCGGCAGGTGATACAGAAGACCGAGGAGTATAACCTGCCACTATGCTTAGCGTTCGTGGACTACGAAAAAGCCTTCGATTCGGTCGAGACCTGGGCGGTACTGCAGTCTCTCCAGAGGTGCCAAATTGACTACCGGTACATCCAAGCGCTAAGGTGCCTGTACGAAAACGCCACCATGTCAGTCCGAGTACAGGGTCAGGACACGAAACCAATCAAACTGCACCGCGGTGTAAGACAGGGTGACGTAATTTCCCCGAAACTCTTCACCGCGGCGTTGGAAGACGTTTTCAAAGTCCTCGACTGGAAAGGACTTGGCATCAATATCAACGGCGAGTACATCACGCACCTACGCTTTGCTGATGACATTGTAGTCATGGCTGAGACCATGGAGGGACTCGGTACAATGCTCGATGACCTCAATAGGGCCTCCGAACGAGTGGGTTTGAGGATGAACATAGATAAGACGAAGGTCATGTCGAATGTTCATGTTCCACTCACTCCCATAGCCATCGGAGGCCATACTCTCGAAGTTGTTGACGAGTATGTCTACCTGGGACAAACTGTCCAGCTTGGTAGGTCCAACTTCGAGAGGGAGGTCAATCGCCGAATCCAACTCGGATGGGCAGCGTTCGGGAAGCTGCGAGATATCCTCTCGTCCCAAGACATACCGCAGTGTCTCAAGACAAAAGTCTTTGACCAGTGTGTGTTGCCAGTGATGACTTACGGGATAGAGACGTGGCCCTTCACTGCGGGCAACATCAGGCGGCTCAAAGTCACTCAAAGGGCAATGGAGAGGGCAATGCTCGGAGTTTCTCTGCGAGATCGCGTCAGGAACGATGCGATCCGCAGCAGAACCAAAGTAACCGACATTGCCCGAAGAATTGCAAACCTTAAGTGGCGATGGGCCGGCCATATTGCCCGCAGAACGGACGGCCGATGGGGCCGAAAAGTCCTGGAGTGGCGGCCACGGATAGGTCGTCGCAGCGTAGGTAGGCCTCCCGCAAGATGGACCGATGACCTGGTCAAGGTTGCGGGAGTGCACTGGATGCGGGCGGCACAGGACCGGGCATCGTGGCAATCGCTGGGGGAGGCCTACGTTCAGCAGTGGACGACCCAAGGCTGTTAATGATGATGATGATGAGGTTTTTAAACTCTACTATTAGATCAAAGTGATTGAGAATACAATTAAAGAAAAGCTTTCCATTTTTTCTTTATCATTTTCTAATGTAAATAAGACTGTTCGTAGAAAATACACAAATTTATAAAATTAAAAGTATTATAAATACTCTACCTACTCATTAAAGTTGACAACCATACAGCATGAAATACTCAGAAGAAGATAGATCGATCGCGGAAGTATTCCCAGACGATGTATTTGCTTTCCAATTGATTTATATTTTGACATTAGTGGCACGGTGCGGCGCCTGCGGCTAACAGCGAGTAAAAATAAATATACACGTAACGAGAAATTTCAATTAAGTTATTATGGTAATTTCTTCTGCCTGTTATTTTTGCTTTTCTAAATTTCATTTATAGCCATTTGAAAATAGAAAACGTACTTGAAATTTATTTGAACATCTGTACATATATACACCTAAGATGTAGGAACGAACAGAAAGCAAAAATTGATTGTTTAATTTTTAATACACGTGTTATATTTAAATCAGTTCGAAAATATTTACAGACAGGAACTCCTTTCGAATATGCTATCTTTGTATCTAAGAAATAATGAAACACGTTCGTGTTTAAGATAACGATACATTGTTCAAAGTAATGAAAAGAAATGGTAAGAAAATTCAATATTGGTACTCGTTTTTCTTCATTCGGTGAGACCCCGCCTTTATTAATAATCGAATGAATTGCATAATCGATTTATGTTCTTTTTTCAAACAAATTGAGGATTCATTTCGATTCCGTGTTGAGAGTAATAGGTTTTTAAACGCGCTGTGTTCATGGTAATGCATCAGCTGGGTGTCATCTCGGACAAATAAATTGCCAATATTTTAAATTTTTATTACCATGCGAGTGCAATTCTAAAATATTTGGACCTTTAATTGAAATGTTTGGATTTCCTTTTGATATATCTTCGACTAAACAGTGTTTTGATTACATATTTTGCATTATTTTCCATTAAAGAATGATTCATAAATACTTTTGAATTTTTATTGCTGATAAGGAAAAAAAATATTTTTTTAATCTATTTTAATACTTCTAAGTTCGAAGTAGAGAGAGGCAATATGGGATTGACATGTCTTTTACGAACATGAATTTAAAAAAAAGATTTAAAAATGTTACAAGCATACATCAGTCTGTTTCCTTCACATCTTTAATTCAAAGATAAATGAATGTTTAGCACCTTTATGCTAACTAACTTAAGCTTGGTCATTGTATCAGCTATGTTAAAAATAATTGTTACATTATTAAAATATACACAGGTGTCCTTTAGAGGACCGCATGATGTCAGAGAGGCGTAGAAGGAAAATTATATCTTAGTTTCGGTTCGACGAACTCACAACAAACACCTTAAAAGGGACATCTCACGTTTGAGGTTCGTAAAACTTGCACACGCCCGAAACGTCCGTTATGCCTATTATTTGCTTACCTATTGTTCTGTGTAATTTTTTAATTAACCTCGTAATATATTTTGGCAGAAGAAGTTTTCGAATAAAAACACAATGGAAATAAAATCATAAACTAAGAGTAGTTAAAATAAAAATAATTCCAATTGCTTATTAATATACTATCGTTTATCAATCGATTCTATCAATTCAAGACTCAGAAGGCTTAATGGCTTATGACATAGTCTCCGGCGTCGTTAATACGTCATAATTTGCATCCTCTCTCAGGGTTTGGGTTAAACCCATTGAGGCAGAAATGGTGACGTGTAATTTAAGATTTAACTATTGTATCCTCGAGAGATAAAAAATCTTTATCACAAATGCATTTAAACTCATTTTCCTTTAACAGAACTACAAACGACCTTGAAGTATTTCCAATATTGTAAGTTACAGTTGACATATTAAGTGGATTTTTTCTTTAGTTTCGTAAACAGATAGCTGAATTGTTTTTCAAAGTTTATTTACTGCATAAGTTATCTGAAGAGTTTCGCTTTTCATAGAAAAGGCTCTTAGTGTCGATGGTTTTTTTGAGCCTCAGGCAAACTTGAGATTAAGTTGGCCGATTTTTTACACAAATCGAACACAATTGTTAAAAGTTATCCAATTATGACTGTTATTATGACACTCATAATCGCTTATCATACCAACACGATGATGTAACTAATGGTACACCGAAGTGAGAAGCGAACGACACATTAATTATAGATGCATACAGAGGTGCGGGGTTCGTCACTTCGCGTTGTAACCGAATATTCAGTACAACTAGGCCAATGTCATATGTTGACACGTAAGCCTTCTACACTTTGTTTTGATGACGCGTCGTCAATTTTTAATGATCAAATAATAGTTAGTGTGGTTTTCTTTACTGTTAACTGTGGTTTTCAACCGAAGTGGAACTTCTATTAATGTTGCCATCCCTTATTTTCTCTTCGAAAAAAAAGAGACGAATATATGTCAATGCAAGAGTCACGGTAGAGTTGAATGATATTAAGTTACCTAATTTTCAAAGGAGTAGAGGATATTGCTTCACCATTCATCTTCATTCATTCTCAGATGAGTCATTCATTCATTCTTATTCAATTTGTGGTCTATTTACACTTCTCGAAGTATTTTCGGAATTCCCCTTCCTAATTATACAAACTGGTAAAAATGAATCATTGAATGTCGTTTATTTACATCATCAAAATTGGTTCAGAGGCATTTTTAAATGAATTCTGATATAAAAAGTATTTATTGTGTTTACGGTCATCTAGAAGATTTAAATATTTTGTAATTATGTCATACACATCTGTATGTGAATTACACACAAGTGAAATAAGATTAATTTAAACATGATATAGCTTGTTTTGATTCTAATTTTGTTTAAATTTTATTAAACAAAAATGATTTTGTTTTTACTAAAAACTGATGACATTTTTTTTAATATGATGCAATGAGCTGTGATCAATAGGTAATTGAAACGGTAAAGTCACATTGCGTTTGTAACTGTAAAGTAACTGTCATAATAATTTGTAAATGATGTCATTAAGCAATTTTACAAAGATGTTAATTGTATTAATTATGTATCTTTTTACCAAAAAATTTAAAAAACTGTGACAAAGAGTAGAGATGTCTTAAATTGTACACTTTGTTACATTACGTTACGCGGCAAATGTAATCAAACAAAAACATCTAGCTGATAAGAGAGTCGTTACTATCAGTTGGTTTTCTAAGATTATGTGTAAAACCTTTTTTATATTAAAAGGTGGCAAACGTGCAAACGGCCACCTGAATCCGCTGAAATGGCGAAGCGACCGCTGCCTATACACTTCTGCAATTGCAGATGCGTTGCATTCCCTTAATCGACGGAAGAGGAGACGCACATAAACAGGATATTTCCCCTTCCTATGCGTCTCCTCCGCCGTCAAATCCACTTTTCCTTCCTATCCTTTCCTCTTAAGAAAAGGGTGGAAAGGACTAAAATGAGGCCTACTTGGACATAAAAAGATATATCGTAACTTAGTTTCAGTTATGTCTTGTCTGTCTATAAGAATTAAATTCATTGTAATCAACCCACAGAGAACACACTGTCAGTAAACATACAGCAAGTGTTTGAATCTAATTGCCCGCGCCTTAAATATGTGGGCGGTCACAAGGCGACAGCGAAACTTTGCATGTGTAGATTTGTTTATACAGCACGTTTTAATAGTATACTATAAGTTAAATCTAAATATGAATAACTAGCTATTGCTTGCGACTTCGTATCCGTAAAAGTAATAAAGGTAATAAATATAGCCTATGTTACTAATTGATAATGTTGTTTTTTATTGGTGAAAGAATTTTTGAATTTTTCGAAAAAATATTTGTGTGGTTTTATGAAGATGAATGAGAAATAAAGCTTATGACTTGAGCGCTGTATGAAAATAGGTTTTCATCGCTTCCTTTTAGAAGAGGGCAGATGCGAATGAGTTCTATATTGTAGTAATTTTCAATATGTTATAACTTTAAATTAAATTGATGGTAAGTGTAATTTAGTCTAGTTTGTTTGTTAAAATATTATGTCATAAATTCCTGAATATACAGACTGCAAAAGTAATGAAAAAAATCAACGAGGAATCCGGAACTAATTTGGCAATGACCCGTTTCCTTTTCACGTGACGTCACAAATAACGTTCTCTGATAGGTCATATTTGTGACCAATTTCCGACCTTAACTGTTGCCGAGTGAAATGAAAAACGTCATATTGGGTGCGTGTTTTACCCGCATGGGCTGTGGTGTAAGTTATAAGAGTTTTAAACTTTGATTAGCGATATTAGGTTTGTGGTGAAAGAGTTGGTTGATGTTAAGTATCTTATTTCTTATAGAATTGATAAATTTGTGAGCTTTTGTTAAATAAGCTATTTCATCGTTGTCGAAAAATGTAACTAGATACTCAAGTAGCTACTATCCTATTTGGGCCAAAATATATTTCTTTGCATATATCTTGCTTATTTTTTTTTTGAAAATTCGATAAATGAAAGATTTAAAATAGTGATATCGCAAAATCTTAATACTTGCACCAATATTACATTCTCGATAGCAAGGTGATTAGTATTTCGGGGCTGGGCGATCGTCGGCGCGCGCGCAGTCTCTCGCCGCCAGCCGCCCGCGCGCCCGTCCGCCGCCGTCGCCGCGCGCCTCACTACCGCGCGACTTTCAAATCCACCGAACATTCAATTTCAAATATCGAACTCCGTGTTTTATTTTATGTCAACAGTGAATTTTCAGTGTTTTGTGCCAGCAATAATAGTGACGTTCGGCGCTTGCTAATAGCTCCGTTCGGGAACCGACTTTCACTTCGCCAGAGTTTTTTGCAAGCGGTGAGTGTTTTAGGTTTATTTTTAATCGGACGTCGCGTAATTGACTATTACACAATTCTCGTCTCGATATGCGGAAATGTCAGGAGTTGTGAAAATGTTGCAACTTAGGTATCAAGAAGTGTTGGACGGCGTTCGATCGGCGTCTCACATTTAGAGATACCGATGCGTGCGTGCATACGCAAATCAATGCGGAATCGAGCGTGCAGCCGGTGCACTAAAATTGTCCTACTTTTAAAAATAATAACGCGAATCAAATTCGAAAGTATAAGCGTACAAGTAAATTGAAATATCTTTTGTGTAACTTCTGCTGTGCTCTATTATAGAAAATTCATTTAATTAGAACTAATAAGGACAATTATGTTTAAAAGTTAAAAATATTACTTTTAAAAATATATTTTTTTTGGTATTATGTTGCTATATTATTTAAAACAGAACATTGCATTTACGAACTATGAATTTTCTCATAAATAAATGTTGAGCAGCGCTCGTTGATATCTTTTGTATGCGCGACTTGCATACGAACGGTTGTTGTCTAAAGTAGGCAGAAATTCCAAGTTGCGAATACCTAATAAAAATTCTAGTTCTGTATCAAGGTGACCTCTGATTGGTCAGCATCGCACCGAAATGGTAAATTCTTAATTTGAACATAATATGTGGGCATAGTAATTACGTTTTGGGTTTTACCTATAGAACATGTCATGTGTCATTTGTTAACTTAGGAGATACATAAGTGAAATGATAAAATATTCTAATAAGATGATTAAGAGTCTTTTCTGATTTCATGTTATAACAATAAAAATCATTGAAGGAAATTATTTAAAGTTCAATAAATATGACATAAGACTTTTATGTATTTAAAATTTATTGCTGAATATATTAAAGTAAAGAAAGAGATTTTTTGTTCGTTGTATATAAATGAGTGCCATTTTTATGATTGCGTCAGATTCAGTGTTTTATCGAGAGATTGTAAGATTGTATGTCGCGATTGTTAACCGTAGCGTAACCGGCTCGGGTGTGGATTTAAGTTTAATTCTGAACTGTCCTACATGCAGTATTATATTAATTATTTTTAGTTGTAAAACTTTTAAAAGTATAGCTGCGATATCAATTTTATTAATAATATTGGATGAGATTTTAGAAGTCTCTCTCTAGATGCGAAAAAAATATGGAAGTGAAATTTCTGACCCATCGCAACGCATCGCGTAATTTCACTGTGTTCTTTTTTCTATATTTCTGTTTAACAAGACATAACATAAATGTTCATATTATATGATAATCAAAATATACGCAACAAACAGGATAGTAAGAAACAGATTTATATTTATATCTAGCGTGGCAATAAAAAAGGCACGGGAAGTGACAAGCTAGTTTTTAGAGCATTGACACAGCATTTGGAGTTTTATGGAACGTTTTTATGGAAAACAAATAATTTGTTGTAATACTATTCATGTATCAAAAGAGATTTAGTTTTTTTCGTGTTTTAACGTCTCATGGCTTGACAAATATATTTAAAAAAAAAATTTTTACAATTGTTTGATATGACAATTTATAAAACTATTTTGCAGTTTTACTAAGTAATGATTACGCTCAAATTTTTAAAAATATATCTCCCGTTAATTTAACTATAATACCTATATTTAATGTTTATATAACGATACATAAATTTAATTAGTAATTGATTCGATAACAGTATTACTTAACATTACCAACAATTAAAAGATAATTGGAAAGTAATTAGTCGTGATAAGTTAAAATACCGTAACAAAATATTATAATTTGTATTTGCGATGCTAGAAAACTGGTTAGTTTTGATACGTAAAGTCTTATAACTAGTCTTATTGGTTAAATAACCATTTTTTAATATCAGAAATATGCATAATAAAATGAAAATTGTGCTGCAAGCGTTATTCTATTTAATTTGTTATTCAATTATTTCATTGATTTAATTTAACTATTACATAAAATAGTACATACAATACAAAATGGTTGTAAATTATTTGTTTTGTCAATTAAAAAAATGAATCCTCGGTAGCATTAATAATGATGCCAATAATCAGTTTTCGATTTAATCGGAGTTATACAGATTTAATTTTAACGATGTGTTTAAGTAAACATTCAAGGCTTCGAAAACAGTTTACGAAACGGCCGATACAAGTTAAGAAATCACGATCGTTGATTATATCGTCAACTATGTGTTATAAAAACTAATAACATCGCCTCAATCTTGTTGTAGAATAGAATACGTTTATTTTGATTTATACAAATACTAGCTTCCGCCCGCGACTGCGTCCGCGTGGTATTAATAAAAATAAAAGAAAGTAGCCTATGTGTTCTTCCAGACTATCTTCTACATCTATGCCAAATTTTATCCAGATCCGTTCAGCGGTTAAGGCTACAAACTCTTACAAACATCCATCCATCCATACAAACTTTCACATTTATGATATTAGTATGAAGTATGATGTAGTTATTTATATTAAATTACTAGACAAAAAACATGTAAGCAGATGATTTAAGTTAGATCCTTGCTAGCTTGTAAACGAATTTTAGATCGTCAAATTCCGTACTTATGTGGTAAGTTAAGTTAAGAAGTTGTATTTTAAATGGAAATATTGATCCAAATGTGTCAAATAAAATTTCGGGAAATACAAATCAAATCCAATAATATTAAATAGCATTCGGTAATAGTTTTCAAATTATAATCATTTTTTTTAAGGTGTGAGATGATCCATGATCTATGATGAAATAAAAAACAACCGACTCAACGTGTGCGAATTTTTAAACATAATAAAGTCCCTATGTTACATACAAATCAATGGCAATATACATTCATATAGCGGTATTGAAAGTCCCACGGTACACACCCAGTCATAAAATTTCAACACGTGCTTTGTACTTATAAAAATTAACATAAAAAATTCGGGGCAGCGACATCCTTAAAACAAAGGAATAAGGTCGAGAATGCTGAAGTATGGGGACAGTAAATAGTACAAACAAAAGAAAGTAAATGGTTCGGTTAACCGCTTTGATACGGGATCGCCGGCGGTAACTGTTGTCAGTTATTGTTGTTAACAATAACTCGGACTGCTTGCGCAATAGCCGATCGTGTGTGAAAGGATTACCGACTCGCTCAGTTGTGACTTATGGAGCGTTTAATGCAGAATGAATTGCCGCTGAAAGTAATAAAATATGGAGAAAAATAACAATGATGCACGGAAAATATTTTTAAATTTATATTTAAAATCTTAAATTGTATTATTAAATATTGTGTAAATAATATACATACATATGTATTATCAGAGAATAGAGGTCATCGGATGAAAATCATTTTGTAGGTATACTCTTAAATAGACCTATTATCTATTTTCTGATTTGCTAGAAACGTTTATTCCGACAGGAAATGCGATTGAGAATGAACGCACGAAAATTGCCTTTATTTGGTCGGAGTAAGGTTTCAATTCATGGAAATATACATAAATTTGGTATCCGGCATTTTGGCTAGTTATCCAAATTATCCATTTTAGGAATATGTTTGCATATAAGTTAGGGAGTACACGCACTTGAAGCTTTTATATTTTTTACGATACATAGAAAATATAATTGAAATATTAATAATATTGTATTAATGAAATATTTTATGTGATAACACCTTTATATTGTATGAAATTACACTATATTTTAAAAATGAAACATAATCAACGCTACCTTCACCGAATAAACGCTGGTTTGTTATTAAATATTCTTATATATTTATGAAATATCTGTGTAGTTGTGACATACAATTAGATATCAGAACACGCGCAAACTCGCTGCTCAGTGCTTACGAAACAAGGCGCAGTCTCGCTGCATTTCAATATTAGATATAGAGTTTACAGTGTTAACCATTCCTTAAATATTTAACACACAAAATAGGTTAAGCATAGTCAATAAACATTTTTAGAATTGGTAAAGACGGGGTTTTAAAAATATATGAACTTTTCTTACTAACATTATAAATGCGAAAGTTCAGATAGAAGGATGATTGTTAGAGATTTTCACTTGAACGGCTGAATGGATCTCGATGAAATTTATCATAGATGTATATAGCAAAGTCTGGAAGAATACAAAGATTGCTTACTTCTTTTATTTCCAAGTGGATAGAGTTGCTTTTGAATTTTCGTGCTATACCGCCTACCACTTTGTGTTTTAGAAGGATTTTCATGTCAGAAAATCTCAATACACAAAAGTCTTCTGTAGTTTGTTCTTTGAAAAACTTTGATTATAGTAGTGATTTTTCATAAGTTCGTATTTATTACAATTGTTTACAGTGTTTAACTCAACGTTGTCAGGTCTTTGACTTCTATACACTTAAACATTCATATAAAAATCTAACAGGAACTACTTATAAACAATAGGCAATAACAATACATCAAATAGGTCTGGTCTCGCCGTAACTTAGTAGAAATCGTCTAATTTGATTCAACTAATGATAAAACACGTTTGATTGGCGTCGGAAGGTTATATCGCGTCGAGAAATTATGAGCTCAGGGTGGGGAGTCAATATCAGAGAATTTCTAACTAACTATGCCACTTTCGTTCTAATGTCGAAGCAATAAAGCTTAAAGTTGTGTTTACTGTATTTTCCATATAGTTCAATAACTAGATTTGCTATTTATACATTAAATTATTCCATTAAACATGAATTGTAAATAGGACGAGGTTTTCATAGAAATGTGGGTTTGATAAATGAATTTTAAGCAACGTTTTTTAAATGATATCGGTTGCCGGATAAGATCTATGTTTTTCAACATTACAAATACTCAAAAGTCAAAAGTCTTTACATATAAAACAAGGTTTTTAATAATAGAAGGCCGTTGTATGTATTTCCGTATTTATGTATACGCTGTTAAGTTAAATCAAGTTATTATTCAAATATTACCATAAAGCATTGTCCAGGTTATTTGTTTAATAATAATGTGGTAATAGAACAAAATTTATGAATAGTCTCCGCTCTCGTTGATGTCTTTTGTATGATCATTTCCATTCCTTACTATTTTTGTGTAACGCAAGTAGAAGTTTTTTTTTTTTTAAATCTAGATTGTTTACTTGTAAAAAATGAAAGTAAACGATATGTCGTGTTAATACAATAAGGCACATTAAATCATTCACCAACTCATGTATTTTTCACTAAAAATGTAGTTGGTAAAATATTTAGAAACTCGTTGGTTAGAGGTTTATTTTTCACACTACGTCACGAGCATTGAATAACACATGTCCTTACGAAACGAAGCGCTTCTCATTTGTTCTACGTAACTCTTAAAGTAAATGCAATTTAAAGTTGTCAAACAATGAAACCAATTGTGACAAAACAAATTTCACTTGTCATTTCCGATGTGTATTTTTCGTCTAAAACCAGTTGTAAACAAGTTTTTTTGTTAACCTTTTAGATTCCATTAACGCTTTTAGATTTTTATCAATTGTTTTATTAACAAACACTTTGGTCGAAAATCTTTTACATATAACGATAGAAAAATGATGAATGATTGATAATTTTAATCGAAACTTCAACCTTGAATGGTGTGAAAAGGTTAAAGTAAAACTTAATAAAACGTTTGAATCAATTTTGATACAAACAAAAAATCATTTAAAACAAGAAAGTATTAAACGAACAAAATTTACTATGGTATTTTTCGAAAGAAATCTTATTAATTTTATAAATGCGAAAGTTTTGATGGATGGATGTTTGTTAGAGTTTGTAGCCTAAACTGCTGAACGGATCTTGATGATATTCGGCATTGATGTGGAGAAAAGTCTGAAAGACCACAAAGACTATTTAATTTGTTTTTTTTTTTTATTTCAATAAAAGCTAGTAGTTTATACAGCATTAATTCACAAAATATAATTAATTTAATTAAGACATGTATAATTTTGAAATATTTAAAAATACTGGACTATATTTTTTATAAAGGCTTGTTTATTTTATTGTATTACGTAACCAAATGAAGCGTATCAAAATATATGCAAAAATACAAATTACCATCGAATAGCAAATTTTATTATAATTAAATTCAAAAACAGCCGGATCTAAAACCTGTTATTGGCGACGAAACTCATATTGAAGACGTTTAGATTTATAATCTTTTTTTAATGAGAAAAGCAGCGTAAAGCATCAAATATTTGACATATTATAACCACCCAAGTAATCTTCATTTTTGGCATAAAACAACATTACCTTCCACATACATTTGTGACATTTGTTGTGTATTTTCTGGGTGTTGCTGTTTATAATATTTCCTTTTAATATCATATTCTAAAATATAGCTGGATTTGGCATAGTGCATAATAAGTATTTTTAATTCCGCGCGGACGAAGTCGAGGGAAAAATCTTGTTTAATAATAAATTATTAATTATACAAACAGTTATAACGAGTTTGCATAATATCAAGGGTCTATAACTGATGAAACTGAGTTGTCATGTTTAAAACTAACTTGAGATTATTTTGTTTGTGCCTCAATAAATATCTGAAGGTTAAGTGACAGGTGAATGAGGGAGTTCTATTCGTTTGGACGTTTATTACCGACTCTGTTTGAAAAGCAAATTAAAATTTTGTATGCTCGAATAAGCATCAAAGGTAACTCTTGTAACCAGATGAACTCTCCCGCGGGTTCTATTAATCAGATATGTTAACCACCTACGTCACATTTGAAGTATCGATATTAGAAAGTGTTGACGATGTAACTTAAAAGTCTTTAATACTTTGCCCAATACAGCAACGTATGTCGAATTTGTATTATTTTTATTTATTTCTTTGTATTTATTAAGCTGTATTGTGTACCATTTTCTACCATATTCTATCTGTATTCTACTAAGTTTTACCACGGTAGGTGGAAATAATGTTGGTAGTTTTTGAATATAAAAAAAAAGTGAATGTGGAGGGTGGCCGGCACACGAGCAAAAAGTCGGCCGTCGGAACTCGAACTGTGCGCACCTATTTAAAACCAAGTGTTTTATTTCGTCTCCTCATCGCCGCATCCCTTACAAAATTGGTCCTTCGAGCCGGATCTGAACCAGCGACCTATGGATCAATGGCTGCACTTGGCTGTTCTTCGACCACTCACTAGCGCTGTCCCTCTCACGTTCGCTGCCGTCGGTCTGATGATGTGCTGGGGCGTCGTTGACCTGTTCTTCTGCCATCAAGCGTGCCAACTCCGCTTCCAGCTTCTTAAGGCGCGTCAGAATAGCAGCCTTCTCCTGTGCTGCTGCCAGCTCCAATTGCTTCCGTCGCGCGTAATACGTCGACGAATATACCTTCGTGCGCGGTGTCTCTTCCGTTGCCACAGAAGGTGAACCCCTCAGCGTATCCATAGTATCCTCGCGAAATTATTACAGTTCGCTCCACGAGAATGTTGCCACTGAATCAGGATTCGGCTCGAAGCGACCAATTTTATAAGGGATGGCGGCGGTGCAGCAAAATAAAACACAGAGTTTTCACAAATGGGTGCGCACAGTTCGTTCGCCGGTCGACGTACAAGTAATATGCCGACCACCCTCAAATTTCACTTTATTTTTTTCACTTAAAAACTACCAACTGTTTTTACATGTACCTCGGTAGAAATCAGTAGTTTACATTTTAACAAAAATATTAAAATAAAAGATAATACAAACAAGATAATAAAAGGCATTTATAATCCTATCATCAACAGAAAGTATAATCGATTTAAAAATCGATTCAATAAGAACTTGATTGAAATCGATAGTTAACTACAATGTTTAAACGCCAATTGAAGATTAAAGAATATTGTCATGTAGATTGAATAGATTTTTAATCAAATTTGCATTTAAACTAGTCAGCTTATATAACAGTAAGTGAAATTGGTAAACGCTTTTTTTTTATTTCAATATATGTTTTTTACATCAAAACTTCTATTACAAATTCCGATGTGAATAGAACGAGAAAAATCTTTAAATTCTTCTATAGAATTTAATTTTACAGTAACTATATTAATATCTGCAAAAAGAAAAATCAATGCATTCGATAATATTCTTATCCGCAAATGCATAACATATTTAGGGAAATAAACAAAAAAGACTAAATCAGTATTTGAAAAATATATTCTACTTTTTTAAGTAACCAAAAGGTGAGACGAGTCGTAAACGAAATCCAAACTTAATTCCTCATTAACAATTCCCGCATGTGCAGGTAGTCTGCAGTCACTTAGACTGTCGCTAGCTGGCACACGTTGACACACACCGATAATGGTTTTACGATTCTGTGACATTTTCAAAACTTGTTTATACTCAATTCGGTATAACCGGGCGACCTCACGCTGCCCCCGCGGTCTCCGTCATTGAGCTAAGTGCATAATCGATTTTTGAATTCGATTTAGTTGTTTTAATCAACACCTTTTTCAAACTTTGTGTTACAAACTCGTTACATTTTCTGTCTGTTAAAAAAAGGAAAACAGTTGAAACTTATTGCTAACATCTAGAAGAAGTAATACAAGATGAATTGCTTGTTTTTATGCATTATTTATATTGTAATCAAGACATCAAGAACTATTATGATTTTATGCAATCTTTGTATGTCACAAAACACTGCAATAGTTGAAACAACATCTTAAACAAAATAAATGAATAGAAACGTCCCATTATGTGAAGAAAAACGTTCAAAAGGTCAAAGACATTGGCTAATATTGATTGCTTCGCCCAACAAAGTTGTAATCAATTACAAGTTAAGAAACTTACTAATTTACATATGTTTTGCTTAAATAATAATGATATCACAACGCTTAATTGAATTTATTGACATAGATTTAATGTTTGTACTTTTTAGTAACTCTATACCCACACATTCTCTCAGGATAGCTTCAAATGGTTTTTTTTATATCAGACGATGGTAATTTAGGTGGTACGTAAAGTTCGCGTTTCTGTTTTAATATGGAATCAATCAATACTATGCAGCATACACACTTATGTTTTCGATCATAATATTTAAATGCTAGCTTTCGCCCGCGACTCGGTCCTCGTAGGATTAAAAAAAAACAAAGGTACGCAACCTGTGTACTAGCAACTAACTACTACTAACCTGTGGCAAATTTCATCGGGATCCGTTCAGCAGTTTAGGCTACAAACTAGAACAAACATCTATCCATTCATTCATATGAACTTTCGCATTTATAATATTAGTAAAATTACATTGTAAGTTATAAATAATTAGCGCGACTTCATTTTCTAATAGTTATTTGTTCTTAACCTCAATAGATGGCTAAATCTTAACGCACATGAATAAACCTTCTCTCAAGACTTTCGTATAACATCTAGGGAAAGCTAAATGTGGGACAAAGGAGAGTATCTTGTCTGTTAAAGTTGCACCAGTGATATGCAAGTTCCCTTTCTGTTTATGGCCGCGTTATTTAAAGCTCGGTTGCTTTAAAATATACTATTGCATAGCTAAGTGAAAATAGACTTTAACAGTCGTTGATTTTTTGTCTATCATTATTTGGTATTTATAGAATGGATTTGACGTAGAAGGGGACGTATGGGAAGAGGAAATATCCACTCTCTGTACAACTCCTCCGAGGATTAATGCAGGCAACGCGTATTCAATTGTCGCTTAACTAGGATGTAAAAAACAGTAGTGGTTGTACAAATATTTAGTACTTATGATAAGTTCTGGTAGGGTCTGATTTATATTCCATCATTTCAGTTTCCACTTCTTCATCATATTGCCTTCATACATCGATCTATTTAAAGATGGTTGTCTTTTGAATGCTTTTCTAAAATGCCAAATCAAAGCTGTCGCATACTTGTTAGATAGAAAATGCAATGTACACAAACATTTCACACTTAGATTGACAAATATCTGATATTAACACATTTTCTAAACGTAGACTTTCCATTTCTTTTAGTGTCAGCCGACTTGTTAAATGAAAAATTATATTTTACTATTAAGATTATGTTTTAGTTAGAGAAACTTTAATGTTTCCATGAAGAAAATCTTAATAGTTTACTTTCTCGCTTTGAATGTAGGGCAGAAGGCTGTATTGTGGCGATGCAGACATTTAGCGGTTGGATGTCTAGAATGACTTGCTTGAGTTTAAATGTAGTGAACAATATTGTGCATATTTTCATATCACACAGTTTTGATTTGTAATTATTAATACGATAAATTTTTAATTATAAAAGTACAATAAATTATAAAGCGTGTAAATGTAGGGCATGTAGTTATTGAAATATATGCCGTGAGAACGAAGAAAAATACAATACGAGAAAAATGGTTGTTATATTTTAAATGAATTAAAAACAAAATTAAAAGAAGAATATTTCTTTGGTAAGAAGTTTTTTTTGGTATTAGTTTATCATTTGACATCCTACATAACAAAGTGTGTATTTACCTTTTATTATATTAGTATAGAAAACATATTATCTCAGCTTTATGAAGAAGCTATTCAAACGTGTATGTTATAACATTAACGAACGTAATATACTTGTATATTATGGAATATAGAGAACAGGAGTGGCTAGTTTGTGTCCATTTTTGTGTAGTATTAGATTGACGTAATTCTGCGATGCGTTAACGAGGGTTATTCAACCGGGCTTGGAAAGTAACTGAGAGAAATGCGGTGAAAATCGCATTCATATATCTGCCGAACATGCTACACCGAATCAAATAGCGGAACGCTAGGAAAAACAAAACAGTTGTTACATTTACAACTCTATGTTTTAGGTGTTAAAGACTAAAATAATAAATGTTTTCCTTTTGGGAGTGTATGATAGTAATTAATTTGACAGTTTTTCATGATTTGGAAATGTTTTAACCTCGAATTTGTTTCATTATTGTCGTATAACATCATTAAGACGGTTATATGAAATATTCTTTAATCAGAGTTAATTCACATTGCATATAATTTCATTTGTACCATTTTTTTATATATATATTATATAAGATACTAGCTTTCGCCTGCGCGTCCGTCCGCGCAGAATTAAAAACAACAAAAGTGAGTAGCCTATGTGTTCTTCTAGGCTATCCTCTACGTCTATGCCAAATTTCATCGAGATCCGTTCAGCCGTTTAGGCTACAAACTCTAACAAACATCCATCCATCTAAACTTTCGCATTTATAATATTAGTAAGATTTCAAATCGTCGTGATACTTAAGAAAGTATCCAAGCCTACTTATTTAACCTAGTCTTTATCAGGTTAGTATTTGTGTTGTCAAGATGTAATTTCTTCATTTCCCCACGGCCACGAAATGTTTACACTATTGAGTGCTGCTTGTGCTAAATTTTATTTCGTAACCGTGTCTCTATTTGTTTATCAATAGTTACGTTGTACCAATAAGAAAAATAAAATAAAAAAGGAATTATTTAATGACAATTAAAGTCTAATTTGTCCCTAAGTGATTTTTAAGACAAATTAAAGACTCTGATTTCGGTATTTTAAACGATATCTTACAAAAAGAAGTTGAAAATCTAAGTTTAAACAAGTTAATTTTTATTGTGTGACGTTAACTTATGCTGGGTTTCTGAAGTTTCTATTTATTTTATTATTACCTAGTGAATTATTAGTGTTACGTTGACCTATGTTTCCACTGAGTAAAACTCAAGTAAGGTTGTTCGGAAATGAATTTCCTAAAGTTAACGAATCAAAAACACTAACGAATGGTTAAATATAGCCGGGAAACCGACCATAAGCCAGTTAAAACTATAACTACAAGGCACCAAAGACAGTCCATTAGTCAAAAGTCGACGGGCGTCTTGTCTATGACGCAACAGTCGGACGGAGGAGCACAAGAGTTATCTTTGCTCGAGTTCGGTACGCGTTTGTTATTAATGATTCATTAAACAACGCCCGGCTTAGTAAAGCCGTTGTTAACATGACGTGAGACATGATGTTTTGTAATGTGGATTAGATTAGCGTCGACAATGACGATGAAATAAGTTATAATGTCCGTGTTAACTTACAATAATAAAGGCAAACACAGTTAGAACGATCCATTACAGTTAAATACGATAGATTAGATAGGAATGTAGAATATACTTTCTTTATCTAATTAACGTGAGATTCATGGACACCAAATTGGAATTCAATTGATGGTGCCTGTTTAGAGGAAAGATATGGAACTATCAGCAAAGCCGATTTGTTGAACGGTCAGTCCTCGGCGGTATTTTCAAACCGCTATGACTTAGGATACTTCAAGAAGCGAGCATATCACTTTCTCAAAGTAGTTCCTCTGATGTTGCGGATGACCATAGACCTCGATGGACATCTCGGTGTTTACCCTTTATCGTATAACAAATAATAATTATAATCACATCATATTTTTAAACAATAAGTTAACAATTGACGAATCTAGTTTCGGTGGAATTCAATTGAAGTATTTGTAGTCCGGAAATGATACGACCGGAACTAAAGGGGCGTCATGAGTCAGCGTGACTCGAAGCAGACAAATCAACTGTGACCTGACGCGCTTTTTGAACAAATCAATACAATCGAAGAGGTCAAAGAAAGTAAAAAATCTATAGAATTACTTCGGCGGTTTGTAACGGTAATATTACGAGTAGTTATATTTTTTTCAAGTAATTGCTTACGCTCTTATTATTAATTCAAAGACAATAAGACTATTACTTTATGACACTATGATTATTTGAATCTAAAATTATATTTATTAACTCTGTTTAACACGACTATCACAAGAATGAAGCACGTGCAATCGTTTTACCAACATAAAAACAAAACTTTCACTGCACGAATTACGTCAAAAAACATATTACCATAAACTTGAACACTTATAAATCAATACGTTAAACAAATTTAAATCGTAATTTAATGCTCATAAAACACAATGTCGCTGAATGATTGACTTCATAAATCATGAACCGTGACGCCGGTTGACGGACGTGAAGACTGGAAACTTATACCAGTTTCCAGTTGATATTAGATAGCTATCACGTATAAAAAGCTATTCATTTGTAAACTGTTCATTATGATAAGTGGTAGGCGATAAAACGATGGTATATTACACGCTTAGAGGTAGAAAAAAAGTTGACCGATAAATTAGTTTTTTCACGGTTCCTCTTGAGTTTGGAACTTTATTGTTTGATTGACAGGAAGGTTTTTGTAACTGCTAACTGAAAATTATACTAAATAGGGCAGTTCTTTATTATGTTTCCGTGTTAGCGAGACTATTAAACACCGTCTTTTGTTTTTACAACTCATTTTTTCGCATTATTAATAGATGTTTCTTTGTTTTCAGGTATGTAACATTTAAAGAGACAAATGGAACAAGTTTTTTTAAGAAATCGATGCAGTTTGGTAAATTAACGGTTAAAGTTGTAACGACAAGATAACATTTTTGCATTGAACTTAATGTTGAGGTTGTTTTTTAAATATCTTCGATAAGCCTTCGAATAAAATCTAAAATGTATATTTGAATGTCCATTGTCGGTTATCGTAAAATGTGTTCTGGGAACATTGGTCGTCTGTATGTCAAGCATTCAATGGAACTGTTACAGGACGAATCGAATGCCGCGATCGATCGCAAAGAGTAATGAAGTCAGTAGAGCGCCCACTCCATTTCCTTCTATACAATACATATGTCATACATCGATTTATTTTGCACCACGAATATTACAAAGTCATCGCGAACGCAGAATGCATTTGTTCGTCGATCACAAAGAGCACAATCTCGATTTATTTTACGCTTATACAAATTTTAAATCTTTATTATACGAACGACACAACGAAGTGACAAGCGCTCTTACTCAGCATGATTTTGCGAACTTCATTCCCTTATATTGTACTTGATTGGTATTTTTAAGTTCTATTAAATTGTATGCGACCGACGCATGTCATGTGTTTGACGTTAAAGTACTCGATAACATCTCGAATAAATCCTTCATGTTACAGTAAAATTGGAAACCCACTTGTAGCAACAATCTGATTAATCGACTGACAACAAAGAGTCTGCATTTTGAATTATATTCATATCAGGACTGATGTCTCTATATTTGATGGATAATCTTAATAACAACCGAATGATCTGTGACGTCAATTTTGTTAAATGCAATATTTTTACATTTATTTTTATAAACATAGATCGAATACTCCAGAATCGATAGTTCGTTACGAAACGATTCTTACCTAATTCCACCTACGTTTAGCTCTATGACGTAGCCTCCGCGTGAACGTGACGTGATAGGCATAAAAGAAACGTATTTATATTCGCCCCTCTGAATACTAATCAGGTGAAATTGACATGTTATATGTAAAAATAAGTGGACAATCGCAAACAGGATGTGGACGTCTAAAATGTTTAGTATATTTTGAATTTTCTGTACATAGGTCATTTTTGTACTAAATTATCGACGTCATATAAAGGTAAGACCATCCTTAAAAATACCAAATTGCGAAATCTACAAATAACACAAAATCGCACTTGGTACGTTCAAAATGCAGAAACGATAAAATAGACACCAGGAAAAACAACTTACAACAAAACCATACAAAGAGACACAAAGTTTATATAAGGTCATACGTGTCAAATACTTTGGATGCCATTTGACCTCAATTTAACCTTTAATTTCCCGTTCATTTCAACTTGACTTGTTTTACACAAATATTATAATAATAGTGAACGTTACAATAATATTAAATAAAATTTACCTTTTTAAATTGTGTTTCGTCGACTGTAGTTGTAGTGTTTACATTTCTTATGTTAAAACGACTATTACCATTGCAAATTGTCTCAATATACAAGTAGCGACATCTGTCTTACAAGATTGTGGTGATACGACACGAGTGTTGAACCAGTGATAGCGAATAAATAAAAATGTTGCCTGATACAAAAGACTGTGTTTCAAGATAAACATTCTTGAGTGTAAATAGTTTTAAAAAGGCTTCAAATAATTAAGGTAAATTAAAAAGCACAAAGAAGGTTGCTATTTACATAACTTTACGAACATAGAAGTTCTATGATTTTTTTAACGCTGTTATTTCGAATTAAGAAAAAAGGGATTATTCCCAACCGTCACTCCGCTCTGTCCCCACGTGGGGACAAATGAGAATAAAAAGTTTCATCCATCCCACCTTTTGCGACGAGGGGACGGTTGGAACATATTTTATTTCTTAACGGTTCCATCTGTCACCTTATTGGTGATAGTGGGACTAAAAGGTGGGACGGATCAAACTTTTTATTCTCATCTGTCCCCATGTGGGGACAGCGCAGGTGATGGTTGGGAATAATCCGAAAAAAGATTTGATTATTGAAAACAAAACTATAACTGCGAACAAAATAATTGAGCTAAATAAAGATATCTCTCAAGTCAATAAATGTTAAGTTTGTGTCAAGACCGTACGTAAGCTCCTTAGTGTTTCAATAAAGATCTAGATCTTTCCGTCTGTTGATTGACTGAATTGTGACAGCGAGACACGATAGCTTCGTGTCTAGTGTCTCGCGTGTCTGTCGATAGCATCGCCCTTCCCACTTATAGGTTTCTGTCCTCATAACAATTAATCCTGAATTAAAAGACACTAAATTGTTTTTAAAAACGTTTTCTTCACGCAATTTTATACGCAGTTAATATAAACTAGATTGATGCGTGGGTAGATAAAGCGTCTATATTTGGAGTTAATTAAAAGTTTTTATAATGTAGAGTTTATTTTGGGATTTCTATTCTACTTAGATTATTAGAATATTTGTTACTAAGCTTGTTAACAAATTTAAACGCCAACTAACAAAACTACAAAATAAATTAAAAATAATTCAACTATTATGTTTGTCCAATCCAAATATTTATCACATAAGCTACAATAATAGAAAATGAATAAACTCTGAACATTTCCCAAGCTCTTTAAATAACCGCCATCTATTGGCAATTAGTATGCAGGTCTTATCATTGTTCCGTCATATATTGAATTCTAGATTCACGTTTTAAAGGGAAATAGCATGCAATAAAGTCATCCGCTTATCAATGCTACATTAGTTAAGTTGTTATTGCATTCATGTTCATTTTAATATAATATTAAATTAATAATGTATTGGTATTAAATAATAGATGATGTGATGATAAGCATTGTCTATTTGGATAAGGAAACACATAAAAAATAAATTTTATTAAGGTACATATAGCTTGTTATAGAGTCCATTTTAAATGTGTTAATTAGATTTTGGTTGACTGTTTTTATATTTTTTTAATAAATAAGAGTCGAGATATTACTAGTGTTTTTTTTTAAATTGGTGTTAAATGTTGCTCATTTTCATAATAGTTATTTAGTGTTTTACTCGTACAGTGTTTAGTCAAGATGTTAGAGAAAAACTTTGTGAATGTCCATATCTTGATGTTATATTAACGAAATATTTTTTAAGCATTAGCAGTTTTAATATTTGTTTTTTTTTCTACACAATAAGTACATACAATTTAGAAATCGGTTCGAATAATTGGACACAGTTATAGCGTATCGGTCAAAGAAAAGTAAACTATAGTTCGGTTACATTCAAATTCAAAGCGCGCTGTTCTAACGGCACGGTACAGAAATGTAGGGCCGGTCAAATCGCACTACTGTATCGCGACTGGATTATATAATACGTTAATGTGTGTTGTATATTTAACAGACACTTGAACACTGAGTTTTATTCTAGTTTTACTCACGGTAAACTAGCGCCATCTATCTACCTAACATTTCATTATTTTTTGCTACTTGAGAAGAGATCGAAGATTTGGATTCAAGAACACAATATTAGGGTTACTTTAAATTTTCACTTTAAAATATATTACTTTGTTTAGTTTGAATAGGAGAACATAATTTATGCCTCTAATAAAATTAAACTTTATGCAATTGGAACTAGGTTAACTTGTACTTTGTACGCCTTTTCTTGTCAAGAGCAAACATTAAAAACACATAAAAAGTAATATTGAATCTTATTTAAATCGCATAAAGGTACATTTTATTTGCGACAAAAGACGATTTAGGAATCATTAGAGTAACAACTACAAATGCCACATCTTTTTTACACGATTTTTGCCAAAATTCGCTAACTCCTTGCTGAGTAATTATAAATCAAGTAGGTCCAAAAACGGTTTTCTCAGTGTCATCGCTTGTCCTATTCTAGAACAAAAGAGCCGCTGTCCTATCACGTACGTGTATCGCCCACCAACTCCTATTTCCACGCCTTTATAACTCAACACCGCACCACTTCCTAGTTTTCAATTAGGCTAAATCTCCTTGTGATCTTCTGGAGTGAAACAAATGAAATACGTGCAAAATATATGCAGAGTCCTGTTTCTAGCTATCTACATGTTCAAAGTATTTGCACGTTTTAATGTACTATTTAAAATTCTGGACAGTAAAATGTGACAACTTTTATCAGCAATAAAGTTAATGATAATCAAATTTCTTGTTTATCAACGAATCTATCTCACGGATTTGCCGTGAAAATTATTTTAAATACCCTTTTAGTAAACGCTTGTAGATTTCTGGTCTCTAACCCGTTTAACTCGTAATTAAAACCTAAGAGGTACAACGTACATACATGCAAAATGATTCAAAAAGTGGAAACTGATAGGCGCTGGCAAACTATCATTTCCTCAAAGGCCGGCAACGCATCTGTAGTTCCTCTGGTGTTGCGGATGTCCATGGGCGTCATTGACCACCTCGGTGTTCTCGTCGCTCGTTTGCCCCCTTTAATTATAAAAAAAACTACCCTCCCCGAACCGGCGAGAGTTTTCAAGATACCCACTTGTGCGAGAACATCAAATGTTTAACTATCTACCTACATTATCGAGTTACGAATACGTAACACAAAACATAACATAACGTATGCAAATAATTGTAATTCTTAGCTCATAAAATACAAGAACGAACAAAGCGTTATAAAGTAAAATCTTAGCTAAAGCAATTAATAGAGTCTGTGAGAAAAGAAAGGCTTTGTAAACAAGTGAACATCAGCACTTACGACACCAAGCAAAATTTCAACAAAACAACTCAACCACAACTATCTCTTTCACCCCAAGCACTTTGTTTGCAAGTTGAAGTGAGATTTCCCAAACCCACATTGTAATTCGCTACTGACGGTTCCAGTGTAAGGCTAAAACTTGAAATTTTTATGTTAATAAGATTGCATTATAGTTTGTTCTAATTGTTACAGTAGTATGAAGAGTGCGCGGTCAGTGAGTGGTCGTGTGCGGATTGTGTTGATCTGTTTGTTTATTTGTTACAATCATGGATTTGCGACATCACAAGGTGTTAAGGTTCAAGACCAAAACGAACTTGTCCCGTTCCTCTTCGATATCCACACCAAGGTAAAAACCGAAAAACACTATTATCGTAAAAATCCTTGAAATTTGAGAACAGTATAAATTTGAATGAAAATTAACTGTTATTTAAATAATTTGGAGATGGTTGAATCACACATTATTCGTATTACTTAGCAATATCTATGTAAATGTATTTACAACCATATTAAAAAAAAACATTCCCTTCTTTCTTCAATAACGGTATTTCCTTTTACTTGACCTTACACTAATTTCATCTTAAAACATTCCTAGGACTAACCCTTTCGTGCTATTGACATGAGAAATTTTAATGTTAGCACCAATACTTTCAACAAAACCTATTATTTTTGGTTGCTTTGTCTACTTTAAAAACGCTAAAACCCCTGTTACTACCCTTTTAAATATCATAGAAGCGATACTATTGATTGGGTCAAAGGGGGAATCCCCAATCTTTGTCCACTGGTCACTCGCAGGTCAAACAAAGAGATTTATCAATCGCAATGACTGTGATGCAATAGCCGTACACTCATTACTACGCTACGTGTCACACGTTCACATTACATATGAGAATGTATTTGTGATTACAGATGTAATTAACGCATGATTAATATCCGGCTTGAAATTATAAAGAGTAACTCATAGATGCTGCCAAGAATAAGCAAGTTAATGTGACGTCATACATCAACTTTCAGGCACTCTATTAGCTGTTATACAAGATCGAGTAATTAAACTTTTCACATTTAATAATAGTAGGACTTGGTAGATGACCAAGTTGCTACTAGCAGTTGATTATTAGCTTGGTAACCACTTCTTTCAGATATCTTAATATTATAAATGCAAAAGTTTAGATGGATCTTTGTTAGAGTTTGCCGCCTAAACGGCTGAACAGAATTTGATGAATGGAATAGATGTAGAACAAAGTCTGGCAGAACACATACTTTTTTAATTTTTATTTTAATTTCACGTGGACTGAGTCGCTAGTGAAAGCTAGTTTGCAATAAAGATCAAATTGCATATGCCTACATAAATAGACAAAGGATTTCTTGATGTTGTTCTGTGTGATGCTTGATTGATTGCACGAAATCTCTTTGAGATGATGATGAAAATCTAAGGTAAATAGTATTAAATGATCATATAGTTTATTTGACTGTTATAGCTTCCACATGCTGTCTACTTCGGTATAATTTTGACACTCATTCGCCCGATTCAAGACACTTTCAATGTCAGACAAAACGAGGTCAGACGGTTTTATGTAAGCTTGTGGAACAAGTCCAATTACTATGTATCTTTCTCTTTTAACTTTTGTTTTTTAAAAAACATTTTATTACTTACTAACTGTTGCTCGCCTCTTCGCCTGCGTGAAATTAAATAATAATAAAAAAATTGCCAATGTTACTCACTGAAAACGTAGCTTTTTAATGGCGAAAGAACTTTTGAAATCGGCCCAGTAGTTTTTGAGTTATTTCAATTCATACAAAGAGACAAATCTTTCCTCTTTATAGTATTAGTATAGTTTACTTGCTGGAGTCTTGAGCTTAAGTTTAAAAAAAAAAGTAGTTAGACAAATGAAGGGTAGAAATATAGTTTTAATCGACTTGTAAAGTCAGGTGTTCTGTGTTAATTATCAAAATATTAACTCTATATTAACATACAGAATAAAATTACTTTTCGCTCATCAAGCGGTCTTAATATACTTTTTATTGTTATTGCTATTTTGGGGCCACTAATTAACAAGGATTGCGTAATACAGGCATTAGGAAGTAAACTCACTAAACAAAACTGTTTTATACGTAGTTTTAGTGAAAGCTACCATTGTGATTATGTAAGTTCATTTAATAGTTTTAAAACTGAGAGATCTGAGACATTCCGGTAGCTTTATGCGATTATAATAGGCATGGTTTAGAACGATGTTTTAAATTCTATAATAACATTTATTATTATAATTTTTGTTTATGTTATCGTTAGTCTATTTTTTTCGCATTGTATTATATTTTAAATACTTTATTTCAGATAGAAAAAAAAATGTTTTATTTAAACATATACAGGATGATTGGTGAGATACGATACAAAAAGGATACTCTGTACTAGATTTACGTTAAGTTTATGTAATAAAATTAGATTTAGGGCCTGTCCCACCAAATTGTAAATTGTCTGATAACAATCCAACGTGTAAAATATGTGATGGAAATATCGGATTTTGATCCCTTATCTGACAGTGACGTCATTTTTAAGCTATCTGAGCCTCTATCAGCCAGTGGTGGGACAGGCCCTAAATGTCCAAATTTCCCTAAAAGCACGCGCCATTTTCGCGCGTAAAATATCATGAATTGCGTAATTATTCAACTTTCTGTTAAATTCACTCTCTAGTAAATTATATTTGTTTTTAATGTTAATATTTCTACTATATGATCGACCAATATCCGATTGTCGAGTACTGTTACTATCTCACCAGACACCCTACAACTAAAAATATAAAACTAAGTAGGATTTTTAACGGTAGTTTATTAGCATAACGTAGATTTTACTAGGCCAGGATTGCGATAGGTTAGGCATTTCTGCAGTCGTGAAACTTTATGACAAGTTGGTGATTAATGGTCTCTGATAGTGATGTAACGGACAAACGTAGAAAAAATACCATAATAAAGAATTGTGTGCAGGAAAATCTGTCTAGTTTTTTATGTAATGTATACTTGGTATAAAGTATTTTACCTTAATATTCAAATATTTTCATTTCCTGTTAGGTATTTTTTGTGTTTTTAGCTATTTAAACTAGCTTGTTATGGTTTGGTATAATTTACGCTCACGCTATTTTGACTCCTTGAACCATCACTAATTTTCTATCCATGTTCCATAACTACCGAGATTTCGCCTAATTTCCTAATATTCTTGCCTATAATTGACACGAAAAAAGTACACTAAGGACTCACGGAAGTAACCATTTAATGAATTTGAATGCAACAAGAGTGAGAATAACCAAGCAGGAAGAACTTACCTTCGCTGGTAAAATGTATTAATTCGAACAACTATAAAAATTAACCTGAGAATACATAAAACAAGGCACAAGCTTATACATATTTATATGTAAAGTCCAAGATAAAAGTTTCCGTCCTCAGGTATCCGTCATAAAGTTCGCAAACCGCGAGATGTCAGCTGATGCTAACGGCTGATAAGGCAACGCATGAATAACCGGGTAGCGGTTCACAGGTCGCCTCATTACACTGCGAAACTATATTCTGTAACGACTTTACACCTAAATGCTTCGCTGCTGCATAACTGCGCTTCGGAATCGAAGCTAATCGAAGCTTTGTATAAAATTGATATTAAGGTTCGTTTCATTGGATACTTTAGGTTATTAAAGAAGTATCTAGCTAAGTAAGCTAGCTTTCGCCCGTTACTCTGTTCGCGTGGAATTAAAAAAAAAACTAAATAGTCTATGTTTTTTCAATTATACTCTATGTCAAATTTAATCTAGATCCGTTCATCTGTTAAGACTACATACAAACAATCATTCATCCATCCAACCATCTAAGCTTTCGCATTTATAATATTAGTAAGGTATTACAAATGCTATAAATATGTTATACTAACACTCTCTGAGCCTCCAAACATTTTTATTAGACTTAAAATAAGATTTGTATGTGGGAGTCGTTTCTAACGGTAGACTATAAACTACTTATGCATGATTCATAATATCTTTTGTTAAATACTATAAAATGGATACTTAAATTAGATTTACGATGGATTTTTGGGGCAACAAAAGTATCTCATTCGTGATAGGGATATAAAGTAAATATCCAACAGAGAGTATTCACTTGTGTAGAATTATCCAGGGCTGTCACTTCCCAAATAAAGTTTGATAAAAAAATTAAAACAAAAGTGTCCGTTATAACTTGTTCCAAACGACCTCATATTTAAGTACTGCGAAGTATTACAAGAATGATACATTCCTTACAAGAAAGTGATAAGCTCGTTAGCGGATCAAGACGTTTTAGTCGGATAATATCATTGACCGTCTGGCTGCTAAAAAACATCAGGCCCCGTTTTATCAACACATTGTCTAGCAATCAGAACACGTGACTTGAGTTAGCAATTGTAGACGAGCGGGTTTATACGCTACGATCATAGATTAGAAACCGCTTTGGTATGATCCTAAACACATAATACAAAAACGTGTGATTGTTTTATATTACTAGCTGTTGCCCTGCGGCTTCATCCGCATGAAATTATACAAAAAAAATTGTTCACATTTGTCAAATGTCAATATTCAAAAGACAATAAAGGTCTTTGACATTGGATAACAATTACCGTTACCATAATAACCTTGCTTCCTTAATGTTGGTAGCTTGTACTTTATGGTCCCTTTCCTACATTAAGATATTTTTCCAATTTATTTATCCCCTAAGTTTAATAGCGTGAAAATACATAGCCTAAAGCGTGTCGTAAGTGGGCTTTTCATTAAAGGAATAATTATTCAAAAATTTCTGTGATTGCTGACATCCTACGCCACGAAGTAGTGTGTGTTTGCTTTATTATATTAGTAAGTATAGAAAACTCCGAATTCTTAGGACACAGAAGATAGTCAATTTAAATTATAACTATAATATGTATAATGATTAAGTCTTTATCGATAACTAGCTTTCGCCCGTGACTCCGTCCGCGTCGAATTAAAAAAAGTAAGTAGCCTATATGTTCTTCCAGACTATCATCTATATCTATGCCAAATTTCATCGAGTTCCCTTCAGCCGTTTAGGCTTCAAAATCTAACAACTATCCATCCATCCATCTAAACTTTCGCATTTATAATATTAGTAAGATAAGATGAGAAGTTAATTCGCTATTTGCAAAGCGTGCGTTGCGTCTATACTGCACTGTACCCACACAATGTTACGTAAATAAAGGTCGCGCGATTGTGGGAGTGAATGAAACGCAACTCGGTGCAATAAAAGAAACATTACATATTTTATAAATTGCATTGTTCTGATGAAATTTTCGTGCTGGTACAATATAGTTCGCTAAAACGTTATTGCTTAATTTAAAACAAATACATAAAGAGAGTTACCAAAGTAGGTATTGTAAGAAGGATCGAATTTTCATCTCTTTATTAAAAGATTATGGATTATTCCCAACCGTCACCCCGCTCTGTCCCCACAAGAGAATAAATAGTTTCATCTATCCCACTTTTTAGTCCCACTATCACCAATCAGGTGACAGATTGAACCGTTATAAAATAAAATAAGTTCCAAACGTCCACTCGTCGCAAAAGGTGGGACGGATGAAACTTGTATTCTCATCTATCCCCACGTGGGGACAGAGCGGGGTGACGGTTGAGAATAATCCAAGATTAATCCATGCTTGACTTGTCACCTGGGGCACAAATGTACTCGTATCTTACACGTGCCAAATGACAATATAGGAGGATATAGGAGAGATTAAATTATATTTAAACTAGCTTTCGCCCGCGACTCCGTCCGCGGGTAATTAAAAAAAAAACAAAGTCATTAGCCTATGTGTTCTTCCAGGCTATCCTCTACATCTATACCAAATTTCATCGAAATCCGTTCAGCCGTTTAGGTTACAAACTCTAACAAACACCCATCCATCCATCTAAACTTTCGCATTTATAATATTAGTAAGATTTATAAGTATTGATTACATCAAATTCATCAACATAAGCTAAATATTATAAATCAGATCAAATATCAGTTTCGCTATTAAAAATTGCGTCATTGTAGATCACGGAACTGAGACCAAAAGATCAAAGTTTGAATGTTAATTTTTTCTATACTGGATCGCGAAATTATATTTAAATTACATTATAATATAATTATAATTGCTTTCGTGTTAAATGAGATCTTCTTTCATTTTATCAGATATTCGCATAGATAAGTAACAGATTAAAAAAATCATATTGAAACGAGAATCTGCCACCATATACCTAAACTACCGGCTAAGTTCTAGGTTTTAATATCATCCGCTATGTTATGCAATCGTTCAGTGAGCTTTAAAGCTTCAGTAAGCGGTGAAAGTGCACTGCAAAAGCTTTCAGAAGCGACCCAGATGTATTTAGGATTATTGCATTATGTGAAAACCCACACACTATTTGTAAGCATCTTCAATAGATGTGTTATAAATAATTACATTGAATGTAGATTAAAAACTAAAAGACTACACGATTAGTTCTATTATTAAATCTAAGTATGAACTTTCAAAATATACTATAGATTGAATACTATTACATATTTAAATTTATAATACACTAGCTGTTGCTCGCGACTTCTTCCGCTTAAAATTAAAAATAATAAAAGATAATGCCTATGTTACTCGGTGATAACGTAGCTTTTTAATTATGTGAGAATTTTGGAAATCGGTCCTATAGTTTTGGAGTTATCTCAATACACAGAAAAATACAAATCTTTCTTCTTATATTTATATAGATTAAAGTCTCATTCGACTTTATGCGTGTAATGGTCGAGACAAATCTTTATACGTTTACAAGTATGTTATTTGTACCAGTTACACTTACTGTCAAAAATTCCGCCTAGCTTTCTACAGCTCTCATATCTGACCCAGTAACAAATTTATATGTGTAATATATTTATGAAATTGTGAATAACACTACGTTTTTCAAGTCATCTTATGATCTCATGATAAGTTTAAAATGCAAGTGTTGCCATATTAGGTAATCACGAATCAAACGAAATGAAGCTTTGTGTAAATAACTACAGCAATATTGGATTAATATAGATAAAATAGATTCTAGTAAGAAGAAAATAATCCTAACATATTCACATACCTGTATCTATCCTATTGACCGACTTCCCAAAAGAAGGAGGTACTCAATTCGTCTGTATGTTATTATGTTTGTTACGGCATAACTCCGTCGCTAAAGAACCGATTTTGAAAATTCTTCTTTTATCCGAAAGGTATTGCTTGCAGGTGGGTCCCATTTTTTTGTTTGATTTTTGGAGTCATTTTATTTACATTTTTATAATTACATCTAAGGTGACAATTCCTTGAAATTCACTACACAATAAAGACTTATTACCTCGATTCGCTAATTTTAATTCTTATGAAAAGTATATTGTGTTATTAAACACCTGACAATATTATTCATAAAAGCGTTATATCTGCACGTGCCAAAATCGCATAAGTTAAGCTATAAATATGCTAATTTTCGCAACAGAGCTATCAATAACGTCGCTTGATTAACTTTCTACACAGCATAGCTTAGATATGACGTGTTCTCTGAATTTGGTTTCTATCTCGGAAGCTTGTAGGCTGGAAATCTTGTGTGTGGGTTGCCTTATTATGTTTTGAACAAAACGAAACATGTAAAATATTATTCAAATTCGTTTCTTGTTGTTAACTTTAAGATGGTAACTTCATACTGATATTATAAATACGAAAGTTTGGATGGATGAAATTTGACATATGTAGGGCATAGCCTGGAAGAAAACATCGACTACTTAGTAAGTTTTTTTCCTCGCAGACGAAGTCGCGGACAAAAGCTAGTAGCTTATCGTTATGGTAACGTACTGCGATTGCACTTGTTTAGGTTATATCAATAAACACAACGAACTGGTAACAGTGGTAGAGCCCGCTTTAACATCTTCGCACGAATGGGTCGGCTCGCCCGGTGTAATACCACGACCACACAGAAAACAGGCGTGAAGTGGAAGCAATTCCGCGTTTCGTCTGATGAGTGTGGTGCCGGAGGCCTAACTTTAGTCCCTTTCCCTTTCCACCCTTTTCTTCAAAGGTAAGGATGGGAAGGAAAAGTGGATTTGACGGTGGAGGAGACGCATAGGAAGGGGAAATGTCCTCTTTATATGGATCTCCTCCTCCGTCAATTAAGGGTAGGCAACGCATCTGCAATTGCGGATGTTTATGGGCAGCGGTCGATTTCCATTTCGGTGGATTCAGGTGGCCGCTTGCTCGTTTGCCTATAATAGTTTTTTGTTAGTGTAACTAAGAGCTTACGTTATAGTCTCTACTGTTCATTGTTTTTATTTACTTATTTATTTTAACCTATTTACTGTATAATACGTGAAGGTAACTCGTTGTGTTTTACGCATTGTCTTTGACCTGAATTGAAGCTAAGGACAATTTTCATGCGCCTACACACAATTGACGTTAAGTTCTAAATGTTTCTTAAATATTCTATGAACCCTTTTTTATATTTCATCTTCGATCAAACTGTTATGGAGTTTTATTTAAAGTGTACAACATATGTAAAAACCTATTTCATGTTTTTGGATCTATACATTGTAAAAACTAAATCACGTCTTCTCTATAGTTCAAAGTTCATAAATTGACCGTGACCTTAACTTTGTATTAACTAAAGGTGTCATATTCTATTTTAGTCGTAGAATCTTTAACGCATTGCGAAAATGCCTTTTGCTTAACAAAAGCATATTCAAAAATGGAACGCGACCAATCATCGAAAAGAACCTCGCATTTGAGAACTCATGCAGAGAATTATGAGCCTTATGTACTGAGGGAGATCAACTGAATTTGCATTTTAAAAGTATTGTGTATGTAAGGTCTACATTCTTTCGGCGCTATACAATAGATGAATGCAATTAGGATCGCGAGCACGTTGTAATTTGACTTGGAAAGTAGTTGTAAAGAATGTATTCGGTCAATTTTTACTGAAATTTTGTGGGCTGTGTTGTAAGATAAACGTACTTGCTGTGTAACTGTAATTGTTTAATATTGTCGATACATTTTTTTAATGTTTCTCGAATTGATTTTGTTACATACTAGTTGTTGCTCGCGAATACGTCTACGTGAAATTAAAAAAAAGCCATGCTACTCACTGATAATGTAGCTTTTTAATAGTGAAAGAATTTTTAAAATCGTCCCAGTAGTTTTTGAGTTATTCCAAATACATACAAAAATCTAAAAATACAAATCTTTCCTCTTTATTATATTAGCATATATTTATAATAATAGCAAATTGTTCGAACTAAAAGACCAAACAGAATGAAAATATATAAATTAGCCGTGTAAATAAATGCAAACAATACAGTTGTAATTTTAAAAAACAGTATACCATTTGATCGATGAGATACTAAACGATAAAATGACGTAATTTTATCCTACGTCGTAATTGAAGTATCGAGATACAGACACGATATGAAAAGAAAAAGGCTCCACTCCGCTAGCCTCTCCCGTAATAACTAGCTTGACTAACGGGTCGGCCGGGTTGGAAACGTTTTTGCGCACAATGACTTTACACGTAATTGTTACACTAGGTCAATGTATCATCGGTAAGAGCGGGCCCACACTTTTGACTAAACTATCGCACAACTGTTGTGCGATCGTCGATTGTTTCGCAGCTCATTCAACTCTTTAGTTGCACAAGTAATAATCGAGTAGTGTGCGCACCTACATATAAGCTCATAGAAATCAATGAGAGACTAAACAGTTGCGATAGTTTAGTCAAAGGTGTGCGAGATCTAAAGGTGTAACTGCGGTTAAGTTGTGTTTGTGTTGATAAAGATGTTATATGATTGAAGTTAATTAAAGGTTAATTTTCGATTCTTTATGAAGCTGTTTTTTTTCTTTGTTAAGCAGTTACAACGCTATGAGCCTATTTTCCATTCAAAACCTTCACTGTTTCATTGTTACTGACCTATTAATTTTATTCCTTTCCTTGTATTAATTACTTGTTAATCTTATTGAAGATTTTTTCCAATTTAACTCTAAACATCTAGGAGTAAATGGTTAATCTTACAGTATGAATTGGGCTTTGGAATAATTCAGAAATATTAATGTTAACCTAATTAATAAATCTGATAGTTTTAATTAGATATATCTGTCTATTTAAATTAAATTTTAATCTCTTCGATATCGATGTGTGGTTAAACACACGCGCCACCTGTCGATATAGGTCAGCGTCGCGGGTCCCTTGTAAACAGGTCCCTCGCCTGTGACGTCATCTGAGCATAACTGTACCGAGGCCAAAGACCCGCCACCACGATGATATGCAATTGCGAGCTATCAATTTAAAGATTAATTGCGTATGTTACATTTTTATTTAAATTTCGAGATAAACGAAATGCTTTTTTAATTACAAAGACGAAAATTACATAAAGTATTGTTTCATTTCAGGAAATCTATTTCGATAATTACCATTCCAATTGACTCGTAACGGTTTTTTTAAAATCCCAATTTATTTCGAATATGGACTTTTAATCTATATTTAATACAACCTTTCGCTCGCGACTCCGTCCGCGTGGAGTTAAAAAAACAAAAGTGAGTAGCCTATGTGTTCTTCCAGACTACCCTCTACATCTATACCAAATTTCATTTAAATCCGTTCAGCCGTTTAGGCTACAAACTCTAACAAACATCCATCCATCCATCCAAACTAACGCATTTATAATATTAGTATGATTAGTAAGTGGAAGTGGAAATAAAGATCTTTGTAACGATTAAATTCAAAAGATACAAGACAAATATCAAAAATTATTTTATCATGAGAAAACAACATTATCTCTGAGTAACATACGCTATATTTTTTACTAGATTTTTAGACAATGTCGCTAGGAAACGATAATAATTAATATTTTAATGTGATTCTTTAGTTCCTACATGCTTCATAGCATCATTAAAACATAGCTTTCTCGATTCGTGCGCTTTGGAATTTACATTTACGGTATCCGAGAGGCCCTATAACTACGAAGTAATCAAAGAGTAAGTTAATAAGTAGGTACACGTGCGCGGTGTCCGTTCTTTGCTCTATTTTTATAACAAACCGCTGCGTCACAATGTTAGTCTACTGCACACTGACGCTACTCTGTAATATGGCAACTAATGTCTTATTATTTTCAAACAACGAAGAGGTTTCTTTATTGAAACAGAATTGGAGATTATCTTAGACAGTTTAAACATTTATCTTATGACTTTCATTTATTACTATTACTATTGCTATAGTATTACTATTACTAAACTTGTTCTATTTATAATACTATGTTACTCACAGATAAATTACCTTTCTGATGGTGAAAGTATTTTTGAAATCGGCCCAGTAGTTTTTGCGTGAATCAAATACATACAAAAATACAAATCTTTCCTCTTTATAATATTAGTATAGATAACATAGGAAATGTAAACAAAATGGCTGGTTTAATCTAAGTTATGTTTTTAATCAAATTATATGTAAAATAATTCTGTCATATGATTGAGAGAACACGCGTTTATAATTAATTTTCTTGAAAAGCACGCAACATATTGAAACACGAATGCATTGTTTTTAAAAAAGTTTAAAATAGTTTGTAAACACGACATTCAACATTTCTTTCCTTATATGAGTGTCACTGTAAAGTAAAATATTATTAGTTTCAAATTTCACTAATGATATCCATTGATATTAAAAAGTCACTGAAAATATGTGCTTTGGCATATTTTTATTAACTCTATCTTTACAATTTTACGGTAACATACAGAAACGTAACGCTTGTTATAGATCAAAATTAAATTAACAACGAAAGTCGAAGATCGATTGTTCATTATTATTCAATTCGTTTTTGTTTCCAGAGGCTTTTTTAAAATGACCTTTTAACCACATCCGTCTGTAAATCTTGTATGATTAATTAAAAGAAATCTCTTTTAATAATTATTTAAAAGGAAATGTCATCCATAAATAATCATTTTAAATACAAACGAATGTTGCTATCCACGGCTTGTACATGTAGGTAATGTTTTTTAATCACGAAAGAGTAATTGATTTTATTTAATGTCATTGAATAAAAATATCAAACTGATTCTTTAATACAATGAAAACAAATGAAGTACATTTTTTACTAACTAATATCTTATGGTTAAGTTGTATTTACAATACTAACAACATACTAATTGGTAGGTTCAAAAGATCGCCGAACTATTAAAATACTCCTAATATATCAGAAAACGATCTACTTCCTGAAAGCCTATAATAAACGCCCTGAATAGACAAGTGACAGTACAATACGGCCTACTAAGGCGAGCGTTAGAAAACAAGCAGATACAAGCAAATGCGCCAAAGATGCTATCGACATAACACTTTCTTCGACAACACGCTTCGCTATAAGGCGCTTTGCAGACGCAGCTACTGTTGCCGGAACTAACAACCAGGAACAGGCATTTACATTTATGTCCATTAAACACACGCGTAGCTCGAGTGACGAATTCTGACGATCGACAAATTTTTGTCAACCGATTTTCAGTTGCTTTAGTCGATGACTATGTTAGGACCTGAGTATCTGTCAAGCAATTAGCAACTGTGAAATTTATGTCAGAATGTGAAGGACTCTAGTATTCCATGCTTTAAACATAGTGTTCGTCATCTTGCTCTTTTCCATACGGAGGGTTGGCACAGTATGTGCTGATCTTCCATACATTTCTATCAGCCGTCTTATTTGAATTCACTTCCTTCTTAAGCATATCCCCTTTCACACAATCCATCTATACTTTCTGTGGTTTAAAATATTTGATTATCGGCGCAACTGTTACGTCTGTCAAATGCCTAATGGTTGCTAGAACAGCGGGCATCTAAGACGTAAACAAACGACGCAATGTATCAGATGAATGGGAGGACGTCGGAGGCGATTGTTAGATACGGACCGCGATCCCCAATGCCGAATCCAATGCCACACATTGTTAAGTCTCGGAAGGAAGCGGTGCTAACTATTGCTTTGTTGCCGTTGATATAAAAGACGCAACCCACTCCGTTGTCTTAATGGTTACATAGGTTATTTGTATTTCTAATGGTTTCTAGTTTTCGGTTGTTTATGAAATGTTTGAGAATTTTTAATATTATTTCACCAATCATAAATCCTTATATGAATTTGAAAATTTAAATTTTAAACACGTACATATATGATGTGTTGTCAATAAATTTGATGGAACTGATTAAAATGATGACACTAAAGATTCTAAGCGTTATACATAATATTAAGTTTGATATTTAAAATACAAGGAAGTAGATTTACATAATATGACAATTCAAAATGATCTAGAATACGTTTCTAATGAATTCATCATTATGAAATGTCACTGAATTCTATCACGGAATCATGAGCGGGATTTATTATTCTTGCTTCTTACTTGGACAAAACTATTGTTACTTCTTATTATCAACTAGCTGTTCGCGTGCGGATTCATCCGCGTGAAATTATAAAAACTTTGTTTTATTGTTTACATTTGTCAAATTATCAATAGCAAATGTCAAAATGACATGACATGACATGACAAACCTTAGAAATCTTTATTTCTTGATGTTGGCAGCAACTTATGGTCTCTTTCCCACATTAGGGTGTTTATCCAAAATATTTACCCCCTAAGTTTAATGGCGTGAAAATATATAGCCTAAAGCATGACGTAAGTGTAGGTTTTTTTATTAAAAAAAGAATTATTCAAAAATATGCTGTAATTGCTGACATCTTAGGCAACAAAGAAGTGTGTGTTTACGCTTTATTATAATAGTATAGATATAGATAGTATAGATAATTGCAACAATAATAAGCTTGTATAATTTGATATCTAATCTGATTCATTAAAGTAATGTTATTTTGAATCCCTGCTTGACCATTCCTTTGCGAGATTTTGTAGCCCAAACGGCAGAACTGATTTTAAAGATCGGTATTCGATTAGTAGACTTCCCCAGACAGTAGTAGTGATTCTGTTTTATCTATACTAATATTATAAAGAGGAAAGATTAGTACTTTTAGATTTTAGTATGTATTGAAGTAACTCAAAAACTACTGGGCCGATTCCAAAAATTCTTTCACCATTAAATAGCTACGTTATCGTTGAATTCACGTGGATGAAGTCGAGGGCAACAGCTAGTTATAACTTACTAAGTGTTGTTATTGTTCCAGCCTGGGTCCGTTTGACGCGGCGACGGGTGGGGAGATGGTGTCACGACGTCGAATCTTATCGCGCTCACGCGACGACCTCACACAGGCTTTCGCTACCCAAGTGGAGGAAGAGGAAGATGTGTGGTATCAAAAGGACAAACTTTATAAGGTAAAATGTCTAATGATTATACATAACATCGATACTCATTTATAAATCTGATCTATAAATAAAAATGTACTACTCTTAGTTGCTTATCCTAAGTAACAAATATGATTTACTTAACGGAAATCAAAGTTACACAAAATATTTGTATTGCCTAATCATACAAATACTAATATAATGCGAAAGTTTAGATTGATAGACGGATGTTTGTTAGAGTTTGTAGCCTAAATGGCTGAAAGGATTTGGATGAAATTTGGCATAGATGTAGATGATAGCCTGGAAAACACATAAGCTAGTCACTTTTGTTTTTTTTAATTCCACGCGAACGGAGTCGCGAGCAAAAGCTAGCTAGAAATAAGGTTAACAAAGATAACGTAGTTTAACACAAAAACTTAATTGGCTACACATGAATTCATCAACGAGCAGATAGGATTCAATTTTCTGGATCACAACTTATGACACACTAGCTAAAGGGAATAACAAAGCCCTAGCTGTCAAGCCTATAAGCGTATCGAACTAATCGAAGCAACAACAAGCCAATGAAGTAGTAATAGCAGAATGTAACGCCCAATCACATGGAAACTTTCTACACATCAATCACGAGGTCGTCGAGCCGCCTGCGCCTGCGCCGCCGTTAGCAATGTTCACGCCTGAGTTCACAATCATACCGTAATAGATACAAACAAATTACAACGCATAGGATAAACCAATCCCCAGTTATGTCATGCTATCAAAGACAATACCGATAATTAAAAATTATCTAATAGTTACTTTATATCTGATTTCTCCATCTCAGGTTATCTGCACGATTTAGAAGGAATAGGGTTGTCAAAAATAAAATTCAGTTGATTTTTTATATTTAGAAATTAAAACGGGAGACAATTTTTTTTTAACGTCCTATGCTCTTTTTACCATTACCTGATGTGATATCATTAGCTAAATATCTTAATTTAATGCCTTTTGCTTGAATTAAACGTTGTTTATCGTATTGGAATTATTTGAATTTTAAAATTCTTTACGAAAATAAAAAATATTCAAGACAATAAATCTGGTATAAAGCATTTAAATTAGTCCAAAGAGGAGCTAAGGTGAACTACGGTCAGATGCCGTCAATCAACTAATTTAATTATATTGCAAAATTCATCTTCAAAGGTTATTTAAAACGTAGATTAACATTTTAATAGCCAACTGATATTCTTATGACGACAGGGATTATTTAAAAAACTTTGAAATTTTCCGTAAACGGGCAAAACGGACATTTGAAGTCAAAAGTGTCAGATTTAAAAATAATAATCAGCACTTAAATGACACGTTTGTACTATCAATGGTATTTGGAAATTACATTATCTGTTTCACAAACTACTAACAGTAACTTATAGACAACTTTTTATAATATTTAGGGCCAGTCCCACCAAATTGTAAATTGTCTGATAACACTCAAACGTGTAAAATATGTGATGGAAATATCGGATTTTGTTACCTTATCTGACAGCGACGTTATTTTTAAGCTATCTGAGACTCTATCAGCCAGTGGTGGGACAGGCCCTTAGTAAGTTACATTATATTAGTTGTAAAGTTAGTTTTGAACATAATTCAATCGACATAAATGTCATATATCCGTTAGTTTCCATTGTCTACCGGTACGTTTTTGTAACAGTTTCCGACTGCATTAACGACGTGGGAACATACGTACGACAAAGAGTTGACCTGAACAACACTATATTTAATATTGGCAACATACATCGTTAACATGATTTCTATTGAAAACATAAATTGGACGTTCGCAAGAACATGATAATCATTGTTAAATTGTATCCATAACCTTGTACATAATACTGTTTCTTACATAATCTACACCGTTCATTATATAGATTCTTGGCCACTAAGGGAGTCTCTTAATATAGACTAGCTGTTGCTCGCGACATCGTCCGCGTGCAAATAAAAAAATCTATGTTACTCACTGATAACGTAGCTTTTTAATAGTGTAAGTATTTTTGAAATCGGCCTAGTAGTATTTGAGTTATTTCCATACAAAAATACTAATCTTTCGACTTTTTAATATTATTAAAGATTTACCACGTTATTTCTATACTAAGGATACTTAACGTCTCTTATGCTGGGTTGCTGAAGTTTCTATTTATTTTATCATTATCTAGTAATTCATTAGTGTTAGGTTGAACCACAGATAATAAAATACAATACAAAGTTTTAACGGAGAAAAACTCGCGTTACGTAGTTGGGAATCGCATTTTACGAAGTTATCGAACCAAAACACTAATTGATGGTTACAATTAGCTGCGAAAACTGCCATTAAATTCACAATCTACAGCCAGAATTAAGCGAAATCATCATCAACTTGCCCTTATCCCTACGGAGGGTCTGCACAGTATGTGCTGCTCTTCCATACATTTCTATCAGCCGTCATATCTGAATCTACTCCCTTCTTAAGCATTTCCTTTTTCACACATTTTAACATAAGCGAAATAATAGTCGAAATGTTTGTTTGTATTGTATTTTTACCGGCAGTTAATGTCTGACCTATTGATCTCGCTCGTGACCGATGAACAACAATGGTTGTGTTACGGCACCGCAAATTGTCCGGAAAATATCTCATCTAGACAGTTTACTGTTTGACCTCAACGTCGGAACAATGTCAGAAATATTTTGCCTTAATTATCAATTTAATTTTGGATGTCCGAGTTATTGGTGGGCGCCATTTCAATCTTTTTTTAAAGAGAAGTTAAATAGTATTTATAAATTATTAATAAAGTGGCGTCTAAATCTAATTTTAATAACTTTTTTATTTTTATTTAGTTGTGGTACTTATATTGATTGAAGTCCCAAAGTGTATAGATTTTTTGCGGCTGTTTCTTTATTAATAATGACCGAATTTCAAAAGATAAGAAAAAAAATCGATATCATAAATCATCAGGGGCGTTGATCCTAAGTGACAATGGCTGTCCAAGGGACGGCTTTAGCCAGATTGAATCCAGCGCGGGTCACCTTCATTTAAAATTATTTTTCACGAGTAATCTTTTCAAATCAAGAAGCTTCATTTATAATGCGATCGGCGAGTTTCAACTAAAGCATATTCGCCTTTATGGATGTGATTTATTTTTGCACTTCACGCGTGGCTTTAGTAGATTGGCAGATATTTCGTGAGTTTAAATATTTCTAACTTTGTACATTTAAATGAAATTGATATTTCTCTTTATTAATAAAATCTTCTGTAAAGATAATATCATTTTGAAGTAAGAATTTGGATCGTTTTTACGCTTTTATAAACGCGGGGGAAAATAAACACAACATCTTAAATTTTCCAAATGAATACAGATTACAATAGTAAAATAAAAAATATTTATATGGAAATTATCATCTTTTACTTGCTTGCTGTAATTATCATTAATTCTCTAATTTGCATTTAACAATAAAGCCTTGGTGGTCTCGGTAAAAGTTCAAAGTTCAATCTTGAGTTTTCACATTAGAAGAGCTTATCAAAAGAGGTGCGAGCATAAATCAGTCTTGACAACATTTCTAATTTGTTTTTAAATATCTGATGTGTAAGGTCGCACGGGTAATTATTACGCACAAGGTCAACAGACAATTAGTCAAGACATTTCAAATTGTATATCAATCGAATGAATTCTTTACTTATTTAGATAAGATAAAGTTGTACAAACTTTTTATTCGTCAAGTATTAAATTGTTTTATAGCAATTATTTCTTTCTCTTAAATTTGTTTTTGACATTTTCCTTCATACCAAGACTAAATCAACCATAATAAATATCGAAATAATTTGTCTGTCGAGGCGACGTAAGACGCGAAATTATACAACCGTGTCCTTAATACGATCTGGTGACCGCTTCACGCACCGAATGTTGCAAGCTACGTGTCGCAACCAGCGCCACCTGTCAGCGGCAAAGTGACAAAAATATGCCGGTTTTTATGCGTCGATTGCACTAAAGTAACTTTAAGAAATGATATCTAAAACAACATTTTGATAATACTACTTTGGAGTACAAGTGGTACTGGAAACTTTACATTTTAGAGTCATTAGTATAGCAGCCACTGTAGTTAATGGTCCCTAAGGAAGACACCTTAGTGCAGGCTTAGTACCGTTTGACTCTAGAGTGCGACAGTAATGTTAGTATTAGTAGTGTTAAGAAGAAAATTAGCACCGCGCTGTAGAATTGGCGCAACACTAGATTATTAGCATAAACGTCACATCTCTAACTGACAGCTGTCAATGTCATTAGAAGGATTGGAATATTCGCGGGTATTCCTGATGAGATCTCTAGTGGAGTGCTCAGATTAATATCGCTAGTTACAATTATTTTAATTGTTTATAAGTAGTAGCAGTAATACTAAAGTCTACAATGAACTCTATTAATCGCACTAAAAATGTGAAAAATCGTAATATTTTAGTTAATAAAGTTGTGATCTTCAACTAAAACTTCCGGTCAAATTGCATGGCCAAATTCCTTCAATTATTTTAAATAAAAATCCGATTTGGGATCATTTTTGACAATATAATTACATCGCAACACGCGACCGCGCAAATGTGCTTGATACGTGATAAAAGTGAAACTTGTTCGGTGGCAGAAAAGCATTTTATGTACAAAAGTGAAGGTCGATCGTTAAATTTTACCTTCCACTTCATTAACTATATGTTTATTTTTATTTTCTTACAATTAGACAAATTAAATATCTATATTAAATAAAAATCCCTGATCACAATTTGAATTACATTTTTCTTAGATAATCAAAGGTATTTTAATATTTATACATATGTATGTATTTACATTATACATTCGAAAATTCTTCGCTTTTGTCAAGGATATCAAGTGGCGACGACGTACAAGTGTCGTGAAACTTGCAACATAGCGAATAGCGGTATAATGTATTACGATACAGCCAGTTAATCGATCTTTAAAAACGATCCGTAGATTACATTAATTCGTAAGAGTGCAATTAAAAAATAGATAGATCGCCTTCTAAACGATTTAGTAAGTACTAACTTTTTTAAGCTTAATTGGACTACGATAAACTATAACTTAGTTCTAAATATTTAAATAATTTGTCACAGTATACTCGTATAATTTGGTGACCTGCTTTAACTTATACTGTATTAGCTTTAACTTGTACTGGTAGTATTCAAACTTCAATAGAATATTAAAGTTAATAAGTTACTTGACGCATTAAGCAAATATAAGTTCAGATTACAATTCTATCCATTCTCCTCATTATAATAGTTACAAGTTTATAAATCATAGATCGTATTCAGACAAAAATAGCCCATAAGTTAATGTGTTAAGCTATAAATTGTTACATCTTTTGTTTAAGTATGAAGACAGGTGGCTACGTCACCATGTCGCAGGTCAATATTTGACATTTAAAAAGTTAGCAGAATATTACGTAATACTTGTGTAGATGTATGCTTAAGTTTACGAAAGAATATGTAGTTGTCACTCCATCTTAAGTTGGTATTTAGTTGTGTGTAACATAATTGCATGTTTATAAAGGTCGTATCTAATGACGAAGGCTGCAATAGACATTAGATCGAATGACGTTCTATTAATAATGATGAATTATAATTAACTGAAATGTCACTGAAAATAGTTTTTTTTTTTAATTTATTTCAACGAAAACATTTTTTACATAATGGTGTTAACACAGCTTGGTGCCATTAAACATACAATGTTGCTAAACGTTTATTGTAGAATTGTTCGATTATTAAATTGCACATTATTATATTTAAAACTAGCTTTCGCCCGCGACTCCGTCCGCGTGGAATTAAAAAAAAGAAAAGTAAGTAACCTATGTGTTCTTCCAGACTATCCTCTAGATCTATACCAAATTTGATCGAGATCCGTTCAGCCGTTTGGGCTACAAACTCTAACAAACATCCATCCATCCATCTAAACTTTCGCATTTATAATAATAGTATAATAAGATATAGGGTTGTCTCTTACTTGTTTTAAATAGACTTGTGAAATTGTAAAAATATTTTTAAACAGTTGGTGAATGTGGCCTTGTGCTTTCCAGTGGCCTTTATTACCAGACAACAGATGTTCAACACGTCCTTGCAGACGCCACCCTCCTTCCGGTTGCGACGACTGTTGCCTAATTGCCCTATTTAATGTAATTAAATTCATTTTGCATGTTTTTTTGATAAATATTTCAAAGGGATCTGTCAACAAAGAAAACTTGTTAATAATTTTTTTAGTAGTTTCTTGATCTTATATTTTGAATGATTTTTCTTTCTTTATTCTTTAAGTGTTTATTTAGTTCTACCCTTGTCAGTTGCATTCATTTTTTTTTATTAAATTACATTTGCAAAGTCATGTTAAGGTAAATATTGCTTGATTGTTGATTCAATTGATTTTAGATTTGATTTTTATATGCTCTGATATTTTGATTAACTTATCGATAATTTCATCTGTGCCTTCATTTTAATTACGTATTTACATGTGCAATATATTATATACTTCACTTTACATAACTTGATGACCTTCAGAAAATCGTTCTAAAGTGATATTCAGTTATGTTGTGCAAAACAGCTATTTTTAGGAATTTATTATTGATTTATATTAGTTATACATATTGTACAATAATAAGAATACTGTACCAGTGAATTGATCAGAAAACTGTTGCTAATGTTTCGTAGATAAACACATCTTGGCTAAACTATCCCGGATCTAATACTATTTCGACTTTCGATCACGACTAACAAATTATCATAGCCTTATATAACAAGGAACTAAAAGCATATTTAGTTATACAGGGTGGTACAAAATATCCCCTACTTAGTCATTATCCGCTCGCTGCGTTCATATTATCTGTTTTCACTTTTTAGTGTATCGCAAGAGAAAGTAGATTAAAAGTTTCAACTTTTCCTTTCATCCTGTAGCGTTAACATACTGTAAAAAGTTGAAGGTAGTATTTTCAAAAATGTCATAATTTTCTTTAATCTTGTTTTTTCCTATGTTATTTTATGAATTAAAAAAAATGTGAATTTATATGTGTAAGAAATTGAAACACCCTGTAGCAATATTGACTTTAATTCCCTTGTTTCACCTTTGGGCACATCTTCATGTTACTTAACGTTACATAACCCTTGCAATGCCACCGCGGCATTACGTTCGTAGGTACAAACTTGTTGTGCAATGCAACTTTTTGTTTTCACTAAATTTACACAGGAAAATATACTTGAGCAATAGATTTAGTGTCAGTTAATAATTATGATCTCATATTTATATAATTAACTGGATAGAAACGTAAAACATCTTTGATGAGCTACAAAAGTTATTAAGGCCAAATGATATTAATTATTTGTTAATGGTAGAGCCAAACAACATGCAAATGAAAAGATAATAGATTGATATGATTTAAAACTAAAAAAGAAATGAAGACTGTAAAATAAAAGTAGTAGGGAACAGATTCGTTTCCGTGTCGGTGAATGTCAAATTCACTTTTAATTATTATTATTGTTTAATTAATAATACATTATTACATTTTAATAATTGTCCTTGCGTCAAAATCTAAACTGGGTACATAGTGACCTGGAGACGGCGAGGCGAGCGGCCGATCAGGAAGCGAACAACTTTCTATTTTACCCACCTGTCTGGTCCTGCAGCTTTGCAATTCCTTGCAAATGATTAGCGAAAAATCAATCTTCACACTATTTATATTAGGTTCTTTTTACTTCACGCTCATTCCGTTACAGAATGCAATATGGTCGAGTCTATGCTTCATTTAAATTCTCGTTTTTTCTGAGCTATAGGCGGAATCGTGATAGAGTGCCAAGGAAAACAGTTACTAGGTCTTGTTTGAAACACTAAATTTATTTTGCTTTATGGACTTCAATATGTCTTATATAATTTAAGTTAGACGACTGATATATTTTAAATTAGCCTTGAACTCAATTAAGTGACAACATCCGCGTTTTTACAACAATGCAAATATATTACTTATGTTAAGTGGTAATTAAATTGAAATTATATCTGAATATTTTAATTTATAAGCATCAGTACCCTGAAGCTTTAGTTATTACTAGCTTTCGCCCGCGATTACGTCCGCGTGGAATTAAAAAAAAACTAAATAACCTATGTGTTCTTCCAGACTGTACTCTACATCCATGCCAAATTTCATCGAGATCCGTTCAACCGTTTAGGGTACAAATTCTAACAAACATCCATCCATCCATCCATCTAAACATTCGCATTTATAATATAAGTAAAAAGTAAGAAGTAAGATAATTGTACAGATTCTATCACAGTCTATCTTAATTCTATGACAGATTTTAAGCTTATTATTTTGTCTTTTCCTTAACTTAATTTCATGTTTTTGAGTACGTTAAAGTGTAAATATCTGATTATATGCCAAAGTTAAATAACTTTAACATATTTAGATGTTTACATTTACCATAGTAGTTATTTGTATATTCAGAAGCTTAGTAGATAAACAATTGTTACATTAATATGAAATCCAACATTTCACGCTAGACCGTTAACGGTAAGTACTTGATCGGCCCGAAATAGATTGAATAGCATGATATATTAATGAAAGGTTTCGAAAGCCGACGGAGCGTCATTTCCTGATACATATCAATCAACATCAGTTAACTCAAGCAACAAACAAGAGTAGAAACGAAGAAATATTGAATAATCACCATAAAGAAAGATGGCGAAACATTTATGCTGGGTTTATGAAGTCTCTACTTATTTGATCATTACCTAATTCATTAGTGTTAGGTTGACCTGAGTTTCAATAGACTAAAACTTAAATTACATAGTTTGAAATCTCATTTCATGAAGTTATCGAATTAAAAACACTAACGAATGGTTAAATGTAGCTAGGAAACCGACCATTAGAGACACAATTGGACATTTATAGTTATGATCCAAAAGACTACAAAATGACTTTAAAGTTTAATCACACTGCTATTTGCCGATCCAATAGCCCTTTTAGCCATATTGATGTCAGTGCAAGTAATAACAATCGATTCAAACCAAATTACATAAAACATACCACGACGAAGTATTTAAATATTTACAATTCGTTGTTAGTACTTAACAAGTATGTTACATTTTAAATACCATTTGTTATTTCCGTAGACATATGATGGTTGATCCATTTATGTAACTGAACACACGTGACACTTGAATTCATTGTTCAAGACGGAGCAAGACGGTACTAATTTACATGCAATAAATCTCAACTAAACTTTATCACCGGTCATTAAGAATCAAAGTCGTAAAGCAAGTTGTACATTTCGAAATGGAGAGTTGACAAGTAACACCTGTTCACAAACATAAATCGGTCACTTAGACAATTGGTTACATGAAGTTTTTCAACACGTGATGGTCTACAGTTTATTAGAATAAAGATGCCATGACTAATTTTGTGTACTTCATAGTATTTATTACCTTAAAATGTTGACTGTAAAACAGAAATCTCCCCTTATATATGAGCAAAACAAAGTATTTACTTGAAACTTAAAAAAAAAACATAGTCTATGTTACTCACTGATAACGTAGCTTTCTAATGGTAAAAGATTTTTTGTAATCGGCCAACTAGTTTTTTTATATTTAAATACATACAAAAATACAAATCTTTCCTCTCTATAATATTAGTATACATATAGACAACTACTCGTATTTAAGTGGACAAATATAATTTAAAATGAAGCAAAAAAAATCCTGATATTAACATGCTTTGTTAAATGCAACGATCTTTAACGTAGCAACCATCTCAATTATAAATCGCTCTCCGATGCTTGCTGCTCGTGACTTATATTGTCAAAGGTCAGTGCGACTTATTAGAATCGAGCTGACGCTGGTAAAAGGATTTAGGTCCGACCACATTCCTTTGCAAGCTTTAGCTAAATGCTTTGTTCGATTAACTTAACTTGTATTACAAGTATAATCGGTACAAAAGCATACCCTTTATGTACAAGTATGTTGAACAAATTCTATTTAAAAAATGTACTATAGCATGCAGAATAACTTGACATTTTCGTGTCAATTTCAATTTGTAAAGATAGGAATTTGAGTCGAAGAAAATTTACTAGGCCCAGGGATTGATTTTCTTTTGCACTGTATATTTATTTTCGCAAGTAGATTTAACTATTCATGTTTGTATTTTTTGTAATATTATTATTGATGAAAAAGGAAGCCAAAATTAAAAACAGAAACCAGGTAGGACAACTTGTAAAACAAGTTCATAAAAGATTCGTCGAGACGACGTAATTGTTTAAAGGTCACGCCGACCTATAAGGTGTAGACAATTAATTGACGTATTGATATTTAACTGATAAGTTTTTGATTAGGGTTTTTTAACTCATCTTAAAGACCGTAACTTATCTACAGTTAACGTGTTGATTTCAAAATTCAAACATTGTCGTTGAAATTTAAAAAATGGGTTACAAATAAAATAAGAAAGCTACATTTTTTTAAACAGATTTATTATATTATTAGTGTAAGATAATAAAATAATGTCTATATAGAACAAAAAGGAAATCAAAATTTAAAAATAATGCTTAAAATATTTGCGAATTGATACGTAACACAAATAAACAGAGTACAAAATAATTGATTCTATGACCTTGACGCGAGCATCTTATTTGAAGATGGGTGGGTCTGTATATACCTTTTTTAGTTTTAATTTTCAAAACCATTATCTAATTAAATTCCAATATAAACTAAACCTTAATGCGTAATCTATACTAATACTAATATTATAAAAAAGAAAGATGTGTATTTTTGTATGTATTTCAATAACTCAGAAACTACTTGGCCGATTTTAAAAATTCTTTCACCGTTAAAAAGCTACGTTATCAGTGAGTAACATATTTTTTAATTTCACGCGGGCGTAGCCGCGAGAAACAGCTAGTCTTTTATAAGAATAAGGAGAATTCTAAAACAAAATAATTTGTTATGTAAATAATAGATACTTCAAATACCTTTAACCTTATTATAATTCAGAATTATCGTTATATATTTATTAGGAATCTCATTTATCTGCTATCTGTACAGTTTTTTATGTATGTCTGTTTGTATGGATGTAGTTGTAAGATGAGCCGTAGCTAAATACCAATCGAAGCATAAACTATGTGTCCGTTCACTTGGCATGTCTCAACTTAAAAGGTCGACAAGGGATGACCAAGGTTAGAAGGTCGCTCTACTTGAGATCGGACAAGAACTTTAGTATAGTTAGCATAAAAAGATAACAAAACCAATCTTATCGAAATAAATATTCTCTGAGCTTTTTTGTTTTTTTTTTTTTAAATAATGAGTAGCTGTTGCTAGCGACTTCGCCAGCATGAAATTAAAAAATATAGCCTATGTTACTCAGTGATAACATATCTTTTTAATGGTGCAAGAATTTAAGAAACAAGTCCAGTAGCTTTTGAGTTATTTCGATACATACAAAAACCCAAAAATACAAATCTTTCCTCTTTATAACATTAGTATAGATAACTGTCCTAAAATACATTAAGCTGACAAATTGAACAAAAAACCAAGAATAACGCTTTTAATTAAACTTAAATTGTGAATGTTAATACGTTTTTTGACATAAAATCCAAACAATATTGTAAGTAATTAATTTCCCGATCATGGTTGTTAATGACTTGATCTACTCGTATTTGTTAAAATTGTTATAATTTGCTCTCCGTACAAAACACTTGTACTATCAACGAAATGAATAATTTATTAGAATTAACTGGAATGTCGCCACTTCAATTACGTTCAATGATGAATAAATCTATTGACATTTTAGTACATTTAAAAATTCTTGCATAATAATAATTTACGGTAAATTTCCTTAAATCCATAAAAAGTCAAATAAACGTGTTCAATGTTTTTGTACTGATTGAATGAATTTATCAAAGTTCATCGAAAAATCAGTGAAATCAAGTTTAACAAAGTTAAGCATGCATATTTGTGCGTGTTTGTTTATTTCGAATAGTAACCATTAGTTATAAATGTTAATGTAAAAGCCTAGTATAAAAAGTCATTATATACAAGTACTAGCTGTTCCCGTGTGGCTTCATCCGCATGAAATTGTAAAAACTTTATCTTATTGTTTACATTTGTCAAATTGTCAATTGAAAATGTCAAAATTACCGTTACCATAATAAGCTTGCTTCCTTAGTGTTGGCAGCTTGTAGTTTATGGTCCCTTTCCCACATGAAGGCTTTTTTTTTCAATTTATTTGCCCCCTCAGTTTAATAACGTGAAAATATATAGCCTAAGGCGTGTCGTAAGTGTAGCGCTTTTTAATAAAGAAAGAATTATTAAAAAATTTACTGTGATTGCTGACATCTTACGCCACATAGTATTGTGTGTTTACGCTTTATTATATTAGTATAGATATCTCTCCTTTTCCTATGTCCCCAAAGTGGGGCAGAGGGCGTCCACAGTACGCCGCCAGCTCGCTCTGTCCTGGGCTCTGAGTTTGGCCTCGGACCATGACATCCCAATTGTCTTCAAGTCGGCCGCCACTGAACGCCGCCAGGTTTGTTTAGGGCGGCCACGCTTTCTTGTTCCTTGTGGGATCCATTCCAGGGCCTCTCTGGGTATAGATACAGTACTTGCATATTCAATTAACTCGTATTACTTGGAAATCAATTTCTGGGATTGTTTTAGCTATACTATAAATCATATTTCGTGTATTTTTTAACGCATTTTGTAACTTATTTTTGAATTTTTTGCATGTTGTTTGTTGTTATTATTAGTCAATTTTGACGTTAATAAAATCCGGACCTAAAAAAGATGAAACTCAATTCACGAAAATTTAAACAAACATATGCTCCAATGATTTCTTCTGAATTGTCGAACTTAATATCGATACCGGATTCGACGGATCGATAAGCTCGCGGGAGGCTTTATTGTTTATGGCATTTTGAATCCAAGAGAGGATTAAACCAGACATTTGATTGAAATCACATCACATCATTAGCTTAGACATTTTATAATATAACTAACGGTCGCCCGTGACTTCGTCAGAGCAAATAAAAACCCTATAATATTCGCGCACATATGAGTTACTTTCGCCAACGTCCAATCAAAATGGACCCAATTGTTTCAGAGATTACCCATTACTTAACAAGGCCTCGCGGACAGAAAAAAAGACATAATAATTTTCAAAATAGGATTTTTGTTATTATCCACGCAAATACCTCATTCACGAATTTTTTTTTACGACACTCTATTTTGGTCATAATCGAACGCGTTAGCTCGATTTATCAAACTTCTATTGTTTTATTTATTTAAAACTTAAGACTTTAATTTAAATTATTTAATGACGACAATTACATTTTTTAAATAAAAAGATAATTTTAGTACCAAACCGAGATGTTATATCAAAATATTCGGTATAAAATGTCTGGTTGCCTTTTTCCCCATAACTTAGTTAAACATTATTTAGAAAAGATGATCACATTTATAACATTTTCTTTGTATTTGTTACACTCGGCTTATATTCAGTTAATGTTAGGTCCAGTCGCGAGAACGGTCGCCGGAAACTCGGACACACAAGGTCATCCTGCTATTTGCTTATGTAGAGCAACTTTGAATGATTCGGAATTTAAAAAACAACTCTAATGATTTTTATTTAAGAATGAAAATTGCTTAATTAAATTACTAATACTAAGAATGCGGAATCATTGTATAGCAATATACTTGATAATGTTTATACTTTCCTTTTAAATTTAAACATCTAAAATATTAATAAACTAGCTTTCTCCCGCGACTCCGTCCGCGTGTAATTAAAAAAAAACAAAAGTGAGTAGCCTATGTGTTCTTCCAGACTATCCTCTACGTCTATGTTTTATCGAGATCCGTTCAGCCGTTTAGGCTACAAACTCTAACAAACATCCATCCATTTAACTTTCGCATTTATAATATTAGTAAGATTTTTAAAATCAATATACAAAACCGAACTTACGTAATGACTAAATATTTTGGATATAGAATTTAACTTTTTTAGTGAAGGAATAGTTTATTTATATTTCAAGATGGAAAGATATTTTGCATTTTTAATATTAAGTACCATACTTAAAAACAGAAATATTTTAATTATAAAAATGACGCACCCTTCTCTTCAATAATTTACAACTCTGGAGTGTCACAATTGTAATAAAATTCATTTAGATTCGAGGAAACAAAATAAAAATAATTGTATAAACAGGTTTGAGGACATCAATGTCGGCTTTACAGAAAAGGTTCTAATATCCTTATTCTGTGAATAATTTTTAAGCATTTGTTTAGATTTTTATGCCACAGCCTTTATATTATTATTTTTTATTCACTTATATTATCATGAAACTTCAAACTCAAATTTTTTCAAATATTTAACATTCAAAATATGCTAGACTGACTGCTGCTCAGTACATTAGGCACAAAACTGTTTACACAACTATTTAACGTCTATTTATCTATGACTAGCCGTTGCTCGCGACTTCGAGGTGAAATCAAAACATAATATAGCCTATGTTACTCACAGATAAATTATCTTTCTAATAGTGAAAGAATTTTTAAAATTGGCTCAGTAGTTTTTGAGTTATTTCAATACAAACAAAAAAACAAATCTTACCTCTTTATAATATTAAAGTATAGAAGTATAGATTTAGCAATTTTAAAACACATTGTTGTATTTTCAAATTATTATTTCAACATTTTCACAGCACCCGTTGAAGTCTTTTGCTTTAAAGATTATTATTGCTAAGGAGAGATAAAATATTTTACGGGTAAAATAATATTAATATCCTCTATTTCAGGTTGAAATGTATTTTATAGCAAGAAAAACTGATATTTCATTTATTTTATGTAACTTTGATCTAATTACGATAACAAGATTAATATTATTTGTAAAGAATTTCCACGTGTTAAGAAATCTTGTCTGCTGTTTATTTTAAGGCTAATCGAATTCCAGTTTTAATTGCAACAGAATAAGTTATAAGAATCTTTATATTATGAAATATTTATTACAAACATTTGTTAAATTTTAACACGAAGATATTTGTTTTAGTAATTAAATTCCTACAAATGTGTTTTTCCGCAGGTTTTTTGACTATTTAGAATTAGAAAACTTAATTCGTCTACAATTGAAGTCAGTTAACTCACTACCATTTCCAACAAAAACACACTATCTATACTATCTATACTCTATACTATTATAATAAAGCGTAATCACACACTTCTTTGTTGCCTAAGATGTCAGCAATTACAGCATATTTTTGAATGATTCTTTTTTTAATAAAAAGCCCTACACTTACGTCACGCTTTAGGCTATATATTTTCACGCCATTAGACTTAGGGGGTAAATATTTTGGATAAAAACTCTAATGTGGGAAAGAGACCATAAGTTGCTGCCAACATCAAGAAAGTAAGGTTGCTAAGGTTTGTCATTTCATGTCATGTCATTTTAACATTTGCTATTGATAATTTGACAAATGTAAACAATAAAATAAAGATTTTATAATTTCACGCGGATGAATCCGCACGCGAACAGCTAGTTGTAAATATAAAAGTCAGCATATATATAATGCAGTATATTCCAATTTAAAATAATCACAAATCAGTTTATTTTTAACCACATTAATGTTGCGAAGGCACATTAATATCACATTAGTATTATTTCAATGCAACGGACAAAGATTTAAACATAAATAACGTATAAAGGAGTAGTAATAAATTGGCATCTAGGTGTGGTCAGCCTTGCAAGCTTCTGTTGTTTTTATAACAGTGTATTGATAAAGGCAAGAGAATATAGAAAAATAAAATATTACTAAATATTACATTATTACTACTATTTCTATTGCGATAGTTGTATATTTCTTAACAATCGTCTGGTCTTTAACGTATCTTGTGTTTTATTTCAAACTAGCTTTCGCCCGCAACTCCGTCCGCGTGGTATTAAAAAAAACAAAACCAAGTAGCCTATGTGTCCTTCCAGACTATCCTCTACATCTATGCCAAATTTCATTGAGATCCGTTCAGCAGTTTAGGCTACAAACACTAACAAACATCCATCATCCATCTAAACTTTCACATTTATAATATTAGTATGATTAATTAAATAACAGATTAAAATACCTAACATTTTAATCAATTAAACTTTTTAATAATTATGTAGTTATTGATCGTTGACACTATAATAAATGACATATAGATAAAAACTATTACAAGGAAATAACAATCTACAAGGTGAAATAAAAACACAACAGGATGCTAAAGGGCGTAATTTTTCCCTTATACAATATGTAGTCCTTTAAAGCGTTGACCATAAATCAGTTCAATGATTAAGCATGACCGTCTTACGAATTACAAAACCTAACGAGCACTATTGAACGTAAATAGCACATAACATTCCGATCAACAATATAGCATTATGTAGCAAAGGTTGCTTGTGAATTGTATATTAGCGAAAATGTTCCATCACTGATAAGCTATTGATTCCATAGATGTCAAATAATGTCATGTCAATGCAGTTCAATCAATATGTATTCATGGTTTTGATAAAACGATATTCTTGCCAATTTGTTATAGTTTCTAGTCAATTGATAGAATTTGAATTATTTTTATTGTATCGTTTATTATATTTGAAATATATTCATTTGATTGAACTCAATTAGAATTTTTTTGGGTGAAATGTGTAGCTTAATAGAGGGTTACGTTACAAATTTAATTGGCTAAAGCACCTTTTCAATTTTTTTTTTTTATTTTAGGAGGATAAAGTTTAACAGTGATATTTAGTAAGGCACTAAAATAATTTTCTAACATCAATTTTTTTGTAACATTTTACATCTAGCAACTAACTCTAGCCAGTCTCCGAAACATTACTCATTTTCTAAGAATAATCTCATTTCTACTTAAGATTTGAGGTAATAACAGTTTATTTTAGAGGCAATTGACTTTATGACCCGCACTAGTGTATAAACTGTAAATTCTTAAGACCAATTTTGAAATCTTGGATGGATGGATGGACTTTGGAACAGAGATAGACAACACTACTGTAATATCGCATAGACTACTATTTTTTTTTAATCTCGCATGAAAAAATCCCATTCGTCAGCTATTATAAAAATAGTTTCGATAGCAAACATACCTTGTACTAAGAACAAGTTACAAAGTTATGCAGCATAAGATTTACTTTCAACGGAGAATCCGTGGTGTAGCGGAACAATATTGAAAGTGAGATTCGCTATCATTATCACGGAGCCGGAAAGAAACAAAAACACGCTAACAATCCCAATTGGCTGTTATGTAATAACTTTAATACAACCAAACACGCCAACGTGTTTCATTGTGTCAGGGTTGTACAAAACAACTAACTAAATAATATTGACCGCAACAATGCTAAAATTATAAAATAATCAGCTTACTTCCTTCACAAGATTCTATACTCTTCTCTTCTGATTAATTAGCTTAGATTAACCGCCATTGCTCTACTAGTCTAGTCTACTCCCAATTGTACTAATCTAAATTTAGGTAGTCTTTAGTAAAAGTATGGAAAAACTAATGAAATTATCGTTAGGCTATTCTTCCATTTATTTTTATATTTTAACAATTATGAAATTATTAATTAATTTTTCACAGCCCTAGTGTAAGAAGAAGTCTACGTAATTATTTTCAAAGTTTTTTGAATAAAACAACGGTTTATTTAGAGCTAGATATCCGCGGGAAAATTGCTAGAGTACGAGTAAAAACAAAGTTCGGTATACACGGGACGGTGACCACGTAAATTGTTGATGCGACTATGACAGAATTTTGCATTTTAAACCTTAATTACTTATTCATAGAGTAAATTTTCCATTGTGTTATGCTATTAGAGAAATTCTCACTTCAATATAGAGGTCACTAACATTGTAGATGTTCTATATGTAAATAATTTATGTATGTTGGTCGATGTCCCGTAATAAAGTAATTATTTGTTCAAGTATCGATTTAAGGAAATCGAATCGACAGAAGTTTTATATTTAGGGCCTGTCCCACAATTGGCTGATAGAGGCTCAGATAGCTTAAAAATGACGTCAATGACGGATAAGGTAACAAAATCCGATATTTCCATCACATATTTTACACCTGGTGCGCCGACCCTACGAGAGTAGGATAAGGCAGGGGAGATGATGATGATGATGATGATGATGATGATGATGATGATGATGATGATGATGATGATGATGATGATGATGATGATGATGATGATGATGATGATGATGATGATGATGATGATGATGATGATGATGATGATGATGATGATGATGATGATGATGATGATGATGATGATGATGATGATGATGATGATGATGATGATGATGATGATGATGATGATGATGATGATGATGATGATGATGATGATGATGATGATGATGATGATGATGATGATGATGATGATGATGATGATGATGATGATGATGATGATGATGATGATGATGATGATGATGATGATGATGATGATGATGATGATGATGATGATGATGATGATGATGATGATGATGATGATGATGATGATGATGATGATGATGATGATGATGATGATGATGATGATGATGATGATGATGATGATGATGATGATGATGATGATGATGATGATGATGATGATGATGATGATGATGATGATGATGATGATGATGATGATGATGATGATGATGATGATGATGATGATGATGATGATGATGATGATGATGATGATGATGATGATGATGATGATGATGATGATGATGATGATGATGATGATGATGATGATGATGATGATGATGATGATGATGATGATGATGATGATGATGATGATGATGATGATGATGATGATGATGATGATGATGATGATGATGATGATGATGATGATGATGATGATGATGATGATGATGATGATGATGATGATGATGATGATGATGATGATGATGATGATGATGATGATGATGATGATGATGATGATGATGATGATGATGATGATGATGATGATGATGATGATGATGATGATGATGATGATGATGATGATGATGATGATGATGATGATGATGATGATGATGATGATGATGATGATGATGATGATGATGATGATGATGATGATGATGATGATGATGATGATGATGATGATGATGATGATGATGATGATGATGATGATGATGATGATGATGATGATGATGATGATGATGATGATGATGATGATGATGATGATGATGATGATGATGATGATGATGATGATGATGATGATGATGATGATGATGATGATGATGATGATGATGATGATGATGATGATGATGATGATGATGATGATGATGATGATGATGATGATGATGATGATGATGATGATGATGATGATGATGATGATGATGATGATGATGATGATGATGATGATGATGATGATGATGATGATGATGATGATGATGATGATGATGATGATGATGATGATGATGATGATGATGATGATGATGATGATGATGATGATGATGATGATGATGATGATGATGATGATGATGATGATGATGATGATGATGATGATGATGATGATGATGATGATGATGATGATGATGATGATGATGATGATGATGATGATGATGATGATGATGATGATGATGATGATGATGATGATGATGATGATGATGATGATGATGATGATGATGATGATGATGATGATGATGATGATGATGATGATGATGATGATGATGATGATGATGATGATGATGATGATGATGATGATGATGATGATGATGATGATGATGATGATGATGATGATGATGATGATGATGATGATGATGATGATGATGATGATGATGATGATGATGATGATGATGATGATGATGATGATGATGATGATGATGATGATGATGATGATGATGATGATGATGATGATGATGATGATGATGATGATGATGATGATGATGATGATGATGATGATGATGATGATGATGATGATGTCGCAAGTTAAATAAAGACAAATTGTGAACCGTAACTAACTGGACATGTTACAAACTTACATAATTTCAACCATCAGTTTTTACTACAAAAACACCTGAACAATATGTCTGTCTTTATCTCATCAAAGGGAATGAAAGAGATAGCATGTTGATGTAAACGTATGTCGACAGTGTAAACTCACGGTAACAATAACCTTAAACAATGTCTTCGACACCTCCTTAGCACAAGACTGTTATCTCTTTGTGTAACGGGATCTAAATGAGAGATTTCAAAGAAATGTTACACGAAAAACGGTAGTGGACATACAAAAGAATAGTTTAAAATGTGGTTTAAACTTGAACTTGGTCCAACCTTATTTTTACTCCTCTTTAATTTATCTTCTCAAAATTTAAAAGCGGCTGCTATTTGCAATAGCAGTAAAGTATATAGGAAAGTTTAATTAAAGATTATTGAAGATTAAGTTACTCGAGATTTCCTCACTTTATTACGGTACTAGCTGTTGCTGGCGACTTCGTTTACGTAAAATTAAAAAATATAGCTTGTTACTCAGAGATAACGTAGGTTTTTTAACAGTGGTAGAGCCCGCTTTAACATCTTCGCACGAATGGGTCGGCTCGCCCGGTGTAATACCACGACCACACAGAAGACAGGCGTCAAGTGGGAGCAATTCCACGTTTCGTCTGATGAGTGTGGTGCCGGAGGCCCAACTTTGGTCCCTTTTCCTTCCCACCCTTTTTCTCATTAGAATAGGATGGGAAGGGAACGTGGATTTGACGGTGGAGGAGACGCATAGGAAGGGGAAATATCCTCTTTATGTGCGTATCCTCCTCCTCCGTCGATTAAGGGTAGGCAACGCATCCGCTATTGCGAATGTCTATGGGCAGCGGTCGCTTCGCCATTTTGGCGGATTCAGGTGGTCGCTTGCTCGTTTGCCAACTCATGATATAAAAAAAAAAAGGTTTTGAATGTTGAAAGAATTTTTGAAATCGGCCCAGTGGTTTTTAAAATACCAATACCCACAAAAATACAAATATTTCCTCTTTATAATAATAGTACGAAATATTCCTAATAGTTACTAATAGACATGTTTTTTACAGGAACACATACAAGAAGTATTGGACAAATGGACACAGATCGACGACGAAATCTGGGCGAAGGTGATAGTGTTTGAGAAGAATCGACGCGTGGCGAAGGCGTATGCGCGTGCGCCGGTACTCACTATCAATGGATCTGACGACGGTTTTGACGGCATGAGGTCAGTCATATTTCTATACTTATAGTTTATATTTGAACAGAGATTTGTTTTCACTAGTGAAATTATGATTGCATAAATTTTTACATTACCTTTTTACTTGAAATGATACGAACATAAAATAAATATACTATCGATATGTAAAAATTCTCTTTAGCGATAACACTTAACGCATTTTTAACGTTATGGAATTAAAAAATTATCCGCACGTGGCCGCTCTACATCCTATGTGCAAATATTGAACACTTATTGATTACGAAGTCTTTGAAGTTATTACTACTAAAGTATGTCGATAATAAATAATTTAACAAACTAATAAATCTCAAATAGATATCAAAACATGTACAAAACTTACAGCATTGCAGTATTTTTTTCATTTAGATTTTACACGTATAGGTTCATGGAAATACAATTACAAAAACAGGTGTATTAAACTACAACTTTAAGGGCCTGTCTCACCAGATTGTATTAATTTGTCTGATAACAATCAAACTTTTCTGACAGTGACGTCATATTTAAGCTATCTGATTCTCTATCAGCCAAAGGTGGGACTGGCCCTTAGTTGCCTAAAGAAATATTCCGGTTCGCTTAACACAAAGTTAAAAGACATAGAAGCTAACCAACATCTTAGTAAACGTTGAAAAATATCGAAATAAAAAATATACAATCAAAACATAAACAAATGTGTTACAAAAATAAAATATTTCATAATACATTTCATATAAAAGTTGCAATTTTTAATTTTTGTTATAAAGAATTTAATAAACGCTGTTAACAAAAGACGCGGGTGTAGCGAAGCGTGCCAGAAACAAGGTCGCTAAGTCGGCCATTACCGAAGTTTCACAGTTTCACCGGTTTTTTAATGTTAATAACTTTATCAGATCTACACGAGTTCGTATGATAGTGAAAGTGCCTCAGCTGTAGTGTTAGGCAATCGTGCGTACAAAAATGTCGATAAGTGATTCGATTAGTACTTCTGTCGAAACTTGCTCTATGATACAACCTAGAAACTAAAAATACTACTACACTTCGAAATATGTTATAGCAGAATTTGAACTATTTAAGTAATAAACAAAGTGATTGACTAATTTGCAGGAATTTATATATAAGTAAAACGTTTTTTTTTGTTGTTTAATTCAAAGCAACATTTGAATTAATTAACATTTTCATACTGTACTTGTATGAAATTTATTTACGATTAAACTAGCTGTTGACCACGACTGCGTCCACGCAATATTAAGATAAAAGAGTAGTCTATAATATGCTTGTCTATGTCAGCAACCCTTCAGTGAAAGTCCGATCGAAATCGGTCCAGCCGTTTCGGAGATTACCTGGAACAAACGAGGCTTGCGGACAGACAGACAGACAAAAAAGTTTTAAATGCGATTTATTATTAGCAACGCAAATACATCATGATACATTTCTTTTGTTATTACAAACAGACAATCCAATTTTGTTATATGTATAGATTATTAATCAAAATATACTGACACATTATCAATCAGAAGTAAAAGATAATTTCTATTTATTTAGTAGCTCTAAAACTTAAAATAGACCACCCACGTATATTTAATAAAATATAAACTGCAATGATAAATCTAACAACTCTCAATACAACATGCTCGTATTTGATATAATTACACTCTCGAGGAAATAAATTAAAGACAAAGAGGCGTTTGTTGGCGATGTGATCAACGCGGGATATCTTAGTTGCGAGTAATGACACGGAAGTCTAGCTGGATAGATCATCGAGCCCCTGTTTATGCTAATGGTGATTTATTTGATGTAAGTTAAGAAAGTACGCATTTGCAGGAGTAAAGACAAAATTACCACATGGAATTCTATACAGGGTGAATAAATATAATGATTTTAGTGTGTTTAAATGGTATTGTTTGATCGTATTTTTTAATTAATTTATTTTAATAGTAAATTAATAAGTCTGTTTTTATTAAAAATTAACAACAAAACTAATACGCTAATGTAATAAAACTACCACTGTTAATTTAACCGGTTAACTAGAAATTAAAAAGTTTAATTCATACTTCACAGTTTACTTAAGAGGTTACCTTAAAACTTAAAATAATAGACATATTAGTAAATGTGAAAAAGCCTTATTTAAAATTCATTTCTTGTTTTAGTATTAATAAGATGATCTAAATTTTATTTGTTTGCGAGCAGTAAGTAGGAAGTGTCGGACGTGGACGTTCGTGCGCTATCAGATGCACACACACGAAAATCGGCATTTTAATGAAAGTCAGAGCTCCCGCAGGCTCATTTAATTAGTCTCGATCTAATGTACGCGGAGTCTAACAGGGAACAATAAAGATCGAACATTCCCTGCGGTAATAATTAGGACTGGTTCACGGATGTCTGATAGGGAAATGGCCCTTTTATTTGAATTAGAAGTTGCTAAGTAGCCGCTACTGAATTTGCAATTTGTTAATTGCAATTCTTTTTCGTTTAATTCTACAATTTTTCTAAATAAATTACATAATAAGATAGAATTTCATTTTATCTGTTATTTTAATACGGTGTTCTAAATATAAGCATTCTTTTTTATTTAAGAATTATAGTTAATTTATTTTTTTACACTATATGATTGTGGCCAATGAAATCGTTTAAAGTAACAGCTATAGTTACAGCCAGTGACCTATCAATGTTGGCCACATGGCGACAACAGATGGCTCTGATATCGTTTTCTAGCGCACACGATAATTTGATCTCAGACAGAGAACCAGTCAATGCATAAAATTTATGACCATCGACTTAACGCATGAATTGTGACGTAACAACGAGGAATGTACAATATTTTAAAAGCTTCTTTACATTTAGTATTCGTACGTGTTTTTAACCTATGTTGGGTAGTTTTTATTTGTATCGAAGAGCTGTCATAATGCTTATACTTACAATTATTGCCAGTTATCAAATCTATTTCGTTGAGATTACAATTTTCGATGAATAAGAAGTCATTTAAGTTATTTTTCCTAAACTACGGGTAGTTTTAGATACCAGATTGTCTCACGATTAAATGAAAAGATTTTTTAGAGGATATTTCCTACATTCTAGCAGTCGAAGTGCAAACAATTCGGTTGGCGCGGTCGCATAGGTATTGAGTTTCGCAACAACATCTGAATGTTATTGTTTATTGTCTTCTTATCGATATCTACGTGCTTTGTTAGTGTTGTGCGGAACCCGCGAGTTCGACACACAATGGTCCCGCTAGCCTTGCTTTTTGTGGAACTAAAGCGTGGTGTGGTATATGTCGTTAATTTAGGATTATCTTGATAAGGTAATTTGAATATGTTTAATACATGCTAATAATGAAATAGATAATTAGTATATGCTTATGATTTATGTTTACTTCACGTTTTTGTTTATAAATCTTAGTAAAATCTAATTTCTTTGTAATAACTTATTTATTTATCTGTGGTTGAACGGTGTTGCCATTATTTTTTTGAGAAGTACTACTAGTTACAGAAGTTTTAATTAATGAACATTAACTTTCTTTAAACTTTTTTAATCTTAAATGAAAAGTTTCCATTTTTATTTCCGGCACGTTGTATATTTAAGTGAATTTATTTTGAAATAAAAGTCATATCAAGATAAATATGAAATGCGCAGTAACGTGGCATGATATAATTGTTTGATACGACACGATTATAGCAGGGGAGTCGGTTCGAAAGTGGGCCGACATTGAGGTAGGCTTTTGCAATACTTCTCATTGCCCGGCGTCAACGAATTTGTTGCAGATGTTATGAAATTGATAATTTTTTATGTTGCGATAGCACGACATATAACCGATAACTATATTAAACAAATATATTATTTAAATACACTAAAGTCATGAATACTTAAGCATTCCCTTAGGGTAGATTTAGGATGAAAATCGTTGCTTCCTTTCCATTTTTAACTATTTCGATAAGTGTTTTAAGGCCAATTTTATGTCGTAGTAAATTATTCATTTTTTCTTGTCTTTCATATCAACCACATCCGTATTACGTGTGTGGGCGTATCTCCATTAGACCTCTTAGTAGTAAATGGTACAAGTTTAACTGGAGCAGTTCTCTAGTTCTAATGTCAACATGCAAATATCAGCTATCTGATCGCTGGCCAGTCTAGCCGGGTTAAGTTGCTTCTGTCGTGTTTACAGCGATGACGGGAATTGATTCGTCCCACGGCCGCGCGTGCCTGTTAGACGTGCCTTAATAAAGGTGTACACACTATAGTTAAAACTCAAGTGTATAAAAAACCAACAAGTGTAAAAAAAAAAAAAATATGCATGATTTTTTTTACATATCATAAATTGAAATAGGTAGTAAATTAAATATAGATTAAGGAAAAATAAAAAAAAAAAAAAAAAAAAAAAAAAAAATATGCATGATTTTTTTTACATATCATAAATTGAAATAGGTAGTAAATTAAATATAGATTAAGGAAAAATAAAAAAAAAAAAAAAAAAAAAAAAAAAAATATGCATGATTTTTTTTACATATCATAAATTGAAATAGGTAGTAAATTAAATATAGATTAAGGAAAAATAAAAAAAAAAAAAAAAAAAAAAAAAAAAATATGCATGATTTTTTTTACATATCATAAATTGAAATAGGTAGTAAATTAAATATAGATTAAGGAAAAATAAAAAAAAAAAAAAAAAAAAAAAAAAAAATATGCATGATTTTTTTTACATATCATAAATTGAAATAGGTAGTAAATTAAATATAGATTAAGGAAAAATAAAAAAAAAAAAAAAAAAAAAAAAAAAAATATGCATGATTTTTTTTACATATCATAAATTGAAATAGGTAGTAAATTAAATATAGATTAAGGAAAAATAAAAAAAAAAAAAAAAAAAAAAAAAAAAATATGCATGATTTTTTTTACATATCATAAATTGAAATAACTCAAAAATTACTGGGCCGAATTAAAAAAAAAACACCGATAGAAAAGTATATCTGTGAGTAACAGAGGCTGTATTTTTTATTATTTTTTCAATTTCACGCGAACGAAGTCGCGAGCAACAGCTAGTAGATTCAAAATGACAATGTATTCATAATAATGTCTTTCATCTAAATCAAACTATCCAAGCAGATAAACCCATGCGCTAACAGACTATGAGAAAATGTGACATCGAGTGAAAGTGAGGTACCGGACAATGTAATCTTCAATCTATGTAGAGGGCGCTACTACGATAATGTCATACAATATAAACATCACTTACACGTTGATTAAAGATTCAATGGCGGCTAGATTAAGCCCGCTACACACATTTTGTATCTGAACAGTTGAAACTGTATGTGTCTAACGAGTTTAACCCTTAAATGCATGATTTTTTTTACATACCATAAATTGAAACAGGTAGTAAATTAAATATAGATTAAGGAAAAATAAAAAAAATGATTTTTCAAAATAGTCTATTGTGTAAAGAAGAAAAGAATGATGTATAAATCCATCATTATGGATTTAAGGGTTAAAAATGACGTTATGCCGTGTATCCCAAAACAAGTAATATTGGTGATATTGAAAGAAAAAAAATTATCTCAAATGCCATTTTTTTATACTTAATACGTAAGATATCAAGGTACCTTATTTTTTTATTTAGACTTCGAATGGAAATTTTCCATGACATTTTTTCATATAGCGATCTTTGATAGTTTTATAAAGTTGTTTTGATACAATGTTGATATTTATAAGTACAAATAATATAAAACCTACTTCCGCAAACCGTTATGCAACTTCTTATTTTGTAATTAAAAGTGTAATTGTACAAAACCATTACGAACAATCACGAGGTGAAATAGTCGATTAACCTACATTAGTTGATCAATCATTACGTTCATTGTTCTAAGCTTTCAAAATACATATATCGATACTTGATATCGATTTGTGATATCGATATCTTATGACCTCGTTCTCTAAATGGTCAGAGTATTATTCCATAGAATCACGGTTCTAAATTTGAACCACAAGAGAATACCGCTTGATGGATCATTTTTGAAGACCTAAAATAAAATACTGGTAGCATTGATCGTTTTTTGTTTGTATTCATAATAGAAATCATTAGAACAATCGCTTACATCATACGTATTTGTCTTTGGTTTATTAAAAAAATCAGTTTCTGTTTTGCTACTGCTTTTATAAATGAAAACAACCTTTGACCTTGACATACTATTCTTAATTCAAATAATACTGCGTTATTATTAAAACATTACCAATTAGAGATGCGTAAAATTTTAATATCAATTTATATACGTCGAAATTAAACTGCAGGATAAACTTTCAATGCAGTATAAATTCAATTTTAAACTTTAATACTTAGTAAATAGAAACTATAATTCATCTCCACTTGTTCGCAATTTATTACTAATGCTTATAAGCAAATAACTACTAGTAGGTTAGGCAATAGCTTCAGGCCATAACTAAACTTTTCTAACAAAACTGACAGCTTGACCTTTGCGTTATACGATTATAACAAAGCGGAGCGAAATGTATTAATATAGAGCTCAGATGAAATTGTTGTTTGTATTTAGCCTTATTACTTAAATGGTTAGTGAAGGATACGATTTGATATAAAAATAAAGGTAAATACATAATAACATGCGTTATTTTATTATGTCTTTGAATATGCTAAGTACTTACTAGCGGTCGCCAATTGTTTAAAATTCGACTAATATTCAAAATCATTTGTTAAATTTAATTGTGTTCGTCCAATTGTACTATTTCCATAAATAGGGTTTTAAAATTTTCGCTTTATTGGTTGTCAAATCGACTATATTAAAAACAAAACGGTTATTTATATCATAAAGTGACGTGTTATTGGGATTTTTAATTAATTCAGGAATTTCTGCATGTAAAATGTTAATGTTTCCTCAAAATATATCATTGACCAGTCTACCTTTAATGCGAGATTCCTTCCAAGTACGTTCGATGTCGAAATATGCATCAATTCGCTATTAAATTGATCAAGTAACCTTTGCTTACGCAGTAACGCATCTGTAAGCTTTTAAGCTCATTTTAATATCTATGTAATGATACTTAAATAACATTTTAATCTTAGTAAATATATGATAATAATTGTTAACATATTGTAATCGCCTTTATTAGTATGTGTTAAATTAATAAATTTAGTTAACGTGTTTTATTTAAAACGTCAGATTTTTTTTAACGGCTGAATGCTGAAACTAATCTAAGGCCGCGGTCTCATAACACCAAACGAGCGGGGAGACGCGACGGGCGGAGCGGGGCACAGTGGCCTAAAATCTCGACTTTCATAGACATTTTCATCTGATGTATTGAATGTTTATATAAGCTGAAATATTAGCCCACGTATAATATAATACAAAACCTTACATTACTGTTTCTAGCCGAAATAAATATTTACCGTATTAAATTAAGGTTATATTTTAATTAAATAATAATATTCATAGTATGAATAATAAGTCGAAATTCTTTAGGTGTAGGAAACGTGTAAATGTCACACACGAACAGATGTCATGATGGATACATCCTGTTTGACAGCGCGACTGACGGGGGCCGACGGCTCAGTAGGTGTGTCGAAGGTCGACAAGTTCGATCCGCATAGCGCCACAATGACAACTCTAACAACCATAATTGTCGTAAAGAAAAATAGTGAAAATTCTTGATTAGCTTGAATAGCTTTCTAATTACGAAAGTATTAAAATCAGTCTCGAAGCCTATCCTATGCAAACAATCAAATCTTTCTCCTTTATAATAGGCATAGAAAACAATTTCTAATGTATTAGAATTAATCCCTAAAGGTAATGTACAAATACGAAACACACAAATTATAATGTATTTTATGAATTTTCTATTTGCTTTCTTCAACAAATAATACGAGACGATTATCATAATTTATAGATATTCAGATTTAAAACGCTATTTAGATCTTTTTACACATTTTACGATACTTTTTATTCTGTATCTGATACCCTTTCGAATTTATTGCGAGCTTCGATTGCTATGCGTAAAACTTGTCAGTGTTAAGTGTTCATTAGTTCCAATTATTGTCAGTTTAGTTGAAAAGAATTTGCTTTCCTTAAGAAATGTGTAGTGCAATTCAAGATTAACATTTTGTCGTCGTTAATGCTTGTGTGGTCCCATTGTAATGAAATGAGATATGGACTTTATTATTTGCGAATGTGCTTTTTGTCTACTTTATAGTTTTGAAATAAATTTAGAACTAGTCTTTACATATAAGTAAAGTGATGAATGAATCTTTACATTGAGGAAGAGAAATTTGTTAAAAGAAAGAAATTTTCATATGGAAAAAGTTGGCAAATCAAACAGTGGGATAACAACAGTTCTAATATCACAATAGATCTTACAGATATAAAGTTAACAATATTTTTTTCAATAATAAAATTATGTTTTGTTATACCTACAAATAAGTAGTTTACTTAAGTTATTAAACAACTTTACAACTTAGTTCTAAATCTTGAAAGCAATTTAGATATCTTTAAAGCCCGAAGTGCGTTTCGCAATAAGCTAGGTGCAGTCTAAAGTCGTAATTTACAACTGTCCTGAACTTTGCTATAAAGTTTAAGATAAATGTTTTAGAGACTGACTTATATGAAACAATGAGTTATTGTAGTTGTTTATGACCTCAATTGTTTTAGCATACATTGTTTAAACATAACCTTAATACCATTCATTTAATAATAACATATGCTGTTCCTTAGTATTAAGAAAGGGGGAGAAACGCGAGAAAACTGAAGTGATCAACGACGCCCATAGACATTGTAGACTTTACACTGTGTACTGACTCCCTTATTAATCACTAACTGTTGCTCGCGTCTTTGTCCGCGCGGAAATAAAAAAAATATTATAACTATAGTCTATACTCAACTATATTAGCAAGAATGACATCTCATATGTTGATGTATGTTAAGGTTCTTTTAGAAAATTGACATGTATTTAATCAGAAGGCTTTAATTAAAATGCTACATTGCGTAAAAGATATTACCGAATCGTTTGTTTACGTTAACTTGTTTAATTTCAACTGTCATAATCAATGAAGTCGATTTCTTAGAAAAGCAAAAGAAAGCAAATTTGATAACAGTGTTTTCGAAGAACGCCTCGGATATTAAGTAGAGCGCTGAGAAAATACACAAGCGATGTTAAAAAGAAAGTAACGGCTGGATCAATTGATTTCATGCTCGGGAAAATCGATTCTCAGCAACAATGAAAAGCAAACGGAAATGATTGTTTAACGACTATTTTGAACCGATGTCTGTTTACTGACTACCTTCTGTTATTGGAATTAATACTTTAACAACAATGATATAAAATCGATATTCCATCTTTCAGAATATCTGTTTGTTCAGAAATAGAATTCTTCATTTTATTCTTTATTCTGATTTGCTATTCCAATTCTTCTTAACGTGCCTTCTTCTATCGAAGGTCGCAAATAATAGAGTCGATTGCAATTTTAAATGATTTAAATGTTACTCTATCTTTTTCAAAAAGTAAACAGTATAACACACGATTATTGAGTTTATATATCATTAGTACTTCTTGGTCAGTAAATGTTTTTGACCCTTCTATTGTTACCCTCATTGTAAAATCAAGGTGACAAAAGCGGGGCACATCCGCGGACAATCACGGTCCTTGGCATGTATCGGCTCAGTTTCATGGATCATATAACTCAAGCTATTGTTTGTGAAGAACATGTTTGACCTACAGCGAATAGATTGATTAAATACGAAAGGAACGTGCTTTAATATGCTTGAAGGACATTGACATTAAAAATTACGTTCTTAAAACTATCTTGTACTAACTATTATGTAGGCTAAACACAAGTATTTGTCAAGTAAAAATCAATGCTTTTATGTTAGTTCCCTTTGCGTTCCTAAACTAATGAACAGATTTTGATTAAATTAGTAGGACTTTCTTAGGATGCTAGAGGATGTTTGTGCATATTTCATGAATATGTTGAGTTTTGGTAGTACTGTGTAAATCTAATTAGGTAACATTACTCAAAAGTATTTTCTCTTATTTGTTGATTGTAAGTAGTATCACTTTCTATCAGCATGTCTGCCACTTCTCATTTAATACCTTCGTTGAACCAATTGAAGTATGACACTGATTGCTTTTTAACTTTCACTCTTAACTAAAACCATCTTAGTTGTATTTGTTGAAGTTAGTGATATCTTTTCAAATAATTTGTTTAACACGTTTTGTCTCTACTTTAAAGACTTTACTATGTAATTCCTCTGTCTATGTTATTTATAATTATATTAGCTTTCACCCGCGACTCCGTCCGCGTGGTATTAAAAAAACCAAACCAAGTAGCCTATGTGTTCTCTCAGACTATCCTTTAAGTGTATGCCAAATTTAATCGAAATCCGTTCAGCAGTTTAGGCTACAAACTCTAACAAACATCAATCCATCCATCTAAACTTTCACATTTATAATATTAGTATGATTGCTGTTTTCCGGGTTTTTTTTTTCTAAAATGGACAACATGTATTTCCTCAATTTTGACAGTTTAGTCACGCAGTGTGACCTAAGTTGAACTTTAATTTGGTACAACCAGATGTCCTTTAAAACTCAAGTCACTATCAGCAATGAAATAATAAAATGTTACATTTCAAAACTGCTTTCCATAAGACTATTCTTAAAATTAACTATTTCACATTTAAAAACTTTTGGAATAATTCATTTATCAATTGACTAAAAAATATTCTCAATCGTCTGTACTTGTTTTTTTTTCTAAATTGAAATTTTATCTTGCTGTACTACTCTTGATAGTAATTTTTTTTCTATAGTTTACTGTATTACAATATTAGTACATGATATTATGATCCGTATACAAGCTGTCAACTTCCGATCAGCTTTTACTTTCGTTGCGCTCGCGGCGACCCGCAATCGAAAGTACTTTCGTTGACAACATTCTTATTTTCATTTACGAAATTTATTTGATTGATAACCTTGATCTGCAACCATTAATCAATTTTAAATACCGTTTATGTATAATAGTTTCTTATTTTGCAATATACGTTTTTTTTTTCTAAAATTGTACGGTTATAATTAAAAAGTTAAATCTCAACATATTAGCTTCTTCTCAATTTTGTTCATCTTTCCACATGATGCGATGATGAGATTAATATTATTGTAGGTTGAGCTACGGTTGAAAAAATATTCGACCATACTTGCTGGACTTCTAATTGGAATAGAAAAAAATTACTAGCTTCTTACGTATTTAAAACGTTAACAAATCTTTATCGCATTTGAGTGAAATAAAAAATTAAGAATTTTACAACTTGGAATTTCTGTTTTTTACCTAAAGCTCCGTCTACATACTAATCTCTGTCAACTATCGCTCGTGCCTTGTACATTAATAAACAAAATTGTCTACAATTTACTTGCCAGAACTACAATTTCATTAGTCCGTTCGTGACTGCAACCGCTAATCATTAAATAACATAATTGTAATAGATAACGGAACAATATCAAATTAACGGGTCCACTGCTCCAAAGCATTTCATTACGCGACAGTACCTTGACTAGTCACGCTTGACCCTGGAAATATTGACCATGTCTTTTACAACGTTGATACAAACACTAGCTTAATACTTAAAGTAAAAGGGTAGTTTGTATCGAACATTTGTATTTCACAAAAAAATTAAATAAAAACATTGTTGCTATAAAAAAAAAATTAAACAAAACCTTTGTTACTCACTGACAACGTAGCTTTTTAATGGTGAAAGAAATTTTGAAATCAGCCCAGTAGTTTTTGAGTTATTTCAATACATGCAAAAGACAAATCTTTCCTCTTTAAGATATTAGTATAGATAACTTCTTTGCTGTAGTTGACTATAACGTCTTTCCTCATTCATTTAATGCCTTTAATGTGTTCTTGTGTTGTATATTTCGAATACCTATTTTATATTACAATTGCTGAACCTTAATTTAAAAATAAATAAGTTCTAGCTTGCATCAAGGTTTTAATCACGATCCAAGCACTAATTAAATTTCTCAATTGATTAATATTTATTAATGAAGATTAATGTTCTTACCCAAATCATGCGTTATTGATCCAAATTAGATCGTAAATCTAAAAACTCATTACAAAACCTATCCATGATCGATCATAATAATTGTTAAAACCTTCGTTTCGATTCACTTTACTGTCAAATCTACACAATCAAATACAAGATTGGTTAATAAAGTTTGAATATAGCCATTTGTTAAAGGTCACTAAATTATATGTTTCCAAATACGTACGATAACTTACGATAATATGAGGCTAAAAGACTCTAAAGAAAATTCAACACTCACTCTTGAAAATTCGTTTTGCTATTTAGCGTAAAGAATGTCGCAATATAAGATACATACCCGCATAATAACCCTTTCGGTTAGGCAATAAGTTTTTAAACAAATACGTTTGTGCAAAAAATTATCGTATAATCAAGTTTGTGGCAGAGGGCGCCACCGCCACGCGCGTCGTGACACAGTAGCGATCGGGAGCGCGCGTCACGCGTCTCGTCAAGGCCTCCACTCACTTCGCTTCCACTGGTTCGACGACCCATTGATACGTACAAATTAATTTGTTCTCGCATTATCCTATTTTATTCTTGTTCTTCGTCTGAGAATGAAGTCCTTACTTCCTCATTCCTGAATTTATGGTTTAATAAATTTTTTAATGTAATGAGATTCATATTTTACAAGAGTGAATATTATTTTAAGATTATCTTTTAAAGATATTAAGATAAAGGATCGATTTGCGGAAGATACTGTAGTGTAAAAAAAGATGAAATCCACGAAAATTTCCAAAGAAGCAGTAACGATAATTCAAATACTGTCATATCAAATTCTACTAATCTAATACTCTTAATATTGAAATTCTTCAATCGAAAAGAAAATCCATGGATCAACTTTCGATTGTACGGTAACAGCTTACAAAACCATAGTTAACGCGTCCAAGTGATTAGAAAACATGGTATTACAAGGTTTAACAATTGAATAGAAATTTCCAATCAGTAACCGCAGCCGGGAGCCAACCGCAGTGCTTGAATGTAAATGAGCCGTACATAGTTCTCAGGGCGACGAATAATGAACAACGGTTTTGAGAAAACAATATTCCGATACCGCACGTGGATGTAATTGTAAATGAAGACGAATTCCTCAAACGTCATTCTTTAATTTGTAACATGAGAATTGAATTTTTAACCGATTCTACTGTACTCAAATTAAATTAATCCTTTAATTGTGCACTGTCGTACTTAGATAAGGAAGTACTGGATTAGTGAAAAACCTCTATAAGCGAGAGGTATTGCCCAGTCTCGACTGACGACGTCCATAAGCGAGAAACTTGGATTAGACAGAAACTTCCTTGTACTCTACTTATCCAGATTTGGCTGTATTTACTTAAAGGCTTTTAAACAGACAGAGCTAAACTAAAACCTAAATTATAATTAACTGCTGTGTTTAGTTAAAGTATTGCCGAAGCATTCCAAAATCTCGAGTTCTTTTTAATGGTACTTTTATTTTATTATTGTTAATCTAACTTCTAACTAATATTATAAATGCGAAAGTTTAGATGGATGGATAGATGGATGGATGGATGGATGTATATTAGAGTTTGTAGCCTAAACGGCTGAATGGATCTCGATGAAATTTGGCATATATGTAAAAAAAAAATAAAAAAATAAAATGACATTTAATCCTAAGCAACACAACACAATCAGAAATAATAACAGAAAAAAAAACATGACGTAATAACTAAGTAGGGAAAAAAATGAAATTAACTAAATAAAAGATTATTAATAATTAATGTAGAGGATAGTCTGGAAGAACACATAGGCTACTCACTTTTGTTTTTTTTTTAATTCCACGCGGACGGAGTCGCGAGCGAAAGCTAGTAGATTCATATTGCATTTGTTAGTCACTTTGCAACAAATGGTATTTTATTTTTATAAATGCGGTTTTTCCTATCTTAATATTATTCTAAATACGTTTGGCTAAGTTCCAAGCGATGCAGAAATCACATAAAAATATACGATTTACGTGAATTGAATGTAACCCTTTGTTATTTGTCGATAACAATTTTTCTCTATATTTGCAGAATCGGGCTTTGCGGATTTGACAACCCACTCAGAGATCCGAAGACAGAAGAAGTTAAGAAACACGTTGGACAGGTACTATGCGTAATTATAAGACTAAGGGACTGTCTCACCACTGGCTGATAGAGGCTCAGATAGCTTAAATTGACGTCACTGTCAGATATGATAACAAAATCCGATATTTCCATCACATATTTTACACGTTGGAGTGTTATCAGACAATTTATAATTTGGTGGGACAGCCCCTAAATATTAGACTCTAGGAACCCTTAACGGTTGTCGAAAGGTTAGGATGTCTGCCTACATTTCTGAATGTTGCTGCATACAGCATATAATTGTCAGAATATTAGAATTTTATTAAAATACTAGCTCTTGCCCGTGACTGTGTCCACGCAAAATAAAAGAAAAACAAATGTAGCCTACGTGATCTGCCAGACTATATTCTACATCAGTGCCAAAGTTCATCAGGATCAGTTGAACGGTTCTGAAGATGCCTTCTAACAAACATCCATAAATCCATCCATCTAAACTTTCTTATTATTAACATTAGTAAGATAGCGATTAGAGTGTCGATTATATTTTGTCTTTTAGTTAAAATGCTTTGAAATACCATCATAATTTTTAAGTTACAATGATATTCAAACGCAAGATATTCAGCAATTATTGTTAACGATATAAGCAATAAATGCACGTTTGAAGACACATAAATAGGTATTAACAATTGTTATTATCCCTAATGAAGGCTTTAGCGAGTCTCACGGCGACGTAACTCGTAATTTGATGTCGCCAATGCAAAACTAAGCACTAAGAATATATAATATTAAAAACCTTTTAAGTTTCACCTAAACCTATAAGATTTCGTGAATGTTATAAACCGTATAAAAATTGTTTTATCAAATTTACCAAATACTTTTATAGAGCATATGGATACATATTATCATTATCTTTTAAAGTCAGTAAAATTAAACATTGATGCTACAACAAATTTGTTGAGCTGAAAGTTAATAGGAACATGAGAAATCACCAGCGATCTTTTAATTGCGATATTATTTTATTTCGACTTTATTTAAAGAATCCAGACCCAATAATCGATTAACGATCGTAGTTATTGATGTTATCTCTGCAACTAGATTCATCATCATCTCCCCTACCTTATCCTACTCCCGTAGGCTCGGCGCACCGGGTTTTTGTCCTCCAAATACCTCTACATGTATATATCTCATATATACGTCATAATACGTCATCTCAGTCATCACTTCCTTCTTGATCATGTCACCTTTCACGCAATCCATCCATCTCTTTGTAGGTCTACCTCTACCGGTGTACCCCTCCACACTCATAACTAACGTCTTTCTTGTTATGTTTATGCAACTAGTTTGACTTTTGATAATCATTAGACTCTCAAAGATCCGATTAAAAAGTGACAAAGGTAATCGAGCTTCTTTGTTTTTGTCTATTTCGTCTCAATGTTTTTTTTATCATTCAAATTAAATTCAGTAACGAGCGCCAGTAAAGGTCAATGATATGAGCTTTGCCATAAGCATTTTTTATTTGCAATATATTACTTGTTGAATAGCTTATCTACAAAAAAGTTATTAGCATATGTTTTAAAATTATTGTGAATGACATTTTAGTTCGGTATTTCATGTGGGAAATTCAAACCGAGGCAAAATTTGCAATTGATTTTTAAAATCGGATTATATTGCTTGACTTTTGCAAGTCCTTATTAGTAGATAGATGTTTAGCTTTTATTTCTCTTTTGCTAAGACAATCTGGACTTGGATATTCACAAGTGAAGTGTATACAATTTTCATTCATAAAATATTACTTTCCTTTTGTTGTAAAAACCTTTGTTTAAACAAGATCTTGTAATATTAAAGTATCTGTGTCTAAAGTGCTCGTTTCTGCACGAATTCATTATCCACGGCCCGGTGGGTGAGCGGCATTCGAAGCCGCGACAATTAACTGTTTCATAAATGTTGCTAAACTTCCCGCTACCGGCTACTACGCCCCTACAACGGTAATTTCACACGAGGGCAGAAAATTGAGGCAGGCCAGTAGGACAGTGTATTGCTATTGTTTTTAAATCACATATTGATTTAGGTTGTGACTGTTGAAAAACTCATATGAAGTTATAATGTTATATATCGCGATATATTTGAAAAAAAAAACTGACTATAATACTTGTCAAATCGAGTGTGCAGTAGATTTTCGGTGACACAGAACAGTATTGAATTGATATTAAGTGTGAGTTCAATTGCAATAACTTACTGTCCTACTATATTACTTCACTGTTCTACCTACGTGTGAAACTATCATAACTTAGACGGACAAAAAATCCATTTGAATTAATACACGGACATAAAGTAACCGACTTGTAAGGAAGTTAAAATAACATCAGCAAGTTGATGAATAATTTTAATATTTACTGTTAAATTTGATGACGTGTTAAACATTTGAATATACTTCCGGATAGGAGATAGATTCAAATTTTAACAGCATTTTATTGGATGCTTTAGTATTGATATTTAGTTATTAATGTACGGAAAATTTTACTTTCTAATATTTTGCAGTTTTTTAAAGAGAGAGCAGATGGTAATCAAAATACTCGTAGTTTGGTGGAAAAAAAGTTAGTAGTCAACCAAAGAGGTTAATGTCTGGGCAATTGACAATAGGTTAAACAATGGCACAAAACACCATTGATCGCTTCGCTTAATGACAAAAACCCAACAATCACGTGGGTAATTGTACAACGAAAAGTTATTATTTTCCCCTAGGCATGACATCACAACGGAACCCATTCGATCAAGAATTCTTAATTAGTCAGATACCAAAAAAAAAATAAAAAAAAACACATCGATAGCCAATCGCATTTACTTCTGTAAATTTTCCCCAACAAACACATACTTATTGGCCTGTCAATATCTAATAGAATTATTGCAAACGTTACGTTTGAAACGTATTCTACATTAGAGGAAGTTTGAAAGTAGCGCCAGTGGTGGAGAAATTGAGAAGCAAAAGATTAGCGAGGTATGGACATGTTATGCGACGAGACGATGGGGACATAAACCAGAAAGTATTAAGATTGAATGTGGATGGCTAAAAAGGTAGAGGAAGACCAAAGAAAGTATGGATGGATTGTGTGAAAGAGGATCTGCTTAAGAAAGGAATGGATTCAGTTATGTGCCGACCCTCCGTAAGGGATAAGGGCAAGTGGATGATGCAAACGTAGCTCTAGCGTGTATTATTACTGCTTTATATATGTGAATCGCTTTAATAAGTTTTTTTTTATTCAGGGCGTGAAAATAAAAATGGATGACGCCGGTAACATACTCATCAGACGCTACTCCAAGAGTAGTGTGTTTGTGAAGAGTACAGCCGCCACAAACAACGAGGAGACGGCGATAGGCCAGGACATAGTCAAGTTACCTGGATACTCATTGGAACAGGAGAAAATATTTAAGGTAAGGTCTTCATATTCCCAAAGTGTTAAACTAACTCTATTATAGTCGATGTTCTCTACAACACATGCACTTATTTTATTTAAAACTTCCAAGTATATTGTTCAGACCATCATCATCATCAGATTTGTCTGCCCACTGCTGAGCATAGATTTTTCCCACTGCCTTCCACAGAATACGTTCTTCCTCCTTCCGTATCCAACGACTTCCCGCCGTGCGCACCAAGTACTCAAATGTACTTGCGAAATTCATAAAATTAATATTTGTGTCATATTTTTTTCTCCATGCAAACAAAGTCAAGGTGAGCTGTAAGTAAAAATTGACGATAGTAATTGATGCACTTTAATTGAAGTAAATATTGGTTATAGATTGTCAGAAACATAAAATTGTAGATTCAAATAGCGATATATTATTAAAAGATAGATTAAATATAGCTTATAGTTTTTACTCATAAGAAGGCAATTAGCTTCGCCTCAGCCATATGGGTGTTGCCGTAATTTCCGTCAAGATGAACCCATTTGTTTATGACGAAACGTGGAATATTAATATCTTGGAGTGGTAATATCCCGGCTCGTAAGCGCGATGGTAATTTGAATAAGATGCAATAAGGAAGCTACTGTTTCGCTTCGGGCAGTAATCAAAATCAGTTGTAACATTCGTTGATCTTGTAAATAAACTTGACGTCAAAACAAAGAGCGGGCGCACGCCTTTGACTAAACTATCGTACGACTATTGTGCGATTGTTGTTTGTTTCGCAGCCAATTCAACTGTTTAGTTGCACAACTAAAAACCGAGTAGTGTGCGCACCTCCATATAAGCTCATAGGAATCAAAGCGACACTGAACAGTTGTGCGATAGTTTATTCAAACGTTCTAAATAGTACAATTATAAAATTATTATTTACTAGCTTTCGCCCGCGACTCCGTCCGCGTGGAATTAAAAAAAAACAAAAGAGGTTAGCCTATGTGTTCTTCCAGACTATCCTCTACATCTATACCAAATTTTATCGAAATCCATTCAGCCGTTTAGGCTACAAACTCTAACAAACATCCATCCATCCATCTAAACTTTCGCATTTATAATATTAGTATGATTCTTAAGTATTAAAGCTAGAATTAACAAAAAAACTATTTATAGCAAATTTCATTAGCTTTCTTTAGATACTCAAAAATATTAGTATGTTTTACTTTTTAATTGCTAGTATACTTTAGAAATTGAAGTTTTAATAGTGTAGTACTTATTTTTGACGTTGAGTATAGTCACAGGAAAAACTTGAACGCAAGGATGATTGTTTATTGATAAAGTGTTACATCTATCTCACGTTCGAGTTGTTTCCTCTTATGTTGGATTCGAATTACATATGAATTCTGCTTACCGTGAGTGGTGTGACATGAATTTACCTTGTTCATATTATTAGGCAAAACTAACTTATTATAGTCGATGTTCTCTACAACAGATGCACTTATTTTATTTAAAACTTCCAAGTATATTGTTCAGACCATCATCATCATCAGATTTGTCTGCCCACTGCTGAGCATAGATCTTTCCCAATGCCTTCCACAGAATACGTTCTTCCTCCTTCCGTATCCAACGACTTCCCGCCGTGCACACCAAGTACTCAAATGTACTAGCGAAATTAATACAATTAATATTTGTGTTATATTTTTTTCTCCATGCAAACAAAGTCAAGGTGAGCTGTAAGTAAAAATTGATGCACTTTAATTGAAGTAAATATTGGTTATAGATTGTCAGAAACATAAAATTGTAGATTCAAATAGCGATATATTATTAAAAGATAGATTAAATATAGCTTATAGTTTTTACTCATAAGAAGGCAATTAGCTTCGCCTCAGCCATATGGGTGTTGCCGTAATTTCCGTCAAGATGAACCCATTTGTTTATGACGAAACGTGGAATATTAATATCTTGGAGTGGTAATATCCCGGCTCGTAAGCGCGATGGTAATTTGAATAAGATGCAATAAGGAAGCTACTGTTTCGCTTCGGGCAGTAATCAAAATCAGTTGTAACATTCGTTGATCTTGTAAATAAACTTGACGTCAAAACAAAGAGCGGGCGCACGCCTTTGACTAAACTATCGTACGACTATTGTGCGATTGTTGTTTGTTTCGCAGCCAATTCAACTAATTAGTTGCACAACTAAAAATTGAGTAGTGTGCGCACCTCCATATAAGCTCATAGGAATCAAAGCGACACTGAACAGTTGTGCGATAGTTTATTCAAACGTTCTAAATAGTACAATTATAAAATTATTATTTACTAGCTTTCGCCCGCGATTCCGTCCGCGTGGAATTCAAAAAACAAAAGTGATTAGCCTATGTGTTTTTCCAGACTATCCTCTACATCTATACCAAATTTTATCGAAATCCCTTCAGCCGTTTAGGCTACAAACTCTAAGAAACATCCATCCATCCATCCATCTAAACTTTCTCATTTATAATATTAGTATGATTCTTAAGTATTAAAGCTAGAATTAACAAAAAAACTACTGTTTATAGCAAATTTCATTAGCTTTCTTTAGACACTCAAAAACATTAGTATGTTTTACTTTTTAATTGCCAGTATACTTTAGAAATTGAAGTTTTAATAGTGTAGTACTTATTTTTGACGTTGAGTATAGTCACAGGAAAAACTTGAACGCAAGGATGATTGTTTATTGATAAAGTGTTACATCTATCTCACGTTCGAGTTGTTTCCTCTTATGTTGGATTCGAATTACATATGAATTCTGCTTACCGTGAGTGGTGTGACATGAATTTACCGTGTTCATATTATTAGGCAACTTATTTAATTGATACTGTAGCTTTTAAACTCAGAGCAACACTTCTCGTCGTGACTCCCGATGCGCGCCAATATCCATCCTTCTAGTGACATTGACAGCTGTCCGCTAGGGACGTGACGTTTATGCCGATAATCTAGAGTTGTGCCATTTCTATAGCACGGTACTAATTTTGTTCTTAACAGTTCGGCCATCCTGCATTTCCTTCGTCCTCGAAGGAGTACTCAACATCGTCGCACGATATGTCGTTCCATCGGCCCCGAGGTGCTGACCTCGACCAATTGCAAGCCTCGTAAACAATGTATAGTCCTGTAAGCAGATTATAACCCCGAAAGTAATCATGAGCCCGAAGGCTGTTCACAGGCTCCGAAGGCACAAAATAAACTCGGAGGCTGTTTGTAGGCTCGAAGGCTCAACATAAGCCCGAAGGCTGTGGATAGGCCCCGAAGGCATAACATAAGCCCGAAGGCTGTGGATAGGCCCCGAAGGCATAACACAAGCCCCGAAGGCTGTGGATAGGCCCTGAAGGCATAATATAAGCCCGAAGGCTGTGGATAGTCCCTGAAGGCATAATATAAGCCCGAAGGCTGTGGATAGTCCCTGAAGGCATAATATAAGCCCGAAGGCTGTGGATAGGCCCAAAAGGCATAACATAAGCCCGAAGGCTGTGGATAGGCCCAAAAGGCATAACATAAGCCCGAAGGCTGTAGATAGGCCCAAAAGGCATAACATAAGCCCGGAGGCTTTTTATAGGCCCCGCAGGCAAAACATAAGCCGTAGGCTTTTATAGGCCCCACAGGCAAAACATAAGCTCGTGAGCTTTTATAGGCCCCACAGGCAAAACATAAGCCCTTAGGCTTTTATAGGCCCCACAGGCAAAACATAAGCCCGTAGGCTTTTATAGGCCCCGCAGGCAAATCATAAGCCCGTAGGCTTTTATAGGCCCCACAGGCCAAAACATAAGCCGTAGGCTTTTATAGGCCCCGCAGGCAAGTCATAAGCCCGTAGGCTTTTATAGGCCCCGTAGGCTTTTATCAATTTATACTTTTTTTTTTTTTATATTTTATGATTATTATTGTTTTTTTCTGGCCCCACAGGCCGTAAGCCATTCTTCCAGACTTTTCACAAGCCCCGAAGGCACACCATAAGCCCTTAGGCTTTATTAATTTTTTTTTTTCACCCGCCCCGTAGGCACTTCATAAGCCCGTAGGCTTTTCACAAGCCCCGAAGGCACATCTTGCGCACGGCGGCTGCTCATATGCCCCGAAGGCAATTCATGCGCCCAGCAGCTGCTCATATGCCCCGAAGGAAATTCATGCTCCCAGAGGCTGATCACATGCCCCGGAGGCAATTCATGCTGCCAGAGGCTGTTCATATGGTCTATAAACAAAACATACGCCTGAAGGCTAATGATACGCCTCATAGGCAAAACATACACCGGAGGCTTATCATATGCCTCGTAGGCAAAAGATTAGGTTAATCTTTCTTAGTGGTGGTAACAGCCAATTGTAAACCAATCTCTAAGAAAACATTTATGGCACTAGCCCCTAAGGCATTACATAAAAATAACATTTCTTGGTGGTGATAACACCCAATTCAAATTAACACTCTGGCAAAACATTTATGTCGCAAGCCCCTAAGGCATTACATAAAATTAACATTCTTGATGGTGGTAACACCCAATTCTAAATAACTCTCTGCACATACTTTCCTGTCCAGCACTACAAATTGTAATCTTATCTCTTGCTACCACACCATAATATGCTCACTTGGCCCTAGTGGATGTACTAACTGCTTATCTGTCACTTCACAACCTTGTGGCCAACTTTGCCATAGATAAAATACTTAAGTATCTTGCTTGGGTTATTCTGAGCATCACATTTATATCAATCAAACATGTTAGGAGTGTGTACCTCCAATTCTCTCAAATGATGTTTCATAAATGTCACATATTTTAATAATGAATTAATATAATGACAACCGGCAGCTAATACTCCAACTTCCATTTATTTGTCTCCAAGCCAATCAACACATTCATTGGCAATAAAAACTAAATTTGATGCCTAGTGTTAGTCCTAAGTCTATTCTAACTCACAGAACATAAATAAAGTTTAAACCACCATTCCTTAATTCCAAGGTTGTGCAGACTACTGCAGCATTTTATAATTAATAATACCTCCATTAACATATTACATAATACATGACTACTGTTTTAATCATAACCTGTTGATGTGTTAAATCTGAGTACAATCACAGACATCTAATTCTGTTTGGTTAATTATACTATGTCATACACTTCCAAACAGTATTAAAGTTTATGTCATTCATTAAAAACTGGGTTATTTACCCATTCAATTTAAATTGCTTGTTTACATCATCAACATCAGCCAGCCCTAGGTCATCCACTGCTGAACCAAAATATGTATTTTTTATTTCAACATTTATTTCAGCTGATAAACCAACCAAACAAATCAATGTCTCCAAGCAATTTAACACATACCTCAGCTAACCAGCTGCTTTTGTGTAAATCAAAGTAATAAAAATCAACTATAATACCTGGTATCCATACCATCCTTTGGATGTAGCCATTTAGCTTCGCTGTGCATTTGTATACCACTAGCCTTACATGCATCAGCTTCCAGATCTTTCAGCCAGCGGATCCCTCAACACCACTGCTGTCTGTGGGCTGAACTCCATGACAAAGCCGCTCCAACCAACCTCACACATCCTTTGACTGTATGGATTTTCCACCATAATTGACCATTCTGTACATTTAATAATACTGTTAATTTAAAACATTTCTCTCAAAACATAGCACAATATAGCATGTAACTGTAACCTACATTACAGCCTCTTAAATTTATCTTAGCATTCCACACACAACTCTTAAATTACAAACATAAAATCAAAGTGTGTGTTACAAACATTAAACCAATATTTCCACAATAGTTTTGTGTCTTAACATAAACTATAACTTGGTTTAAAATCAATTCTACACAAACCATTTTTTTCTTCATCAATTTAAGTTATAAAATCAACCTCAGAATAGCAATTAAATCATCATCTCTCACCCTTATACCACTCCCTTAGGGTCGCTGCCCAAGGTCAAACAGAATAGCAATCAAATAAATGCTATAATGTTTCAATTGTAAAATGATGAAGTTCAATTTATAATTCTTTTGGCTTGCTAACAATAATACTCTTATAAACACAACTTTACGTTTCCAAGATTATCCACTTACTTCACGTAAATTTGAATGTTTCGAAAACTCTTTGAAATCACTCAAATTATATATGGATAATCAAAAACATGGAACAAACTCACCAAATATGTAGATTTCCATTAACAACTTAAGTAAACTGCTCAGTTTCCAGTTTATCAAAATCTGAAGTTCTCAACATTCTATAAAAGTATTGAAACTGTGATAAAAACTATTCTCATATAAATACCACTTTGTGAAATGGGTCTTATACCACTTCTGAAACTATTAGGCAACTTATTTAATTGATACTGTAGCTTTTAAACTCAGAGCAACACTTCTCGTCGTGACTCCCGATGCGCGCCAATATCCATCCTTCTAGTGACATTGACAGCTGTCCGCTAGGGACGTGACGTTTATGCCGATAATCTAGAGTTGTGCCATTTCTATAGCACGGTACTAATTTTGTTCTTAACAATATCAAAATGTTTTATAACTACTATGAAATTCTGCAAGTTTAATGTGGTTTAAGCTAATTTGTTGTAGAAAAAGTTTAAAACTTTTTATTTTTTTATTTTGTTTTTTTAGTCTATAATCAAACTAAGCTAATAACTAAACTGCCAGCATTTGTATCGAATTGATAATTTAGAGTCTCCAGATTGTCTCTACAATTAGAAATGCTCTGTAATTTGTCGTACGTTAGCGGTTAAGACAATAATCATTGGAGGGTAACAATCGAAATGTGCTTTCACACGAAGGCAGAATATTGAGACAGTGCAGTAATGCTTTTGTTTGGTTGGGCTGCCCGGACACTGAGTCCATGTGTCAAAAAAGTTGCAATACTGCACTGTCCTGCGAGGAGTACCTCTCCGTCACTGTTCTGCCCTCGTGTGAAATTACATTACTGTTAATGCGAGATGCATTGTGTTGCGCTAGTAATATCTTGTGCATCACGACTCGCAGCGGCACGACTGATGCCTTGACCATGCCATTGCCACATAATTTCTTTTTAGTTGACGTTCTTTCGAAATTATCAAATTGCCGTCGGGGTTCATTTTTTGGTCTCGAGCATTACAATTTTTATCTCCTTAGTAATATTAAACAATATTTTTATCTGTATCATATATCATTCCACCCCTAATGCCGAGACATTTCTATTAGTTTTAAGTCAAACAACCAAATGTAAAAAAATAGACTAAAAACACAACAATATTTAAAAAGCAGTTTTAGACTATTTATCTTTAACAGGTGGAGACAATGGTACTAAGGTTCATGTCCTAACTTTGATCATTTCATTTTATATTACTAACGCAGCTGCAATTAATCTTAACAAAGTAGGAAATACTGAAATAATTAGGTCGAATCAAACAATACGAAATTCACTTCCTGGTAACATAAGAGATTCGTTAGTAATTCATACACCATTAACTAGCATTACGTAACCAGAAGCCGCGAACAATGCGAGAAGATAGTGCCATTAAGCAAGGGAAAGAATGGTCATTGCCTCACTTATTTGTTTGTATCTTATGCTGTTTCCTTGAGAGTAATGAAAGCAATTCGCAGATAGCGATGCGTATTGTCCGATGTGTGGCAACTTGTTGATGGAAAATATTAAATAGATCTGCAATCAATAAACAAATTTATAATTATAGTTACAATTTTGAGTTGCAGTTCAGTTAGTTTCAATTCAATTGACTTTAACCAAAAACCACAATAAAACCAAATTTTATAAAGTTTGGTTTTAATGTTACTTAACTTTATAAAAGTTTGGTTTTAATCTTTCTCTTACTTTGTGTAATTCCTTAAGGCAATTGAGCATTTCTACTCAGATAGTGCGTCTAAGTAGTTTCTAATGAGTATTATGTAACTGCACACTTTTAATTGCTCTTCAAGCAGCAGTATTGTATATTTCCTTGATTATTTGTAGCAAATACACACTTTTTGCGATACTTAGCTCTATTCAGAAATCATGCTTGGAGCTTCTATCTATAGGTTTTCAATAGGTTTTTGCGTAGCTCAATGTGTTTTGAAAAACCACGTTCGCGATGACCTTGAAACCTGTTGCTCTAAATTCAAATCCATTCATCTCTATAATTAGAAATCTCTGTAAGCTCAGGTCAGTATTTCTTAGAAACAGAACAATAATCCGTAGACAATACAATGTGTTGTAACCCCTCGATCCCTGCGATTTTTTTCGTGCGATACTTTTTATTTCCCACGACGAGTTCCCTTGAGAGTAATTTGAGGAGTAACAATGTTGTCTTCTTCATCAAATGTGTCGCTTAGAGTAAAGTTTAAGAGTACATCTGATACGAACCAGTTCTATTTAAACAGAGATGTTTAAGGTTTGCATCAAAGATGCAACGGTAGAAAACGCATTTAAAATTATAAATCCTATTTAACCATAATACTCTCTGCACAAACTATAGTTACCTTTTTTTATTTATTTAAGCGCCAATAGCCTAATGGTTTGGGGTACGGACTACCGATCTTGCGGTCGAGGGTTCGACTCCCGCCATTCGACTATTGTCATTGTTGCTTAGTTGGAATGGTTAAATGTTAGTAAATTAACAAAAATCTACTAATATTCTTGATTAAAAATAAATATTATAAATAACCTAAAGTTAGACACAAATAACCTTCACATGGTCAAATCAACGTATTACAAAATTCCACGAACACAACCAATTAAATGATCCCTCAGCGGAGGTTTTTAATTAAACAATGGCGATAAACGAAGCATTAATAATTAAAATGCATCCAAAAACAAATGAGTTGGTAAATTCATCGATGAATTATTGTGGGCGGTAGTTTCTGTAGATAACATCGACATCTCTTTTCACTTTGTCCGACGTCTAGTCGCGTTGAGATGAACATCTTGATGCATCCGACGAACCTTGATCGAACAAACCTTATGTAATAACACTTTCATTTCAAACAATAATTATTTATCCTATAGTTTTCTATTTTTACCTAACCTTCGCAAGTAAAGATTAATTAAGCTCATGTTTATATCATAGTACTAGTAATTTCAATGTACGTAAAAATACAACAATGTCATGCAATCTTTCCATTTTTTCTAAAAGAATTGGAAGATATTTATCGAAGAAAAAAGTATCGTGGGATATTGCTCTTACTGGCTCATTTATTGAAGTTAATAAGGGCACTACAGATGCGCAATCGCTTGATAAATCAATTGTATCATTTGGTAAGACAGCGGCTCTCCTTAGAGAAATTACTTCGATAACATCTCATATCGATTGAATAGTTTAATATAATACGATTGAAGTTTCGAAATCAGCCTTGGAAGATGTCGAACTGTTTAAGTTTAGTTGATTACTTCAGATTGCTACCTGTTTATGGAAACTGAGCAATTGTCTAATCAAAGGCTTCATATTATTAACACTATTGTTGTTATACTATTGTTGCATTATCTAAGTACCTAAGTACTCTTGTCTCTTCTTCATACATACTTCAATACTTAATTCCTATTTTTTTTCCAATAGCTGTTCGACATGAAGAAGTTCCAGTCGAATGTGAACCGAGAGCTTCGGCGCTCGTACCCGGATCGGCGGCGGCTGGAGACGCAGTGCCTCAGCGCGGTCGCCTTCGTCAAGTCGGACGCGGACCTGCTCGAGTGCCCCATATGGGTGCTCGTCATCAACGTCGTCGCCATGGATATGCTCAAATCTAAACTGCCACCAGGTAAAAATTCTTTTCCCCTTACACTGTGAATGTCTCTTTACCCCAGATGAAAGCGGTTAAGCGAATCACTGATACTTCATGGTTAAACAGTCTTTCAAGACAAACGGTAGAGAAGTTGAAAAGACTGCCTTACTACGAGACTTCGCATCAGATTATGATCTAGACAGCTTGACCTATTCACGGAAGATAAATATAGATGTGTGTAACTTGTTTTATTTCTAATTAGGATGAGTTTTTATATCGAACTGCTACTTAAAAATTCGTTACGAATTAAGCCTTCATCAAGTATTAATCCGCATAATGTTATGGAATATCAATTTTAGATACATTTGTCAGTATAATTGCAGCTACTTATCACGTCACAAAAATTGATAGATATATGATATCCCGCAGATTTAATACAACCATCTAATGAGAATATAATTTTTCCGCATCGAGTTTTTACAATGTTGATACGCTACAAATATAATATTTAATATCCTTCTGATATGAGATAGGATACTTCAAACTGTGATTATAAGAGCCGCATACCTTTAACTAAACTATCGCACAACTGTTTAGTATCGCTTTGATTCCTATGATTGTGCAACTTAACAGTTGAATTAGCTGAGAAACAATCGACAATCGCACTACAGTTAGCGATAGTTTAATTTCAGGTGTGCGCACGCTTTAAGTTCCTATATCTAAAGAACATAGTCGTTCGTTTCTAACCTGCTTTTTAAACAAACTGACTAATAATAAAAACAAACTTTTGCAAGAAATTAAAAGCATTGTACCGTTTTATGACGTCACAATCTATTTATTACCAATTAGTAGTAATTTAATGATTATTTTCCCAAAATACAAACACTTTCTTAGAATTTAACTATTATTAATTTATCTATGTAAAAGATTTTACAATAAAATATCATTTTGACTAAATTTTCACATTTATAAATTAACGTGTTCAAATGGATTTGAATGTCGTTGTTTTTGTTGTGGTAAACCCACAGCGACAATAATGGTGGTCAGGTAAAGATCCAAATATCAAACCACATTTTTCCTAAGAAATTCTCGATAACTATACTCATTACATCGTATAGTCATACATTCTTAATGAGTGACTTGACTAACACATCACGAATGACAAGTAAATTACATTTTTCCTTCCTATTTAAAGAACAAGGGGATTCACGTCATTTAAAACAATTTAAATCTTCACATCTGGTAAAGTCGCGAACAAAATGTAAATAGTTTCGTAATTATTTTGCTACTAAGAGTAAACACAAAATCATATAAATATTATAAATGCGAAAGTTACGATGGATGGATGGATGTTTGTTAGCGTTTGTAGCCTATTCGGCTGAACGGATCTTCATGAAATTTGGCACAGCATAGTCTGGAAGAACAGATGGGCTACTTACTTTTGTTTTTTTTTTATTCCACGCGGACGGAGTCGCGGGCGAAAACTAGTATAAAATAAATAAAGGATTCAAGAATGAGAACAATATCTATGGACTTGCGTACGCTGCCATTCTCATAACCTACTTGTCCATAGTTGTACCTAACCTTTCTCGGTAAAGTAATTGAATTTCATAACTTGAATTAATAAAAAATTATACGATTTCATTTCCATAAATTTTAATCACTTCATTAAATTACACGCGTTAAGAATTCAAGGAATTAAAGTCACGATGAACATGTTAAGCATCTGAGTAATGTTAGTTTATTTTAATATGAAATATAGAATATTTTATAAATATTAACGTGCAACTTCCGCGCTAAAAACTAACATCTCCCCAAGTTCAATGTAAACTGGCTGCGTCTTTTTTAATAAATCATATCTGATTTTTTGCTGATTTTTTTCTGTCCGTCGCTTGATTAGGCAAAGTTATAATATTGGACAGACGATTTGTTTTTCTGCGGCTTAATGATGTGTAAAATATACATCGCTCTCATCGCGTCTGATTGAATTTATAACGCTCTTGTAATTCAAATTACAAATAAAAATACTCTGTAAAATAAGACATAGAATTTTTCATAACATGAAAAATCAAAGGTATTATAACAATAAAAGATATTGTCCCTATATAGTTCACAGTCACATTTATCGTGTTCGCTTTCATAGCGTGTTTGAAGGTGAGCAAGATGTACAGATGTAGATAGTACTGGAAGCGTCAAAGCGTCGGACGGGGCTCCCGGACGACACAAGCGCACAATACGTGTCAAAGCGAATAAATCGCCTAACACCGAGATCTCTGACAGAGACACAGTGCATCACTGAAGACGCGCCACGGCTATGAGAACGGAAAAAGATCCCATTATTATATTGCATCGTGAGCAATATTTATCAAACAACGCCTACGAGCTTAATGTACAATGCGTATTGTGTTTAAATCATCATGTTTCTTTTTATCGACAGTCACATCCCTTTGCCCGTCATTTAATCGACGAAAGCAAACATCTACATTATCTTTGGGCGTTTATAACTTCGCATACCATTATCCATTGTAGAAATATTACAAGGACGCAATCAGAAGTCAGTCACGCGTCATCAACGGTGTTAATTACCATTGAATGGTTCTTCAGATACGAGTTGGTAACGAGTAGCGGTGGCAGCCAACAATGTTATAGTTACCTTGTCTCAGACCTCCGGACGACGCGGGTTATGCAACACAACAATGAGCCGACCTCTACACTTATCATTAAGAAACGCTAACGAATATATAAAATTAAATTTTATAATACAGAGTTCTCACGCAAAACTGCAGACGTGTGCTCGAAGTGGGATGACCTTGAGTCGAACTTTTGTAGCGAGAGTCAATTTATACCTCGTTACAGTCAGTTTGCTTTCCATATCGAGGGAGTAGAAAAAAGTTTCCGTACTCTGGTAATGTTTCAAGACGACCTTAAGAACAGGATCATCGGAGTCATTTTAAAGATAATTGTAGTGGCCCATGCGAAGTGAACTGGTTTTTATACGACCAAGGTGAGCCGCCGCTCGCAGTCGACTTTTATCGATTTCATTGTCCAGTCCACCATACTTCCGGAACTAGGTCAGACAGCTGATCAGCTAATTATACGTTTTAAACTGATACTGTGAGCTCTGCGACCCACCTGCATGGTTATTTATAAAAAATGTGACGTAGGCACATTTTGAAGAATTGAGTTACACAAGTTTAAATAAATCAGAGCTAGAGATTACTTTTTTGGTACTGTGAGAAAAACAGACATTAATTTCGCGGTAAACATCGCTGGTATAAGGCACGTGCAATTTTATAACAAATTGCAAATCTGATTCGAGTCTCATAGCGCGCGACCGCATCAACTATTCAGTCCCTCACTCAGTAGTCTGCATTATTGTTGTGCAACAATGCAATCTGACGTCGATCTCAAGATGTATTGCACCTCATTTCACTCACAGTATACAGCAAATTTTCTAACAAGCTCTATTCACATCACACTTACCAACAACATCTAATATTGGTTTTGCTCAAATCATACAGAATCTATGAGAAAGAAACCGCATAACCATATCCCTGTGATCTCTCATAACGAATAAGTTACTTTCTTAGATTTTCTGCAGTGGTTTCGCGGTCTAACAGCTATTTATCGGATGGTAACACAAAGAAATCTATTATAGAAAGCATCTAAATTTCTCTATAAAGAAAACGTGATGCTATTGCTAGTACATTCCGAAACTTTGCTGCGATATCAAATACCATTTTATGTTCTCAATTTTAATCATTTACGTGGTATTAATTCGTTTCGGTAATATAGTTTAAATTAAATAAGCACAAATTGAGGTCTTTATAATGCACGATTATTTATATATAACATTTAACACGGTCGATGATATATTTCGAAATGTTTCACCACTTTACCGTGCAGCAATGGACGCAGTTAAGGCGGCAAATTTCGATTTCAACGCGAAGGTCGCACCACGTGTTCGTGACTAACTGTGGCATATCTAGTTCACCGAAACGAAATAAGCCATTTGACTAGATCCTATTGCTGCAGAATCCACTTTGAATTTGAAATGATTAGCAATATAAACATTTAAAGTTGGTCAAACAATAGTAAACAATGGTTTTGAAAAATAGCAAGCGCTGATGATAATAAGAAGCATTCGATTATAAAAAAATCATGGTTTTTTGATCCTCTTTAACAAAAGAGAAAAACATTATTTACTTTTAATTACAACTTGTTAAAATATAATAATTTGAAAAAGTCAACCAGTTCGTTAGCTTCAAATTAGTTACATTAAACGGTGAGTTCACTCAACTTAACACTTCCTGTGTATCTTTTTTCTAGCAATTGAAATTTTTCGACTCTAGAAATATATTTCAGTATTCCTCTAAGTAAAAATAATTTTACGTATTCATGACATTTACCAACCTAATCTAGATTCCTACCTCGTTCATGATTCATTCCTGCAATTTTTACAAATAAACCTCTTGTGAAGTCCAGATATGTGCGTATCAAATCCTATCTATGAACGCTAATCTAACGTTGCTTTTGTCGACATTCTTTCTTTGGGATTGTACTGCCACTGGACATAGCCTTACAATATAGTAGTTGCATTGAATCATTAAAGACAATTAAGCACTTAAAATTCATTGTTTAAATTATATTATATTATAAATTATAGATACAAAGCAATAATAGCTCCTATAATTGCTACTATTTTAATCACCGCTTTCAAAGGGATACGAAAAAGCTACGTCACGGTCTACTACGCTATACGGTTTAATCTCGATTTCCGCTCAATCATTCTCCATAATTTACCTTACAAATATAAACAATTCACTTGAACTGGTATCCAAATCTTGGTGCTATCGATGCAATTTATTACTAGCAAAAAACGATGCAGTCTGTCATTAAATTACACTGAAATGTAGCCTTGCATCTAATGTTAGTTGTCTGACACTATTATTTAAAAACGAGCTTAATATTTATGTTTATTAAAGATCTGAAAACGGATCATTTGGGTATATAATAACCCTGTAACCTTTAGCATCGCCGAGCTAATAATCGTAGGTTGTCCAAAGTCGTGAAGAGAAGTGATTGGCGTTCATTCTTAGAATCACGACATTACGTTCATGTCGCTGGGGTTTTGCAATACACTAAACGTTTACGATTGTCGTCTGCTCAAAATGTCTATTAATGATATATCATTTAATTCCATTATACAAAACCCACGTAGAATCAACGTGACATCGATGGATTGTTTTGAATGTTGTGACCATTGCAATAATTTACGTTACAATCTTGTTACACAAGTCTCTAATAACATTAGTTGTATTTTGATGTTGTTTCAAGAAGACTAGTACAAACTAATGTTTTTCTTTCTGTTAACAGTACAAAGACCGCTGGACATCAAGAACAGACCTCGCATACCGATCCCCGACGAAGATCCCTACAGTATCGCCAGTTCTAACGCAAATGGCTCAGGATCCAGTGGTAGTTCCGGCGGATACGGACTTGGCAATGGACACGGCAACGGCAACGGTCATGGCGTGGTGGCGGCCACACGAGAGCAGCTCATGATGCAGATGGGACAGAAGAGAGGAGACAAGCCACCTAAGCTTCCTCCGCGAGAGAATGGCTACGGACCTGCTGATATACCCAAGGTCTGCCTTGTCTTCTAGTAACAATTTACTAAAATTAAGTACATCTGAAGCTAGTAGTAGTATTAGTTCTAGGGGCTATGTCCTTTTATCGAGCATTTGACAATTTCCATTATCTATTGATGGGTATTTAGAAAATATACTTGTTATTAGTGATGATGTTTAAATAAAAACATATCTGAATACTGTTTAATACAACGTAAAAAATATTCCCTCCAGGACCACCGTTTTCATAAATCCTAATTAACAACACTCTGAAAAGGGTTCAGTAATGGTTTGAACACAAATTTATTAGCACTTAGAAGATAACATACTTTATGACTAATACAACAAAATTTCAAGAAGCCGAGATATATAATAGCCGGGAAATATTCAAATCACGTTTTAGTCCTTTGCTTTCATTAAATCTTACAAACAACGAACGAAAATAATTTAATGTTTTCCATTAATAAATCCGCATTTTATGAATACTATCATTCGAGATAGTGATCCAAAGCTGTCATCGGAGTATGAAAAGCAATCCCATCTGTCAGTCCGCAAACTAAATTAAGTCCATGTATCTTGACTTTAATGGAGTTGAGACCCTGACCCTTAAACCGCAAAAAATTCCAAAATGAAAATAACTTCATACATTATGTTGGAGATAAGGGAACCGATTTACGCAAAGTGATTCTGAATCAGTGTCGCCTGACATGAATAATGAAATCCATCCAATCCATATCCAATCAGCTCTTATTGAAAACCCATCCATATCAAATACGACACAAAGGCATAATAAATTTGAGTAGATTAATTAAGATCAAATTCAGAAGCTAATGTTTCAACCCAAAGGCACAAATCATTACGTCCAGAAATTCATTTTTTATTTTTTGTTCAAGTCTTGTTTCTTTATCTCACAGTTTCACTTATTCGAGCAAGATATATGTCATCTGTTCAAATCTGTAACTTATTTTCAACGTGTCGTGTGAACACAATGGTAAAGCCCATTTCGCCAACGCATCTGTGATTTCACGACCGCTGAAGATAGATGGCAATACACGCCCTTTAGAGGTCGCCTTCCATCTTCTTTTATTGGTAATCCAAATAGTACATTCCTTTAAAAGGTTGTAACTGTGACACTACATACATGAATTATGTCGCCCGCCTTTTATTTTGCAATGTTTACGGGCTCTATTGTAAATAAAAGTTAAGCTGGGTGGTGCGAATAATTTCTTTTGCGATAAGATCACTACAGTATGGTTTAGTTAACATTATTTGTAGTTCGATCAATATTTTCTTAGTAAAGCTTTGAGATAGTGCCCACGTTACAATTTTCATTTCTTAATAAATGACATAAAGATCGATTTCCCTGCGACTTTTCTTCCAAGACTGATCAAATTTTATTTTTTTTACTTTATACTTCACCTTGTCTGTACTTTATCGAATAGAAAGGAAGTAAATAATCGCGATTAGGAACTTTAAACATAAATTGTGAATCTTCGAATCTTGACGTTTCCATATATTTCAATATCTCTAACATCGTTTTTGAAGATCTCTTTGATGTTATCGTATACACACCAAGTACGGAAAGCTGCTGCGGACAACAAGGCTCTAATTTATGTTTTACTTGACAGCTTCTGGATGTTTCTAGAATATATCGTTTCTATCGTCTATCATACATCGATCGCTTCTTTATCTTAGTCTTTAGAAACATTAAAAGTAACTTCCTATGTATGTTTTGCTTTTGTAGTTATGTTTTGATTAAATCTTTTTTCTGTTGTTTTATTTGTTAAGCTAACTTTTTCATACATATTTGCAGCCGGACTACGATGACATTGAAGTGAACGGACGCGTCCCGTCGCAGTTCCCAAGAGGTAAATCGGATAAAGGAAAGGACAACAAGAAATACGGTTAGTATTCATATTTAATTTACTACTATTCTAATTCTATTATTTTTATCGTCTTCTTTCAATGTTACATGTATGTATGATAGAATTTTACTAGGATCCAAGAACAACAAAGGTTTGTGACCTAAAAAATGTTATTAAAATGTCGATAAAACATTTTACATGAAACTTTCTATGCTTACATTATTATGAACCCAGCAAATGATGTGTCTCGAAAAAGATATAAAAAGAGTAAAGACAAGGGTTCAAGACGACTAAGGTCACCTTAAAGATGTTTGCGGCTAGAGTTTCGCATGTAGTTAGAATTTAACGTATCCGAGGTATTTTAATTAACAAATGGAATTACGACTTCGTAAGAAACGAACCGCGTAGTTGAATCAATGAAAATAATATAACTGTAATAAACTTAAATCAACCCAATATAAAAATGTCTATATTCTGGAATTAAAGCTTTAAATTTTTTATCAATAGGGCGTTTCCTCTACAATGTGGATCGGTTGGTTTGTTAAATTGGTTGGTTTTACCAGTTTTAAAATTAATGAATCCGGATGGAACCCTGGGCGGGGTGCAACCTTTTTGGCAGTTAATGTGCGATGAATCATTTTGGAGATAATTTTGACCACTTAAACTGGATACACCCTAAGAAATACAAGTTAAAACTATAAATTTGTGTCTACCTGAGACAGGCTCTTTTTTTTGACTATAGTGGATAGCTTATTTTCCAAAAATCAGTGTTTTGATTCAATTAATTGGAACTAATTCTATTTACGTGTTCGACTAAATATGAAGGACAAACAGAAAATAATATATTTGTGAGAACAGCGTATAAAATTACAATAATATCAATTACTAGGTTAACTTAGTACGTCAATGATCTAGATAATTTGATACATATTTAAGTATCATTTACTTAACTATAGTTAACATTAACTTGTGAATAATCAATTAATATTTACGAAAGTCCTCAATTCTAAAAATATCTACGTATTTTTTAATTTTTGAAAAGATTACGCTCTTTCTTTTGTTTCAATTTTATTTAACTGTCTGCTTTCTCACGTAGACTTTTTTATTGCATTTTTTTATAAAATAATCGACTCTACGTCAATATTTCTTTTTGCATTCACTATTCGTGTAACAATAGGTAGTTTATCAAGGTCATTCTTGATATATTCCTGCAGCGAACGCCTTTGACAATACATAGGATTTATGCACGAAAATCGTTATTTACAACTGCAACACTAGTGGTACGAACATCGTTATATCAATAAAACGACGCGGACGAATCATTTATAAATCTGAGATGTCCACGACTGCTGATTTACAGCGCCACCTGTAAAATATGAGGAACGTGTTTCAACTACGATAATTCTAGTACTTGCTACGAAACGCAACTCAAAGCAGAAACCAAAACAAATAGTAACAAACCAATTCTGACGTATTTCGTTCACATCGGTACGTTCTAAATTGACGGCCGCCTCGTGCCAGTCTGCAGGCTAGGGGCATAGGTAACCGAGACAATGAGCTATGTCGCAACCTCGCCGCACCTGGCATTTTACTATCCTTGATATTTGAAACGGCATTTGACGTAGGATGCGGAACGTTTACTGAGCATGTGCACTGAAACTCATTATATTTATCTAACAAATTATAATTTGTTGTAGTCACGAATATAGTTGTTTAAGATCAAAATTCCTAAGACCACCCGAGAGATTTTGTGCAATGTCGAATAATATAAAACATCATACATAGTATTTTCTATATAAAATAAAACCGAAAAAACTCTAGAACACGCATGGAATGGACGTGACAGTCACCACATGTAGAACGTGGAACACGGTCAAAGAACACGTCGACATGTTGGACATGAAGATGTTCTCTCCTTTAAGTTTATATCACTTATGTTATGCGTGACATCAGGGTTGGTCCAACGCTATGTAATGGTAAATTTATGATTACAGGCGTTTACTTAACATTTATTGTAGGATGTTAGTGAGTTTTTAAAACATTTACAAGTCAAGTATCTCCATCTGCAAAATTGTTTGATTTTGTTCATAAAACTATCAATGCCTCTTGAACATCGAATTTTAGGGCACTTACATTTACACCCAAAAATCATGAATTTCCAGATGACCCGTACTACTGCGGTCTGCGCGCTCGCGTGCCTAACTTCGTGAAAGCGAACGGCAAGCACGTGCTGCCGACGATGACGGAGAGGTTGACGCTGAAGGAGGCTCCGGTGCCCAGCAAGCGCTACAGCGTGGCGCACGCCCACCCCGGGCCATTCCTGCCGCACATGCCGCCCTTCGCGCATGCGCCCATGCCGCCCACAGCCCTCTGGCACGCCCGCTCCTACGAGAGTGGAATCGGTGCGTACGAGCGTAACCCGAAAAAGGAAAAGCTGATGTTTCAATTCTACCCCGACAGAGAGCGAAAGCTGCGCCCCATGGTCATCCAGCAGCCTCGATAGTGTACATAGAAATTAACCCCCGCACTTTAACTTCGCGGACTCTTCGCTGCAGTCCTGGTATAAATCTTTCCGTTTTACGCTTCGCTTGGTAGCACCACGCCTTTCGCTTCCTGTAAGTCACACTGTTATATCTCACTCCACTTCTACAATTCTTCTTCTCGTCTATCTATTCTACTATCGCGCTCTTTGATTTTCTTCTGCATTTTTCAGACCATACTCACCATGGCGTTCGGATACCATCGCCAGACTTCGCCATTGCAAGCTTTGCTTCACCCTCTAGTTGATAATTGTACCCAAAACCTTTAATAATTTTAATACCAAAGACTGGAAAATTGAGGACATGCAATAAATTGTTTTAATGGCATCTAATACTTTATATAGATGTTTACGAAAGTCGCCGTGAGATCGTGATCGTGAATAGCACGATGTAACACGCTTGTAGTTGACACGCAAATATTTATATACATAGGTACTACATTTGTCGTAGATTTATTAAATTTTGTGTTTTGGAAAGTCAATTTTCGTTGTTTCGATACAGGGAATTTACTAAACTGTTAAATCTGAAGAAACAGTATTTCTGGTGCCATGTCTCGTGTCGGTGACGTCAGTTAGTAACAAAATCCTTACATACGAGTACTTTGTTTTCAGATGGCGAGCATTACGACCCTTACGCACTATACGGCCGCCTGCCCGTGCCCGGCCGCGGTTTCCCGCCCCCGCCCGCGCCGCACGCTCGCCAAATGTTCATCGGAGAATGGGACTAGATCACACGGGACCTATTAGGAACTAACTCGATTGAATATCGTTGCATCGATGTTGTCGAAATTTGAAATCGATTTTTTTAATAGACTATTCCTCGACCACATGGAATCTGATAATTGACTAGTATGGTCGAAAGAGAGATTGTAATTTCGAATCTTTAGTCGGTGCAGACACCGAAGTATCTTTAGCTGAATGTTTATTCTTGATTTACGATTTCAATAATATCGATGTGACAGTATAATTATTGGATAATCTGTAAATATTTGTGCTTCTTGTAAATTATGAAATATCAGACGGTCCGTTGTATTCGGATTATGATTCGATGAATACTGGCAATATTATTTAACAATTACGATAATTTGTAAAGTTGTCATACATCGTATTAATTTTCTGTTGTTTAAGCGTGCTTGTGAATTTCTGTTTTTACCATTTCTATAAGTATTGATTCTATAAGTAAAATGCTTTGTATAATCTTATTAAATTATCACTGCCAATAATGTAGACGTCAGGAGATGAACATGATATTCTATTTTTTTGTTTATGCTATTTTCGAAGTAAAATAGGTTTTGTAAAGCAAAATCTGTTTTTGGTTATAAGTTAGGTATCAATCCTAGTCAATACAGGGTTGGGATGTAAGCAATTCTTTGAAATATCGTTTTTTGTATACTTATTTATATCAGCTGACCTGCTGGTGGATATTGTAGTTTTGTACTGGACATAGTATAGGTTATTAGAATATAGGAAAAAATATTTTAGATATAGTATTTGTATCTTTATAAAAATTATGATAAATTTCTTTTGTATATAGACTAATTTCAACGATTAGATGTTTTATACTTTAGGATTTTTAAACATTGAATTATGTTTGATATCCGTTGATTTTCATTTTATTTACCAATACTCAAATATTTTAAATATAAGATATATAATTGTATAATTATAGTAAGAATAATAAATTGACAATATCTTTTACACGTATACCAAAATAAATTAAGAGTTTTTTGGAAATATTTTCAACGTTTTGATATTGTATGAAGTTGAGATTGTCCAAAAAAATTTAAAGGTATTTAAATTTCGAAACTATTTTTGAATAAATATTAACTTTTCTATACTTCGTACTTGTATATTTTTAATTTAATTAACAAGCATGTAACATTGTTGTAAATTCAAAATTATATTTTCAGAGGTGCTACATGTGTTACCATTTTATTGTAATTTTTATAAGCGTAAAAGTCACATTATTTAATAAAATTCAATGACTAAGTGAGAAAATTAAATGGATCACAGAAAAAAATATTAAAAACACAGCGGAAATGAAACGGCATTTACGAATTTATTTGACAAAACTTAAACATACTAAATTATAATAAAAATTTATTGAATATTGTATATTAAAAACAATTGAACATTCTAGAATAAACGCATTGTAATGACGAAAAGTTGGAGATCTTTGAATTGTTCGTCAGATTAAATAGAATTGTGTTGCCCCTGAATTAAATTGGATTGATTAGAATAGCATCAACATCCTCTTCGTATATCGCAGGGTGTTGGTTAATGAGTAACCTATTTTAAGGAAAATATGTATGATTAAAATATACAATTATTTCTAATAACGTTCTTTATTTTATTTCAATTCCATTTTTTTACCTATAACAACAGTGCAAAAGAAATACTCATCACCAACTTGCCTTTATACCTACGGAGGGTTGGCAGAGTATGTGCTGCTCTTCCATACATCTTTTTTTTGTTAAGTAATACATACATACTTCTATCAGCCGTCATATCTGAATCCACTCCCCCACTCCCTTCTTAAGCATATCCTCTTTCACACAATCCATCCATACTTACTTCTTTTTTCCTCTACCTTCGTAGCCATCAACATTCAATCTTAACACTTTCTAGTTTATGTGTTCATTACTGACTTGTTTGATTAGTAAAAAAACAAAGACATAGTTATGTTATTTAATAATGCAAGTAAATCAATAATTCGATATATTCAAATGAATTCTCCAACTCCTATCCATTTCTTAATCAAGTCTTTGATGTGTTTTACAGCTTCTTGCAACTCTACTTCGTCATTATTATAATTCACAACTAAATCTCTACAATGAGATGCACGAGGAATAATTACAGCTGGAGCGTCATGAGATACGTCTTCTAAAATTCCAATTGTACTCCACGGGTCCATGTCCCCGTTTACAAAGACGACTTTAGTTACATTTGGATGTAAGCCATTATAAATATCGTTCACTTTTTTTATTCCATTATCTACTCTTGTATCGTTGAATTCAGAACCAAATGATTTCATGCATAATTTAACAAAGTAATCTACCGGTATGTTATTCGTAAAGGGTTGTTTACTAGAAGTAGAACTTTGGAAGTATCCGAACTCAGTACATGTTTGATATGTCCAACAAGCGATAAAGTTAGTTTTATTTTTGTAACTATCATCAACCATTCTGTTGAAATCATAGTCGTTACATTGACTTTCTTCTCTCCATAAATTCGGTTCGTCATCAAGTTGATTTTCTATGGTTTCATTAAAATGTTCACAGCGATATTTAATATCGACAACGCGACCATATTGTACTTCCCCCATAAATACAGATGTCTTATAAAGGAAAAACGTTTGCTTGTTTTCTGGTACACTCATATCAGTATCGGGACAAATATTATCTTCCTTCTTTAGCTGTTCGATACCATCTTGAGTTTGTAATAAGGTTTCGTATCTTTTGAATTTATCTTTTATTTTAGCTAAGCAGTCATTAGTGCCATATTTTTCATATACGTCGTTTACCTTTTCTAGGTATTCGTAAAAATCTTTCTTTGCTAAAACTGGTGCACTACTAGCTACTGCTGCGTCTACCAATTCTGGGTACAACAACCTCATCCAAGCTGCTAAGTTTCCGGAATAAGAGCCACCGATCACAACTACTTTGGATTTAGAATAAAGTGGATTTAATTTAATTGTTCGTATTAGATGTGCGTTGTCGGCGAGAGATTGTCTTGCGCTTAAATACTTAAAATCATCGACAGTAGTAAATTTCAAAGGTACACTTTTACCATAATATCTGTGTTCCGATGCAAAAATCACACCATTCGTCTCTTTTGCCAATTCATAAGCCATACCCGCATATAAAAAACCAGGCGATGCTGCAGCTTCGCCGCCAATAAATAGAATGACTGGGCCATTTGGTTTCCATAAATCGTTTCTTTTAAAATACTGCATTTTCCATGTACGATTTTCGTTGTCATCAAAATGATCAAGCTTCTGTTCCAACCATTTAGTTTCGTGAACAGGAGGTCCAAACTGTATCAAAGAAGTGATTTCTTTTACCAAATATCTAAATCGACCGTCGAATACAAAACCACATATTGGATGTATAAAAATTAACACTTTTAAAATGTTATAAAACATTTTTAGTTCTAACAGCAATTGCCGTCGACTGCTACTAGGGGAATTCCTAACACACTGAACTGTCCTATATTTGTCCTTCCTATCGTAATCGGTATTTATGCTAATGCAAAGGAATTTTATCTAGGCTTTTAAACGATGGTGGCAGAATACTTCACATTTCCAAAATTTTTAGTTTAATGTTTTTACTTATATTTCGAATCAAAACACCTTCTTTGGTGGAATTTTCTTTTGCCTTCTATTAGCACGTGTAAACTAAAACAATGCAAGCTATTTATATGAGTGTAAGGCACTTCGTACTCAAGGTAACGTAAATATTTGAAACTGATATATCCTTGCGTCGTATACATCGCGTTGGGTGCACTCCCTACATACTCGTACAATGATGAATCGTCGACGGAGACACGACGCAAGTTGTCTATTTGGTCACATAGGCATAACGATTACATGGTTTTTACATAAAAATATCGACTAAATAGATTTGCTTCCCTATCTATAAGATCAAAGCGACCTTTACTTTTAAGCAGGTTAAATGGCCTGGAAGCACTATACATTAACCATTCTTTATTATTCCAGAGTTGGATCCTGGAGATCTACGAATTTGCCAATATTTTAGCAGAATCTCTAATAGTTTATCTACAATTTTAGTTATTCCATACGATATCGCTGACTTTTTGGGGAAGATTTGCTATATTGTTAACTTTTTACTCGTATACTTGCAAGTATATTATCATCTGTTTTTTAACAGTCTGGCCAGTCCATGACGTCACGCATATCGTCGTTGCCATAACAACGTGTAAACAACAAAGCTATTGCGCGTGACAATCAAGTCGGTTATTTAATTATTTTACCGTCGCTTTAACGTTACAAATATCGTTATGGATTTTTCCGAGGGCAGTGTTGTGGACAGAGCGAGCGCGGTCAGACGGACTGACGCCCCACGACCCGTGTCTAGGAGAGGCTATCGAGAATATACCAATACCGGGTCCGCGGTGTCCAGGTAATTTCAACTTAGTATACAGAATGTACGTTAATACGATTATCTAGGATATGAAAACCTAAATACCAGTTTATTGTTGATAAAACGTACCATGCAATTATTTCTATACAAGTATAATTATTATTAATTCTATAATATATTAAGGAGGGATGAATGGTACGTAACAAGGAGAACGTTAGTTATGAGTGTGGAAGAGTAGGTACACCGGTAGAGGCAGACTTGGAAAGAGATGGATAGATTGCGTGAAAGGTGACATGATCAATAAGGGAGTGATAACTGAGATGACGAATGATGGAGATATGTGGAGGACAAAAACCTGTTGCGCTGAGCCTACAGGATTAGGATATGGAAGATGATGAAAAGTATATATGCTATATTCTGATAGCTATTTACTTATTGAAATTAAATACACAGAAGCGGCAGCATGAGACCTACTTCTGCGTACCGGGGTAGCACGGCGTCCCGTCTCTCTACTGCTGGCTTTGGACCAGCACCGCCTACTGCTAGCCGACAGCCAACTGCCATGACCGGGTTCTCTATGGTAAAGTGACCAAACCTCGTCAAACTTACCGTAAATACTAGCTGAGTTTTTTGCATATGCTAGGATGGTAATACAAAGATATTAGATGAGATTAATTCGTGTCTGTAAAATTGTTTACCAGACAAATCATTTATGCACCAGCAATTTTTATCGTAACTTCTCGTTGCAGTATTAGCCTGTAGCCGTGTTTCACAGTTATAATTAAATAAATAATCTTGTTATATAGATTGATAGGCCAATAACCCAACAAGGCATATCAGGACTTCGCACAGGAACTGCACGAGGATTCCGCACGCGACAGCTGCAAGATAAAAGATACTGGGAAGAGCTGATGCAAGTCAAGGTGCGTGAGATCAAAGCGGAGATAGCTCGACTAAGCGATAAAGTTGAGTCGGGAGAAAGAGAAAAATCAGCTAAGAAACATTATGAAAAACGAGTACGGGAACTTGCGCAAGAATTGACTGGTAATATTACATTTTGAAAGAAATTTCATTCTTAATATTTCCGTCATGATTGATCATGCATTTTAAACGCATTTTACTTGTGTTTAACAGTTTTTTTTTAGTCGTTACAGGCGATAAAGCTACAATATTTTATAAAGCCTTTAGTGGGCGCTTATTATAAAACTGACAATTGTCCCCTAATGTGTTCTACTTCGAATAGCATATCTTTATCTATACACACAAAATGCATTACACGATGAAGGTCTTATCATGTCTTATCATAACAGTAGTTAGAATTACCATTTTAATGTTTGCACTTTATCTTGGCTAAATTGGTGAAGTAAACCAACACACAGGAAATATGATATGCATAAGCACTTAAAAACCTTAAAACCTTAATTCTAACATTCTTGTCTCAAATGCAATAATTTGTATATGATCCTGTGAATTATTATTAAATTTTACCTTTTGAAATTCCATCAGCTAAAGATTGTAGAATTGTTGTTAGGAATTTCTATCTGAATATGATGATACGGCTTCCACTTTTATTAGATCTACAAGGGCGATTATCAGACTATAATACAGCTATACGTATTACTAACGGAGAAGCATCTAAGCAGTCCGTGGAAGAACAAACAAGAGAATTAGAAGTTAGTAACAAAAAGTTGCAGGAAGAAGTCGAACAAGTGTTTTTAGAGAAACAAAGGAAAGAGAGCCAATTAAGGCAATTACGGGAACAAATGGATAAGGTAGTTTTAAACAATTAATATAATCGTAACTAGCGATATTAATTTAAACACTGAACCACACTGAACTAGCGGTCCCGCCAGGAATGCGTGCGAATATCAATCCTTCTAATGACATTGACAGCTGTCAGCTAGGGACGTGACGTTTATTCCGATAATCTAGTGTTGCGCCAATTCTACAGCACGGTACTAATTTTCTTCTTAACAGTTGGTAGGTCACAAGTTTTGCTAACACGACAGTTCGTATATATTCTTTAAGATCATTTGTTAACAGGAACAATCAACAATATCAGTACTACTATCAGAAATGTCGCCGGAGCAAAGGCAACAATATAATGAACTTGAGGCTACTGCGGCATCTTTAAGAGAAGAAGCAGAACAAGCTAGAACACAAATCGACCATCTAAGTAAGGAGAAAGAAGAATTCAACAGAGAGATTTCCATGTCTCAGGTACAAGTCATTCATGCGTCATCATATTTTACTAGAATTGATTAATGCAAAAAGGTATGTATGTTTCTAGATAAAGGTGCACTTGTTAGAATTACATCGACGATTGGCAACTGCTGAGGAGAAACGTGACAGTCTTAAGAATGAAATAAATAACCGCTTGGATCCACAAGAGGAACGAGAGAAATTGTTGCAACAGGTAAGTAGGACATATTTGATATATTTTATGGTATCTTTTTTCGTTGGGAATTAGATTAAGTACGAAAAAATGACTGTATAATTTTATTACAGGTTCGAGAAGATAATGCTGCGATTGCTTCATTAGATAGTAATGCAGCAAACTTAAAACAGCAAATAGCTAAAATTCAAGAATTGATAGAACAGGCCGAGCAGGTGTTATAAAAAAATTTTTGAAGGGTAAATTTTAAAACTAAAGTTAATACTAACAGATATCAATTTCAGGATCTCGAAGAAGGTAATTCCGAACGTCATCAAAAATATAGAGAATTGAAGAAACGAGAAGAAACCATGGACGCATTTTTGTCCAGCTACGAAGAGAATCTTGCAAAAGAAAAAGATAAAATCGATCAACTAGAGAAAGATATTGTATTCGCATTAGAACATAGCAGCTCCAATATCGACCTAGATCTGAGCGAGATAGATTCATTGAAGAAAAGAGATGGGTATACTATGGTATACGATGAAAGTAAAAAATCCGTGGAGACTTTGATGAAGGATTATGAAAGATTTCAAGCTAATCTAAAGAAAGTACGGTTGCTTATTTGCCACTAAGAAATGTAACAACCAGTAATCTAATAATCTATTATTTATTCCTTTTAGGTAGAAGCTACTCGCGAACGTTTGTTAGCAGAACTACTTACGCTACCTGAAAAAACACAAGTAATGGAAGAAGAACTTGTAACGCTTTCTGATCTTGAAAAACTACGAGACGAAGGTAAAACGTTTTATTAAACTGATTTGTTGCTAAAAGTTATTAGTTGTAACATAAAATTACTATTTATTTTAATAGGGGAAATACAGAAAAAGGAATTACAAAATGAACTACAAGTTTTAAAGGAAAAACTAACGCCTACCGAAAGCGCAGTTTTAGAAGCAGCTAATAAACTGAAGAAAATTCAGGTACAAAATAAACAAATTTTGAAACTTAAAGATACTTGCAACCTTCTTACACAGTGAATTGTTTTTTTTAGGCGGCGTTAGATGGGAATGATATGTATTCAAAACTCAACAGTTTAGAAGACCAAGTGGCCAACCTTGAAAATAGGAAGACTATATTAGAAGAGGATATAGCGTCGATCACTCTTAAAGCTGATTATGAACCAATTAAGAAGGAAGCCCTGGAAGTATTGGAGCAACTGAATCAGAAAATAATAGAAGATCTGAATAGTACTAAATCTTATTGAAAATTTCTGATGTTAAAATAAATGCGTTTACATATAACTGGCGTTTTTTTTTTATTCTTATAACATATTTCAATACTTGGATGGTTTGGAAATGGCTCACAATTATTAACTCCGTAGTTGAATAAAATCAATCCAATATAGCAAAACTTTGAATTTTTTTCACCATAACTAAAAGAAAAATACGGAAACATTTTCAAAAACGTTTTATTAAATTACAACAGAATAATTTAATATCACAGATTCTACATTTACAAGTCAATATGTAAAGTAAATATTAAAATTGACGTCATAAAGTTTAAAATACAAATAGTTTACAAAGTGGCTTGCCTGGTCTCCTTGCCAAGTAGCATAGCGAGGTCTGAGGGTATTTCTTTGTTATTGGCTGTGCAGAGAGAACACAAGTTACGTATAAACTTCTGAGAGGGAGTGACATCAGCTTCTTGCATTTTATTCCAAAGAGCAAGGCCGTCGTTGTAATTATTATCACGTTCTAAAACATGATAAAGAAAAAAACACTACAGTTCTCTCTATTGGAACGTTGGTAGCAGAAATAACGCATTTAGACAATGTAAATTCGCTTGTACAATTAACTAAACGCACCAAAAAGTATGGAAGTAAGTTTTTGTCAGTTCTGTATATTTTTGTCTTTTCAAACAGCGTTATCGCTAATTCAATGTTACTTTATCTGGAGGGCTATAAGAAAATGTAAATCTTTCTCTATTAAAATAAGCATTGTCTTTAACGTGAGTTCTAAAGCCGAAACACTTAAGACATATTCTCATCCCCCTCAAAACAGAGACAGCATGAGTATGTGAATACTCATGATTAGATGAGTGAAAGAGATAACGCTATACAAAGCTGGCATTTCCAAATAAATTAATAACTATAAATGGGAAAGTTTAGATGGATCGATGGATGGATGGAAACTGTTGGACGGATTTCGATGAAAATTGGCATGTAGAGCATAGTCTGGAATAACACATAGGCTACGTTTATGGTTTTTAAATTCACGCGGAGTCGCGGGCGAATGCTAATTTTCAAATCAAATACTTACGATATACTTCTAGCATCAAATTATATAAATCTTGAACATTGAAGTATCGTAGATCTTTGACGCATTCTGCCACAGTTTCCAAGGCAGACATTTTCTTCTCATCAGCAAATCTTTCGCAATGCCTCAATAAGGCGTCTGGATGGAACTTGACCTTGGGGTCCAAAAGCAACTTGCGTAAGGTCCGTTTATAACCAACGTCTGCTAAGGCAGCCATTAAAGTAAGCTGTGGAATTTAAATATTATCTATACTAATAAAGAGAATATGCACCGAAGTACTGGTTAGATTTAAAATTTATTTCTCTGTTGGGAAACTACACTATCTCACTAATATTATAAATGCGAAAGTTTAGATGTTTGTTAGAGTTTGTAGCCTAAACTGCTGAACGGATCTCGATGAAATTTAGCATAGATGTAGAACATAGTCTGAAGGAACACATAGGCTACTCACTTTGTTTTTTTTTTAATACCACGGGGACGGAGTCACGGGCGTAAGCTAGTCTAGTAATAAACCATACCTGTACATCTCCCGGCCCATGAACTTTCTTATCGATATTTAATACTTTCTGCACCAATTTATTCATACTGCCGTTACTCTTTTCGTTTATAATGAAGGTATCTTCAGAACCGCCGTCTCCCATCGCCGTTAATATTTTACACATCAATTCGTGTTTCAATGGAGTCTTGTTATATTTATTAGCTAAAGTAACAAATTCCTTTGTAGCCTCTTCTATATTATTACTGAAAAAAAAGTTTTATTTATAGCATTCTAATAAATGGAGATATCACGGGGAAATAGCCTCACTGCCTATAGTAAAAGAAAATATTTGATATAACAATTTGTATAACTTTGAACTATCGTTGTTTTTACAAATACAATGCTCAAAAGACACAGGCTTCTCACCACGATTGGGTTTTTTAGCTTAAAAAAAATCGGCAATTTGAAGCAGTTAAGTTCATTCAGCTCTTGACAATGGCGCTTGCAACTGTGCCTTATCGGGAGCTAAAGCAACCCAATCGTGGTAAGAGACCCGTATCTTAGAGCATTCAATTATAAGCGCCAATAGCCTAATGGTTTGGGGTACGGACTACCGATCATGCGGTCGAGGGTTCGAATCCCGCCATTCGACTATTGTCGTGAACCATATCCTAGCGCAAGCCTAGAGCTTAGTTGGGAATGGTTAAAGGAAATAGTAGTAAATTAACAAAAATCTACTTATATTTTATATTAAAAAAAAAAGATTAAGGGCCTGTCCCACCAATCGCTGATGGAGGCTCAGATAGTTTAAAAATAACGTCACTGTCAGGTAAGGTAACAAAAATATTTCCATCACATATTTTACACGTTGGATTGGTATCAGACCATTTACAATATGTGACAGGCCCTTTCGCAAATTATACATCAAATTATCACCATCAGAGCATGAGCAGGTGCAATATAAACTACATGGGTAGGAAATATACATCCTTAACTGTACCTTAATATACTTACTTATTGAGATGCACTCGTACAAGTGGTCCCAGGACAGTGTTACTGGGTTTACAGTATCGCAGGTCAGTGAGCAGGGAGAACATGCGGCGCGTGTTGTCCGCAGTGCCGCGGGCAGCCACCGCCGTCAGCAGCCGCCAGCAGTTCATAGACACGTTCCTGCCGCCTATCACACGTCTGTACACACAGTGAATGATGATAGAACTAACGTTTTTTTTCCCCAATCTTCATCTCACCTAGCTCACTATATACCCCAACTGAGGGGCTCAGAGCCTGTTACGGAGTAGACCTTAGTCAACTACGCTCTCTGCGGGTCGACTTCACACATATCTTTGAATTTCTTTGCCGATATGTGCGAATTCATCACGTTTTCCTTCACCGTAATGTCGGTTAAATTATGTACATATGAAATTCTAAAAGTCAAAAATCACATGGCAGGATTCGAACCCAGGACCTGTAGATTACTAGTTATGTGCTCAAACCCCAGAGCCACCGACGCTCCACTACAATAGCCGAATACTCAAATAATTCTTCGTTTTATGCACGGGTCACTGTGAAAATATATAGCCTATAGTGTGTCGTAAGGGTAGGGCTTTTTATTAAAAAAACATTCAAAAATATACTGTGATTGCTGACATTTTACATAACAAAGTAAATAACAAGTTAAATCTTACCTATTCTTTGATTGTTCGATAATCAAATCGAACGCCGGTTTTATCTTGTTCCTATACACCATTAATGTGGCGAAATCGATTATTTTAAACTCATCTAGAGTGAAATTAGGAAAGGATTTGTTGAGTTCGGCGAGCTCGAGCTCCGCCGCCTCTAGTTCGCCTAGCTTCACGTGCAGGTCGAATATAGCTGCTTTCATACCCGCTGATAAGAATACCTAGAAAACATGGCTACTGGAATTTGACTGATGATGATCAGCTCATTTACCCCAACTAAAGGGCTCGGAGCCTATACTAAGTTGAGACTGACTTGATCATAGTCAAACGCTGACCCACTGCCGGTTAACTTTATATCTTTAAACTTTTTTTACAGATACGTGCATTGTAATATCGAAATCTAAAAAAAAATCATTGGTATGTGCGGGAATCAAAACGGAACGTAATATGGCACCAACGCTCAGAAATTAACTTGTAGAAATCTATACGGTAACGGTATTAACGTGTTTAGTTGTCTAAAAATATGTTAAACCAACAAAGGCATAGAAAATCACGCTCAGAAGAAAATTACACTCCAAAAATAATCTTGTATTATATTTTTAATATTGACAAAAATTCCCTTGTACGTTATCTTCACTTAATCAGGAGGCATAAGTTTATATCGAAAAGACCTCAGTATGTTTTGCATTATTTTACTAGCACTTTTATACTTACCCCTTCTTTCTTACACTTGTCAAGTATTTCCAGTGCGGCGGGCAAGTTGTTCTCTCTGCAGTACTGTTGCAGTAATTTCCTTAATACGCCGCGTGTGTTCATACCCTTAGCCTCTAATTCATTCAAATGTGCCCTTAAAGATACTTCATTCATGTTTTTCTGCAAAAAAATATAAACCTTCATTTTTTAATCTTTCTAAGAAGTCTTGCTGTAAATATTGTGGTTTTTTTTTTGTAGCATTTAACAATGAATACATTATATATACTAGCTTTCGCCCGTGACTCCGTCCGCGTGGAATTAAAAAAAAACATTCAAAAATATACTGTGATTGCTGACATTTTACATAACAAAGTAAATAACAAGTTAAATCTTACCTATTCTTTGATTGTTCGATAATCAAATCGAACGCCGGTTTTATCTTGTTCCTATACACCATTAATGTGGCGAAATCGATTATTTTGAACTCATCTAGAGTAAAATTAGGAAAGGATTTGTTGAGTTCGGCGAGCTCGAGCTCCGCCGCCTCTAGTTCGCCTAGCTTCACGTGCAGGTCGAATATAGCTGCTTTCATACCCGCTGATAAGAATACCTAGAAAACATGGCTACTGGAATTTGACTGATGATGATCAGCTCATTTACCCCAACTAAAGGGCTCGGAGCCTATACTAAGTTGAGACTGACTTGATCATAGTCAAACGCTGACCCACTGCCGGTTAACTTTATATCTTTAAACTTTTTTTACAGATACGTGCATTGTAATATCGAAATCTAAAAAAAACTTACAGGATGTGGTATTTGCTGTACAAATATATCGCTTTCGTCTATCAATCGTTCATCAGTGATATCAATTAGGTTGTTCCTAAAATTCTCAGTAGTTTCTTCATCGTAGATTTCTGGAAGTCTAGATATACAATAGTCTGCCGCGGACGTCGATATCTTAAGGGATGTTTCTTTTAAAGCCTAAAAAAAAAAAACAAAAAAAAAAACAAAAAAAAAAACAAAAAAAAAAACAAAAAAAAAAACAAAAAAAAAAACAAAAAAAAAAACAAAAAAAAAAACAAAAAAAAAATTGTTGAATTTTGTACATATCTAGAAGTATTTTGCAGATCAAAGACATTTTAGAGTCCAGTCTTAAAATTAAATGTATAATATATTACACTGTCATTAATTTATAGTAAAATTGACTTTATTTTTTTAATAATCAAAGTAAAGAGTAATCAAATAATAATCCATACTGTATATAGAATTTGATACCAACCTTTACAATAGCCATAAAATCTGATAGATCCTCCTTAACTTTCTTATGCCTCATGAAAACACACAAAAATCTCCCCACCCAGTCTTTATTCTTATCTAGAGCTTTAGCAGTAACATCTTCTAGAACATGTATTGTGGATTTCACGTCCAAGCTAATTAGGTAACCTTTTACTATAGATCGTAATAGTACATCCGCATCTACTTTCCCTTCAAATAATTCACCTATAATTAAAAAAAAAACACTTTAAATTACAAATTTTTACACATATGAAACTCACATATTAATTCCATGTGTTAAAGCGTGCGCACACCTTTGACTAAACTATCGCACAACTGTTTAGTCACGCTTTGATTCCTATGAGCTTACATGGGCGCACACTTCTCGATTTTTTAGTTGTGCAACTAAACAGTTGAATGCTGCGAAACAATCGACAATCGCACAACAGTTGTGAGGTAGTTTACTTTATAGAGAACTAGCTTTAGCCCACGACTCCGCCCTCGTTAAATTAAAAAACAAATGTGAGTAGCTTATGGTTCTTCCAGACTATCCCCTACATCTATAACGAATTTCATCGAAATCCCTTCAGCCGTTTAGGCTACGAACTCAATAAACATCCATCTAAACTTTCGCATTTATAATATTAGTATGAAGTATAATTGAGAATATCTAAAAAAACTTACAAATTTCACTAGCGGCTCTCACTTGTCCTGTATTTAACAGTGTTTCCATCATCGGAGTGAGTACAGTGGACACAGACAGGCCCGTGTCTTGGAACTTCTTCATCAAGTTCTGCGGAGATGTGAAACTGACATATGGCAAAGTGTAAGTCATGATTGTCTCATAATCTGGCTTCACGTCCATTTTAACCATAGTAGAAAGTGTGTTCATTATACCTGAATATATTGAATTGAAAAATGGGTTAAACAAATGACAATTGATGCGGTTAACCTCAAATTTTAATATTGTAAGAAGCAATTTATGAATTCAATTAGAATGCTGTTGCCTCATTGAAACATATAACTAGCTGTCGCCCGCTATTCTGTTCGCGCAGAATTAAAAAACAAACTTAATTATGTCTGTGTGTTCTTCCAGACTCTATTCTACTCGTACATCTATCCCAAATTTCTGTGAGATCCGATAAGCCGCTTTATAGATATGTAACTAACATCCATCCATCTAAACTTTCATATTTATATTAGTAAGATTATAAAATACTAGCTGTTGCTCGCGACTTCGTCCGGGCCAAATTAAAAAATTGTAAAAAATATAGCCTACATACTCACAGATAACCTTTCAAATGGTGAAAGAATTTTTAAAATCGGGCTAGTAGTTTTTACGTGAATTGAATACATACAAAAATACAAATCTTTTCTCTTCATAATATTATAGTGCAGATTAGTATAGATAAAAATTTAATTGTATCACAAACCTTTTTCCCCATATGTCTTTGACATGTGAAGTAATATAGGCCAGAAATAATGTGGTCTAACTGCCATGCCCATTTGTTTCATCCGAGTAAACAAGTCCAAAGCTAAGGGCACTTTGCCCAACTGTAGTGCAGCTTCAGAAGCATTCTGTAATGCTATAGGATTTCTACCGGATGACATCAGTTCTTCAGCTATAAGAGTTATCACACCAGAACCCTAGAAGATTCACAATTTTTTTTAAACCTTTACTCGACAGGTAACAATTTTTTTGAGATTTTTCCGCTGCCTGATATATTGTAAAGCAGAAAAAGCTTACTCAACAAACACACTTTTAAATTTGTATATAGAGTCAACTTTAGAGTCAATATTGATTTAATAATTTCTACAAAATATTTCAATGATTTTACAAGTACCAAGATGATTACTTTAGACAAAAAAAAAGAGATATAAAAAACTTTTTAGGTGGCCTGTGTTCTTCTAGAGTATATTAGAATAGACGGAATATACTTATAATAGAATAAACTGATCTTAATTATCAAAAGTGTCTAAATAATATAGATTAGTTTGATAAATTAAGTATATGAAGTATCGAATTCAACTTGTATGAAGGCAAATGCCGTACTTAATAGACAGGTATCGTAGTGACGAACAAACACGCATAGCGAACAATTATGAACTATCGATATTCGGTTTAAATAAAATTTATCGAACTTAAATAAAATTATTATTTTCTTATTAACTAATTTAGAGGACAATTCTAGTATTGATTATATTGTAGAGAATTTATCGATGACAGAAATAATAGCGAAATCCAATTCGATTACGTACGGCTGTAGTAGTAATAAACATTTATTTACTCTCATTATTTGTAATGGTTCTACAGGTCATTATTAATTTGAGAGAACAGTATTTTTTTTAATTCGTAAGTTATAATTATGAATCTATCGATTCCAACTTCTATAAGACTAAACATCGAAAATCGATAAGATTCATGACTGATTTTACACAACCCATCCCTACTAAATTTGAAATGAATTGTCAAACTAATCTAAATTATTTAGACACACTATAACATCCATCCCTCAGTCTTAACTTTAACATTAAAAATATTAACTCACTATAGATGCTTTTACACAATCTCTGACCAAGCTTCGTCCATGCAAACCTTGGTCATCTTTGGGACCAAATGATGGTAAAGGCAGACATTTATATATTTCCAAAGCAGCCATAGGATGATTTTGAAAAACCAATGATGTCGATACACTCTGCATATAGGGTGTTATTGATGGCGTTTTAAGAATTTCCTCTGGTAGGAATTTAAGAACCTGAAATGGGAAAAAACACAATAAAAACATATAGTGTTAACTAGCTGTTGCTCGAGACCTCGCTCGCGTGAAATTAAAAAATATATCCAATGTTACTCACTGATAACATATCTTTTTAATGGTGAAAGAATTTTTGAAATCGGCCTAGTCGATTTGAGTTAATTATACATACAAAAATACAAACCTTTCATCTTTATAATATTAGGATAAATTTTTGGTGTTCTAAAAATCATATTTCGATAAAAAATCAATTTACCTTAGGAATAGCATCATTCAAACCAACTGAGGCCAACATTTTCACTATTTTCATAATATGAGTTTCACCAAATTGGATTCTGTGCTGTTCGGCTTTCTGCATTTCATTCAAAACAAGATCTTGCTTCTTATTAAATGCGTACGCTCTGATAGTAGCTGTATATGTATCTACTGAGGGTTCGAGTTTTAGAGATTTCATCATTGTTAGAACTTCTTTAATATTTCCTAGATTACTGGAATAATATATAAATTTTACGATAATTTGAATTTCCTGATTATATTCAATTGGAAATGCTTTACGTTTTTCACACTAAAACATATATAGGGTAATAGAAACATACAAAACTACACAGTCTAAAGCTGTTCAGATAGTTCTGCCAATTTTAACTGATCTGCCCCCCTAGACAAAGTGACTTTTGATTAGCGATGTCGCTTGTAGAATCGACAAAATGTGTCAAAATGTATAGGAATGAATATGTGACAAGCACATGACTTTTCAAATGTTATTGTCAGTTCCATACATTTTTGACTTTTCGATCAGCGATAGCTATAATCGAATGTTACTTTGTCTAAGGGGGGTGTTCGGTTATTATTCATGTCTAGGCAAAATCTTAACTGTCAGTTAAAATTAGAGTTATGGCAACTAAAATTCATAAGTACTTTTACTTCAAATGTCATGAATATCTGTTTGTAAAAACTTACCCTGATTTTCCTTGACAAATAATCAAAGAATTAAAAATCTCTTCTGTTGCAGGTATTTCTGCAGATTTCATATTTGCTATCACTTCTGTTGCTTGATTTAGATCTCCAACCTAGAATTAAAAAGTATTACTTACAAAACACAAATAACAATATTATTTGTAGTAGCTAATCTATCTATACATATAATAAAATTGGAGTGTCTGTTTGTAATATTAAAAGAAAAATTCCAGATTTCGGGAACATGATGTATTTGCGTTGCTGATAACGAAAATTCCGTTTAATTTTTTTTTGTCTATCTGTCCGCAAGTCGCGTTTGTTCCGGGTAACTTCGAAACGGCTGGGTTGATTTCGACCGGACTTGCACTGAAGGGTAGTTGACATAGACAGGCATATTATAGGCTACTTTTCTATATATTACAATTCAATGTTTTCCTTTTTATCATAATAGTTTCTGCTTAAAACTTATTTATAATTGACATTTTTATATTTACCTCACCAAGAGCTTGAAGAATCAATTCATAAGTCAAAATATTAGGTTTCACTTTACCCATTTGTTGTATAAATGAGCTAACATTTAGCGTTCTGTTATTGGCAATGTATACTTTCAGCAACTCATTGTAATGTGCAACATCAAATTCTGTATGTGGCCTGAAAGTACATACATGTTTCAACAATTATATCAGACTAGTTGTTTCTTGCAACTTTGTTTCTTCGCAATTTAAAAAATAATAAAAAATATAACCTATGTTACTCACAGATAAATTACCTTTCCAATGGCAAAAGAATATTCGAAATCCAAGTAGTTTTTGAGTTATTTCAATACATACAAATGTACAAATCTCTCTCTCTCTCTCTCTCTCTCTCTCTCTCTTTATATTATAATATTAGTGTAGACTAGCTTTTGCAACATTATCTATGAGTAAATAAAAAAATACTTAGGGAGTAGCATGCATGTTCTTTCATACTATTTTACATCTGTGCTAAATTATAATAAGATTTGTTAAGCCATTTGCAAATATGTAGTAACACCCATACATTCAAACTTTTTCATTTATAATATTTGCATATTTTATAGAAGGCTGGCAAGGAAGTATGGGTGAATAATTGATAGATTTTATAACTTCTAAGACTCCAAGTATATATAAAAGGTAGGACTAGAAATGTAGCTTTGGTACTTTCACTAGATGAAACCAAAATTTCTTATATTTCCTAACTATCTTCTGTGAAGTTGTGTTATTTCTTCAGTGAAGCCTGACCATTAAGCTGTAGAAGATATTGAAAAAAAAACACTTACTTTAACGCTATCCAAACCTGTTCAAGCAAATCCATTCTACATGATGGACTTTCATCTGGTAGTAATTCTGCACAACAACTGATTAAGAGCAACCCTTGCTTTTTGGTGGAGAAATTTAATTCTTTCACCTTATTTATCACTCTTGTCAAATCATTCTTGTAAACTCTCCTCTTCTGGTGTATGTCACTTGATAAACCTGCTATTAATTTTTCTAACAGCTCCTCCGAAGCCATTGATGAATTGTATAGTTTAAAAGACTTATCATTCGGTGAATGAGAGATATTATCGGGTGATGCATTATCCTCGTCAGTAACTTTTTCGGATATCTTGGTACCATTTGTATTTATAAATCTGTAAATAATAAGAAATAATGAACTTTATCATACAAAACATGTAATATTTTTGGGATGAATAAATCTAAAGTGGGTTTAGTACAAAATTAAACTAATACAAAGTATAAGAAAACAAAACATAACCTGTATTGATCATTTCTAAAACAATTACATATCGCCGGTGGCCTTAAACCGACAGTATGTGGAATTGATTTAGGAGATAGTTTTTTAAGTAGTCGATATGAATTCGAAATATATATACATCGCCTAACCAACATTTTCTATTTTTTTACAATAACTTAAAGGAATTTAGACCAGTTTTAAAAGACTTGTTTTGACATTGGCATTCGAGTTGACAATTGACATTTATTTTTTTTAACTATTCTAAAATCAAAGTATTGGCAGCCCTAATGTCTTTGGAGAGGCTGCAAGGCACGAGCTTTTGTCTATTTGATTTTTGTCGTTTGGGCTCTGATATAGCGATTCCTTGTTGTTTTTTTGTTATTTTCTTTAATTTATTTTTTATAATAGGAATTTAATTTTTAGCTAACTACTCTTTGACTTTCTAATAACTGGACTGGATTTAAAACTAACTTCATTCCAGTGAGTTAGTATTGTTCACACACGTGGCGCTAGTGTTCGCAAATGTAACTTCAAAACTTCAAAGTGAAACTGTGATTTGTGAATGTCAATCGTGGATGTGGAATGTTTTGTGTTGTGAGTGAAAAGTGGATGTAGGAATAGCAGATTTATAGTTGACATGTGGTAAGTTTGCCTCTTTTTTTAAATCACTCAATTAATTTTACATTTCGAACTAATATTGTAGTAGTATTTTTCATGAACTCACTACTGTTTTTTAAGCGGCTCTCGGCGGCCGTTAGCTGACCGCCATCGCCCAAGCCCATTCACGAACGAAAGGCACCGCCTTTCCTGACAAAAATGACATTAGATCAAGTTTTTTTCCTAGTATTTGGCAAACGCATATATATTTTATATTTCAGTCCGGCATGATATAAATTACGACCTAACCTTGCAGAAATTTGACCCCCTTATTTAAACAACCAGTTTCCAAGCAACATAAGTAATATTGTTGCCGCCTTCCCGCCGATGATTCATGTTTAAATCTATGGTTTTGCCACTGACTGTGATGAATGTTGATGGTATAGAAAATTAATAACTATTGCATTATATGAAGTAAAGTTTTCTTGTATGAGAATTTAAAATTAAAAGTTTTAACCAGTAATTTTAAAAATGAATAACGTTAAAAAATTTGTGTACATGGTGACAGTTTCTATACAACTTAAAAGATGTAATTTTGAAGAGATTATTTAGAATTATTTGGTATTCTTAAATGTATTCCTATTCCTACATTCTTCTCTCATAACTTCTCTAAATAAGGTGTTCTAACTGTGTAAGGGGGACCACTGTTAACACTTAAGTTATCCTATTACTTATGATGATAACAACAGCTTAATGGTTTGAAACAGGGTTTGTAAAAATTAATTTATTGTGTATTGTTAGCCTTCACCTGAAGCTCTGTTCATGCGGAATAAAAAAAAACTAAAGTAATCTTTTCTCCCAGTCTATGTTCTACATTTGCACCTAATTTCAGCAAGGTCCATTGAGCCACTCTAGAGATGCAAAGTAACAAATATCCATTGATCTATCTATACTTTTGCTTTTTTGATTTCAGTTAGTTTGGGTTTAGAAATTGTATAAAAATAATGGTTATCCAAAGATGTGGATTTTAACATTGTTGTAACCATCAAAGTGGATAGACCTGCAGATCCAAAAATTATTACAAATCCAAAATATTAATGACTTCACCACAGCCTAATAACATTAACTTTTGTAGTGTACATTCAAAATTTACATGTGATTTCTAATATCATTTTTCCTGTCTACCAACTTAATTCAAAGTTATTCTTATTTGTGAATAATATTCTATAATATTTCATCATAACTATGAGTCATCACCTTTCACCTTATCCTACTCCCATAGGGTCAGCGCAGCAGACTTTTGTCCTCCACATAACTCTATTATACGTCATCTCAGTCATCACTCCCTTTTTGGGTAACCTCCCTATCATAACTATGAGTAATGTTAATAAAGTAATTTAATAAATGTAAAAATAAATATTGGTTGTTGGATATGATCATATTATTTTACAATTTTTGCATTTAAACACATTTTTATCTCATGTTATAAATTGCTAAGTTAATCTGCCGACATTTGACGTCTGTTAAGATTAAAATCCAATAAACTGTAAATGTATGAAAATATGTTTATACTAATATTTGTTTTAAGATAAATCTAGCTTTATGAAAAAAAATGGAGGTCTTGTCTATATTTACGTTTTTATGTAATTAGTTGTTGTAATGTCATTTGTTTTTATGATTATTTTTGTCTATTGAGACACACAATCATACAAATTGATGCATCCAATTAATAATACTAGCTGTGTTTGCAGACTGTGGTTTCGTCTAATTGCAAGGGGTCTGGCGTGACGTATCGCTAGACAGTCTCCCCCACAGTCCTTTACAATAAATCCTACAGTCACTTCTAATTATATGCATTACATACATGTTTATGTATAAGTCCAATTACATTCAATGAAATGTAGTCGAGCCATCTTTCTAAAAATGTGTTTTTTTTTTCTTTTTAATTAAGTTGCTACAAGTAATTCTATAATACAAATGATAAGTTGAAATAAACCGTATTAATTATGTTTGTTAGTAAGTTACGAAAAAGTCGTAAACTTTTAACAATCTTCTAATAACCATTTTGTTTTTAGTTATTTCGGTAGGAGACTTTTTTGTTCGCAACTTCGTCTTCACGAAATTAAAAAGTCAAAAAACAGTAGTGATAATGTTTTTTTTTAAATATAAAAGAATTTCTAAAATCGATGCAATAGTTTTTGAGTTTTTTTGCATACAAAAATACAAATATATCTTCTTCATATCGGTACAGAAATATTTACGACTAGCTTTTGCCCGGGACTCCGTCCAGCTGTAAAGGCTACAAACTCTAACAAACATCCATCCATGCAAACTCGCATTTATATTATTAATGTATCAATGTGATGTTGGAAATAAAAATCACATAGACTACAAAAGCCATTAGTGATAACAATACATTGTTGTCTTATCGGCTTTCCTTATTAGTTTTATGATAATCATGTTTTTAGGTTACTACAAATTTATTTGGTTTGTGTTATCACTTAGCAACAGAGAATAAGGCCATGGTACAAGGCCGTGATCGTGTTAATATAAATTTACTATTACGTTGTTTTTATTTTATTTTATGGATGAACAGTTAACGTAAAATTGTTGTCCACTTTTGCGTAGAGACAGTCCACTTTCGTATTTTTTTTAAACAGACTCCAGTTAGAAAAATAATTTATAACGTATTTAATTCAAATTGCCATTTTTCGCAATTACGATAAACGTCTGTTTATCTGCTGTGAGCAATATCGTCGGTTTAGGCATGTGCCTCGCGTTGTTCGGATTGGCATGCACGACAGTATGCTCGGCGGATGGCAACCGAAACGAGATTTGAAGCGCAAGTTATAAGCGCTCGTTTTTTTAAATTATTTATACAATTATTAGAGATCACATTATGATTTTACAAATACATTGCACATCAATTGTTTTTTTTTTTAAATAAACAAATTAGAATATAAGTATTCTAATTTGTAATAAGTTACAAATCGAACTTTATTATTAAACTAGCTGTTGCTCTCGACTTCACCCGCGTTAAATTAAAAAATAATACAAATATATAGCCTATGTTACTCACAGATAAATTACCTTTCCAATGGTGCAAGAATTTTTAAAATCGGCCCAGTAGTTTTTGCGTGAATCAAATACATACAAAAATACAAAATTAGAAATCTTTCCTCTTTATAATATTAGTATAGATATAGATGAGCAAATTAATTTATGATGCAATCTGCTTATTATAGATAAACTGTACTTCTTGTTATTCTTTGTTAGCAAACTTTTGGATTCGAATGAACTACAGTCCGCTGTCGCTTATGACTTGTAATATGCCGATTGTGATACATTTATGGTGTTTGTCGTACCCACGCACTTTATGGACGGAAGTTCGTATTCGTGCGCTCCCGCGTTCCTAGATTACATACTAAATAATCAATGTGTTACGTGTGATATATTTTGCGGCATTCGATATTTTATCATATGACCTGACATTGACCTCACAACCAGTATAAAATATATTTGACATGTTTTAAATAGGGTTGTAACGGAGGCCATTTTAACGGAAGCGGATGCGGATGCGGAGGCGAAGGGCTTCACCTCTGCAGAACCTAGATACCTAATCGCCCTAGTCGCGTTAAAGACGTAAATTAACCTCCGTTATAACTCCGCATAAGAAATAACGGAAGCGGAAGCGGATGCGAAGTTAATATTTCTTGCGGAAGTTCTGCACTTGCGGATGCGGAAGCGAACGTCCGTTACAACCCTAGTTTTAAATCAGTCTGCAATTAAAAAATGAACGACGACCGCCTTAGAATGTTGAGAAAAACCTAGAACTAGTTTGAATGTTTTAAATGTCAGTGTAATAATCTTACCTGCTGAATATTAAAAAATGAAAAACTAATTTTAACTCTTGAAAATTTCAATCTGTGCATTTTACAGACGTATTTATGTTTTTATTAAATTTTCATTCCCCTTTGCGAAGTCGAGAGCTTCTGTAGGAAAACAGGTCCCGGTACGTTATATAGAATTAATTTTTCAATCCAGTGAGCTTTGCGTACTTTACATATAAAATTCATTGGATAATCCTATCTTTACAGGCACTATTTTTTTTAATTGTTATGTTAACAATTTTTACTAACATACAAACAAAACTATAGCCTAAGGGATGCTTAGACAATAGTTAAATGGCACTTTACAATAATGGGACACTTTATATTTACTAATTTAGATACAATTCGTTTTAAAAACTAAAATTCATCTTGTACTTACGTCATTGCTTTCCTAAATTTGCCATTATGCCAGTCTCGCGGTCTACAGTGCATTGTGAGCCCCAAGCAATAATTAAAACTTTAAGTATCAAACGGTGATAATTAAGGCATTACGTTCTATAAGACTTTAATTTACGTATTTAAGTAGTCTGCATTCATAGTTTTACAGTTTTATTTTTGTCTTGCAAAAATGTAACCTACGTTTTCCTAAACAATCTTCAAAATTAAATAGGTTAGTATAGCGCTTAGTAGAAGGAAAACATCTAATGGTGAAAAAATCTAATCTACAGGGTGATTCGAATCATCCTGTATAATATCATACTAATATTATAAATGCGAAGGTTTGGATGGATGGATGTTTGTTAGAGTTTGTAGCCTAAATGGCTGAACGGATTTCGATGAAATTTGGCATAGACGTAGAGGATAGTCTGGAAGAACACATAGGCTACTCAGTTTTGTTTTTTTTTATTCCACGCGGACGGAGTCGCGGGCGAAAGCTAGTATTAAATAAATTTAAAACATAACGTATGTTGAAAAATATTACTGCATTTCTTAGTGTTAAATCACAAAATTGTCGGGTTTTTGATATAAAACTATTACTCCTTAATAATAATTTCGTTAATCTACTTCAGTAAGCAATAGACTCTAGAATGTATAGAAATCCTTAATATTTTCTTATAAGGCAGGCCGGTATTCATTCACCGTTTATAGTAAAAGCTACTCGATAGTACCGCTACCGTGGACGTAATAATTCAATAGCCTGTGTATTGCATGTCTGTAAATAAATTGCTTTGTTTCGACATAAAATAGAAAGTGGATATGTTTTACAATGCTTGCCTAAGACTCCCTGAATATTTTATGGTGAGATTTCACGTTAAGACTATCTAGGGATTTGTGTATCGTAATTTATATATTTATTTAGGTATTTTTTAAAGTTGAACAAATGTAGAGATTTTTGTTTCATTGTGAAAGGTTTAGATAAATTACACAGATGTCCAATTGAAAATCAATATTCAAGCATGTTTAAGAAAACTACATATTTTATAATTAAACTATAAAATATAAAATGAATATCTCCATTGTTTCAGGTGTGCGCGTGTCGTTAGATAAGCAACCGTGTACTGCAGGGTTGTCGCGGCGATACAACAACAGTGTGGAATGGTTCCGGTGTGTTGGCGTTGTCTGTTTGATGTGAGTAGCCCTATCGGAGCTTAGTGTGATGAAGTGTGATCGATTTTTAAATTTGGAACGTCCTAAATTGCCGAAGAGGTTTTGCATCTTGACTTGCTGAAGGCGAAGGTTCACGGTAAGGATTTAGACGTTTTGTTTATTATTATGCTCGTTAAATATAAGCATTCTACACTGCTAAGTCTGTAAATAGATTAAAATATAGACACACTAGCTGTTGCCCGCGACTTCGTACGCGTGAAAATAAAGAAATATTCCCTAGGTTACTCACAGATAAATAGCTTTCGAAACGGTGAAAGAATTTTTAAAATCGGCCCAGTAGTTTTTGAATTATCTCAATAATACAAAAATACAAATCTTTCCTCTTTATAATATTAGTATAGGTTAGGTTCGCAGTTATAAAAAATATCTTTTCTGAAGTATGTATAACTAATCTATAAATACTCGCTCGCGCTTATTTTCCTCTCATAGATAAGATATTCTTGTATTTCTATACTCCGCTGGACAAGCAGAAAGCGTGACTGCTTATAGCCATGACTTGTTTGTTCCCAATCTAATGTACAACTGAACGGAGATGTCCATTTTAAAAACATTATGTACTCTCTTATGTAATGTTTAAATGTTATGTAAATATAGACATTATTTAACCCTTAAATGCATCATGCATTTATACATCAGTCTTTTCTTCCTTACCCATTAGACTATTTTGATAAAACATTTTTTTTTCTTTTTCCCCTTAATCTATGTTCATTTTACTACCCGTTTCAATTTATGGTATTTAAAAATAAATCGTGCATTTAAGGGTTAAATGGAATCGGTAAATACTCACTTGGTGATAACTTTTTTTTTTTTATCAGCTTTTTTCGATTTAAAGCCTAAGATAGCATATCTTTAAGCAATTCGCAAGGTGGACTTGTATCTGTGGCTATTTAATAACCTTGGCGTAATGGTTTGCATAGATTCTCGAAATGTTGAAGTGGTTTGCTCATTAAGGGCAGGCATGCAATGCATACCGTACATAGAAATAATCGACGACTTGTTAATCACGTTTTAAAACGTCTGTCTATCTGTGGTTTTGCAAAAAAAGTATATGATAAAATAAAAAAAAATATTGACGATAGAAACATAGAAAAAAACAAAAAATTTATCAAAAGTTGTATGACACTAAAATATTCTTGAAGAAATTAGGGCTCTCTTAGCGGCCACTTAACTCTTAAGTTTTAGAGTTAAACGGCGTTTCTACTTAACTAACCAGTCGCACCTGCGCGTGGGCGTCAGTGGGCCTGTTCGCACTCAAAGCCTTACCAACATCATGCATACCTAACACGCCTTAAATCGTACCTTGACTACAATTATTTTAAAATCCGTAAAATTTAAGACATTTATAACTAAACTAGCTGTTCCCGTGCGGCTTCATCCGCATGAAATTATTTAAAAAATATTTAATTGTTTACATTTGTTAAATTCTCAATTGCAAATGTTAAAATTATCGTTACCGTAATAACCTTGCTTCCTTAATGTTGGCAGCTTGTAGGTTTTTTTTTTTCCAATCTATTTACCCCCTAAGCTTAATAGCGTGAAATTATATAGCCTAAAGCGTGTCGTAAGTGTAGGGCTTTTTATTAAAGGATTATTTCTAAAATATCCTGTGATTGCTGACGTCCTAAGCCACGAAGTAGTATGTTTACGCTTTATTATATTAGTATAGATTATAGTATAGATATAGATATAGTACGATTATTTTATGGTATAGTTAATTTGGATTCAAATTATTTAAATAATGATTACCAATGTAGAGTTTGTTATTTTTTTAATTCTGTTGAAAATATGTACCGTAGTTTAAAGGTGAAACACTACTACGTGTGAGTTAATTCGAAAATAATGTCAGTTTAATCTACAGTTTATTAAACGCTATCTTGTTCACACTTAATTGTGCAAAAAAGTTAATTAAGGATTTCCCTGGAGAATATGCTGAATTATAAATTAATTTCTGACTCTAAAATACACAATTATATGTTTTCTAACAAAAAAGAAACTACCAATTCATATTTTTTGTATCGTATACAATAATCTCAACTTTAATCACCGTCAATGTTTATATAGCTAGGATGACCAGGTGTTGGCATTTTGGACGGGTATTATTTTGTCCTGTGTTATACTTGGTAATGTATAACAAGACATGTATTTTAAATGTTAGAAATTGGCGGGAAATGTTGAGGCTACGTGTAATAGGAATGTGATCAAATCGTCCGTTAAGCCAATTGGTATTCATTGCGTTATCACCGACAGCGGTTGTAGCAGGCGTCTTACAGCTTTTATTCAACTTGTTGATTCTACTATCAATATAATTATTACGACGACTACGGTCGGTTTCCCAGCTACGTTTAACTATTGGAATGCGCTTCCAAACTACGTAACTTGAGTTTTAGTAAACATAGCTTAACTAGTGAATCACTAATGATAAAACAAACCGAAACTTCAGAAACCCAGCATTATTGATTTGTAGATTGTTTTTTGTTCATATTGAAAAACATTTTGGCTCATGAGTAGTTTAACAACGTTTTTTTCATAAAGTCTTGTGTTGTATTCGTTTACCACGTAAATCGACTTACAGATGCAAAACATTTACAAAGGGTCTGCCAAATTTTATGTGACGCTGCGCGTTGAATGTATTTCGGCAGTAAAGGATACCGCCGACCCTATCCGGTGATGGGCAATAGGTGATTGACCTTTCAAAAGGGCCCATTCAGTAATTTGTATGCACAGAATGTACCGTACTTGGAAATTTGAGGCAAATAAGTAGAAATAAGGAAGTATAGTTGTTTTTTACAGAGTAAATATATCAAGTTTTCTATCAATGAAGAAGAGTAGCAGTGGAAACAATTGTTTTGTATTTAATGTTTAAATTATAATGGTGATTGTTGGTTGAAGTTTGATATCGCAAATCAATGTCATAAATGCTTAAGCCCAACTATAGTATGTCTAAATAAGATAGATTAGTTTGTTAAATGACGTATATGAAGTATCGAATTCAATTTGTATGAAGGCAAATGTCGTACTTAATAGACAGGTATCGTAGTGACGAAACAAACACGCAGCGAACAATTATGAACTATCGATATTCGGTTTAAATATTTATAGAACTCAATTAAATTATTATTTTCTTATTAACTAATTTAGAGGACAATTCTAATATTGATTATGGTGTAGAGAATTCAGCGATGACAGAAATAATAGCGAAATCCAATTCCATTACGTACGGCTGTAGTAGTAATAAATGTATATTTACTCTCATTATTTGTACTGATTCTGCAGGTCATTATTATTTTAAGAAAGCATTGTCATTTTAAAAAATTCATAAGTTATAACTATGTATCTATCGATTCCAACTTTAAGAATAAAAATCGAAAATCGAAAAGATTCATGCTTGATTTTATACACAACCTATCCCTACTAAATTGTCACATGAATTGACATGAATTGACAAACTAATCTAAATTAATTAGACGCACTATAACGATGTAACTTTGAAGAGACAGGTAGTCTCTATTACATACATACTCTATGTTCGTCAACGATGTTTTCAAGTATATATTAAATTTCCTTGTTATCTTACTTTGTCTCGCAGGTATGATAAAGATTATCTCTGAACTGTACTATTGTTAGCGTAACAATAAATTGACTCATTACCGTATTCGTGGCGCGACATCGCACAATAAAAGGGTCTCGGCTCCCACGGCCACAATCCCACCCTGACCCACTTACGATCTATTCTTATAAACCACTTTGGAAATAGAGAAAGCTCTCGCAGACACTCTCTCGCTTTCTCTAGACGCGAAAATATTTTTATTAAAGTTAAGTCTAAACATTTGTATTTTCTCATGAATTTGTTACAACCAAGAATCGGACCATTAAGGGTCGATTAAAATTGTTCGACTATAACATTCTTGTATTATTAATACTCTAAAGAAATGTGTACTAAGGAATAATGGGTTCAGGTATAAGTTTAACAATAATTTAAAGTTTTACAATTCATTATTTTAAATTATTTCTGATTAATAAATTGTAAGAAAGGTACTTATACAAGGGTATTAATAAATGCTAACAGTTAAATTTTAATGAAATAGCGAGACACGCTAATGCAAGGTGCATGAACCTTCACACTATCTTGTTGTTACTAAAGTAATTATGTTAGAATGTCTGTCACCATGCAGATTAGAAGTCCGTCAACGGCTGTACTTTATTTTAGCTATAGGTCTAACAAGCCTCATGTCATACGCTTAATGAATCGAGGTGTTGCATGACAGGCCGGTGACCCGGTGGACCCTTTGAGCCGTGCTATATCGGGACAAGGGATGCCAGTTATTAATAACTCTGAGGGAAAATTATAGATCATTCTATTTATTAGTAACCCGCCTTTGCAATAGTAATAAGACATGTTTTTGTCATTGGGTGCTTTAAGTTCAATAAGTGTTATAGACAAGTCAACATAAGAAAAAAGAAAACTTTTTGTCGGATACTTCCTCGTGTAAGTTTGCGTTCGCATCAGAATTATATTTCGCGCATGTTACCTCTTAGAGCAAACTTTTACGTACGAAACGTACGTAAAAGTACGAATTTCCCTGACTTTAGTTGAACTAATGAGTTTTCTTTTACAATTTACATATAACACGCAAATATTACGTATATTTTGTCCCTAGGGCCGGGGTTTCTTATACATATAGTCGCATAACGTTCCGCATTAATTGTACCATATGGTCAATGGAGTTTAATTGTATTTGACTTTTAAATGTACACCCAATTAAAGTTGTTTATAAAGACTAGAGCAGTGTTCGTAGCTTACATTACTATGTGATAGTTTACGATATCAATAAGGTATTGAGAACTAAAGTATGTAGAGATAAGGATTGTTAAGAAATCTAATAAAAACTGCTTTAACGTGTACTTCACGAATTTTTTTTGCACGTAAGTACCTATATTTCTTACATCCATACATGTAATTTCGTTCACTTTTAACTTCAAAGTAATTTAATATCGCTAAATAATAACAGAACATATTAATTTGGCAATGTTCTTTCCGTAGCCGTACAGATTTTGCCGTCGTGCTACTCACGGCGTTTTTGGCTATTGTAACCACATAAGAAATTATCAAAATTTTGCCTAAATTCCAACTTTTAAAAGTCTAAAAAAAAAAAGAAAAAACAAGTCAGTGTTGGCCAGTTCATCTCACGTAAGGTTCTATAACGGTTCCATTTTGGCATCGGCAACCCTGTGTGTTTGTGCGTGGACATGCGATGTTTACATCGGCGGAACGAGCTTTCAGGGGACGTGAACAGTAAAGTTTGTTCACCCGCCACCAGTTCGCCGTCTACCCAAACTCTACTGTAATAAAATTATTTATACGCTTTGTCGCTCGACATCAAGCTCTGTATACAATGTTTGGTTATCTACTAAAGTAGCACACGAAAGAAACGTAATAGGTTAATATTCCTTTAAATCTCAAGAATTAATCGCTTTCTAATTAATTAGGTTTATAATTGTTGTGATTATAAGAAAAAGGAAATGATAAAATACGATCTGTTACAGCCTGGAGGTTAGGTTCAGTTTTTGGATCGGAACATCGAATGCCATCTGTTAAGGCTGCTGTGTTTTTTCAAGCTTAGTAGTGCCAAGCTTAAAAAAAGGTCAATTTTGCGTTCAGTAAACAGCAAACCGTTTACACTCTGTCTTATTAAACCGGTTATCATTTTATCCTGACTTAGGATAGTATATGACATGAGTGAGCATATCGGAATTGATTTTTAAATTCGCATAGTTGCAAAATATATATGTACATTCGAATAGCTGCTTTTGTTGAAGCCATTATACAAGATTTATAGCGACAATTTGTAAAGCACTATAACGTTTAACGCTCGTTGCTTCGATGACTTAGGGTAGTTAATGTTATTTCGGACGGGGATGAATTTAATTAAGGCGTAGTGTTGACGGGGAATTCTATTTATTTTAGTCGAGTAATACGATTATAGCTGAAGACTGTTATTGTTTATATTGTTTATGATACGATCTCAAATTATGTACGGTCACGGGATAAGAAACTTTATTTTAATTCGCTTCGCTCTCTCAACTAGATGTTTTGCAATAAAATTGACTGATTACTAAAACTAAATTCATTAAAAATATTCTTCTAGATGTTATAATGTTAGCTATAAAACCTTTAAGCATTTACTAGACTAGATATCTAGTAATTTTGTTACGTAACACTATCGTTTGTAGACTGACTTATTGCATTTTGTGCCATTCACTGTTGCTATCAATATGAGGTTCATTCACAGTAATTTACACTTTATAACGTTTTTTATCGTCAAAAAAACAAATGATAATTCATACGAACGCTAAGACTATTCCCATCTCCGATTATGAAAATAAAAATTATTCGAGTTCAAACGAGAATAAACAAATATTATTAGCACAGAAGTTGCGGTTGTATGTAATAACATATTCATAAATAAAACCACATCTCTAAAGGCACGCAAACTTGAAAGGTTTTCCCTTGCCAATAAATTCCAACGAGCAATTGGGATAACATTTGTGGGGTTCGGGAAACCATAAAAGTCACGCGGGCAATAGCAGTATTAATGCTCATGTAGTTAAAGTGCGATACTGCGTCGCCCGGCTGATAGTCCGGGATCAATACTGCCTCAATGAGACGAAATGTTTGAAATATATATTTAGTAAGACCAAACCGATCATAGCCAACAATAGTTAGTTATTGACAGACAATATAACCTCATTAAACGTTAAAGATGTTCCAGTTACGATATCAAATCATGCTATTTGTTCGGCCTATATCTTACTATAATATTATAAATGCGAAAGTCTGGATGGATGGATGGATGTTTGTTAGAGTTTGTAGCCTAAACGGCTCAACGGATGGTCTGGAAGTACACATAGGCTACTTGCTTTTGTTTTTTCTTATTCCACGTGGACGGAGTCGCGGGCGAAAGCTAGTATTTAAATAAATCGATTGATTGTCTTGTGTATGTCTTTGGGTTTATTTTCTTACTTAATCTAAAAGTTGAGTTATTAAAATATAAGCACGTAAACCATGGAAGTTTTAAATGTATTCTTTGTCACTGCCGCCTACGAGTCTATCGACTATAAAACGGGCGGGGAGATATCAAAGATTCGCTCGATGCAATCTTGCTCGTTACGTGCGCGCGGTATCGTAAAACATCGACGTTACCATGGCAACGCAACAACGTCTACACAACCCACCCTCCGATATTATGTTATCCGGCATACTAATGTTATATCAGCCATTTGCCCTTTGCCATATTGTGAAAGTTCAAGGTGAGAAATAATGAACATTAGCCTTAAAATGTGTAGGTGTTATTAGGTTATTTTAATATTTATTTTGTGGGTGTTATTTGTCTATTTTTAGTCGCACAAAAATAAGAGAATTTTTTACTCATAGGAGTAGAGCAAAAATAGCGTAGGAAGTTTTGTGTCGGAAGGTAAATGAGATTTTATTACGAACATAGATATGAGGACCACTAGAGTTGTTTGGAACAGGCGGAGAGAAATTGCCATCCCAGGCGAAGCTAAAGACGCCTGTGGACGGAACAACTCGACCTATTTCTATGAGTTTGTTGTATATGGAACAATTTTAAAATACCGCAATAACTGATTTTTTAATGCGAATTTGTAAGGTTTATTTTCTTCAATTATTCTTCATTTGAGAACCAAACTAGAAAATTATTATGCACCCTTAGCTTATTAGCTATTCTAGGAGTAAGATATTGTTTATAGACCATAACAGAATCTTATACACATGATATAAACAGTAGGTAAAACCAAGGCCATTATTTGAATGAATTTGATAATTCTATGTACAATTTAATGATTTCCATGTAGGTTAATAGACACCACATGTCACGTTTGCACGCCGCGGTTTGGGTAGCCAGTTTGCGGTTGCCGCGTACGCTCGATACGCGACTTGGCACG